>CAWUFW010000873.1:0-1200000 GCA_963921515.1 Calotriton arnoldi | reverse complement strand
TCAAGCTTGCTGCAGCGAAGGAAAGGACTTAAATGCCACCATGTCCAGGATTGCCCATATAAGCAGGACTCTTTGCGTGAGACTCTTGTGTGACTTCAGCACATTGACAGTGAATTCTAGCAATGTCAGGAGTGTGGCTATCATCTGGACGTGGTCTTGCGACTGGAGGTGGTCCATGAGCCTGCCTTCAGGAGCCAGTCGTCGAGGTACAGGAATATATGTACCCCTGACCTCCAAAGATTGACAGCGACCATCGCCATCACTTTTGTGAATACTGCACGGGGTGAGGTGAGTCTGAAAGGAAACATGGCAATCTGGAAGCGGTCATAACCCACCTTGTGGAACTGCAGGACGAGTACATGGAAATACGTGTCCTGCAAATCCAAGGACACCATCCAATCTCCTGCTTCTAGGGCAAAGAGAGTCTGGGCGTGAACATCTTGAGATATGTGCTTTAGCAGAAAGGAGCTAAAAGGGGCAAGATCTAGAATAGTACTAAGCCTTCATTCTTCTTAGGATCGTGAAATACCAGGAGTTACTAATTGATGTACTCCCTTGAGCGCAGTCCCCAAGTAATTACATTTCACTCCAATATGAGCAAAAATTAATTTGATACCTTATTTCTTTATTCATAATTCCCTTTTCATCAATAATCATCAACACAATTTATAGTGAGGGTAGATTTAGGCTATCAATTGTAATGCATCCTTGCTTTATTAATCCATGAACAGATTATTGCAAATGTCTATCTTGGTTATTCAATTGGCACTTGAAAACCCCAATGCATTTCGGACCTTCCTGGTCCTTCATCTGGGAGACATGGACAATAACCTACAACATAAAACAAATCAAAATTAAATACATTTATGCAGTGTTCCCCTCCACCGACTTCTAAATTAGGACCGGTTTCAGAGCTAAAGAGCACATGGATCATCGGCTCGCCTCAGATCAGTCAGGTTGCATTACAAACGGTTGCACTTTTGAGATCTCACAGCAAGAACTTGGTCGAGATTGAGCAGTCATCGGCATGGGGTCAAAAACTGGACTAGATTTTCTATTGCACCGGTGGAGTCAGTGCCGACAATGACCTAGATGCTGGTG
This sequence comes from Calotriton arnoldi, assembly GCA_963921515.1. NCBI lineage: Eukaryota > Metazoa > Chordata > Amphibia > Caudata > Salamandridae > Calotriton > Calotriton arnoldi. Next base: position 1,198,899 of record CAWUFW010000873.1, on the reverse strand, counting down.
TTGAGGTCTGTACCCGAGTCGGTACGAACCAAGTAGTGGGTTGAGAAGGGGCAGACCCGCCAGTTGCAGCCTGACTGGAGACCCCTATGGTTCCTTAGGGCCAAAAGGTGTGCCAGAGGCAGCTGGGAGTGCACCAAAAAGTTGCAGTATCATCTCCTTGAAGGTTCTATCTGCTGTGGGATTAAAAATGGGTTAGGGAACTTTGGGTGTACCAGGACCAACTGTGGAACTGGTTTGGTTTCCCGGAACTGTAAAGGGGTGCAATCTTTATTTTGATGCCCTCGTGCTTTCTCACCAGATGTCAGGGGGTGGGATGGGAATGAGTCCCACTTCTTTTTTTTATGTTTCTGTTTGGAATGTTTCTTACTGGAAATCTTTGAATGGGAAGTGGACTTTTTGCAAAAATGGCCCAAGAACGGGACTGCGTTTGTGCCCGCTACCATGATCTGTGCTTCGACCCTCACCTCTTTTTGTGCTTGGCAAAGGATTTTAGCGCCTGGACACTCTCGGGTATAGTGCGCTTTAGAAATTTTAATTTCAGAGTTTAATCTCCTGGTGAAAGGTGGCTTTCAGGGGCATGTGGGCACAATTGTCACATGGCTTAAGAGCCATGCCCAGAGCGCAAGCACCTGAGGCAGACCTCATGCAGTTCCATGACAGACATTGGTTTCTTGCAGTCTCAAAATAGCTTGAATCCTGTTGTTGAAAGACACTGTGAAAGATTTGAAAGTTTTCAGAAGACTGGCAAGGAAGCAGAGCTCCGGATACTTGTTGAAGGGCATGGAAATAATGGAACTGAAGTCAGCATGCACAGGTTGTGATTACATGTGGCTCTGCTGCGTCACTTCCGGGGCGATATGTGGAGTCACCGCTGAGCCATAAAGCACCACCTACTGGCACATGGGAGGATTGCTGAAGAATTCTCTGGATCCACTTATGTGCCTGGGAATATTTCTAAAGATGAGGAATCTGTGGTTAAAAGTATCCATCAGAAAAAAAAGTTTTTCTTCAGATTTCTGTATCATCTGTTGGACGACAGTGGCTTACATTTTATAGAATTGCTCATAATCAGCAACACAAGGAATACACTGAGATCATGGTGATGGGACAGGGACAAACAGTCACTCCATGTACTCTTTCGGCTTCCAACCCACAAAGAAGCTAAAAGCAGACTCCACAGAACCATCATATTTGAGCTAATGCAAAATTCTTTCTTTGAAGTTAAAAGAACCAACACATGTCTAGAGGTAGAAGATAGAAACCATTCTTAAATATCTAATATCTGTGGATGAATAACACCAACTGCTTAATTAATTCCAATGTCAACAACAGGAGGAGAATGGCCCCTTAACCATTATGCCAGGATTATGAATTCCTCAGAGCATCGTGATCCCTACCTCGGACAGGGAGACAGTTGCTAGACCAAAGTTAACCATATTCAACTCTAGAAACCTTAGGCTGGAAAGGTTGTCAAGATGTTTTGTAATCTTAAGCTTCTCATCTTTTAATAGGAGTATTAAATCTCCATGCTGATGCTGTAAATTGTCACCCTTCAATACAGCAGTGGATGCTACCATATTACAAACAGGTGCTACCTTTCACAGTTATTTGCAGCAAATATCAATATAGCCAAGACTTACGCTCTTCTAAGGGTGAGTTGTGGGTTTCTTTGCATATCAGTGTCTCCGAGAAAAGACCAGGATGTCTGCATTCCCACACAAATATACTGCACCAAGATGGCAGGGCACAAACATATATACTGCACCAAGATGGGAGCGCTACCGGGAAGCATGAAATACAGTGATAGCAGCATAGATGCCTAATATAAGCATGCTGATGCAGCTGTCATTTTGAAAGGGACAGGCAGGTGGAGGGATAGGCCATGTTGCAGCACCAATCAACACCCACTCAACCCGCCACATTGAGGCAGGCGGGGGATGGGGTAACAGAGTGCGAGGCCTGACTTAAAGATGTCCCCCTGCCTACAGGGTTTGACCTGTGCTTCAAGGGAAACAGCCAGTACAACACAGCTGTAACCACACAGTACCTTTACCACTTATGCGTTACAATGCATGCACTGTTACCACGCATAGCCATTACCACGCATTTTTTTACAACGCATGTGCCTTTACAACAAATTAATGGTATAAAGGTATGAATGGCAATGGCATATAAGTTGCAATGGTGGTAAGAGCATATGCTGGTAACGGTGGTAAAGGCACCGGCGTAGTCAAGGCTATCGGTGTCGTTGGAGGAAATGGAGAGACCCTTCCGCTTCCTCTTGACAACCTGTGCCGTGCCAAGCCTCAGAAGAGCTGCCTCATTGTCCTGTAGAGGGAAGGGGGATTTGACCTAGGGCGGAGGACGGATTTAGTGCTTTAGAGTGGGGTGCCTCAAGGATAGATTACAATATTGAGTTATGAGAGTGAAGGTCATTTTCTGAAAGTCATCCATGTCACCTCACGAGGCCTGTGGATTTCCCTATATATAACCTTTAGGTTCTGCTGTTTAGGCCATACTAAAAGTGTTTCCTATTACTATCCACAAATTAAAAACATGTTAATAAAACTGTCATTTCTGATGTGGGTTGATATGCTCAGAAAAGATAGCACCTACCCTCATCATTTAAGGCTAGACTCACTCACAAAAGTATAATCCACTAAAGACAAATCATAAAGTAGCTCCAATATAGGCATGTGCAGGGCCCCTCAGTGTGTAGACATAGCAAACAAAACAGTGCTCATACATAAAAACAGGACAACGACTACATCCAGATGGAATTAAATACAGCCACAATAAGGGCAACTTTCTAAACACAATTTTGAAAGCAATGCTTACAGAAATGTCCAGTGAATAAAAGACTCGAGATATAATTTCTTACCTCTGTAGAATTCTGCATTCCAAAAGAAGAGGCTGCTATTGAGAATAGCCAGGACCCAACTCAAGGGAAGAAGGTACAAAATGCAGACAGACCCCAAGAGAGCTCCATAAAATCTAGAAAATTACAATTAAAATCAGGTTAAAAATGGGATAAAACAGTCACGCAGCAGGAATCATGTTACTTTCCTTGAAAGGATGTGTTGAAATGCTCAGAAACTGCAGCAAAGAATAATTTTTGAAAGGAGAAGGTAGATATTCACAGAAGGTCATCAAGTAATGGCGAATAGTGTGAAAATCGGATAAGAAGGAAAATATTTTTAATTCCCAAGTTGATACCTGTGAAGAATTAACAAGATCTTGAATAGTCAGTGTTTATTAAGGAGAATTCTGGCTGGGTATTATTGCTCACCACTGGTGTTCCAGGGTCTCGGCTATTATTGCACACCAAATAGATAACAAATTCCTCTGGATTCTCTAAAGGTGGCAAGTTGAGCAGTCAAGACTTCTGCTTGGAGGTGATAATTGGTGTGGAAATCTAGATATTGGGTGCCACATTAATCACACAAGACAACTTCCAGACGGTGACATCACTTTTAAAAAAACACAAGGTCCAGATTTAGAATTTAGCAGACAGGGTAAATCCGTCGCACATGTGGCAGAGTACCCTGCCCACCAAACCCTTGGTCTTTTGCCTCATTTAGAGACGGGTGGACCTTAAGTATTCCTTCAATGATGACCCTGCTGGCTCGGTCTATGGCATACTTCCTCCAACAGCCTGACAGAGGAGGGGTCGTCAGAGGAAGGACATTACACTGTCCACCTTATTTAGGGTTGATGATGTAATGCCTTATTTTTTCCTGTCCTTTAATGCTAGGAAAAACCTGGCAGTAATGGACAGGAAAAAAACAATAGACCTTCACTCCCTCTGAGGAAACTACCAGTGTGTGGGTATCATTTGTTTTGTTTCTCAAAAACAAATTCTCACTTTGGGAGTTTGTTTTTGAAAAAGAAAAAAAAAAGTCAGTAGTTTGGAGTATGGCCATCATACTTTTAGTATATTGAAGCTGCTGTGACTGCAGAATGTAGAGATGACCGCAGAGCTGCTGCTCATCTCTAAATTTGTCAGACAGAATGCCCTCGGGATGGCAGAGGTTATGTCCTCTTCCAAGCTGACAAATACTCCTCCTTCCGCTAAACTTTTAAATCAGGCTCCAAGCCTCTATATACTTAAATTTAGGCAGTAAAAAGCTGGACAATTCCACTATTCTAGACTTCATTGGGAAGTGCAACACTGGGGAATCAATTTGTGGTCTTATGAACTGGGGGTAGTGGCCCGGATCCAGGGCAGTACCGTCCAATGCTAGAATAAAAAAAGCATAATCCCTAATCAATGTAGGTAGCTCTCAGGCTATCGGCCTAGGCTTTCCGAAATGAGGGCAACTGGGAAAACAATTGTCAGACGTTTATTCCAAGGCAATGAGTGCAGACTCTCTGAGTAAGGTGTCTGATTTCAAGACAGTCCGTGACAGAGCACAAAAGGAAAAGTAGGAAGTGTTTTTAAGGCAAAGGCATAGATTAGATTTCCCAAGCAGCTCCGAGGAACATCTGGCAAACCACCAGACTATTGAGCCCTTTCTCCCAGCTGCATAACTCAGATTGGCAGAAAAAACCTGTGTGGACTCTCCACACATTTCAAGACAGCTTGGCAAGGTCTGGAAGGGGGATGCTACATGAAGATGATCAACTTCAGAAAAGCAACCTGGAGGGCAAACTTATTTATACTCCGCAATCAAAGTGCTAAGTTTTAATCAATAAGTAAGTCTAAGACGAAATTTGGAAAGAAGACGTTACCTAAAGTCTACCTTGCTCTTCCATTTACATGCCTCTGAGAACACGGCTGTTTGAACACCATGCATGCATCTCACTCACTCACTCTGCAGGCCGATGTGATGTCTATGAGGAATGGCACATCCCAACAGGGATGCTGATGTAAGGACATCATAAACCATTGCTTGGCAGTCTGATCCCAGTTGTATAGACTGTCCTCAATCTCACTCCTCCTCATCTCTCAGTTCATACACTGTGTTAGAGTTGGCTATGTGGTTTGGAATTTCCTGGTTTGTCAAGGTCGCTTGAAAGGACGTCAATGTAAGATAGACCACTGTGATCGCCAACATGTTTACATGGTAAAAAGGTTCCTTCTGCGACCATGCTCCATGTATATGCAAATGCAAAAACAACAGTTGATGGACAGAATGCAGAACAATGTCATACATTCACCCCAGTACAGAGATCTGGGCCTAAATCCATCGTTTTTTTGCTCACCATGCCATTCCAGTTTGAACCCAGCCATATGCAAATCAGTCTTGACCCTGTGCCTCATGGGAACAGTCCAGCCCGAACTGCCAAGCCAGGTCCTCCCTGGACTGGAAACAAGCATCCTAGGACCGGTTTCGGGGTTTCACCCCTCTTCAGCCAGGATAGCTTGATTCCAGTGGCATGGAGAGCACAGGACCCACTGGATTCAAGATAGCCTGGCTGATGAGGGTTTTGAACCCGAAACCGGGCCCAGGATGCTTGTTTCCGGTCCAGGGAAGACATGGCTTGGCAGTTCGGGCTGGACTGTTCCCATGAGGCACAGGGTCAGACTGATTTGCATATGGCCATGTCTGAACTGGGGTGGTGGAGTGAGCTAAAGAATGATGATGGATTAAACCCAGATCAGTTGACTGGGGGTGAGTGTTTGATTTGCTCTAACGCTCCGTCCATCATCCCATTTGGTATCGCTTTGTTCGCCCTAAGTTGGCAGGGTATGCCCAGACGTGGGTCCCTTGCTCACTTTGCCACTGGATTCAAGATAGCCTGGCTGATGAGGGTTTTGAACCCGAAACCGGTCCCAGGATGCTTGTTTCCGGTCCAGGGAAGACATGGCTTGGCATTTCGGGCTGGACTGTTCCCATGAGGCACAGGGTCAGACTGATTTGCATATGGCCATGTCTGAACTGGGGTGGTGGAGTGAGCTAAAGAATGATGATGGATTAAACCCAGATCAGTTGACTGGGGGTGAGTGTTTGATTTGCTCTAACGCTCTGTCCATCATCCCCTTTGGTATCGCCATGTATATGCAAGGCATAGAAATATACTTTCAATTCCAACAAGCAGGGTTGCAAATTTGTTTGCACTAATAGGTTCTACCGGAAAGGAAATCCCTTAATCAGATTCTGCAGGTTTATCCAGCACAGAAAGGACTGTAATCCTGCCACCATCATGCTAATGTCTTTTCCCAATTCCCAGAGCACTGACTCCTTTGTTCTGCTTACTCCCCCTTCTCTGTTTACTTTTCCCTATACTTTGCTATAGGGATATCTCCACCACCGGGGCAGAGATTTCCATACGGGAAAGTATAGCGAAAATTAAAACAAATTATTAAACTTGAAAAATATTTGTAAAAAATATTTTGTCAATTAATTTTACATACTTTTTAAATGTAGAACAAAAAAATGCTACAAAAATTACTTTTGAATTAAATATGCAATTAATTTAAATATATTACCATCATTTGTAAAGATTTTTTTTTTTTTTAAATCCCACCTTGTATTTATATATTAAAAATAAATTACAAAAATGTATGGAAAGAAAGAATTTAAATTAATTTATTTTGTTTTACAAATGAGTTATTAAAACTTGTTAACTTGTTTTATCATAAAATATATACTGTTTAATTATATTTAACGTTTTAATATTGTATTCATTTTATGAATAATAAATAAAAAGTTGAAATAGGTTAATTTAATGCTATTTTCTATGGAGGTTCTTATTAAGGTCCCAGTCTCTATTAATTTCTATGAGAGGGTATTGAAGTATCAAAGGTTGGCCATGTGTGGTGCTTGACTGAATACTACTCCTTTTTGGCTGTAGTAACTTTACATTAGTAAATTTGGCTTCACCGCCGTATAAGGGTGTGGAGACATGCAACTTTACTTTCAAACACCATCCTCGGCACTCCCTCAGCAATAGTTTGTCATGTGTAGGTCTGTCCATGTGTGGCAAAACAACCAAACAATGCAGTAACTTGAGTGTTTCAGAACATCTTCTTGTGGTGACAGTTGCCATTCAAAAAAGGTTGTGCTTCAGTGTCCTTACTATCCTTCACTGTGAATAGATTTACAATTGCCTAAGGTTACTTAAACACAGTGACATGTCACAGTCTCAAAATTGAAGAGATAAGTTGTACATGTCTACCCATTACTAGAGGTAGACCTGTGCAAAGAAAGCCCCAAAGAAGTTCAAAATTGAACGAAACGCGCTAACTGCATGTATTTTCAGTTGACCACACGCCATAGTAAAAAAAGAATAAATGTCGAATGTGGTATATGAAAAAGACGACATTTTGAAGAAATGGGACTACAGACTCCCGCACATCTTTGCGTGAGTGAATTGGAATGACAAAATGTGGTTGCTTTGTCCACAAGGACAGACCTATAGATGACAAATAATTGCTGAAGGGAGCCGAGGATTGGTGTTTCAAATTCAAAAAGGACAGGAACAGTGGACCTCTGTTGTCAGGTACTGTGGCAATTGGCTCGCTGTACTGCCTTGTGCAGCCAAACAGGACTGCTAAAATGGTTGTTGCTACTAAGGGTCCAACGATATGAGCGGTAACTTGCAATTGCCCCAATCGCTTTTTGTAAATTATTTTACATGCAGGTCTACACTTTTGAGTAACTTAATACTCATAAATGGTGAACAGCCAAAAGTAATAAACTTAATCAAAAGTGTAAGAATAAACTTACATCTGTAGATTTACTCACATGTATGTTTACTTTTGTGAATATGCCCCTTAAAGTGCTTCACTTCTTTAAAATATTAGATTGGCTGATTAACAATCTTGTTAGAAAACGGTTTGGTTCAGGGAAAACAGCATCAATTTAGTAAACAGCAAATAAATAAACACATCTTTAACCTACTAATATGATTAAGGTACCTATATTGCTAAGGTCATAACACCTACAGGAATAATAAAACGGGCCTTGCACTACCGTTCATTTTAATAATCTTCCAAACAAGAAATCATACGATGTCTACAAACAGAATTATCCTATCAATATCAGCAGGTGATCCTAAATGTTTTTGGGGAGCTACAGGCACGAAGGAACTGACTGTGCAACCAACAGTTGTGGCGAATAATGTGCTTAAGAAAAATTGATGCTGCAGGAGACAAACAAAACTCATATATAATTTCATTTTGCTGGTAGAGGTGGATTACCGTAAAACATTGCCTTGGATGTAAGAGCAAAAGGATTGACGCAGAAGGAGATAATTAATGCACGTAGAATCCGCCATTAAGCAACCAGAATGAAGCGGTATCAAGTCAGGGCACCGTAAACCCTACAACTGAAAGACAAAGTTATGGCTTCTAATGTATAGGTAAGCAAAAAGAGCATCACCTCTGTGGGATTTCATTGGATGTCAAAACAGCAGCCAAGACAGTCTAAATTACTAAAGGAGTAGATTTATTGGGAGTATAATGTACTTGGTTGACTCTTTGTGGCGGGCTCCTTCTATGGCAAGGCCTCCTATCTCATGGAACACGATTTATGAAAATTAGGTCTTGTGACAGGATGTCATCTAATAAGGGTAATCAACCACTACTCGACACCGATAAGGGAAGGAGATCCCGGAGGTGCTTGCAGTGAACTCCGATGTTGGCCAGGGCATTCGTGACCACAAGACTACAAGGGTGGTATATTTAGCCTCCCTAGTAGACTGGCATTTTTGGATATGGGGATCCAATGGGACGGCTGTCGGGGTTCCCTGTAGGAGCCTGGCAATGGCCTGCCCTGCGACAGATACTTCTTGTTCTCGAAGTACTGCGGGTGGGGGTGGGAGGAATTGGGGATCTGTTTACGTTCTTGGTTCTGTTTTGCAAACCTGCCGTACGCCGACCCCATTGCCCACCTTACCTGCCGAGAGCTCCGCCTTAGTACACCATGAGTGGTCCTCAGACAGGGGACACCACATAGAGCTGATCCATGGAATCGTTGAATGTGAATGGCTTGCTGAACAACATTAAGGGGGGGGGGCAGTTATGAAACATGCTCAAAGGGTGGGGGCACATGTTTTGCTACTTCAGGAGACCCACCTCCTGGGCAATAAGGTCCCTTGTCTGGCCAGTTTGATTGCACACAGGTTTTCCACTATGGGTTCACGAGGGGATAAAGAGGTACGAGCATTCTGATAAAAAATCATGTTCCATTTCAGCACGTTAAGACATGGGTAGACAAACAGAGCAGATACACGGCAGTGACAGGAACATTATATGGCGAACCTCTCACATTTTTCTGTGTCTATGACTCTTCCCCCCCCACCCCCCTGCCATGGTTGTGGGGTGTACTCCCTGAGGGACTCCTAGTGTTGGGAGGAGACTGGAACGGCGTCATGGACCGCTCTGCGGACTGGTGGCGTCCACATGGACTGTCCTAGGGGTCTGGCAGTGCCTATTTACGTTTTATGTTATTGCTTTAGGTTTGGTAAATGTATGGAGGGCACATCACCCATCCAGGGAGGCTTGCACCTTTTTCACCCCAGCACAGGGCTCCTTTTCCCACCTAGATTTCCTTCTTATCCCACACTCCTATTTGCATAGACTTTCTGATACCTCTGTCCTTGTGAGGGGGCTTTCGGATCACTCCCCGGTGGCTATTCGATTTCAATTAGGCAGTCAGTGCCCGGCCTTCAAATGGCGCCTCTCGCCATGAAACCTAAAAACCCAGACAATAGATCTCACATGGAGCAATCCATGGAGCAATCCGTGGAGGAATATTTTTCCCACAACGTTGGCTTCGTAACATCTCAGAAGACACAGTTGGAGGCACTAAAGGTAACAATGCGGGGGGAGGATATTAGTTACACTATAGGGGAACAACGACGTAGTGGCACAGGACTTGGTAGATTTGGAATCCCGGATCGCAGATCTGGATACATGGAGTCATCGAGATAACAGGCAGATGGCACACAGACAGTTTGGTCTCATGTGGCATCAGTACCAGCAGCCCTGCTGGAAGAGGCCAAACAGTCCTGGCAGGGGGGCCCAGAGCTGCAGATACCAATGGGGGGGGACAAGTCGAGCAAAATGCTACATAGATTGTACCGGAGCACTCTTCATTCCTCCTCCATTTCTCTCATTCGGGACCCAGCTGGCACCTTACTTACAGACCCCAGGAAGGTAGCCTGCAAATTCGCAGCCCACTTCGAGGGAGTATACACTCTGAGGAAGGTCCTGTCGCAGGAACAGATAGAGTTTGTGAATGCACTTCCCCTTTAGACCCTTCCAGTCTGTCGACTGCGACTTACTGGAAGGTGAGCTCACAGGGGAGGAACTGTCGTCGGCCCTGGCAGGGCTGCACCCCGGGAAGGCCCCATTGCCTAATGGGTTTCCTTGTGAAATCTTCAAAGCCTATATGCCTAAACTTCAGGAACACATGCTGGAGGTGATCCTCTCCGCTGCTGACAGTGCTGTCCTACCACCAGATTGATGACATGCGGAGATTGCCGGGTTCTCCAAGCCTGGCCGGCCGGTAAATGAACACTCCTCCTATCGCCCGATTTCCCCTTTAAACATGGAGGTGAAGATTCTAGCTAAAGCGTTAGTGAATAGGCTGGTGTGGATGATCCCAAATATCATGCATCCTGACCAGGCTGGGTTTATGCCTCACCATGCCACCCGACACAATATCAGACATTTTTATAATACGTAGGCGTGGCTCACAGATTGGAGGGACCTGCGGTGGTACTTCTTGCGGATATTGACAAGGCGTTCGATTCCATGAGCTGGGAGTACTTGTTCGTACTCCTTAGTCACCTGTATTTCAGCCCTAGATTTCTTTCCTACCTCAAACTGCTGTACACAGACTTGACAGCGATGGTGCCAGATCAGACACATTCTGAAACCTGTGGGGGGCAAGTTAGGGATGCCTCCCGTCTCCCGTACTGTTCGCTGTTGCCATGGAGCCTCTGGAGGTGTGGGCGAGGATGGACAATCAAGTGCATAGTTTCGAGTGGGGGTAGGGACTCTCCAATAGAATAGCACTATTCACCAATGATGTTCTGTTCTTCCTGCCCACACCCAAACACTCGGGCCAGCATCCAGCAAATTATGCACATCTTTGGTGAAACCTCGGGCCTTTGCATTAATATGTCTATATCGACAGTGTTCTCGGCAAATAGCTGCACACAGGACCTCGGCTGGGCGACTGGATTACGGATCGCTTCGCTAGGGTTTAAATACTTGGGTGTCTTTGTGTTCCCCAACGCTGCACTAGTGTAGTCACGTAACCTGGAGCCAGTATTGGCTCACTTGAGAGAAGATGTTCTGGTGTGGTCGGTCTTGCCTCTGTCCCGGACTAGCAGGTCAGCAATTTTTTAAATTGTGTCATTGCCCCGGGTTTTGCCTCAGTTGCAGAATTTCCTGTATGCAATTCCATGGCAATGGCCCTGAAAACTAAATTCTATTCTCAGTGGCTTCCTGTGGGAGGGCGGTACCCCCTGCATTGCTTTTAGAAAATGCTTTAAATCCACTTACTGTGGGGGTATCGCTGCGGCAGTCATTGAATCATACTACTGTGTGTCGCATTTGCCAATCATCAATGACTGTTGATATGACCTCCAGGACGACGCGGCCTTTGCGCCCGAGAAGTGGGAGATGGGAGACACTTCTCTCATCTCGTATTTATATGGTGGGGGCAGCTGCGATGGTCTTCCTCCGGCCACAAGAATGGTTCTTACCCAATGGAGATATTCAACGGATAGGGTGGTGGGGGAAACTGACGAAGTGATTGTCGCTCTGGCGATCCGCATACAGCTGCAGGTGGCCACGCCGGTGGGATTTCGGAAATAGGGTGTGATCGGGATTTCTATCCTCAGACTCTACAGGCAGAATACCAGCTTCATCGCTGTCAGTTCCATAGTTTTTTTTTTTACTGTAACTTTTTTTTTTTTTATTCTGTTTATTAGTTTTCACATAATTTTGATACATAATCGCCACATGGCGATATATCATCAACCACAACAATCAACACAAACTAACTTGAAGTGATTAATGCTACTTCTGCAGATATAGACAAAGGTTAGGCTAACATTCTGTGTGTATCTACTATAGCTTAGGGATTACATATTATACATCGATATCGCTTCGTGGAGTAGTCGGAGGGTCCTGCTGGGAATTCGTTAAGAGATATTGTCGCAGCGGTTCCCAAATGTCCTTAGGCTTGGAGGATGACGGCAGCTCCTCCTCATACAACTCGAGAGTTTCCTTACAATAAACCATATCCCTTATCCAGTAATCACATCTTGGGGGCACTGTGCTCTCCCATGTCATTGCTATCCGTCGTTTTGCTAATAATAAAGCAATGTTTAAGAATTTCCCCATTGTGCCCTTAACCTGAGGTACATAGCTCAATAAACATATCACAGGTACACATTGCAATTGTTGACCGGATATAGTCTGCAAACACTGTACGACATCCTCCCAAAATTTTGCGACAGCTGTACAGTGCCACGCCAAGTGCCAGAAGTCTGCATCGGGCTGCCTACATCGCTTGCAATCACTAGTGTCACGAAGACCAATTTTATACAGTTTCAGAGGTGTATGATAAACCTGGTGGATGTATTTAAAATGAATGATTCTGAGATTGCTGTTTGGCGTCAGTTTACCAGTTAAAGTACATATGTGTTCCCAGGCTACCAGATCTAGCGGAGGATCGAGTTTACTATTCCACTTTTCTAGGCTGACATCTTCAACTCTCATAATTTCAGAGCGTACCGCTTTATACAGTTTAGTCACTAGTTTACGTTTTGAAGGGGCCACTAGTAGAAGCTGTAGCGACTGTAATAGAGGCGGCTCCTCTGGGAATGAGCCGTAGTGAGCTTTAAGCGCTAGTTTCAAGCGGTGAATAGTAAATTGGAACAACAATGATTGATTAGTCACGTAATGGAAGTCTTCAGCTGTAAGAAACTGACCTCCCACGAAAACATCTTGCATGTGTTGAATCCCCACATTTCGTAATGATCGAATCGCCCCTGTTTCTCGCATTACTGAGAGGGAGGCGTGATGTGCAAGCGGCAATGCTGGAGCATACAATGGCAATTTTGCTGTCATTTTGCCAATAGTCTGCCAGGCCGCAATGGTGGTATTCACTGTATTTATTTCAGTGCGTGGTGTGCCTCTACGTGTATGTGTGAGTATTCCATCCAATGGTGTAGGGTAAGCATCTCCGTCCTCCACTGCCACGTGTGGCGTGAAGGCATGTGGGTTATGCCAATAGTAGGCATACTGTGCGCATAGGTAGTAGACAGAGATCTGGGGCAGCAAATCCCCCTTGTGCATAATCCAGAGTGAGCGTGCGCCAGCTCACTCTAGCTTGTTTCCCATTCCAGATCAGCCGAAGCAATTGAGTACGAATAGTGTGGAATAGCCGTTTTGGCAATGTAAATCGGTATATTATTAAAAAGGTATAGAAATCGTGGTAATACAATCATTTTGATTATAGCAATGCGATCAGCCAAGGATAGGGGTAGCGAGGACCATTTATCAACCTGTGATTCCAGCGTCTCGCATGCTGTGCCATAATTTTCCCTGATTACAATCTCTGGGTCACGATGTACCCATACTCCCAAATATTTTACAGGATCTGCGGACCAGAGCAGCGGATATTCCATTTGTGGAGCCGTAGTGATCGCTGTCAGGGGAACAATTACTGATTTATCCCAATTTATATGGAGACCGGAAAATAAACCAAATCGGACATATTCCCGTAATATGGGGGATAAATGTTTATGTGGCTCACGTAGAAAAAGCACCATGTCATCAGCATATAAGGATATGCCGACAGGGCGGTGATTAAAATTAAGCGCTGATTCCCTATGACGCTGGCGAATTACGCAAGCTAGAGGTTCAAGTGTAAGAGCAAATAGCAGTGGTGATAAGGGGCAGCCCTGTCGCGTGCCCCTATTAATGGATAAGGGAGTCGAGATGTGGCCCCCCACTCTGACCCTTGCCGATGGATCCGTATATAGGAGTTGCACCCAGCGCAGAAACATTGGCGGGAATCCCATTCACTTCAATACATAGAACATATAACACCATTCGATAGAGTCGAATGCCTTAGCAGCATCCAGCATGACCGCAGCAGCAGGCAGGTCCGGTGCCAAGACATGATACATTGCAAAGAGCGTCCTTAAATTATGTGACGTAGATCGTTCCGGTATGAAGCCGGATTGATCTGGAAGCACTAGGGAGGGCATTAATGGTTGTAGGCGGGTGGCTAATATTTTCGCGTCCAAATTAATTAGTGACAATGGGCGGTAAGAGTCACATTGAGACGGGGGCTTATCTTTTTTTAATAGTGTGATGATTAAGGCCTGTCTCAGGGACAAGGGAAGAGTGCCCGTTTCATGTGCTTCAGCGTATACTTCTAAGATATAGGGCGTCAAAAGATCAGCGTATTCTTTGTAAAATTCTGCCGTGAGTCCGTCCGGACCCGGGGCTTTTTTGTTTGGTAGCGATCGAATCGCTGCTTTAATATCTTCTTCGCCTATTGGTTGACTAAGATATTCCCGGTGGCTATCCGCTAGCCAGGCACAGGCAATATTAGAAAGATAGTCGTCAAGCGCTGTGTCATCCAAACTCCCATGCGATGTGTACAATGTGGAATAACAAGATCTGAATTGTTCAACAATCGCTTGAGGTGTATAATGTTCTTCCCCCTGTGCGTCTATTATTTTCATTATGGGAGTGTGTTCCGTTCGGAATTTAAGTTTAGTGGCCAGTTGACGGCCGGACCGGCCTCCCTCACCGTATGTTCTTGCGACACAACGACGTGAGAGATAGCGGGTTTCGGTTTCCGCCATGGCGTCATATTCCAATAATTGTTCTTTTATGCGCGCTAGTATATTATTGTCGGGAGCAGCCATATAGTCCCGTTCCAGTCCTGCTAATTTATTTTCAATGAGAGAGAGCTGGCCTCGAATGTCTCGTAGTATGCCTGCTGTAGTACTGATACATACTCCCCTCACTGTAACCTTAAAGGCCTCCCACAAGATGGCGGCACGGTCTACTGTTCCCACATTGATTTCGAAGAATTGTGTTATTGCCTTTCTGATGGTGTCTTTATAGATAGGGTCCAGTAAGGCCTCGGCTCTGAATCGCCATGTGAATGGGCGGTGTATGATTGTGGGTATGCTGATATGAAGATTTACCGGGCTGTGGTCCGATAATGTACGCGGAAGTATTTCTATCCCAGTGACCCAGTCATTGCTCACTTCATTCAAAAGCCAATAATCCAATCTGGACCAGGTATTACGCGCCGGTGTAATATGTGTGCCCATTCTCCTTTCTGCATTACGGAGTCGCCATGTATCCACCAACCCCATCTCTAGCATAGCATCACGAATACACTGAGCGACTTTCACAGTGCGCGCACCCTGCGGGTTTGATCTGTCCTGAGTAGGGTCCAAGTGTGTGTTTAAGTCTCCTCCCCATAAAATGGCTGCCTCCGGCCATGTGCGCAGCACCGTGAGCATACGCAAAAATATCCGCGGTTCATCTGATATGGGGCCGTAAATATTAATGACGGTGATATTGGTTTGTCCTAACCTCCCATGGACCATAACACAGCGGCCCTCGTCATCTACATATGTCTTGAAAGCCGTGAATTGCAGTCCACGTTTAAACAAAATAATGACCCCTCTTGCGTATGTGGAATATGATGAGGCTAATTTATATCCAGCCCATTTAGTCGCAATTTTGGCCTCTGAAGATTTGGTCAAATGCGTTTCTTGTAATAGGGCTATCTGCACCGTATGTCTGTCTGGATAAGCTAGCACTTGGCGGATTTTTTGGGGAGTATTAAGCCCCCTTACATTCCATGTCAAGCAGGTATATTTAGTGTGCATGGCCTAGCATAACAAATTTATGGGAACATGAGTCACACGCATTACCTCCATATCCAGATGGGCAGATGTCTACCAATTCGGCATATAGGTACAGACCTAGTGCGAAAAACCTCGTGTTACACTGCACTACCTCATGTCTTATTTTTGATAGTAAGTGGTGGTCGCCATCCAGCGCATGCAATCGATAGCAAAGTCATAAGTACAAAACATCTCCTTGTAATCCCTAGTAAGCAGAGCCTTATCATATGCATTTCTATGATCACTTCGAACATAATTAAAACGAAACAAAACCAATCCCTCCCCCACCCACTTCAGCACCCTAACTTTGCTAAAGCCATACCCAACCACCCGAATTATCCCCATAACAAGAAATAGCAATAGTACAGTATTGAGGGGGTTACCCATTTGTGGGGCATTGCGACACAACCAGCCTCCCCAGTGAGCAGGGGAGGAGGCCACCGATTGTCTATATATACCACTCGAGCCATCTGTACTGTCTCATATTAAAGGCATACTTTCAGCGGTCAGTACCCGCTTGTATAAGGACACGAATATAACAAACAATCAACAGTATAAAAAGGATACCAGCACAGTAAATAGTTTCAACACAGTAGTGCCAGTGCATTTGGCATTGATAATGCATTCAGCCAGGCGCCAGACATAGACCATGATGTTGGTCGAATCATCCTGCAGATCCACATTCAGTGTGTATTCAGGAGTTACATGATGTTTTCCTCATTACTAGACATCTGACGTGGCAGGAGACGATGTCTTTGTGCGTCGCAATGTTTTGGCGTAGTCAAGTGCCCGCTTGGGATTTGTGAATATCTTGGCCTTGTCATCTAGTCCAATGCGAAGACGTGCCGGGTAGAGCATGGCGTAGGGGATCTTTTCTGTGAATAAAATTTTCTTGGTCGCCTGAAATTCTTTACGTGCTGCTTGCACTGTTGTCGGGGTAGAAGGAAAGTGCATTACCTTGGTAGTTGACATTACCTTGTTGTCTGGCAGCTTTTAGTATAGCGTCTCTGTCCCTATAGTTAAGTAGGCGGGCTATGATTGGTGTGGGTGGTGCTCCCGGAGGTGGTCGCGCCGCCAGTGATCGATGAGCTCTTTCCACAATAAACATACTGGATAGTGTGTCATCCCCACATAGCTCACGGAACAGATTTTCGACGTAGGTTTCTAGGCGCCCAACATTGGTCGACTCCGGAAGTCCCAAAATGCGTACATTATTGCGCCTAGAGCGCGCTTCAAGGTCTTCGTTTTTTGCTTGAATGATCGCCAATAGTTTTTCCATGTCGTTTGTTTTTGTCTCAACTTTCTGTAAGCCGTCCTCTGCGTTCGAGATTCGTTGTTCCGCTTCCCCAATGCACAGGCTCTGCTTGTCCAGTTTGGTGGAGATGCTATCAATTCGCCCGTTTAGGGCCTCCATGTTGTCATTTATGGATTGTAGGCTCATATGTATAGCAGCTAAGGTCTTCTCCAGCGTATTCGAGGCTGGGGTGGCATTGTCCAGTTCGGAGTCTGAGGCATGCTGGGGTTTACCGGATTTGCGCAACTCGAATGTGAGACGTGGTTGGCTCTTGTCCGGCTTACCCATAATGTAGCCGTTCCAGTACCCCTACGGTAGTATTACCCCAGCTGACAGTTTATCAATCGGCTGGGAGGAACCTTCACTAGCTACAAGTGGGTGAAAATGTGTCGTTGCAATCTCTCAGTGAGGATGAAATCCACTGTAGCCTGTGCTCTCAGCTTTGCCAAGTATCCTCATACATTTATTTGATGGGTATATCAGATCATCACATCCTCTGTATCATATAGCGCTATGGCGTGCTTGTAGAGAACTGTACTCACTTTCAGGCAAACAACACTGCACCTTAGGCACGGCAGTCCCCCGATGTTCACCGCAGTACCGCCGGTATCAGCAATACGACGTGCAGGTCTATTGGCATGCAAGGATAGGGGCTGGGGGTCACAAATTGTGGTATGCCCCTTTCCACTACTAAGGGGGACAACGCTGTCCACTCAGCTTTCAATCAGCTATATAGTGACACTAGCAACTCCAGGATGCCTTGCTAGTGTGCCGGCATGTTTATGTTTTACATCTAGCAGTCGCAGTTCATCCTCTCAGCTTACTGTGTTTATCACGCCGCTGCACCGCCACCGCTGAGGCAATCAGAGCGCCCCCGCCGGCATCCTCCGATGTGCGTTACTCTGAGCGCTCCGTCCACCCACATCCGCGTCAGGCCTCGCGACGCGAGTCGCCGCGTATGCAGCTCACCTCAGTGCCCTCGATATGCGGCAGATGGATCGTCGGTCGCTGATGGCAGTCTTCTCCGATGGCCGCACAGCAAGCGCCGCACCTCGGCCGCTATCATTCAGGGCCACATCGGAGGTAGGAATCAACTGAAACGGCGATCAGGAGCACCGCGGCCTCGATGCGGTGCTCAGCAGCCGGGGGCCGCCATCTTGGCCCAAGCGCAGCGCCAGGCAGGATCGTCTGCACACGCCGCGTTAGTGGCGTTTTCCGCAGCAGAATTCGCCTTCGGGTCGTCCAGCCGAGTCAGGGCAGTACGTGCAACAGTTTAGCAGGGTCGAAGGCTCTCGAGGCTTAGGATTAGTGCAGGATTATATCGGTGGCCGGCCGAGCCGCGGTATTATGCGGCCACCTTGCCGTGCGCCAAGCCACGCCCCCTAGAAGGACTGTCCAGTTCCATAGTTACCGCCAGCTCCGCCATGCACGGACTCTACACATTATGGCCCTGTCTGACCTCACTGACTTTAATCCATTAGAGAGTAAACCTATCATGGGAGACCTGGGAAACCATAAGATTGCAAAGATATGCCAGACGCTTATTTCTAATCGACCCAATGCATTCTCTGCTCTCCAGAGGGCGTGGAAAGCTGACCTGGGGGGATCTAGAGAATGAAGATTGGACTAAGGTCTTGGGGGCACATAGGGCAGCGGCCATCACGGCCAGACTAAGGCTGATCCAGCTTAGATACTTTCATAGGGTCTATCTCACACGCTACTGACTATGGCGGATGGGAGTTATTGCTTCCCCAATCTGTCTCTGCTGCATGCAGCGGATGGAACATTCTTACACACTGTGTGGTATTGGCCTGCTCTAGACTGGTTCTGGCGTGTGGTGACTTCCTGTCTGGGCAGGGTCTTGACCTTCACAAGGAGATGGACAGAGTGCTGAAACTTTTCAGACACTCACCCCCAGTCACAGATCTGGGTTGAATCTATCATCATTCTTTAGCTCACTTCGCCACCCCAGTTCAGACACAGCCATATGCAAATTAGTCTCGACCCTGAGCCTGATGGGAACAGTCCAGCCCGAACTGCCAAGCCATGTCTTCCCTGGACCGGAAATCCTGGGACTGGTTTCGGAGTAACACCCCTCATCAGTCAGGCTTGCTTGAATCCAGTGGCAAAGTGAGCAAGGGACCCACGCCTGGGCATACCCTGCCAACTTAGGGCGAAAAAAAGCAAACAAATTGGCCTGGTCAGGTCCGATGCACCAAAACTTACCCAGCTCCATATCGATGACACATACAAACTGACACTATTACTTCTGGGTCTGACTCTGGCAAAACGAGATATAGCGAGAGTATGGAAGGACACCCCCCTCCCCCGCCCCCCACCCATCCTTGGTGGTGTGGAAAATAGGGATGATCACTGTATGGGCTTGGAGGTGGGAGTGTACAGGGCTCGAGGTGCCAACAAAAACATCCCAAGATATGGCAGGTGTGGGATTTTACAGGGGCATCGAGTTTGAACCTGCTCATTCTAGGCAATAAGTGGTGAACGATGAAATTCGGATGTTTATGGGATAGGATGAGATTGGGAGAGGGTGGAACATGTGATTTGGTTCCTGGTATTGTTGTGTATTCTATTGCAGGAGCACCGGGGGGGTGGGGACTGGATACACAGGTATTTGTCTATGTTTGTATATTTTTTTTTTCCGCATGTCGCCCTTCAGGGGCCAAGTTCACATCCGAAAATCAATAACATTTGCTTTAAAAAAAAAAAAAATGTGGAAATAGACTTCCTGTAATCTACAGCCCCAATCCCCTTACCTGCAGTGACAGAAGATTTGATGAAGGGCTAATATAAAAAAAAATCCCTCTTGATCCACTTGCTGGCTCTTCATAAATGCAGGATTTGTCTGAATTCCGTCTTTGGGCCTTTTTTCTGAACCAGAAAATATCCTGAATAGATGCATCTCCCACTGTGAGAGGGAGGAACTGGTTCTCCTGCAAGTTTCTTTAGCAGCTTAGGCGTGACCTTCCGCAGTATGGTTCGGCGGAATTCTGAAGCTCATTTCGGTGGAACAGGTAGAGTACAAGCCTTGAAACACAGAACGGCCCTCTCTTAGAATAGTCAACAAACACTTGTCGCTCATATTTACCATTTCTTTCAGTTGTCATGATATCTCATCCCCCCACTGAGAGGCTAACAGAACAAGCATTGGCATAGCCAATAGGTCTCGCCTTTGGGGCCTTATAAGTGTTTAGCCAGAGATATTGCCTTTGCCAATGTCTTTAAGCTGTGCTGTAGAGAAGTGTGGCTGCTGTGCAGCATGCTGAAAAGTTATAATAAAAAAAAGTGTCAGAAGCATTTTTGTTACCTTATATATGACCAAGAAGGCATTATGTACAACTGAACGACCATATTAAAAAAAGTATTTACAATAAAAAATTCTCAGTTTTCTTTTGTTCTAGAAATGCTGGCAACTTGTTTCTGCCTATTCCAATGGTTGTTTGTTAAAGTTTTTTTTTGAGGGGGCATAAACAATCGGAGGGTGAAGGTTGGGAACTATTACCTGTATTATAACACTAGCAGCGGCCAGACGCTAGGGGAGAATCAACAGATGCCAGATTCCGAGAGCAGGCTGAGGTGGTGCTGAGTGATGCTGAGGTGGTAGTCGTGGTGGTGGTGGTGACTGGTGCGGAGACGATGCTGAGGTGATGCTGAATGATACTCAGGTCTTGCTGAGTGATGATGATGTGGTGGTGTACTAGTGCAAAGGCGATGCTGAGTGATGCTGTAGTGGCCCTGAGTGATGCTGTAGTGGCCCTGAGTGATGCTGTGGTGGCCCTGAGTGATGCTGTGGTGGCCCTGAGTGATGCTGCGGTGGCGCCGAGTGATGCTGCGGTGGCGCCGAGTGATGCTGCGGTGGCGCCGAGTGATGCTGCGGTGGCGCCGAGTGATGCTGCGGTGGCGCCGAGTGATGCTGCGGTGGCGCCGAGTGATGCTGCGGTGGCGCCGAGTGATGCTGCGGTGGCGCCGAGTGATGCTGCGGTGGCGCCGAGTGATGCTGCGGTGGCGCCGAGTGATGCTGCGGTGGCGCCGAGTGATGCGGTGGCGCCGAGTGATGCTGCGGTGGCGCCGAGTGATGCTGCGGTGGCGCCGAGTGATGCTGCGGTGGCGCCGAGTGATGCTGCGGTGGCGCCGAGTGATGCTGCGGTGGCGCCGAGTGATGCTGCGGTGGCGCCGAGTGATGCTGCGGTGGCGCCGAGTGATGCTGCGGTGGCGCCGAGTGATGCTGCGGTGGCGCCGAGTGATGCTGCGGTGGCGCCGAGTGATGCTGCGGTGGCGCCGAGTGATGCTGCGGTGGCGCCGAGTGATGCTGCGGTGGCGCCGAGTGATGCTGCGGTGGCGCGAGTGATGCTGCGGTGGCGCCGAGTGATGCTGCGGTGGCGCCGAGTGATGCTGCGGTGGCGCCGAGTGATGCTGCGGTGGCGCCGAGTGATGCTGCGGTGGCGCCGAGTGATGCTGCGGTGGCGCCGAGTGATGCTGCGGTGGCGCCGAGTGATGCTGCGGTGGCGCCGAGTGATGCTGCGGTGGCGCCGAGTGATGCTGCGGTGGCGCCGAGTGATGCTGCGGTGGCGCCGAGTGATGCTGCGGTGGCGCCGAGTGATGCTGCGGTGGCGCCGAGTGATGCTGCGGTGGCGCCGAGTGATGCTGCGGTGGCGCCGAGTGATGCTGCGGTGGCGCCGAGTGATGCTGGGGTGGCGCCGAGTGATGCTGGGGTGGCGCCGAGTGATGCTGGGGTGGCGCCGAGTGATGCTGGGGTGGCGCCGAGTGATGCTGGGGTGGCGCCGAGTGATGCTGGGGTGGCGCCGAGTGATGCTGGGGTGGCGCCGAGTGATGCTGGGGTGGCGCCGAGTGATGCTGGGGTGGCGCCCGAGTGATGCTGGGGTGGCGCCGAGTGATGCTGCGGTGGCGCCGAGTGATGCTGCGGTGGCGCCGAGTGATGCTGCGGTGGCGCCGAGTGATGCTGCGGTGGCGCCGAGTGATGCTGCGGTGGCGCCGAGTGATGCTGCGGTGGCGCCGAGTGATGCTGCGGTGGCGCCGAGTGATGCTGCGGTGGCGCCGAGTGATGCTGCGGTGGCGCCGAGTGATGCTGCGGTGGCGCCGAGTGATGCTGCGGTGGCGCCGAGTGATGCTGCGGTGGCGCCGAGTGATGCTGCGGTGGCGCCGAGTGATGCTGCGGTGGCGCCGAGTGATGCTGCGGTGGCGCCGAGTGATGCTGCGGTGGCGCCGAGTGATGCTGCGGTTGCGCCGAGTGATGCTGCGGTGGCGCCGAGTGATGCTGCGGTGGCGCCGAGTGATGCTGCGGTGGCGCCGAGTGATGCTGCGGTGGCGCCGAGTGATGCTGCGGTGGCGCCGAGTGATGCTGTGGTGGCGCCGAGTGATGCTGTGGTGGTGCTCTTAGTCACAATTTTGAGGGCAGAAGATCCTGCTAGGAATTCCGAACGCCGATTTGGTAAGGTCCATCATCTGAAGCTACTTGCCTGTGACAAGGTCAACACTTCGGTGAGTGCTTGTAGTGATCAATGGGGGAAATAATTTTTAGAATTGTTTTCATTTTTAAATTGATGGAGATCCTCCCTTCTCCCAGTGACTTGGTGTATTTACTTCAAATGGATTTGAGTAGGACTCGCGTGGTGATCTGTAATGCGTTGCTATTATCTTAGGCTCACTTTCATTAAGGCAGAGTAAAAGTGGGTGGGTGTTACTCTTACCAGTACTCCAGAGGGCAGATGTTATGTGTCGCTGAAAAGTAGGGTGGTCGAGAGGGAAAATGGTGGGGGATGTGGAGCAGGTGGGGGTGCCTTTTGCCTGAAGCAAGATAAGGGTTCGAGGAAAGAAGTTGGAGGAGAGAGAAAGGTCCTTTAAGCAGTTAGGCAGCATCAGTTTATATCTTTTTGATTACAGTATTGAAAGCCTGTGGTAGAATGATAGCAAATGGTGGGCACCATTCATCAATTGCAGAAGGGGTAGTGATAGACTGGAATTGTAGATTTTGATTTCGAGTTACCTTCCATACTAACATTGCCATGTACGTGGAGCAAGTTATTAGCCAAAGACTCGTCAGGTTTTTTTCCAAACTGATACCTGTATTGTGCACAGGCTTCTGTTACTTGGTTTCTAAATCATAGACTTTTTGCGTTCCTAAATTCAAAAGTGGGAATGATTTCCCAAATCCCGATTCACAGAATCGAGAACTGAAGGTATATGCTCCAGTAGGGGGAGATCGTGAAAGGAGAATCCACTAGTATAACTGATTCTCTGAAGTTTGGAATTTTAGGACCGGGAAAAGAGGGTCGTCCTAGTTGCAAGGGGTGGGGATTAGGTTTTCATGCAAAATTCTTGGAAAATCCACAAAGTTAGGTTTTGTGACCATTCACAAACATTTGGCTTCACCATTCTCAACCTGTAAGTGCTCTTTAATCTACTCAATAAAAAGATTGAAAATTGCATGTTTCTGAAGAGGATATGCGAAGGTACGCCCCCAGTGTATTAACGGTTAGATCAAGTCGCTTAATCAGAAACTCTGTCCTGCATCTGTTTTTCAGTTGATATAAAGAAAAAAAAAGTGAAAAGTGCACGTTTCTACTTAATGCATTTCTGTGGATTGCCCGCACAGCTGACAGTAGGTTGGAGTATGTTTAGTGGATGCATTGAAATATACAGCCTCTATAGATTTATGCTGCGATTCCTTTACATTTTCTTAATAGCCTAAATCGTAGAAATGTATTGAAATCGTAAGTTTATGTCTAGGATTCATAGATTTTCGACTATTAAGAAACCTAAAATTCGCTCTGAATGGGGTTTGTTGAACCCTCGTTGAGAATTAGAAAACTCGATTCGCTCTAATTTGACAACCGCCTCTTTCCTTATGCGACCAGATGGTTGAGGGTAAGTGGAGAGTGCCATCGACTGTTAAAGGAAACAGGCCAGGCATGTTGCATTGTTTTAATTATGCTCCACGTGTGTGGTCAGGAGATTATTTGGTCTGGTGATCTTTGCCTGAAGCCCGGGTTCTCATTAATGTTACCTTGGCCACATCCTGCCAGAGTGATCATTGGCTCTAATCCACTGCCTCACAAGGGAAGGGGCGGAGTGCGGGGCTGCCCACACCACTACAAGAGGAAACGTGATAGCTGTGCCCTGTCTTTACTCTTCTCCCTGCTAATTGTGAAATACTTCCGTCGTAATTGTCTGATCACAGCGTTTATTTCCTGTTTTAGTAGCACCCTCATAGCACCTTATTGTATCACACATTACTGTAAAAAGTCCACTTCTATACATAGAAGGTGACAGTAAGGTTAACAAGGTCTCGTGACTGTTGTGCTGCCATGGGTTTCTCACGGCGCCCCTTTCTCCCTTGTTTTGATTACTCTGGCCGCCAGCGGTGGCAGACGGCTCGCGGGGAGGAGCATTCCCTGGTACCCAGCAACGGCGCGAGGCAAAGTGGCGAGATCACCTAAGTAGTGTGACCTTCTCACAGCCTCTCGGGGGGGTCCTACATGCAGGAGCCTTGGGAACTAACTGGCCGAGGTGACAGGTGGGTGCAATATACACACAGAGCCTCAGCCCAGGGTGCAAGGCAGGAGATGCGGAACTGACTGCACGAAGGGCCGGAGGCAGGTAACACAAACCGAGAGTACCGAGACGGAGAGAGAGGGGGACAGGTAGTTCCAGGGAGACAGGGGCAGAAGACACAGAAATTAACTGAAGGTAGGGACGGGAGACAGTTAAAATAAATAGTACCAGGGTCACAGGGGCAGTAGACACGAGAAGCGGATGGGTCAATAGATAACACAGTGCTGGGGAAACTGGGACAAAAGATGTGGGTGCTGACTGGAGGAGAGGGAAGGTGATACAGAGACACTAAAAACAGACCGTGCCAGGGGCACAGAGACAGGAACTGCCTGGGTGGGGGCAGGAGATAAGTATAACAGGCAGTGCCAGGGGAACAGGAACCGGAGACCCGAGGGACGAACTGGAAGAGGAGGCATGAAGTGGATAAAACCGACGGTGCAAAGGGTACGGGGCAAGAGACATGGGATAAAGAAAAGAAAACAAGCACTGTAATATGGGTACTGGGGCAGGAGACGAGCAGAGGAAGGACAGTAGATGATACAGATAGTAATGGGGCAGTCAGAAGACACGGGGACTGCCTGGGGCAGGGGCAAGAGACAGTGCAGGGTCTGGAGACAGGGACACTAACTGAAGGTCGCAGGGGGTGGGGGCGCACGTGAGATGTGTTACACAAGCACACATTAACAAGCATTGGCCGCGCGGCCGTCAAAGTGACGCGGCCGTCAAAGTGAAAGTGATCGCGATCGCGGGCTGTAAGGGTGCCCGCGAGCGATGCACTTAATGAGCCATGACGAGAGAGGAAAGCCAGATGGCGCCTCTGCTTGTAACTGTGCGCGTAACCGCACGCTCTAGGCAACACAAAAAGCTGTGGTCGGCTTTTTAAAGCCCACTCATTAAATGTCTCGCCAGAGCAGCGCATGCGCTGGCTCAGGCGAGACCTAAAAAGGAGGAGGGAGAAGTCATGACCATCCAACAGAAGGTTGTCATCCAGGAGAACCGGCTGGCTGAATTTGAGCTCATTTCCCTTGGAGATTTCCTTTGGTTAGAGTGGCCTAGCCAATAATGTTACTGCTGTTGCGGCAGAAAGGGCCAAAGGGACTGAACCCTTCATGTATAATAACGACAGCCTTTGGGCCTGAACTGTGACTTTAATAATTCATTCTTCTCCTCAAGACCTACCACTTTTAGGGTTTCCATCTCATTCTTCAAGCTCACCTTTTCTATAGAGTGCAGACAGAACGAAAGAAGAGCATAAAATAGGAGGTTGAGAATTTTCAGGTGCACCTCAGCCTTCAAGGTGGTCAAGTGCAAACAGGAAAATCAGCACAGGGTGATACCATGGTAACAGCAGAACGATGCCAAATTCACTGGATCTATAGCAGCACTGATGACCTGATTTCAGAAAAGAAAAGCTTCATGCACCATTCCCTCAAAATCCTGTGTAGGGAGTTTCGGTATTTCGGTAAAGAGTTTAAGGCCTTCCATGATTTTCCAACCATAGGAGCAGTCACACTTCTATCATTAGTGCAGTGGCTGAAGTATTACATATCTTCTTTCTGGCCTCATCCATCTGCTTACTTTTCTATCGGGTGGAGTGGATATCTTTAGTGCTGATGCATGCTTCCGTCTCACAGCTAAGACTACAACAGAGTTGGGTTTGGGATCCGATCTCAAATCTGGATCCTGCTGCCAAGGTTTATGTATTTTAAGTAGACGTGGAGTTGTTGCTTTTACAGTAGCAGTGTTAGAAATGAAACTTCTGCAATTTCCAACAAACCTGATACCAGTGGCAGAAAGGTTTTGGAGATGGAGCGTCTTTATTATAATGGACAAAGACGCCTGTGGTCCTTCCAGTGACATTTTTATTTAGAAGCTCCCCTCACCAAAAAAATCATTAAATGTCATGAGGACATCCACTGGCAAGATCTCAGAGGGTGAACCTTCTGGAGAGGTGGGTGTATAGGAGGATCTTGATTCCAAGGAGTGTGAGCGAGAAGGAAGAGAGAGTAACCTGGTTATTCTACACTTTCTTCCAATGGCAACTGAGGTGTCTTAGGATGGGAAATGCCTTACGAGATATTCTAGGTGTCAAAGATAAATGTTTTAATCAGAGACAACAAAGGCTGCCCTGATACCATCCTTGGTGGATGGTGGAAGATTTAGAGGGTGGAGATGAGTATGCAGAAGTTCTTCCATCAGAAAGAAAAACCATGGGGGTCTCACAGGTTGGGTTGTTGACTCATCAGATGGTGGCAGTCTTAGTCCTTTCTTTGGTGTATACTTCCACGTCTCTGCAGTAAAGGTAGATGTTGAGATTCTAGATGTTGATCTGGGTGACTGACAGATGTCCCAACGGAATGAGCACTGCCATTGAATGATGCATCAACATTGCCGGCCTCTAATATGTCATTTTGTACTTGATGTTATTTCTATATATCATTGCTTTTCTCCCACAATGATCTACCTATGTTTTACGCAACTCGTATGTAAAGCGCTCTGATACCCACTAGGGTCATGTTCGCGCTATATAAAACTTTTAAAATGAAATAAACATTAAGTGGATAGATTGAATCAATGTCACATAGACACCAGTGTGTGCCTGGAGTGCTTCCACAACAAAGACTTACTGATTTATTAACGGCAGTGTTTCAACAGCGAATCTGTTCTCAATGAAGCGCAAGTTGGCAACATCAATGGGAATGTCAGTGACGATGTTGTATTTTGCACTTTTTTTCTGACCATCTTCTTCTCAGCATTTCCCTCGGTGAGAGCCCTTGGGTTGCAGTCATCGTCGACCTTGGGGTGGTAGGGATCGTCAACGGTGGTAGCACTGCGTTCCTTGGAGGGCTTTTCAGCTTTTTCTATCTTTCTTTTCAAGGTCTTCCAATTTGATACTTCCTTACAATCCTACCAAGCACAAATACCACACCTGCCTAGCTACTAAAGCTGAATTATATCCCCTGGATAGCCTACCAGCTCTCCTCAGCAGGCACTCACACAGGGGAGTTTGAGGACCAAACACTGTGCCCCCTGGCTGGAGTAACGTGCAGCACTGGGTCAGGGGACAGGGGGCTTCCAGGAAGGTGGCACCCACCTCTGCCAAGTAGCAATGGGCATGTTCAAGCCTGCGAAGATAGTGTCCTCCCAATAAATGAAAAGGACGGAAGGTGTCTGCTCAACCCACCTGCCTGCCTGCCAATCATCTTGTCCCCACTGCAGAGGGTGGTTACTGACCTAAACCTGAGCCAGAGTTGTGAACAACATGTTGCAGCCCTAGATGGAAAGCACTATGGAGAAATTTGGCAGCTCAGCCCAGACACACATACAATTCAGAGGGCAATCAAAAACTGCAGGCAGCATAAAAAGATATCACTACAGTTTAATAATAACGCACAAGTGCTTCTTCAAAATTACATTAGCCAGTATGAGGACTTAATGAAGCCCATTGCAGACATTTCAAAATTAATACTTTTCCGATTCGAGTCACATTAAATATAGAACGTTTAGTGAGATCAATAGAAGTTCAAAAAAGCAGATCAAAACAATCAAAGTAAACATGAACTTAAGTCTAAATACCACCATATCCAGACCAGCACAGAAAGTAACCCAATAATTAGGATACCAGTGTAAAGACTCTGATTTTTCTAATTATCATTTCTCATATCTATCAAATCCATCAACATATGTTGCATTTATCTAGACATTATTCTACCCTCACTCATTCACTAGTGTACCGTAGACTAAAGGTATTCTTTGCATATATGCAGTTAGTGTGCAGTGACAGGCATGTCAAATACTAACAGTAAAATGAAGCTTGTCTGCAGTAATCGGGTACTAGATATTTCATAGTCCGGACTAGTATCGCTGAAGTTGCTGAACTACAACGAAAGAGACATATATAAAAAGAACAGAAAAGCAATGACCGTGATATAACCTGTCTGCCATCACTTTTACTCCAATGTGTTCCGCAGTGACGTTCTTGCTCCACGATCACGTGGTAACACTGATTGGAACAGAACTACTTACACCCTCATTAGTGAGCAGTTTACAAACAACCCACAACTGCTTCTACGGAAACATGGAACCACACGAAATACACATTTACTGCGCTGCCTAGATCACAACATAAAACACACAGTTCAAACTGGGCAGATTTGAAGAAACTAGGGATCCGTCTTCGACACTATGTATAGTTTGCATTCTGGACGGTTCACTCAGCCTTTTACTCTTTCAAGTTTGATAAAACGAGCACCCAGAGACTCCTCGAGTGAACATGCTTACTCTCTATAAACACGCCCGTTGTCATACTCACACACGAAACTGTCAGGTCCGGTTAAGTGCCACATACTTACTGAAAAGAGACCGTTGAATTCTCCCAATACAGTACTCGGTAAACAGCCTCACAGCTGCTGCAGAACATGTTCAACAAGCCATCCAGCTGTATCAAACTGAAAGGAAGAGCACAAACAAGAAACACAACACCGTGAATGAAAGCTGGCAGCGGATGAATGTTCAACAGAGATCTGTGCAGATTCAATTATAAATAGAGAAGTACAGAAGCCGGCTTCAATGATGCATTTGTTTGAGGAAAAAATAAAAGAATTGATAAGAGCACCCTAACAATTCTACAAGAATCAGGGCCTAGCAGCCTCGTCTGGAAAACAATATCAAAAGAACAGAAGGGTCTACTATAAGACGTGGTGTTCACTACAAAGAGATACGCCCATACAGAATGAAAGTAAAGTGACCGTACTGGACCAGAGATATGAACAGACTGTAGTTTAATCTTAGGTCTGAACAGTTACATTCTGTGAAACGTGAGAGTGTGAGGCTGTCTGAGGCGTGAATCTGTGAGTATTGTGCAGGGCCACTGGAACTACACGGGAGGGTTAAGTTACGCAGCAAGAAAAGGCAAATTGTGTGGAGTAATGCAGCACATTTGTGATAGTAGTTCATTACTTTGTAATTTGTACCCATGATAACACTGTATGGGAAAAGACTTCATCTTATTACTAGCAGTTTAACACCCAAATACAGCAATAAGCAACTGAAAGGCTACTAGTCAACCTTTGAGAAGGGCCTTCTGCTACGCAGGAACACGTCGTCATGTTTTGTATATGTTGTTATGTTTGAGCTAGAAACATCTTTTTAAATCTGCAGGTTATGCAGCAGATGATGGATTACAGGATTGTGTGGCAAATGTGGCAAATCTGTACTTGTACAGAAAATGTTAGGGCCGCAAGATTGCACAATTCCAGTGGTCCTGGTAATTAATGTGGAACTTCAACACAGACACTAAGAAAATACCTGTAGGACCTGTGTATAACTGGCTCCTGGGCTCTTCAAAGTAGGTTATAGTGCTTTCACTTGCACTATGCACAATAGTGATTACGCATAATAGTGGTTACTCACGCCCTTTCTGAGGGGCTGCAGTCGTGAATGCATGAGACTCTTTACACCCTTTGGCACCATTTCACAGAGAAACGAGCTGAATCATATGAAGACAAAGTTAGCACCTTGGTGATAACCGCATAAATAACTACAGCGATACCCTGGGGTAACATCACCTGAAGAATGGTGTGCTGATAAAAAGGGAAAAATACAATAAATGGTATCAGTTCCTTGAAAAGAAAGAAACGGCGTTCAGCAGCCTAGGTCGGTTGTGAGTGGGAATGTTTGTCTCCAAAACTAGGAATGGGTATGCAGGAGTGGGGAGTGGTACTCCTGTGTATCTTGTGCTCTCACACACCCTTGCGAGTGTAAAGCATCATCATTGGGAACTGCTCCTCGTGGGGGTGGCGCTGCAGTCCCTCACTGGCCCTACTAGAGGGCTCTTTGGTGGAGATCTTTTAGGAGTTGCCGCACTTGTGCATGTGGGTGTGTGGGCCAAGTAATGGGTGTGAGTGAAAATAAAATAACCCGTTGGTGCCCTAATAGATTTATTGGGGGGTCCTCTGGGTTAAGCTAAAATCTGGACGGGGATGGAGATGCACTTTAAGCAAATAAAAGAGGGGGGAAAAAAACAGATGTATTCCCGCTGCTCTCAACCCGTAAATCAGTGTTTTGTGTATTTAGAAGTGAGGGGTGGTCGACATGTTTCGCACTTTCAGCGGGTCCCTATTGGATCCCTACGCGCTTCATCAGGACCGTGAATCAGGGTTGAAGGTGTGGGAATCAGGGAAAGACGCCCTATACTCCCACCATACCTACGAGGTCAAATAAACGTTTTTCGTTTGAGACACGTCTTATTCGTGTGCTCTGGACCAAACCCTCCCCGTAGTGGAGTAGGGCCGCATCGGCGTTTGTGGTCGGGTAGGGAGTGGAAATTTTTCACCCTCCTTCCTGGACCTGAAGACCTTTCAGCCCAACAAGTACTGATTTACGGGTTGAGAGCAGCGGGAATACATCTGTTTTTTTCCCCCTCTTTTATTTGCTTAAAGTGCATCTCCATCCCCGTCCAGATTTTAGCTTAACCCAGAGGACCCCCCATAAATCTATTAGGGCACCAACGGGTTATTTTATTTTCACTCACACCCATCACTTGGCCCACACACCCACATGCACAAGTGCAGCAACTCCTAAAAGATCTCCACCAAAGAGCCCTCTAGTAAGGCCTGTGAGGGACTGCAGCGCCACCCCCACGAGGAGCAGTGCCCAATGATGATGCTTTACACTCGCAAGGGTGTGTGAGGGCACAAGATACACAGGAGTACCACTCCCCACTCCTGCATACCCATTCCTAGTTTTGGAGACAAACATTCCCACTCGCAACCGACCTAGGCTGCTGAGCGCCGTTTCTTTCTTTTCAAGGAACAGATACCATTTATTGTATTTTATGCTGTCCTTAGGAGCATTGGTACAGGACCTATTTCTAACAGCTCCTTGTCCCTCCCTCTCCTGAATTGTGGTTATAACTGATAAAAAGGGAAGCAGTACTAGTATGGTGAAATAAGAAAACTACTCGGCGTGGCAGAGCACGAATGGCTTCCAATTAGTATATACCTGTGGGCTGTTTACACTTCAGCAGACCAATGAAGTTCCAGCTGCAGTCCATCACGGAGTGCAGCTTGCAGAGTCCTCAAACGACTAAACGGTGGTAAAAATAATGTAAACAGATACATTCCACTTGGATGTAATCTTTCTTGGGTGTGAGGAGCAAATCCAAAGAGATGAGCTCTGCATACAATAAAGTATACTCCTAGCGTTTTTTATGAGAGGCGCAACATTTCTAATGTGCACTAGAAAAACAAACTCCTCCCAGGCCCGCTGGTGCGTTAGAAGGCCTTGCTTCCAGTGGCTCTGGCCGTACAACAATTTAGGTGCTGTATGTGTGCCCGTGCCCCCGTACCCTTCACATAAAAGGCGGTGCAAATGTGCTCATGACATGGACAGGAGCAGTACCCCGAAGGGGGGGCCGCTCTGCCCGCCAGTAGCTTTGGACCGGTAGACACCAGACCCGGGCTCGTGTGGTGCTCGGAGAGCTGCTGGCACTTGATGCACCCGACACCCACCTGCTCCATGCCTGCACAATGGCGGTGGGTAGGGGACTTACAAATGAATGACATTTTATTCAATCAATCAATCAGGGGTTTGTTAAAGCGCGACTACTCACCCGTAAGGGTCTCAAGGCGCATGGTGGGGGGGGGGGGGGGGGAGGGGTGGAGGGGGGTGCAGGTTCCATCCATCAAGGAGGGGGTCTGTCGAAGAGCCAGGTTTTGAGGTTTCTTGCGAAGATGGGGAGCGATGTTGTCTGTCTGAGGTGGAGCGGAAGGGCGTTCCATGCTTTGGCCGCGAGGAAGGAGAAGGAGCGGCCTCCCGATCTGGTCTTTCTGGTGCGGGGGACCACGGCGTAGGAGAGCTGGGCTGATCGTAGGGTCCTTTGGGGTGCGTGGAATTTGAGTCGGCTGTTCAAGTATGCTGGTCCGGTGCCGTGGAGGGCCTTGTGTGCGTGGGTGAGCATCTTGAAGGTGATTCTCGCCTCGACAGGGAGCCAGTGGAGTGTGCGCAGGTGCTGGGAGATGTGGCAGTGTTTTGGCAGGTTGAGGACCAGTCTTGCAGCGGTGTTCTGGATGTTCTGTAGCTTGCGGGTGAGGTTTTTGTTTATTCCGGCGTAGAGTGTGTTGCCGTAGTCGAGTCTGCTGGTGACCAGGGCGTGAGTGACGGTCTTTCGGTGTTCGAGGGGGATCCATTTGAAGGTCTTACGAAGGAGGCGGAGGGTGTGGAAGCAGGAAGACGAGACAGAGTTGATCTGGCGGTCCATTTTGAGCTCTGAGTCCAGGATGATTCCCAGGTTGCGTGCGTGGTCCGTGGGGGTTGGCGGGTTTCCGAGGGCGGGGGGCCACCAGGTGTTGCTCCAGGCATCGGGGTTTGGGCCCATGATGAGTACTTCTGTTTTGTTGGTGTTTAGTTGTAGGCAGCTGTTTTTCATCCATATGGCGACGGCTTCCATGCCTTCTTGAAAGTTGCGTCTGGCGGTGTTGGGCTCGTTGGATAGGGAGAGGATGAGCTGGGTGTCGTCTGCGTATGACACGATGTTGAGTCCGTAGGTTCTAACGATGGGGGAGAGTGGAGCCATGTAGACGTTGAAGAGCGTCGGGCTGAGGGAGGAGCCCTGGGGGACTCCGCAGGTGGTAGGTGTGGGGTCCGAGAGGAAAGGGGGGAGTCTGACCCGCTGCGTCCTGCTGGAGAGGAAGGAGCGGATCCAGTCGAGGGCCTTGTCCTGGATTCCTGCGTTGTAGAGTCTGCGTATTAGGGTACGGTGGGAGACTGTGTCGAACGCCGCTGATAGGTCGAGGAGGATGAGGGCTACTGTTTCTCCTTTGTCCAGTAGGGTGCGGATGTCGTCTGTTGCGGCGAGGAGGGCGGTTTCCGTACTGTGGTTTTTTCTGAAGCCGGATTGGGAGGAGTCGACGATGTTGTGTTCTTCAATGAATGTGGCGAGTTGGCTGTTGATGGCTTTCTCGATGACTTTCGCTGGGAACGGGAGCAGGGAGATGGGTCTGTAGTTTTTGAGGTCGGTGGGGTCCGCTGAGGGTTTCTTTAGGAGGGGTTGACCTCGGCGTGTTTCCAGTCGTCGGGGAACGAGGCGGTCGCCAGGGAGCGGTTGATGGTGTGGCGGAGCATGGGTGCGATGGTGTCGGCGGCTCTGTTGAAGATGTGGTGGGGGCAGGGGTCCGTGGGGGCCCCTGAGTGGATTGACTTCATTGTCTTCAGTGTGTCTTCGGTGGTGAGGGCTGTCCAGTCGTCAATCGCTGGTTTCCGGGTGTCGGGGGTGGTTGGTGAGGGTTCAGTGTGTTGGTTGTCTTCGTCGAAGTTGTTGTAGATGCTCTTGATTTTGTGGTGGAAAAAGGTGCTGAGTTTGTCGCAGAGGTCTTGTGAGGGAGGGATGTCGGTAGACTCGCTAGTGGGTTGGGCGAACTCCTTGATGATGCTGAAGAGTTCCTTGCTGTTGTGCGCGTGGGTAGAGATTCTGTCTTCAATCGCTTTTTCCTCGTTTCTCTGATGAGTTGATGGTGGGCGTTGGTGGCGGCTCTGAAGTTGTCGTGGGCTTCTGTGGATTTGGTGTTCCTCCAGGCCTTTTCGAGGCGGCGGCATGTGCTTCTGGACTCTCGAAGTTCGGTGGTAAACCATCTGGCTTTCTTGGCGCGGGTATTGTTGTTTTTCTTGAGGGGGCTATGGTGTTGGTGCTGTCCGAGATCCATCTATGCAGGGTTCGGGCTGCGGTGTTGGGGTCGTCGTTTTCCGCGATGGTTGGGGTGGAGTTGTTCAGTGAGGAGGTGAGCTGGTCGTCGGTGATTTTGGTCCAGTTTCTTCGTGGAAGCAGGTGCTGGTGTCTGTGGATGGTGGGTGTTCTGAAGGTGAAGTGGACGCAACGATGGTCGGTCCATGGGAGTTCGGTGGTGTGGCTGAAGGTGATGGAGTTTCCTGTAGTGAAGAGGGGGTCGAGGGTGTGTCCTGCTGAGTGCGTGGGCTCGGTCACGATCTGGCGCAGTCCAATGTTGTGGAGGTTGTCCAGGAGGGATGTGGTGTTGGGGTCCAGTTGGTTGTCGAGGTGGAAGTTGAGGTCTCCCAGCAGGGTGTAGTTGGTGGATGCGATGGCCTGCGGGGAGATAATGTCCGTGATGGAGTTGGCGAAGGGTCCGCGGGGTCCAGGGGTCGGTAGATGAGGGTTCCTCGGAGGGTGGCGGTGGGGCTGGCCAGTATCTTGAAGTGAAGGTGTTCCATCAGTTCTGTGGGCTCGTCAGGGAGTGTGCTCAGGCGGAGGCTGGATTTGTGGACGATGGCGATTCCTCCTCCTGGGCGGGTGGGGCGGTCCTTCCTGGAGATCTTGTATCCTTGGGGGATGGCGATGGCGATGTCCGGTCCCGAGGTGGTGTTGGTCCAGGTTTCGGTGAAGAACGCTACGTCCGGGGTGGTGCTGTCGAGGAGGTCCCAGATTTCTGTGGTGTGTTTGTGGAGGGATCGGACGTTGAGGAGGATGCATTGCAGGGTCTTCGGTTCGGTTGTGTTCTTGTGGGCGGGTTGTGCTGGATCCGTGTTCTTGGCGGTGCTGCAGGTGTGCCGGCAGCGGTGACAGCTGAAGGGTCCGTGGGAGTCGGCTGGTGATGCTAGCTTGCAGTTGTTGTTGCGGCCTGGGTTGAGTGCGTGGAGTGCTGCTGTGTCGTAGCGTTGGCGGGGCGGAGGTCCAGTGTTCCTGGCGCTGGTCGTGGTCGGGTCGCGGACGGGCGCAGACGGGCTTGCCTTTGACGCGCCTTTGGCGCGCCAGTGGCGAGCCCGCGGCCGCTGTGCGGCCGCGCAGTGGCCGCCATTAAGTAGGGGTCGGGGAGGGCTGGACAGCTGGGAGGCGGGAGCGGGGAGGGGAGCTGGATTGGGCCGGTCGCGCTGGGGGGGGTGGGGGGGGGAGGGGCAGCAGTGGCGGGGAAAGGTAAAGGGAGGAAATAAGGGATAAAGAAAAAAGGGAAAATAGGCAGAAATAAGGCACAAAAGAGCAGAGATGCAGAAAGGTGAAAGATAAAAGAAGGTAGAAAAACGAGTGAAAACTAGTGAAAGGGCAGAGCGAGAGGAAGGGAAAATGAGCAGAAATAAGGCACAAAAGAGCAGAGATGCAGAAAAGTGCAGAAAGGTGAAAGATAAAAGAGGGTAGAAAAACGAGTGAAAGAGCAGAGTTAGAGGAAGGAGACAGAGGTCCACTGGACCACCAGGGATGAGGCGCAGAGAAACCTGCGGGTGGAGGAGGGCCTCGATCACCAACACTCGAGAGTGCAGGGGCAGGCCTCACTTAATGGTGGAGCTGCAAGGGTGGGAGAGCAATTTCACTGACAATGAGTCAGTGGTCTTGCTCCTACACAAGTGCACAGCTACACAAACAGCGTGTCCCGGCGCTGAGGAGATGTCTCCCCATCACCCCGCCAGCTCTCTCCCTCCTTCTGCCCTAGCCTAATGGTCCTTGGTATGATCAAGGCAGAAATCAAGGTCTCTCCTGGAGTCCAAACAATGTAATCTCTCTTCCCCTTTCGAGGGGTGAAGCAGGGCAAAGAAAGTCAAAAGAGTGATAGCCTGCTTGAAGAGCAAAGGTGTTACTACCATCGGCAGGAATGAAGCTCGAACTCTCATCACCAGCTTGTCTGGAAAGAACATCCTATAAGATGGTTGGACCGAAAGGGCCTGCATCTCACTCACACAAGTTGAGGATCTCGAGCCCAGAAAAAAAACATTTAAGGGTCAAGAGACATACTGGACAGCTGTGCATTGGCTCAAATGGGATGCACATGAGATAAGTGAGAACCAAATTCAAGTTCCACTTTGGCACCACAAAGGGCTTTGGTGGAAACGTGCTGTAAAGCTTCAAGAAAATCTCACTACAACAGGTGATTTAAACAAAGAAGGCTGATCGATAAAACTTCAAAAAAGCCAGAAGAGCAGACAAATATCCGTTAACAGTGCCCAAAGTAAGTCCTTGCTGGGCCAACAACAAAACAAATATCACTTCAGACATCCTGGCTTGTAGAGAGTGACCTTCAGACAGCCTGGCTTGCAGAGAGTGAGTGTCAAATCTGAAGGTTGTGTGGCCAAGCCACAAACTTGTCCCAGCAGCCAGGGTTCACTCGTTTTGTAGAAGGATGCCTCACTGCCAAGATACACATCAACAACTTGAGAAGGATAATCAAAGGAGACTAGCTATGGCCACTCAGTTTCCATACAAGGAGGTCCAGAGTGAAGAGACGCGGGAGCAGGAACCTGCCCTGTTGCTGCAACAGTAGATCCTCCCAAAGCGGCAGCCTGGCCAGAGGACGGATGCTCATGCCCAGGAGTTCTGGACACCACACCTTTCTGGCCTAATTGGGAGTCACCTGGATGACTTGACCCAGTTTGTCTTGATCTTCAGAACTCAAGCCAAGGAGGTAAAGGCATACAAGAGTCCTGAGCTTCACTCTAGGTGGAATGAGTGTCAGAGAGAGAGCCTTTTTGTGAACTCCAATAACACCCAAAAGTGCGGATATTGGGTGGTCTTGGCTGTGGCGAAAAGATTGAACCGGGGTTCTCCCTATTGCTAGAAAACGCGCTGCACCAACTCTGGGTGTAGCAGCCATTTGTGATACACTAGGTGTATGCAATGGAGTTTGTTTGCCCTGGCGTTTGGAGATGCCACCAGGTTGTTCACAATGAAAGAAATGCCCTGGCAAGTCAGTCACTTCCAGAGGTGCAGTCGCCTGGCACAGGACCCAAGAACACACTCCGCCTGGCTTGTTGCAGTACCACATAGCAGTGGTATTGTCTGCGAGTACCAGTACTAGTCTCCTCCTGATGGATGGCAGGAAGGTCTTACACCGCCTGCAATTCCAACAGATTGATGTGGAGAATGTCTCTTCCAGATGGCCTCCCCAGCCAAGCAGTGATACATCTGTGTCCACAGTCAGCTCTGGGTGGCGTAAGGAGAAGGGGCTGTCACTGGCCCAATCGTGGTCTAACAGCCATCACTGTAGATATTTTGCAATCTCCTCTGAAACTTGGATGTAATCTAATAGTTTCTCCTGGTGCAGTAACCACTGGAACTTCAGACCCCACTACAGAGCCCGCATGTGCCATCTGGTGTGTTGGACTAGCAGGATGCAGTAGGCCAGGAGACCCAGCAACCTCAACATCATCCTCAATGCGATCCAAGACAGAGACTGGAACATCAGGAACAAAGCCCGATATCCTGGGCTCTCTCCTCTGGAGAAAAGGTATGAAACTGCACGGTTGAATAGCTCTGATAAAGGGGAGCATCGGCAAAGGAGTCCAGTGTGACTACATCATGTCGATAGTGAATGCCAACGATGTTAGGAGGTTCACCGTTGTCTGGAGGAGGTCCAAGACTGCCTGGGGTGAGCCAGACGTCAAGGTATGGGAAGACTGGTACACCCTACCTCCGAAGATGCACTGCAAACATTGCCATCCCTTTCATGAACAACGGTGGGGCACTAATAAGGCCAAATGGAAACACTGCAAACTGGAAATGCTCTTGGATCACTGTGAACTGCAGGTCTGAGACTATGGAATAAGCGTCTTGCGGGTCCAGTGCTAACATCCAGTCTCCAGGATCCAGGACAGACCAGACCTGGGCCAGAGTGAGCATCTTGAGTTTGTCCTTCCCCAGGAAAGCTTTGCGAGGGCAGAGATCTAAACTAGGATGAAGGCCTCTACACTTCTTTGGAACAAGGAAGTAGCAGGATTTGTACCCAGTTCCTACATTTGAGGCAGGAACCCTCTCTGTAGCTCTTTTGGCCAAAAGAGGATGCATTTCCTACCGCAAAACAGACAAGTGCTCTTCTGCCAGCATGTTAATGGAGGGTGGCGGAGGGGGGATGCGCAAGTGTGGCAGGGTAGGAAGGAATTGGAGGGAATAACCCTGCTTGACCTGTAGGATGACCTATGTCTCCAAAGTTATGTCTTGCCACCCTTGGAGGAAATGTCCGATCCTGCCTTCTACATGATGGATGTGTATCAACAAGGACACATTAAAGCGGTTTTATGATTGTGATTGCTGGAGGGGTGTGGGACTGAGCAGCACAGTGCCCCTGGTGCTCTGAATATTGCTTCAGGGTGCTGCGGATTCGCCACAAAATGAATGAGCAGAGTGTTGTACCAGCGGTGGGGTTTGGTGTTGGGGCTATTGAAAAACCATGCGTATCCATGAAAGGGGTTGAAACTGCTGCAGAAATTACCTAGTAGGGGCAGACAGCCCATGGGAATGCTCTGTTGCATACCTCACCTTAAAGTGTTCTAGGGTTTTTACCAAAAGACACAAGCCATCAAATGGCATGCCCATCAAAGGTGTCTGGACAACCCCAGGGAAGCCTGCAGCCCTCATCCAGGCGTGGCGTCGAAACACTGCACTCAAGCTCATTGCGTGACCCAAGCAATCAGTGGTGTCAAAGACAGACCATATCACAAATTTTTCCACATCCCGACCGTCCTATATGGTTTAGTTAAAAGACACACCTAGGTCCTCTGGAACTGCCGGCAGGATTAGACCAACTGCATCCTATTAGGCATGACTGTAGCAGCCCAGAAGGCAGCTAGCATTAACAGAATGCAAAGCAAGGCCAACCGAAGAAAACATGCTCTTGACAAAAGGTTCCATGCGCTTGGACTCACTGTCAGGAGGAGTCATGGGAAAGGGTTGACTCTGCTGGTGAATACCTGGACCATCAAGCTCTCAGGCAAAGGGTGTTGTGTCAAAAAATCAGGACTGCCCAGTGCCAGTCTGTGGGTTGAGCTACCTGTGGATGGCCAGAACGTGGCTTTGCCTAAGAGGGTATCCACTAAGGTCTCATTAAACGGTATGAGAGGTTCAGTAGGTGTTTGGCCAGGTGGAAGAACCTCTGTCAAGACGTTATTTTTGACCTTCATAGTGGGCAGATGTAGGTCAAGGAACTCTGTAGCTCAACTCATGACCATAGTAAAAGAGACCCTCTCCTCACCAGGGTAGAGAGACAATCCCAGTGTCTGGGGAAGTATCCAGGCAACTGATGTCCTCTAGTTCAGCATACCAATTGTCTTAATCATATTGAGGGGCAAATTCATCCCATTCATCGTAGTCATCATTACTGGAATCTGATCCAAAGAGCTGATGTAAGGTATGAGCTCTACCATGTAGAAAGGGCAAGGAATCAGAGTCTAAAAGATTGGTTACAGGCTGTTCGCTCATAGGATCGGGGCACTGCCTTGGTCGAGGTCAATTCGAAGCCGGCTCAGAGTCAGAGACCACTATAGGTACCGGATCCTCTTCAGATGTGGGTGTCAATGAAACAAGAAACAGTGCAGAGAGTGGTGCTGGAACTGAAACTGGGGTACAAGAAGCACAGATGTCGGCGAGGGTGAATCTGCCGGCTGGATCCCAATTTGAGGCCTCTGAGATCATTGGGGCCTGAAGGTGGATAAAAAGGAGCAGGACGCGTGGCAAATACGCGCTTCAGGTCGTCCTTAAAGACTTCCATTTGCTACATCTCCAGCAGACCCAGAAACTATGGTTGCATTTGGACCAAACTCGGAAACGAATCTTCAGGAGTTCGGAAGTGAGGCATGTTAATATCCTCCCACCCTTTCTAAAAGTTCAAAAGTGGCGGGAAGGGGGAGATTGCCATCTCAATTTCTTAAGTTTCTTAGAGTTACCCAAAGACTTAGACAGTGACAAGGATCTGCGGCAAGAACGACTTCGGGAACAGAAATAGTGACTTCCTTTTGACTGCGACCGGTCACAATGCAGAGTCTTCCAATGCTTGGCAACACAGTTTTGCCTGGCGGTGCTATATGGCCTCCAGGCTCATCTAGCACAGCTGTCCCACGATCTGGAGTCATGCTCCGACCACAGGCACCATAGATTTAATACCATGCAGGGATCTGTCACAGACATTTGTTTGCAACAATCCTTACATCGTCCCTTGCACACTGGAAAATAAAGTTTTGGGAGAAACATTGTCAAAGATGAGAGGAGTAAGCACTGGATCAGTGCCTGAAGGCACGGAAAGAAAGGAAGTGACATCAGCGCACCTGCGTGCCACTTGTATGCAGCTGCGACCGTCAGTTTTGGAGTGGAACGTTGTCACTGAGGAGCCGCACGACCTTACCTACCTGCATGCAGTAGTTCTGCTTTGGAGTTTCTGGATTTAGTCTGACACCTTGGGGAATATTCACAAAGTGAGTAATATGTGGTTTAACGAATCCATTAGGAAAAAATGTTTTTCAAAATTTTGAGAAAACTGTAGCCCTCTGTCCGAGATTATGGTCATAGGGACCACATGAACATGGAAGCTGTCCTTAATAAAATACAGCGTTATTTCCTAGGCACTTGGCAGACCTGGCAAAGCTGAAAAACAGACCATCTTGGAAAATGAATTTGCCTGCGCATCTTCCTTTGGCATTGATGCAGAGCACAGTGATGTAAACACCTGGGCATAATGGTATTTTCTCTTGGATTTTTTTGCGAGTCTTGACATTAAGGGGGAACTCTTCATGGTTTGAAGTTACCCAGTTTTCAGTAAGACCTGGAATTACAGACAATGACCTTTTTGGCTACCTTCACGCTCACTGCTATGTTGGCACATTAGATCGATGACTATGCCTTGATGAGACCCGTCCAGTAATACAGGGTCGAAATGTCGACATCCCTTTCCCTTCGTTGTACCAGGATTCATTGAATGTGGAGTATATGTTAACACTTTCCATGCGATGTCCAGTGAACATTTATTAACCTTGAGTTATTCAGTGTCTATGTACATTCTTGAATATACATACATCCACTTTTTCACTAGCACTGTGCACTATGATTCATTTATATATTACACCGGATTGGTATACTCACCAATAACTAAATCTGAGGAAAAGAGGCTTTGTAGGATTTCTTTTCCTGCGATTTACTGTATGGGATGCACCAGACATGTCAAACATATATGTATGGTTTATCTAACTGAGTAGGTAATTTCCTAAATGAGTTCCACTGGATGTTGGCTTGAGGATACATGCTTATCTTGGTCTCCATGGGCATTTACGGTTGTCCTTGTTAGTTATACATGGGAATTCCAGGAGTCTGGGCCAAACCTGATCCAGGAAAATCCCTGTCATCCTGAATCAATCAATGTAATTTCTGAGATTTTAAGAATGTCATGAAGACGCAAGGGCACAGAAATTATAAAATAAATTATGTCAATCTTCCAAACTAAAATGAGGAAAAACATGAGTAAAATTCAAAAGTCCCCAATCCCTCATTCCTCAAAACATTTGGGTTTAGGCTTGGCCTGACAGGACACTGGCAGATGAAATGACTTTTTTCTATACAATAAAGGCACAAACTTACCCTTCAACCATTGTCAACCTCTCTTTCACTGTTAGCAGTATTTTGGCTGCCCCAATTTGTATAGGTTCTTCTGTTCTTTCGGAGTTCTTTGGATTGTCTAACTTAAGAGTTAGCGTCATCTAAATACAGCAGGAAACTAGTTGAAACATCCACCTTTTTTCTCTCTTTTCCTTTCATTCAAGCTATACTCAAAACATAGTGTGGTTTCTAGTCTCAAGAGTGATGGCGCAGAACATGCATTAATTCACCCTGCATGTAATCCGCCCACAACCCGTCTCCTTTTACGGGGAGAAATACTGCGAGGGTTGTAGGAATCCTAACATTCCATCTATTTCCAAAACATTACATTTATGTCATTTGAGGGTTAGCTTTGCTGTCTAAAGTCAAATCCTATGTTTCTCTGTCACCTGAGAAACAGTGATTGTATGAGATCAGAATATGTGA
Organism: Calotriton arnoldi; assembly: GCA_963921515.1. NCBI lineage: Eukaryota > Metazoa > Chordata > Amphibia > Caudata > Salamandridae > Calotriton > Calotriton arnoldi. Next base: position 1,156,387 of record CAWUFW010000873.1, on the reverse strand, counting down.
CATGTGCAAAAAAATGAAGTCTCAAAGCCAACTAAAGTAAGATTTGTGTATCGTAATTGATAGCTATGTAGTCTAGAAGCAACGTAAGGGACAAGGCTGATGGGTCAATCCTAAGCTTCCAAGTTCTGAATTGGAGGTGTAGATGTGTTTTCCAAAGCCAGATTCTGTGGGTCTCTAAATATGTGGAACAGTGCTGTGCAATATCCTAGACTGTATTTTTATGTAGTTGGTGTTCTCTTTTTTTCCTCAAGTACTTCAATACTTAAAAGGAGAACGGAGCAGAGGATGGAAATCTCCCATTCAAATTTGGGCTCTCAACAATGAGAATCCTCGATATCAGAAGCACTCCTTTAAAAATAGTGCCTCTACCATTGAAGGGAGATTCACAGGTCTATTTGCTTAGTTGCTGCACTCAGTTAGTGATTGCAAAGTTTGAGTGGTAGGAGGACAATTTGGCTGTGGCACATTTCCCAACTTTGCAAGTTGGCTGCTCCCACTGTAATACTATAAACAAGTACATACGCAGGTGGTGATATTTAATCAAGTTCCTTGATCTCAGGTTTGTATCTATGTCAGGAGTTTCAGTATTATGTATAATGTGATAAACTAGCTGTGAGGAGTGACAGAGCTACAGTGTTTGTGCAGGCTGTCACTGCTGCAAAAGAAATTGATCTACCCTTATAGAAGCAAGAAAGAATTACCAACAGTAGAGTGAGGTGAAGGACAAGAGGTTGATGTCTGCCCAGATTGAAAGGGAAGTTCCAGAGATTGGGCTTTTATTGGAAAAAGAGGTCTGCGTAAAGAACTTTGCTGAATCCACTTGCATGACTGGGTCCTCAGTGTTATCTGGCACGAGGAGACTTTGGCAGACAGAGTTTGTGGATTTGGTAAAAACTAATCCGCATATAGTTTGTTCACTTTTTACTACCCTCTGCTCCATTTTCAAAACGGCTGGGAAGATTCACTCGCTCCATTCTGTTCAGCGGAGCGTCTAACATTCCAGAGACAGCTAGGTCTTTGGTTGGTCATAACCTCCCACCAGTGCCAATAAAACAAGATAAATACATCTAGCTAGTTGTTGTTCTTCACGTGACCATCTGAGGAGGCTATCTGCATCAGTTCAGAAAGATAATTGCCAGAAGCGGAACACTTCTGGTTTCCTCCAGACCAAGGAGAAGCCTAGGACTTTGGAGAAGCCATGATGCAGGTACCTGCCCTTGAAGAACGGAAGTTGTACTGCCCAGTGTGATGAAGAGAGGGGGCCTAGAGGACAAAGAAGGTTATGTGGTGGGCATCTGATGTCAAAACAGCCAAGTAGCCCTTTCAGCCACACCAGTCTGAACCAACTCACTCAGCATCTATGTGACCAGAGCGTCGACAACCTGACTAAAGCATATCTGGCCCTCAGAGCTCTTCTCTCTCTGCTCCCCTGTTCAATAATTCACTTCTTGCAAGCTTCTATCCTCCCTCATTCAATACTGCGGTCATTCTGCCTCATTTAAGTGTATGACCTTTTAATTACTTTTGCTTACAATGGTTAATCGTACGGTTCGTAATCTGTATCTTCACCCCCCCACCCCTAGGTACCTCCGTTTTTTCATAAAGTATCTATCCAAATGAATACAGATCTCGTGTACTATTAGAAGCTATGTGCACTATCTTTAGTAGGAATGCTTTGGATCCTTTGTCAAAAAACAAAGTTTGTCACTTTTGTCAACATAGAAGAAGTAAATCATATGCTAGAAACGGACGGAAGGAGTGGATAATCTGCGGACCCATGTGTCATCTGTCACCCAAGTGTTTCATATGTTTGATGGAGTTCCCCTTACAAGGTGAAAAGCGTATGTTGCTAATTGCTTGGTGGGAAATGCGAAAGTGGTGCAATAGATATACTGTCCTTCAGTTCATCACCATATGGAACAGGGGCCTTGGCCTCCATGAGAGCACCAAATGTTTCAGTGACATTCAAACGGTTTGGTTTGGGTTGAACTAAAAGCCAATGTTCACATCATCCAATTATGTGTATGGTATGTGCACGATTTGAGCATGGCAGAGGTGTAACTAGAAGATAAGGCCTATGAAATACACTTACAAGTTTACCGATGAGTCTGGTTAGCAGGATTCATCTAAAGATAACATGAGAGAGCCATGCTGAACAAAACCATTGCCACATCGAAGTGAACATGTACTAGCATCATGTACTCAACAGCCATTTTTAGGACCCGTAGGGCAACTGGCACAAAAAAAAAAAACACGGTACATGCCAGAAGCGGTTCTGAAATATAATTATAAAAAAAAAAAAAAAAACAGCACGTGGGGTGAAGGAAGAGTGTGTGTTTTGTGTGATTTAACTCAACCTCAATTAGTTTGCAGCATGAACTGGGAAGGGTGGTGACGTGGGAGCATAAAGTGCTTAGGTGTGCAGTTGTGACCCAGTGCATTTCTTTGCCCACAAGTACAACTGATGAATAATGATTTTATTGTGGCTATGTGATAAGTGTGGGCTATCCAGGGTGTACAATCACCGAGGTGGTGGGGGTGGTAGTGGTACCTGTGGCCTTCCAGAATACACCTTTATAGGTTCTAGAAAAGCTCATCTCGCCATGATTAAATAGCCGTGCAACACTGGCACTTGTCCTCAGTGGAGGAGCCTGGAGAGAGGACGATGGTTTATGTGCATAGCCCATTTGTATTTTGTCCTTGCACATAGGATCAAATACCTGCCCACACCTATACATGAAGTGTCAATGTTGGTCCAGCAACAGTTGCTGCTACGCTACTCAGGGCTATATCCTGGTGGTGTAGACTGAAGCCAGGACCTGAATGTTTACTGAGTTCATGCAAGTTTTGCCATGGACCCAGCATACCATCCAGGATTCCACTGGCACTGCCCCGACTGTCCTGCTATGCAGCCATTATCTCCTGATGCCATTAATGGTCTTGGAGAATATGCAGCAACAGTGCTGTTCTGTACACTGGTTAGGAACCTGGGTCCATAGCGATATAAAAAAGGTTCATCCACAATACTTTTCATATTTCGAAAATGGTAAGACAAACAGTTGATCACATACATGCACATTCATAGGAAGGTCAAACCGACTTGTTCAGCTGCGTGGGACCACCTTTAAAAAGTACTTCATGGTAATGCACATATGAGATAAACTAAGTTATCTGAACATTTTAGAGATTAGTCGAAAATTAGCCAGGTGAACCATTTGTTTCAATAACGAATGGCAACACTTCTGTTCTGTTAAGAACCCACAGTCGTCCCACAACAGGACAACGCAAAGCTGACTAACTGGACAGGGGCAGCTGTAGTTCCAATGCTCACACCAGTGTTTCTCGCTTTTTTGGCCTCTTATCGCTTGTCACTTGAATTTTGCTCCCTGAGCTGGGTGTGGCAGTGCCTAGGGTCTCATCCTCATCCACTGCAAGAGTGGCTGCAACAAGCACTTCTAGGGTGGTCGGTGTAAATTAAAGAGCAATAGGTAGACCAGCTGAATGCCCTGAGACCTATGGTTACCAAGGGCTGGCAGAAAGCTTTCCACCTTCCTCCTGGATGAATTCAGTGGACCCTTCACAATCCTTATCAGTTTATTAAAGGACGCCCGCCTTAACATCCATCGTGTGTTCTGATCTCAGCTTTGTTAGTGGCACCATGTGTGTGCCCTGGTTAAGGCTATGCAGCAGCAAGCGAGATACAAGTAATGAATTGTGATTCATGAATTTCACCAGCTACAGCCGTATTACCAGTCACGAATTACAAGCATGTGACATCCACAACATCCCAATGAGTTACCTGCAGCGTAACTTTCACTTTGAAGCAACATTAGATGTTTCACAACACCATTAATGAGTGTCTAACTGGCAGGCTCGCATTTCAATAGGGGCAGGCGAGTCTTTGTGAGATACCGTGACGCGGGGCATGCTTGGGAAGGTGTAATACCCCTAAGCATAGCAGCAACTCTCACACCCAAAAAGGCTAGTAGGGACGAGCCGACAAAATGAATTACAAACTGCTACACTCTGGGAAAACCACAAGTGTATAATACATATGTGTCTTCTGCAGAACTCAGGCGCACCAAAGGAAGTGGCCACCTGTGAAGCACTCACACTTGGCCTTTGATTCAGTCCTTATGCATATGGATTTATCCAAAAATCATTGCATTTCAAAGCCGGATACATATCACTTCTTTTCAATGCCAGATGATCCATCAGTGTGAGTGAATGACATTATTTTGTCTTACCAATCTCCATTAGTCTGCTGCAGCAAAGACGGTTATGTGATTTCCACTGCCCTATCATACGCACTCATGGGTCTTCAGTCCAGCTGATCATAAACAAAGTCAACAACTGAAGTCAGTTTCACCTACTGACAAGCTGTCTCCTTAGTGAGGATGACCTTTTTGGGCCTCACTAGCGAGGTGGAACTTGCATGGACAAACACAAGCAGCTACTGGGCAGCCGGCAGAGCGCCCCCTCCCAAATAGGTTGCAGGCCCTGCACATCGAGAGAAGACTGCGAAATATACATGAGTGCAGAAGAAAACAAGGGCCTCACTGAGGGTAATAGAAGAGGTATTTTTCAGGAATGCTCCAAAGGTCGAGGAAGAATAGAGAGCTTGTCTGCTGTGACTTCTGCCCCCTCTTCGACATCCTTGCAAAGTAAGCTGCAGTCAGACGGCGAAATGTAACAAGCATTGGCGAAGAAAATAGGTCTTGCTATTTATTTAAAAAGCAATGACATTCACATTTTTATGCCCTTCAAAAGCTACAGTCCGCACTTTCTCGATGCAGGGTGCTCTACCTTAAGCCATTATTATAGGTCCCATTGGCATGAGGGTCCTTTTTCATGAAAGTGCCACCTCAGCGCAGGTTTAACATACACATAATGCAGAAGGGAAGGGAGATTTAATTACGATAGGTTAGGGTGGTAAGCAGGTTAGGCATGGCAGGTAAGGTATGGTAGGTATATTGTAGGTAAGTAGGTACGTACGGTACGGTAAGTAAGTAGGTTTGGTATGCAGGTTTCGTAAAACTCTAGGTACGGCAGGTTAAATGACAATAAAGTACAGTAGGTATGGTAGATTAGTTATGGTAGGTTAAGTGTGTTAGGTATGGTAGATAGGTATGTACAGTAGCACATTAACTTGTCCACAGTCACAGGAGGTGGACAAATGGCCAAGCCAATGAACACACAGGAAGCGATGCAAACCCCACAAGGCAGACTCATCCTTTAATCTTTTCTAGGTCGGGAAACGGGGTATGATCTATATTGCGCAATAACAGCTACTGGCAAGACCAAGTTAAGGACAGGACAACAAGTCCCCAGCAGCCACTCTCTCTCCAGATGCTTGTGAAGGACACTTGCCCCGAGGAGCAGCAATCTCGAAGAATCTACCCAGGGGAGGTTTGGACCACCCCTCTTGGTCCTCAGACCGGTGCAGGACATGGTCTGTGAAGCAGAGTGTTAGCAGGCGCACAGGACTGCCTTGCCGAGAGCCCTGTGCCGGTACTCACAGTCCAGAGTACCCGTTTGCTCCTGAGAAGTACAGATACTCTCCCCTTTAATGTTTTGAAGGAGTGCTGAGGAGTGCAGGTACTCTCCTTTTCAAATAAAAGTAGTGCAGGTACTCAGTATGGACAGCACCTGCCCATTTCACGCACTGCCTCTGGGACCTTGGAGGCTCTTCGCAGGCTGGTCATCAGCGGAGAGGAGTCGCGCTCACTTAATCTGAATAAACTTACTTTTCATTCATAAACTTAATAAAGTATTGGTTCATGCCATTACTCTAGATGAAAAGTTGAAGTGTAACAACAACACCTGGCAAACAACCCCATATGATGCAAAGTTTAAACTAGGCCATTACAGGAGGAATCTGAGTTCAGTAAGTTAACCAGTGAGTGAGTGCAAGGCAGAACGTGCAGCGTCAACTTGGGTTTTTTATCCAGTCTTACTTTTGTTTAGTCTGAAGAGTGACATTAAGTAACAATGGCGCAAGGGGCTCCATTGAAATGTATTAACAGAGGGGCAGACAGCAGAGTTGGACTGAGACAGAAAAAAGTCCCGAGCACCAAAAAAAGTGGCCCTCACTACTGAATTCGATAGCCAAAAAAGGGATCATGTTGGTAAATTGGGCCAGTTTTGAACTTGTAAAGACAAGCTATATAAGTATTTTTTCGAGGTTTTGCAGATTGCGTGGATTTGAACTTGCTAAAGCCAATGTTTGTTTTAATAGTGGGGAAATTAACAGTAAAAACTGGCCCAGCAGACCATAAAACAGGCCCACAAACAGCCAGAAAACCGTCCCACACACTGACCAGTCAGGCCAGCCCGTTGGGCACTGCCTGACTGCCCTATAGGCCCAGTCCGACACTGGCAGACAGCGCACGATTTCTCAATTACATTCATTAGCCATTTTATTTACTTGTCGAGGGAGAATGTCTGAATCCTTCTCACCTTGAGTGAATCCCTGCTGCAGGCACATGTTACAATCTGAGGGCTTAGGGGCTAATTAAGAGTCTGGCGGGTCATGGACCGCCAGACTCGTGGGCGCTGCGGCGGCAGTCTTCTGACTGCCCTATTCCAACTAGGGCGGTCAGGCCACCCTGGGACCGCCGCGACTGCCTGGGATCAGAAATCCATGGCGGTGCTGTGGCAGTCTTGAGGCCTCAATACGCTTGGCGGGACCGTGGCGGTCCCGCCAGGCATATTACAAGTTTCCTCTCCGCCGCAGTTTTCATGGCGGTTCCACCTCCATGGAAATGGTGGTGGATAGGAAACAAGCCCCCTGTTGCCTCTGGGCCTGGGGATGCATGCAGGGGGCACATGATGTGCTCCCCTGCGTGCATGCACCCCAATACCTGCATGGCATGGCCTGCAGCAGTCTATGTCGGGCAGGTACTGATTTTAACGTTCCCATTGCGGTGCCTATTTCATAGGCACTGCCGCGGAAACCCCAAAGAACCTCCCGCCAGACCAGGAGAAAACTCCTAATCTTGTTGCCAGTTCAACCACGGGTTTGGCGGTGCAGGTCAGTCAAGCTCCCGCACCGCCAAACTCCTAATCAGGCCCTTAGCCAGATGCAAATGTGCCTCTGGATGGATTGCACAGGCCCGTCCAGCTAAATCCCATTAGCATGTGTGAAAAATAAAAAAACAACGTCTACGTTTCTCCGCTTCCAATCCAGTGCACTGAACTGCCTGATGCTAAATTAATAGTGGTCTTGGTATTTCTCCAACTGCAGGAATAAATGACTATGGCAATTCAAAGTTGGTCTCGGCCTCCTCCCCGGTATTCAAGGATACTCCAACATCCAGAGATATAAAGGTAATACACAACTTTCAAATGTGGCTTAAAATGGACTTCTCCCCATGTTACCTTTTTTGACAAATATAACAAAGCAATTTGCAAAGAGTCACCTCCAATCTCGAAGGTTCTTCCCTCACCCCTCTTTTCGTGCCATTTGTTTATGGTAAATTTAACAGTTAAAAAACAAGAGAGAGAATCATAAGGGTGATTGGTTCCTCAAATGTGTTACACAAATTTATTTTAGTTTATTGACCAGTCTTAGAAGTCTTCCATGGCAAATTTATTTTCAATTTATGGAAAATGAATGTAAGTTTAATCAATGAAGCACGTGACACAGCAGCATAAGGATGCATTTGTGTTAGAACCATCAGTCCACACACCGGTTATAAACACCATAGCTGCACTCCACGACTCAGAGAGCGACCAATGGCAACACAAAGAAACTACGCTTATTAGCAAATCCTCAGACTTGTTTTTTGCTTTGCCATCACTGCTGCGCTGACTTAAAGGGTTCTTGGAAGTGCATAAGAAAGTGATTGCCGATGTACGTATTGCGTGATAATAGCTCAGTCTCACTAACTTAAGACGTCACTGACTCACCCGGATTGTTTGGGATCTTCTTTTTTTCCTGGCCATTTCACTAACTTGTGAGGGACTCCAGAAGCCTTTAAGTTCCAGACATAAGAAGCCAAAAGACAGGCCAAAGGGGAGGAGCAAGGGATTCCAGGATTCTACTGAGTTGGTGGCTCATTGGACTAATGTATCCACTATTCGCTCTAGGAACCGGTGTTTAAGCTCATGGTCACAATTTCAAATCTTGGGAGGTCTACTCAGCCTTTCATCTTTCCGAGGTCAATAAAAGGCATACCATTGAGCTGGAAAACAAACAGCTGTTATTTTAGAGCCAAAAGAGAGTAAGGCTTTACAAATTCACATGGTATGTTATGTTACTAGTGAAGCAAGACCACAGACTGAAGCACCTGGCATGGATGGAATGTTGCTGGCGTCATGGAGAATCATTGGGAAACACATTTTAAAATCTTCTATGGGGTTAAGACACTGCAGAGATCTTTGTGCATCCAGCAGGTGCCTAAGTATGCTAGCAGGGAGATACCTCTGGTGATTAATACACATGGGAGGAGTGTAGTCAAGTCACATCTTGACTTATCATAAAATAGCAGAAAGAGGTAATGTGCCTGTCCCAAAGCACACCTTGTATGTATGTAGGTTAGATTTTTATTTTATGTAGAAAAGTCAGTGATTCATTATTATGTTGCTGAGAGCTTTGTGTTACCTACAGGTAACAAGTTACAATTCTTTGTAATATAGCTTGGTGATACACACAATAATAGTGAAAGACGATTTTTGCCAATCATTTACTTATTAGTGATTCGGCACTGAAACTAGGACCCTCTTCAAAACAATGATGTTCCATAGAAGTGACTTAATTGCATGTTATGCCTGAAATTTGGCTTTAATGTATATCTTATTTGTCTAATTGCTGCCAACAAATGATATAGGATTTTTATCTCTGCATTTGGTAAGTCTGAATACAGCCATGTGTGCAGGTAAGAATTCAAAATCCTACTTGCGGAGGCGTGCAGTTTGCACACTACAGTAACTGTTGGAAATTTTTAATGCTAGAAGATGAGTCGGTCTTTCAGGATTATGAATAGTTTAGGACTACACTTTCAATTTCAGAACTGCTTTATTACCCTTAGAGCTTTTCACCAAATTCTTTATAAAAAATAGCTTTCAATTCAGGCATTTGCCCTTCTTTTTTTCAACATTTTCTCAGGGGAGGAGAGTGAGAAGGGAACTCCTTAAAGCCTCCATATGTAAGTTGGGATTGTTCACCAAGTCAAATTCACCCCCACCTTTTACACCTCACCACTTTAAAAAGTCACCAGCCGCCACTGGATGAATAAAAGCCAACATTTTATACAGTGGTCTTAAAGTTACACAAACTTAGTTTGGCAAGTACTGACGAGGGCCAGAAGAACACAATAGCAGCACCACAATATTAACTTTGTAATTTATACTTTAAAAACACTTACAAACTTTTGAATTCAGTTACAGCTTCCTGGCGGGAGAGTTTTACTTTCTGTAGATCCTCTCGGCGAACGCTGTGATATTTCCTCCTGGCCAGAGCTTGTTCAGAGAGCGGTGTCTGCGAGATCTCTTGCAGGTATCCCAACAGCGCAGGCACAGAGATGAACAGGGTACCCGTAGTGAACCATGCAACTGCAATCATCACTTGGACAGTTAGTCAATTCTGAACAAACTATTTATAACATATAAACAGCTTGGAACATTTTAACAAATGCATATAATTCGTTTTTCTGTACTGGTCTGGTGCTTATACCCTCAGTGACCAGCAAAGATATAAGCACAGTTCTAATACTACAAGCCCGGTAGTTTGGGATAATTTATTGCCGTCAGGGTTTGACTTTACAATGTCTGCTGGACAGTGGGCACAGATTGTTAAAAGCATCTAAGTGGGAGCAATGGCAACTACCTTCAAATTAAATTAAAGGAACGGTGTGAATTCCTGTCGGTTCCCTTTTTTGCCAACTTTCCCAAAGGGTTGACAGTCAATAGCTTTTAAAACACTTAACTGAGGCTCTACTTTGTTTAATACAATATTTAGTACATATTTGACGGGGCGTGGCTTAGTCAGTGCGATATCAAGGGGGGAGGGGGGGAATCCCAATTTTTCCAACTCAACAAAGCAGGGGGCCACAGGTAGAATTGGTGAGATGACCAAGATTCGAGATGGGCAATTCACATGAGGAGCAGGGTCAGTGGTAAATTTGCATTGGTTGGGCCGCTAAGGTCGATTTAGGATTTGGCAGACAAGTATTCCATTGCAATAGCGAGAGTACCCTGTCCGCCATACTCAAGGCCTGCCCACCCAATTTTGAGTCAGACGGATTGCAGGTTTTACATCAACAGAACAAAATGTACTCTATCAGTGTAAAACGTTTTCTGGTGCCATCGAAGGTAAGTCATACGACCATCCGCCCTATTTAGAGTGGACAGTTGGATGGCATTTCTTTATTTTTTTTCCTTTTACTGTCCAATACTGCCAGGTTGATCCTGGTAGTGACTGACAGTAAAAAATAAAAGTGACTCCCACCATCATGGGAGAAAACTCCCATGGTGTGGGGTCAGTTTTTTTTTAATCTCCAAATACAAACTCCCACTTTATTGAAAAATAAAAACAACTTTAGAAACGGTTGACAACCAGCTGTCATGTTTGACGGAGCCGTCCATCAAACATTTCCTACATTGACAGGAACAGCCAAGACGGTGGTTCCAGCCAATGAACAGAGATGTCTACAGGGCCAGTGGACATCTTTAAATTTGGTGGGAGATGCAAAGTCACGGTGGTGGATATAAAGTCCTCCACCATCCCTTCTGCCTTTCTCTGCCAAACCCTAAATCAGGCCCTCTGTCTCGAGAGGAATAGTGGGCGAAAAACAATGGTTAGGAATGCAACCTGCAAGGGGTTGCCAGTGGTTGGACTATTTGCAATCATTTGTCCCATCATCTTTTGGGTGTTTGATTACCAGCAGTATGCCTGGGAACATGAGGCTGGCACGGCCTTCCAAGCTTACTACTGCCAAGGTTTGTGAATTCTAAAAAGTAGTACATGTGCATCCATTCAAGGATTACTTCTATGGGTGCAGATTTGCTACTTCTTTTGGTAAACCTTTCACTATATATATTTAAGTTTCCGATCCAAAAAGAACACGTTAAGACCTCCTAGTGAAATCAGGATGATGAGAAAAAACCAAACACAGGCACAGTAGACCCAAACTCGAAGCCCTCAGACCTAACTACCAGGCCAAAAATGCATTTACTTGGGTGGTGTCACACCACAAACACCACCCCTGAATCTACACCACTGCATATTTGGTGCTGATGTTTGTTGCTGCCTTCCACTGACAATGTGTTTTTGAGGCCCAGGAATTTCCGATGCAAAACTGATTAAAATTATTAATCATGCATTTCCTGGTCATCATTTTGTTTCAAGTACTGGAGGCCTGGTGTTTGACGGTGATCATTCCGTCACTCATCCTGTCACTGTTTCTTACCACTGGAGTCCAGTTCCCAGGGGACACACTGCCATCAGCAATGAGCTGTGGTTCTAGTCCGATTTCTGTCTTCTGGGTGTGTCCGAGTCACACCCTTATTCGATAAAAACGTTGAGCTGAGCAGGCTCAGATAGGGTGGGCCAGCATAAGTGTACTCTTTTCTCTTTCACCTGCTCTGTCAGTTTATTTTGGTGCCACCCACGGGCTGCCAAAGCTTACATCCATTCCACCCAGTTTCCCCTTCCCCTAAAATAAAAGACAGGTATGAATGATAAGCTAGGTACAAGGTGCACCACAGCGTCCTTGTCCCCAACACCAAAATGTTGGGCTGCAGATGGCAGCCACAGCATTCATAATCCTGCAGCAGCACGCTCCCAGGATGCTGCGATAGTGATCCAGCGGGTCCTGTTGAGGGACTAGTGATTCAGAGTCTTGTCACTGAGCAAATGACCAACTGTAAGACCCCCATTCTAGGGCCACAGGGCAGACAGGAGGTGTTCGGCACAACTGTGTTCGTTGAGGTAATTTGCCACTAATGCCCTGTACTTCGTTCTACTAGTGCCTCGCAAACTGGGCAAAGTACATCCCTTTCTGCCCTTGACTCTCAGGGTAAGCATTCAAAGGCTTCTCAGGGAGGTAGTATGGTGACGAGAGCTCAACAGTCAACTATCAGGCACAGTAACTTAAGGTTCATCCCAGTGGTTATCTTTTTAGAAAAGATAGAACTTTAATCTCAAGGCAAAACAAAATGCTACAAAATTCAATAGGAATCGCAATTACAAGGTTGTAATCTTAGTTATGATTTTAAGTAAGTCGCTACACATCCTCTCAGTACATCTCTCTGTTATAGGATATTGCTGACATCTACTTTCCTCCCATGATGATGCTGCACAGTCATTAATTAGGCACGGATGCAGATCACTTCTACTTACCCCACTGATTAGATGCATTTCTCAGTTCTCATCCCAGATGTTCACTAAGGAAAAAGTCTTAAGTTTTTGTGCCAAATTCCTCTGCACACATTTAGTCCCATGCTCTGTCCATAGGCTGCTCCATGGTTGTTGCAGATCTAGTGGCATGGAGCACGCAGTTCCCATCCCCACGCTGCAAAGAGGCTGCTTCTCATTTTGGGGGCCTCAGCAATGACATTTCTTAGGAACAAGTATCTCTGGACAGAGTCAGTGCAGCAGATAAAGCGCAGTGGCACAACATCTTAGGCAGTTGCCGCATTCCAGCCCAAACGCAGACTGGCATCCAGGTACAGCAGCTGCAGCCTCCAGGCAGTTTTATCAGCAAAGATGGTTTTTGTCAGTTGTGGCCTTCCAGGTTCATCAAGTTCCTGCCTTAGCAGCAACGTGGCTCATCTTCTCCGGCGTCAGTAGGGACAGTACCAGTTCTCTAACCCACGAAGGGCTGCCAGATAGCATGATGGTACTCATACTTGCAAAGTTCTTTGTGCAGTTCACATGGGAATCGTGCACAGACAAGAGGAACAATTATAACACAGAATGCTCTAGGCTTAGTCTTCTAGTGCAGTCTCTCAGGGTGGTCTTCACACTCCGAACACAATAGGCTTCTCTTCCTAGACAATATCCCCTCCTGCAGGGTCAGGCACTCTCTTTATGTCTCTGAGGAGGCAGGAGTCTAAGCAATAGGCAGACCCTTATCTCCACCAGCAGAAACTGCAGACTACAGCTGATGTCCCCCTTACCTCTGGGAGACAAGAATGTCATGCGGACACCAGCCCTGATCAAACATCAGTGCTTCAAAGATCAGTGGAACATTCCCTTCCTTGTTCATCAAGAACTTGGAAGTGGAACAAAGTGGGGTGGTTTGGATCTCACTTTCATACACATTATCCATACAAGGGATGTGGATCCACTGCCTGAGGTTTCAGAACACATTTTCCTTGGTTAAAATCACGTATTAAGCATTTAAGGTGCTTCTCTTTCAAATGTCATTTTCTGGCTGTTCCTCAGACACAGCCTTTGTGCAAGGCAATGGGTCTCACAGCAGGTAGCAATGGGGCTGGCTTCAAACAGGAGTGTACAAAACAAGGGCAAAGTTGAGTGAGATCTCTGTACCTGGCTGTCATCAGCCTTCCTCAAGCAGTAATCGGGAACAGACAAAAGGACAGGCCCAGCCTAGAAACGTACCCACCTTGAAAAAAAACACTGAAATCCCAGGCCCTCACCCCTATTATCAACCAAATGGCAGTACTCAGGAAGAACTAATCAGTCGCCCTTTGCTAACACGGTCATCATTAAATGTCTGGTCCGCCACCATCCAGCCACAGGAATGCACGCAATACACTTCCACTGCCTGAGAAGCTATATCCATTCTCCACCTTGAGCCATGATAAACACGGGGCATCCAAAAGGGGCCCCACTGGTCCTAGTACTTTAACTCTCACAACACACAGTCCTACTCCTATACATGTACTTCACACTCACTGCACATACACATACTCAACATGCATATAGAATGTCAGTGCAAGGTTCGGAGTTTCACTATTGAGGAACTTTACACAAGAGGAGGCAATAAACTTGTCTCTCCTTGACACACAGAAAAAGGTCTTATCCTACTGATTCACAAAACACGGCAAACTGTCACCAAATGTATGGGATGCACCCCATGCATGGACAGAAATGCAATGGCGACTATAAGGGCACTCTTAGTGCACTCCTCCAAGTCACAGACCAGGTTGTGGACCACAAATTAGGAAGGACAGGCCTAGACCTATATGCACATGCTGGATTAGTGGGATGCCAAGGTCAACAGAAATTCATGATAGCGGTACTACATGCAGTCACTCACTTGGAGTAGGGGTACATGCCCATTTATCAGGCAGGGGATATTCCGGTCCCAACATCAACCATGCATCGTTAATCACATTACGACACACATTTAATCTGCCTCAAACCATTTAACTATGCTCCCACGCACTCCCATGCCAGCAGGATGGCTCAGCGAGTTGCACAGCTGCTGCTGACCACTAAAACATGCAGTGTTACTCCAGTAGTGAGTTCAAACCATAGCAAGGACCAGCATTCCATTTAAGGTGGGTAAAAGGTTCATATCGGTAAGAGTTATTTACAATGTTTAGAAATGTCAGAAGAGTGGTATGAAGTGCTACATAAAAACAAAATTATTATTAGTAACATCATTATCCCTAAAGCCATCCTTTGTTCCCCCTGAAGATGGGAGGTCGACTCGTGTTCTAATTTCTATGAAGACCTTCATTTAAATAGTACAATGTTATTTAAGAATGCAAGACCACATTCAGTCACCCTTTTGAAGGGTGACAGTCATGCCCAAGTCACTTCATTTTAAGTATTTTATGTTCCTCTGTGTGGTAACCATGGTCCCAAGTCTATGTGAAGTGGGTGGCACCAGTTTAAGCATACAGCAAACATCTTAAAATCCATTGGAGCAATGGCACTTCTTATTTATTTACAAATTAAACACTGTTCTAGTCTATTGGGATTTATATAGCGCGTGGCTACCCAAAGAAGTCCCAGCACTAGCATTCACAGCACAGGCTGACAATCACGTTCATCGGGACATCCTAAATCGGCATAAGATCTAGCTTTTAAAAAAAGCCAGGTTATCAAGTACTTCCTAAAGGTAAGTTTGTTGTCCATTAAGTGTAAGCTATTAGGCAGGGAGTTCCAAAGTTTGGAAACAATATAGGAAAAAGGACACCCCTCACTTCTCATCCTACGAATTTAGGGAACTCAAATGAGTCGCTCATTAGTCAAATTCAGGATCCTACCAGCAGTGTTCGGCAACATTAAAGATTGTAGTAAGGGTGGACCTTTCGCATAAAGTGCTCTATGTGCCATGCATACACAGAGCCTTGAACTTTGTCTGATGTTCAATTAGGAGCCAGTGAAGCGTAGCCAAAGCGCTCTATGCCGATAGGGGTCAAGATGTTGAGCAAAAGGTAAGCCGCTGTATTTTTTACAACTTGTAGTCTTTTAGTTACATATCGAGGGGCTCCTAGGTAGAGTAAGCTCCCATAGTCCAGGAGTGAATGTCAAAGCCTGTACAACAACAAGGATAGTTCCAGAAACACAGCCCTGAGGAAGTTGTGGGGAACACCCTAGACAACGAAACACGTGTTGGCTGGCTAGGCAAATCAAATAAAAAAATTAAAGATCAAGAAAAATACAAGAAATTTGTGTCATATGAATTGTTTTACTAAACGTGATTAAGTGTGTGCTCGGGAAACATGTTACTGATACAGTGAGGTCCTTTTGGTCCCATTCAGGGGGGTTGGGCGATTCCTCTCTTCCCTTGGAGCACGACCATTCAAATAGACAGAGACATACTTATACACGTCAATAGTGAGCGCCAGATTAGCCCGGTATCTCATCACCCATTATGACGCGACAATGATCTGCAATTGATCATAAACATGCGCCATCCTTCCCACACATTTCTCCCAAACAAACGACCTGTGGGTAGATGGTGAGGAGCGGAGAGAAAGTGAGCAATTCCTGCAGTAGCTTTATTTAGATGAATAGAGAGACAGCAGTCATCATTAGAGGCTACCTGTAAAGCACAGCTGTTGAGAGGAATAGGAGATCTTACTTGGGATAAAGGAAGCAGAGTTCCTGTTCCCTGGCCCGTTCGGCAGTAGCGAACAGGCACAGATGGGCGTGCCTTTGCCGCGCCCACTGCGCACACTCATGCCTCGGCCTTCATTTTATGCCGTCGGGGAAAAGAAAAACAACTAGCGCGCCGACCAAAATGGTGTCTCTAGCGTAAAGTACAACAGTGCAAATTCAACAACAGTAAAGATAAAGGTGAGCGCCTTATACAATTAAGGAAAAAGATCACCAGAACACAATTACACGCGCAAGTTCTTTTAGAACATCTTAAAAGTAATACTATTCCAGCGGGATTACAGGTGAAGAACATCCCTGTAATATTTGTAAATGATAAGCCATATCTGTTGGATTTCAGTGGGGTAGGCACCAAATGTTCACGAGACTGGATAGTACTATCAATCCAGACTGCACTAAGAATCAGCGAGGAAGAGTGAAAGAAATTAAGAAGTTGGAGGAAGAAATTAATGGCGACACTGCGATTGTTGATGCATAGTCCCTTCTAGAATCCATTGAAAAAACTATAGTTGACTTCAAAACACACACACCGAATTTAAAAACTTTCTAAAGTCACTAAAGATATAAAAATTTTCAAAACCGAGCTGGTATATCCATATCTGAAGGAAGATTTCTTCAAAAATAATAACCCAAGCACTTTGAACCTGCAATATCGGGGAGATCCCGTAGAAAATTCATTACTTTTTCAGACTCCTCTTCAGATTCAGATCAAGGATCGGGTCCATATTTCCAACCCTATCCATCTTATCCACCCTATTACCAATACCCTAGAGCCCTTCCTTTTTTAGACAGAGGAAACAGGGGGAGGGGATACAGAGGAGAATGGAGAGCCCCAGTGCCGACCCCGGAACAAGGAATTTTCAGGACACGATGAAAAACATACAGGTGATAGGACATGAGTCAGATAGAGACACGAACACCAACAATGAGTTGATTCCGATTTA
Organism: Calotriton arnoldi; assembly: GCA_963921515.1. Classification (NCBI taxonomy): domain Eukaryota; kingdom Metazoa; phylum Chordata; class Amphibia; order Caudata; family Salamandridae; genus Calotriton; species Calotriton arnoldi. Next base: position 1,139,401 of record CAWUFW010000873.1, on the reverse strand, counting down.
CAATCTCTCTAGACATCCCTTGACAGACGTGGAACTGCAAGTGTTACGGAAAGGACTGTCCTTTGTTCCGCTTACTATGCAGGACCCGGTTAACACCAAAACAGAGGACCTTCAGTTTTTATGCAAAATAAGATTGAAAACTTTCTTTGCAGACCACAATGAAGTCAACGAAAAAAACATTAGTGGATTGAGAAATAAATCATCATTTTGCCCAGAAAGTGCATCTATGCCTAATGAAATTCTCCTCTTTGAAGATCAAATATTAAGGGAAATTGATGACCTTAACAGGAAAAGAATCTTTTTTAACCTAACTTTACTAAGGAAGAACAAACCGCATTGAAAGACTTGACTGATAATCCCCTTACAGTTATTAAACCAGCTGATAAGGGTGGTGGTATAGTCTTGTGGGACAGTAATGATTATGATAAAGTGATAGTGAATCAGTTAAACAATCTAGAACACTATCGTCCGATTATTGATAATCCTACCTCACGCCTCAAAGCTCAAATTTTACATCTCACAACACAGGCTTTTGATGAGGGATACATCTGTAAAAAAGAATATGATTACCTCAATACGACCACACAGAAAATTCCAAACATTTATGTATTGCCCAAAGTGCATAAAAATACTCAACAACCCCCAGGACGGCCGATTATTTCGGCATGTGGTTCACTGTTGGAACCTTTGGCAAAATACATTGATGTCTTTCTGAAACCATTTGTATCTCAGACTAAGGCTTACATTAGGGATACTATGGATTTCATCTCGAAAATCGAGAATTCAATATTTGATAGTGACCTACAATTGTTGGTCACTTTCGATATTGAAAGTCTCTACACGAATATCCCGCAAGAAGAGGCATTGGTAGTTTTTAGTATGGTATTAGATAAAAGACCGAGACCACATGCAGTACCGACAGACTTTATTACAGCCCTAGCTAGGATATGTATAAAAAACAACTTTTTCGCCTTCAAAGAAGACCTGTATTTACAGGTAAAATGCGTGGCCATGGGGTGTTGCTTTGCCCCTGAAATTGCGAATTTAGTGATGGGCTTTTTTGAGACACAATACATCTTTCAGGATGCCACCCCTTTTAAATCACATATCACACGGTGGGTCCGATTCATCGACGATATCTTTATGATATGGACCGGGAATCATGAAACACTCCAGCAATTTCATAGTTGCTTGAACTCACGTTCACAAGACCTAAAGTTCTCTATTATGTATAGTGACACCAAAATTAACTTTTTAGATGTATGGATACTTGATAACAATGGAACCCTTGATGTAAGCCTCTACACTAAGCCCACCGATCGCAATACCTTGTTGCATTTTTCGAGTGGACATCCGAGAAATCTCAAGGAAAACTTGCCCTACGGCCAGTTTTTAAGAATCCGCCGTAATTGTACTAATAAAACGGATTACTTTAAAAATGCTGAGTTCTTACAGGATAAATTATGTGACAGAGGGTATCCCAGGAAACTGGTAAGGACAGCCCTAAAACGAGCATGGTTCACACCCCGTGAAAACCTACTGACACCTAGGAACAAACAGGAGTCTAATCAAATGACGTGTGTGCTCACATATAACCCCAAGGCCAACAAAATAAAACAAATCATATTACGGAACTGGAGGTTAATAAACCATTTGAATATCCCTAAACCTCTGTTTGCATTCCGCAAAGGCAAAAACCTTCGCCAACACCTAGTGAGAGCAACGCGCACACAACACCCCAAGGGAGATTTGAGAAATATGTTGGGTCTTCCACCAGTCGTAGGACATTTTAAATGCAATAGTTGCGCTGCATGTCCTTATACGAATAACTCGAAATTTGTGATGTTGAATAACAAAAAACACATTTAAAATAATTTTTCAAATTGTAACACGAAAAATGTTGTGTTCTCTCTGACATGCCCATGTGGTAAGGTATACATTGGGCAGACTATCCAAGCAGTCAAAATGAGGGTATTGCAATATCAGTCAAGAATACGCTGTAGGACACAGGGAGCCCCATTGGCTCAACATTTTACTGAGTGTAACCATAATGAGAATGAGATCAGGTGGTCTGTTTTACTGGTGGTGAAATCCTGTAATAAAATGAGTCTACAGACAAGTCTAAATAAGCTTGAAGCCCGGATGATCGAGAAATACCACACTGCAACTGTTGGTCTAAATGACCGTGATGAAATTTGGGCGCTGATTTAACTTTTGTTCTGACATTGATTAACAATGAAGTACAGATTGATCTAGAGTACCGATGTGAAATAGAATTTCTTTGGAATATGTACATATTGTATAGTTGTTTTTATGACACACACCGCACTAACTTTTGCTTCTATTTTTTTGTTCTAAATACACAGTTATGTATCGCAATGTAGAAATCATTTGCATATTATTTTATTTTATTTTAAATTGTAAACGTTGTTTCATTAATATTAGATTGTTAGTTTGTCTCTGTGCGGGCTATTGCTGATTGACGTGTCACTCGGATTTTAGTATAATTTTCATTAGAGAGGAGGACTTAGAATTATTCTCTGTGTTTTGAAAGAAGGCACTCTCCGGTTTTCAGGCCATTGTGAGGCTTTGCACATAGCAGAAGGTTAGGTCAGGGACTCTGTTATGCGAGTGAGATCGGGGGTTAGTCTCTCGTTTGTGTTTAGTTAGCAGGCCCCACCGGAAAAATAGTCCTTTTCTTATGTTTAGTGTTGGGTCCCGATCACGTGGGACGCCGAGTCGCGTTGTTAAACCTCAGCGCGCCGGATTTGCAGCGCCCATTGCCGATAGAACGGAAGGAGAATTACACGTATTGAAGCAGGTAGAGGTAATATCGTTTTTTGGAGGCGTAAGTCTTTGAAGTAGCAAGGATGACAAGGCCTGATTATACCTTCCTTTATGTTTACAGCGGGGAACGTTATAGAGGCCCCGAAGTGGGTATTAAGAAAGGAATTTGCATTCCATCAGTGCCTTCTGACTCGAAAGCAAGTAGTGAAGGTAAGCCCTATCGAATATGGGGATTTTTGTATCCCACATTTGATTTATTGAGAAAAATTTGCTTTGCTTAGGGCAGACGCTAAGAGATTTCTTTATGCGTTTCAGTGACATACCCTGGATATTTACGTATGACTCAAACTGGGTTCTGACTGCATGGCATCTGGATTTTGTCCATTAAGTGAGTGTATCTCTAGTGCACGTATTGGTCACACTATGGTTCAGCAGATTGAAGTATACATGTGGACTTTGGTTCATGGGGCTCTCTCTTGCCTTCCTATATTTACAAGGGCATATGTAGCCCCTAGCCTATTACTAGGTTGTCTTTTGGTAGCCTACACAGTATCGGAGGTGGCTTCAACTTTTTCCCTCTTTCATGCTTTTTTATCTGGTGATGTTCTCCCCAGTGGCACGTTTGTTTGTAGTGGTTCGCATAGAGATAAAGACAGTATTTACTTTTGTTTTGGTACAATATGTTATTTTATATTTGTATAGGTTTGTTTCCTCACCCTTGCCCTGAGGAGGCCAAGACTTATATGAAGGCCGAAACGCGTCCGCGTCGACAGGTTTTGAAAAGAGGAGTCCGACTATAATTGATTAATCTTGTGACGATTGAATGCACATTTCTGTGATTAAGGTCTTTTGAGGAGTAATAACCTCGTGTGCATATAAGACGACCTCAAAGTGGATCCCCTTTATTTAATAGGCGAACACTGTTTTTTCTATCAAGTGGGTAGAAGGAATCCATGAACTGTTGTTTTGTGATTTGTACATAATTGTTGTTTATATATATGTTTGTATGTTTAAAAAGATATTTTCAAAAGTTATGAAAATCAATATTACAATAATTAAAATTACGTAAAAATGTGTCTTCAGTATGTGATTTGGTGTTTGGAATAAGGAACATGAACGACAGGACTATGTACTGTTAATAGGGCAATATGAAGTTCCCTATGTAAATAGATATAAATATATCCTTTCCTCCTTGCCATTTGTTTTCTCTACCGTTGTAACTTACAGTCATAGCCATTTGTTTTTTCAAGACATGTCAATTTGATTAGGAGTATTTCTGCTTCCCAGTAGTACAGTATGCAGTCTGATGACCCATCTGTTCCTTTCAGCATTTCATCATTTGGAAAAGTCGCTACTCACCCATGGTAAATGTGAGAAAATGCGGTCTATTATATGGTGTTGTTGTGCGACCTCATCATGTAATAAACTCACAAACCTGTTTTGAGTGCAGTCAGGCTCGTTTGTAAAACCTTAGCTCAACCCTGGGTAGCTGTGGGTTTGAGCAGTTAGGTTTTAACAATGGAACAAGTACACACCATTTAGTAGAACCTGCACAATTGAATAAGACAGAAACACGACAAAAGGGAATCCAACACCAGTTTATAAATTTTACACACCAAAACAAGCAAAATCCACCCGAGGGTGCCGGAGAAATGAATTATTAAGTAAATTGTAAAATCACTGTTTTTCCCTCAAAGTGCAAACAAGCATTGGCAACTTCCGCAGTTAGCGCTCACTTTGAAAATGTTTTATAAAGTTGTGTTAAGGTACTCCAGCCCGCTTTGGGTGACCAACGCCGACACAAGCAAGGGAGCAAGTCACAGAAGTCAATAAGGCTTAGTAGGACAGTTACCTTGCAGTCTAAACAGTCTCCAGTCCAGTTTCGGGCTCTATGGACAAATCGCCATAGGCATCAATGGAGTGGTCCTGATGCAAGGGATACAGAATGCGGAGGATGCTGATCAGGTTGACTGTGGTCTTCCTGGGGCCACAAACATGGTGGGGCAACTTTGGCAACAGAGGTTGAGGTCCATTAAAGTCCAGGTGAAGTCCAGCCAAAAACAGTTGCCACTAGTCTACCGATCTTCAGTCACAGTTGAACCAGTGATTCCATTAAACTGCGGCTAGTGTCCTTCTTGGGTGACCAGACAGCACTTTGACGACTCTCTCCCGGTTCCAGCACATGTGGGTGCAACTTTTGAGTGTCAGGGTTTGGTCTCGGAGGCTGCGCTTCGGCAGTCAGTGGCAAACAAGCAATTGTAGCTGCCACCTTTGCCAAGGCGGATTCTTCAGCTTTTGGGACCATAGAGCTGTAACAAAAAGTCAGTCAACTGACTCTGAGTTCTCCTCTTCTGTCTGAGGCTCGGAGATGTCTTTGCCTCAAGTGGGCACCACAGGCACAGTGCTCACTTAGCTAGCCCATGAGCAGCAGGTGCAGTCCAGTCTTTGGTGAAGCCTCTTTTTGCCAGGTCCATGAAACAGCAGGGCAGTCCTTATTCGGTCCTCTCTCCAGTGAAGATGTGATCTGAGGTCTGAGTGCCAGGGGTGCCACTTTTATGCCCACAACTTAACCTTAGGGATGCAGTGATTATTAGCCAACGAGCTACTAGGTCCCCTCACACCTGATGATGACTTCTTGCAGAGTGGGGCGTTTAGCTAACCCAGAGTGTAACATTCTGCACACTCTGAAGATGGCAGACAGAACCCCTGTCTCAGTGTGTAGCTTGGTAGACAAGCGTTTCCCCCCCTCTTGTCCCAAACGCCATCCTGTCTACGAGAGCAAAAGAGCAGCCCTCATTTGTATCCACCATTTGCCCTTCATAGGTGGATTCTCCTTTGAAATTAAGCTTGTCTTTTGGGCTAACACCCTGGGTGGCTTCCTGCCAGGGAGAGGTAACACCTCTTCCAACGGCAGGCCTCGATTGTGTCCTTTCCTGACAGTAGCTCATGTCTCCCCAGGAGGGCAGAAGGTTGTATTGTGGCCAGCATCTGCGAATGGCGACTGGAAAACTTGGGCAACAAAGTGGCAACTTTCTAAAGTTGCCTTTTAATCATACGTTACATTAAATTCAACTTGGGCATCAAGTCAGGTTTAATGCAACGATTCTTTTGATACCTTGAAGTACCAACTTTAGTAGTCCAACTCATCAATGGGGATATTAGCCTTTAACTAGTAAAAAGGACAATTTGGAGTTTTTACTGTTATGACATATGAAAAGGCATACCCTACCTTTTAATATGCAGAACCCTGCATAAGGAAACAATAGGCCTACTTTAGGGTGACATATATTAAAAGGAAGATCTGGACTTTGGCATTAGTTTAAATAGCAAAGTCAAGTTAGCAGTTTAAAGCTGCTCTGCCAGTCTTCAGTGGCAGGCTGGGACCCATGTTTTTCTCTGTCACATTCAGGGTGGCACAATAAGTGCTGCAGACTCTTAGGGACACTAACATACAGGTCCCAAGTACCATATACTAAGGACTTACAAGTAAGTTATCGTATGCAATTGGGTATAAACCAATTAAACATACAGAACACTGGTCAGAACACTGGCACGGAGGTCTGGTTAGCAGGCCTCAGTGCACTCCGAGTCGAAAAACCAGCAGCATCATTCCAAAACTTTGTGGTTGATCATGCAAAAAGAGGCATTTGTAGTTGATCATGCAAAAAGAGGCATTTCCTTACAGTAAACAAATGTATTTCCTCCTCTATTCAATTCAGAGCATATTCTATCCTCTCATTTACTGAAACTACCAATTATACGCCCTTTGGGTGGAGATTTGCTGGATAAGCAGCACGGTTTGTCTATAACTCACTCTGAAATTCCCCAATGTAATATCCTGTTCACCCAATAATTCGGGAGGACAAGTCAATGTTAACATATATGACATGTTATTTACTAGTAACACTGGTTTGCAGCTTGAAGTCTACTAGATTCACATGCTGTGCATTATTCCACGTTTTAGTGGTTGGGTCCGGAAGTGATCTTAGTATCCAACCTGGGTGGTTTAAGAATGACTTACTATAACTTTGAACATAAGCCCACAATGCCTCCGTTCGGGACTGACGTTTTAGATTCTTTTTTTTTTTCGCCGTTAGATTTGGAGGGAAAGTAAAGGATATTTAGAAGAAGTTTCATGCTGTAAAATTGCCCCTACTCCAACTGCACCATTGTACATATTGATGCAGGTCTGTACACTATTCACATGAGTGAGTCAAGACTGGGCAACATCAATCATGCTTCATTCTAATTCTTTTCATTATGCAGTAAGTTGCCATGTGGTCACTTTAGGGAAAGAGCACACTGGAGAACAGAATGGGTTGCTGTTGAAGTATGGTTATGCGCTCTTATCTTAAGGTCTTTATTAAAAGTGGGGCACAGAAATAAGATTGCTGGGATATTATTTCCTTTCTCATTCCTAATAAACCTCTCTCCCACGAGCTAACTAGGCCGGACAAATATTAAATGAATCCTGTGTAATTCGCATAACTGTGTCTTCTTGTTACCTGAAACAAATAACACCATTATGCCACATAATCACGTTGTTGCTTGCTGTAAAATTATTGCTTTGTGGTAACGTGAACAACCAGAACGTGAGCGGCTGTTGTTTGCGGCAACACTTTATTTGGCCGAGTTTTTTTAAAGCAAAATGCATTCTTGCATCAGCAAATGCATTTCACACTAAAATGTAGCACTAATGTAGGATTTGCATTTTGCGTCATTATGTGTAATGTTCCCAAAATTCTGCGTAAATACACGAACTTCCCACACTCCTAAACTGTTTACCACTGTACCGTTTATCCAGCTATTGATCAGTTTTTCTTTATCACCATTCATTTACATCTGTACAACCATACATATGAGGACAATGTAAATAGGCAATTCTTTGAAAAACACTTCAACTCTAACGTCAATTCATTTTGAAATGAAAAAAAATTATTTCTCTCAATCTAAGAGAAGAATGAATAGCTTACCTTCGTTTAGAGTAAGTAGCATGAAATTCACAGCAAAGCATGTCAAAAGAGAACAAACTGGCATTTGCCATCTAAAAGGAAAGAAAGAGAACTTACATTGCATTTAATAAATCTGTGCTGCTGTTAAGTCTTTTGTTCTGTGGTCTAGATGTGTCATTTAATTAAAGGTTAATGTGGTACAAGCTCAAAGCAGCATTCACTGCGAAGGAGAGTCTGTAACAATTAAATCTCATTAAAAAAAAAGAAAAGATAAAACAACAATTACCCAAACAAACACGTGACTAGAAACCTCGAGCCCAAAGTGCTGTTAATTTGTTCTCCACAGATCATGAGAGAATTGATCATCCCAGTGGAGCAACTCGGGCTGGAGTGACTGAAGGATGATTTACTGGAGCACGTAATGGAAAGTGTTGCAGATTGGTTGATAAGTTTTACTTAGAACGCTCGTGGTGAAGCAGTGGTGATGGTGCAATGATACACTGGATACTGCAGGTATTCTTCACAAAGGTGATTTTATTGGTTATAAAGTTTGTTCAGTTTTTCTGAACAAACTTTATAATCATTAAAAAGGTGCACGGCAGGGGGATGGCCGCAGGGCCCAACCTGCGGCCAGGCCCTGTGTCCAACCTCCCAAAGGCAGCCAACCAACAATAGGGGCATGCAGCCCCCCTCCATGGGCAGATTTCGGCCCTGGGGACCCCAAAACCAGTGGCCGGCACATTTTGTGGGGTAGTGAGGGCCACGTGTTCCCCCTCCCTAGGAAGATTTTGGGCTCAGGGACCCCATCTCCTGGCACATTTTTTTTTTTTTTTAAGGGGAGGGGGGTACATGGCCCCTTTGCCCGCCAAGCCCACCACTGTAATTATGGGGGAGAGGGGTACCATCTCCCGGGGCCCGGCCATATTGTAAACGGGGAGGAGGGGACGCAGCCCCCCTTCCTCGGGCCAATTTCGGCCCCAGGGCACCCATCCCCCATGGCTCAGCATCTATTGTAAATGGTAAGGTGGGCACGAAGCCCCCCCTCCCCGGGCCGAGATCAGCCCCGGGGACCCCATCTCCGGCCACTTAGTAAAGGGGACCCCATTCCCCAGGGTTTGTCCAATTAGTAAAAGTGGAGGGGAGACGCTACTACATAACCTACTGGCAGTCACCAGTAGGTAGTTATAGTTAGGACATAGTTTCCGTAGGAGGGGAGCTTTTTGTTTTGCTAATAACTTTGGCGTAGTCGGACGAATCTTCACAAAATTTTCAAAACTAGTTTGCCACTTACTTCAGCTGCTGTCTGGAAAGTTTTGAGGTGATCCATCAAGCGGGGGCTAGATCTTGGTCCTGAAAAAGTGCCTATTGCAATTTGGTGTAAATCTGTTCAGTAGTTTGTGTTTAAAACACTCCATGTGAGTAGGGTTAGTCCTGGGACCTTTTACACTATTGGTTAGGGCGTGTCCAGGACCCATTCTCACCCACTAGCTAGTGCCAGCCATAAATACAGCACCTCAGAACACTTACTCAACCTGTGGAAGATCAGAAGAGGACTGGATCTGTTGTCTGTGACCCAAGGAGAGGAGAGCTGATGGACTGAACCTGCTCCCTCTTGTACCTAGGACAAATAAGTGGACTCCAAAGATCGTAAGGCTGGCCTCCTGTTCAAGATACAGGGATACAACAAGCTGCAAGAGACCATTTCCTGGAAGTACCCAGCTGATCAGTGACAACTGGACCCTGCTGCTGGCCTCAGCCTGGCACCCTAAGAGTCTCCAAGTGCCTCCGCTGAGGTCCCGGGAGGGGGTGGGGGGGCTTTAGTAGGGCATTTCTATGGTGGAATGGGACCTAAGAGATTTATTCAGAAAGTAAAATCTTTGAACAAGACAAGCCTGGTTGGTGTATTCAACCTGCGCTTTGTCGTGGTCAGTCTCAAATTGCACCTCAAGCCCGGTCTACCACAATCAGTGGTCATCATCGGCGCTTTATGCCATTGCTACTTAAAACTTTTTTAGAAAAAAGAAAATCATATATTTGGTTCCCCTTATTGTATTTTTGTCATTTTGTATTAATTCTACTATTTTTTCAAATTCCGTTTGGGATTTTTATCGTCTGCCATTCTGACTTTATTTCTGTTTTGGTACTGAATAAACACTAGTAATTGAGAATAGTATTTAACTATACTATGCTAAGTTAAGCCTGTTTGCTCAGTCATAGCTACCAGGGGGTTGAGCTCTGGTTAATTTAAGGACAATGAGGATTCATCCGGACAATGGTTGTGACTGTTCCCACCGCAAATAACATTCCAGTTTCTTATAGTAAAGTGCCAAATGTTAAAATACAGGATCAGGCATAAAGAAGGCCTTGATTGCCAATTGCACTTTTAAGATTTCTGGGAATGTTCCTATTCACAATTCCAGTTAAGGAAGCTCTGCAGCTTCAGCGCTCATTTCACAGATATTGTTGCTGCCTCATTTTACACGTCTGAACCCCAGTACAGGAACTAAGCCCCAAGCATGACTCTAAGTACGGCAGTAGCCCCATGTCTTCCAGTTGGAAAGATCTGGTTACCTGATGAATAAGGGCATACCCCCCCTTTTAAGACCAGAATATGAAGGGCTCATGACTTTAAGGCAATGTGTACTGCCCACATAAAAGTCTGTACATGGTCAATGCGGAAGAGTAGAAATAATAATTATTAAAACAGTAAACATCCTCATGGCCGTGGCCATGCTCGGCCTTCAACAGGAAGGTGGGTAGAGAGTCAGAGGAAGGGGTGATGCCAGCCTGTAATGAACTCTCCTGGCATTGGCTGAGGCATAAGTGCTACCCCCAAGAGTCGGTCAGGCTTTGCCTTAGAACTCCCTTTGTCTGCCCAGTCTATGTCCCACGCCTCTACTGACAATATAGCAGTACCCAAATGAGTATGTACTAAGCTTCTTATGAGGCAGTCATTTGCTTTAGTTTACAGGTCCATAGCATATCATGACTAATGTATTTCATGATGGCCAGTGTTCTAGGAGGGGACACCGGGAATGAGCTTCAGTGCTGGGTCCAGAAGACCCTTTCAGGTTGCTCTGCTATGGTCAAATATGCACCGCTTTTAGGGGGTTTCAGTAGACACAATCTCATAGGCATGGGATACAACATAGGGCGTATTGACCCTCTCTTCTCTGGCAAGTGCTGTGCCTGGGCTGTATCCTATTTCAGTAAAATTTGGCTTTCTTCGTACTAATTAGTGTCAAGTATTGTTGATCTGTGTGTAGAACAGCAACACCAGTGTTCGTGGGGACATGGCTTTGCACCATCACATGCAGACACCCCCATGTCGAGCATAGTCCCATGTACCAAACCCAAGTAACAAACACTCTCTCACTAAATAAATGTCAGACCGAAACAAACAAGATATAAAAAAGATATGGATCAATGCTGAAATGTGGGATGGGACAAGCTTAAAAACGTTGCTGTAGAAAAAGTGAATATACAACTCTGAAAATAAAACTAGGTGAGTGCGAAGGAAAATGAAGGCTAGAGTAGGAGTACTATGATAGGGGCAGGTAGCTTGGCAAGAGGCTGCTGCAGACACACTGAGTTGCTTGACAGGAAGATGCTCAGGAAGGATAAGGATTGACCGGACACCTCTACCAAAGAAACCAAGAATTGGAGTGGTTTGTGAAGGGAAGGGCTCCCATATGAGACGCCACACCAAAGAAAACATTATTAGCACTGCAGACAGACACTTAAAAGACAATGAGAGACTGGCTTCAGGTGTGGGTCGGTATAAAGCAATTGTCACATTCAAAGAAAATTGCACAAAAGTATTTTTCCTACCTTAAATATTAGGTTAAGTACATCAGTGTAAAAGAGAAACTGGTGATCACCACAGCGGTGAAAGGCAACCAGATCTTATTGAAACTCCAGCACTCCATAAAATCCACATTCCCTCGCATCATATATTCCACAAACATATTTATTGCCTTGCTACCACACATCCTCCTCCTAACAGACACACACAAATAGAATAATGGTGGTCATCCAGCACTCCAAGACACACATTTAGGCCATGACCATGGTGACGACATAGCCATTTGTTAACCATCATCTGATCCACATTTCTAACCTACCTGATTCACCCAAATCAAGGGATGGATCAGTAGTCACAGTCAGGGGCCCCCTGGTAGAGCAAATGGCAGGGGAATTTAGAACCAGGATTGTAATGAGGATTTCAACCAAAACATTGTGGCTTATTGATTGCCACTGAAGCTTTGTGTAGTCTTATTTTTCAACTACGTGAAGCAAATATCTGACTGCAGAATAGAATACTGAAAAATTATATATGAACCAGGACAGTTTCAAATAAATGTAAGTGCTACGTGCTTAAATTGATGCTTACCTAATCAGGTATTTGATCCCTTCACAAGTATCCTTGAGGGGCTCCAGGTACATTTCCAGTTTTTTATATGACATAACAAGGTTGAAAAGGTCAAAAGCTTGACACTTAGAAGAGCCCAAAGATGGATCATACTGCTGATCAGTTGATGTGGGACTTCCTTCTGGCCCGTTTCCACTGCCCACAGTGGCTCCTTCTTTCTCAGTCACCAGCATGCTTATTTATCCTTATAAAAGAAGAAGATTGAAGCAAACGAATAAAACAAAACTGTAACACATTTTTGCTAATTTAATTTTAATTTCTTTCCAGTAAGAATTACTTCTTTAAAAATACCTGACCTCCCTCACGCTTTCAACAACATTTAGGTAAGGTTTCATGTACAATTCTCTAAGGGTAATGAAAAGCTGGCATTCCAATAACACATAACTCAGTCTCTACATCTTGACCTCATAATCAATAAAAATCCGTCTGCAACCTAAGCTTTCCTCCATTCACCTCAAGTGAGACGCATGTGCGCCGCTACTAAGCAGATCTTCGGGACGCTCATTGTACTTTACTAGCTCCAAACAAAGCTATGGCCACTTTTAAGCCAATCGTTAACTCGTTAAAAGGCTTAGATCCGTTTCAGTAGTGCAGCAGCATATTTAACCGCTTACAATAATACCATTTTTAAAGCACCAATTACCAAAAAGTCTAAATCTAAAGAACGTTGAAGAGTAAAACGCCGCAGTTCAGGAGTCCCTTGTTCATTCTAATTAGATTTATCAGAGAGTATTGCCACAATGCCAGGCTTTTTTCCATGGAGTTTCTAGGATATCTGGTGTCTACTTTCACCAGAGCAGAGTATGCAATATCCTTTAGGGAGTTGACTTGAGATCCATCAATCACAGGTTGCAACTTATGCGTAACAAATCATGGCAGCTCTTATGTCTCAACCCATTTTTTCTTTCAATTTAATAAAGATTTAAGCTGAGGCTTATGGCATACAAAATGAAGTTGACAAGTGCTGTATTATGGCATTCGTAATAAATGTTAAAGAATAGCGAGACTCAATCACGTGTCACCGAAACATTAGAAAACATAACAAAATTGTACCATGTGGGTCTTGGGGCTGCGGAAGGCCTTTATAAAAATAATTTTCTGGGGCATTTAGGTACAGAACTACTTACCTAGGAAATGCATGGTATTAGAAAAATCCAACAGGGGACATTGGAAAACCATCTATTTTTGCTGTTCCTTTACTTTGAGTTTTTTGCTCAATATTTTACAAATGAATCAAAAAGGCACAATTCGCCCGATTTGCTTTTCTGCAATTTTTATTTCACTCAACCCTAGTGAGAAGGATGTGGTGGTGTGAAAAGAAGGTGGAAGAGCAAAAGGAGTAGGTAGGGTACTCTGAGTGGCGTGTGAGTGTTGGGCAGAGAGAACGAAGGGAAGCGGTAGCGAGCGAAGAGACTGTATATGGCACAGGTGTGCGTGTCGAGTCTGGTGAGAGGTAGAGGAAGTGGCGGAGGCAGCCAGGGCAATGAAATGAAGGAGGTCGCGATAGTAAGTCCGAACCCGAAGTGTGAAGACTAATATTTCACTGGGAGGTAGGGGGTGGATGGGGACAGCAGATGTGAGGGAGAGGTGTGGGCAAATGTTGGAAGCCGAAGCAAGGAGGAAGGATATTCCTTTCCGCAAGGAAATGTTGATCTCGCTCCCTGTGACTTCGACTCACCAGGGGGCACACCAGCAACTCACACATAAGAGGTGACGGACCGGCATGTAGCTGATGAATGTCCGGATCTGCCATCAAACTCAAACTTACAAATTAAGTTCTTTTTATTTTTAAAATGGGCATATACATTACAAATACGCAGTCAACACGGGAAAGACATGCTAAACAAATAAAGTACATATAAAAAATAAAAAAACGCTTAGAACACATCTCCCACAAGCTTTAGTAACAAAATGACATAAGGAAAAGGGACCGTCCTAAAACACCAGCCCTCTGCAATGAAAAAAATAGTGCTCATGCACAAAGCTAAATACACTAAAGTGAAACGATACAAGTAACAGGCCCTTGCTCCATGGGAGAAAACACAACACGAGAAGGAGGGACATATAACACAGATTAACCACATGGAAGCAAGCTTTTGCGAACAACGGTCTAATTAACAAATCAAAAGCGATCAGCGAGCTATAAGCCCACAGAGTGAATATATCATGTCTGGAAGAGACTGCGCATGCACGGCCTAGGCAAGACCTAAAAAGGTGCTGAACAGTGGTGACTCCTCCACTAACGCAGAGGGGTACCGCCCCACTGCTCGTTGAGCAGTGCAAAAGACAAATAAAATGATAATAACACAAAGGTATTATAATTTTATTTTTCTTTGCAGGACTCCAAACAGGTCGGGCGGGGCGGGCTGCGCTCACCGCCGTCAGAGTGAGCAGGAGTGGTTTGCACTCCCTCCCTGAGTGCACATGACGGCTTGGCCGGCCAAATAGTCATGCGCACTTGGCATTTTCTCCATTGGGCTGTGTTCCTGAAGCACTGCCCCAAGAGTGCAGGCTGTCAATGAACACAGCAGAATTCTATTTTGTTTAAAAAAAAATTTATTTAGGTTGTCGGTCACCGTATATGCAGGCTGTCAACAACAGGAATGTTACTTGTTGTTTGATGATGATCGGGTGGGTCTGTCACCGTGTGCGTAGGCAAACACACTGCTCTTCAACCTAACAAGCTGCCCAAACAACGATGGCCGCTGAAGCATCATCGGCGTGATGACGTGCGTCTCCAAAGCTGCATCGCTTGGATGAGACCTGATGCTTGCCTGCATATCATCTCTCTACGTGCTCCTCCTGGAGGCTAAATCCACAACTACCCCACCACCTTTTTCCAGACCGGCCCGCCTTGCCGCGTAGCGGACTGAGCAACGTCATTTGCCCTTAGCCACCCAGATCACGCCCAAGCCCGCCTCTTTGCCCCACACCGGTTGTGCCAGCCACCCCACGACCCTTCCTCACAGAGACTGGACCCAAATTCTACCACAATGGTCAGGGCGGGGAGGGAACACAAAAAAAAAAAAAAAAAAAATAAGACTTCCATAAAACCTTTTGTTCAGACTCCATCTCAAAGTGGTTCCAACAGAACCACATCACCTCCACCCACAGCAGAGGGGATGACAGCCATAAGGGATGACCAATCCATCACCAAGAACTTTCACCTCCAACTGGTCCAAGAGATTAAGGACAACATCGGGGATGAAAACGGACCTTCAGCAAGACCTCTGTGCTCTCCAGGGGGATGTTGATGACCTCAGAGACTGCATGGTACAAACTGAACAAACGCTGGACAACCAATCCAAGGAATGCAAAGCCCTGCAACAACATATCCTTCAACTGGGAGACCAACAAATTAGCCTCCAAGAGAAGTGTGAGGACTTAGAAAACAGGTCAGATTGTAGGCGATCTTTTAAAAAGTATATAATCCATGACAGCGCCGAGTCCTGTCGCCTTGACACGGCCGACCAGGAGCTCATGATTGACCATGTTGACGGCCGCAGAGCGATCTAAAGGACCAGCGCCTGGGTGGTACCCGTCTGCTTCCTCCTGCATGTCATCCACAACTGAGAAAATGACAGCTTCGGTTGAGTGGCAGGCCGAACACCCGCCTGATGGGGGCGTGGGGCAGGAATGAACAGAGGTGTCTGGCAACATGTGCTTCGAGCACCTTTGCTAGGTATGGCAGCAAGGAAAGTGGTTGATAGTTTTCAAGATAAATGGGTCTTCACCAGATTTCTTTTGAAGTGGGACCACTATCACTTCCTTGAAGGTGGGACCATGCCTTGACTAAGGGACTGGTTGAGAACAAAAATGGCTGAGTCAGGATAGTGTGAAAAAACTGTTTAAGATTGTAGGGGGGGCAAACGTCATTTGGTGATCCCGACTTAATTTTTGACAGCAGTTCTGTGAAGGAATCCTTGCAGAGGGCAGGAAATTCAGATAGGGTATGTGGGTTCCTTCTATCAGAGGGTACCAAAAGCCGGTATGCTGTCCTATATTGTCTTAATCTTTGCAATGAAGAAAGAATTAAGAGTGTCACATAAGTTCTGTGTAGGAAGGAAAGGTATAGTTGACCTGACTGGGTTAGATAGTTCAGAGACTATGTTAAAGATTTCCTTTGACTTGTTCATCGAGTTTAATATTCTACTGGAAAGGAATACAGCTTTTGCATGTTTGATTAAACATTTATATCCCTTGAGACAAAGAGTATGCTTCCTTATTTTCGGATGAATATTTAGTCTGTCATATGCGTGCTGCACGATGAAATGCAGATTTTGGCAACTTTTAGGTAATCAGAAAACCATTTAGATGCCTCATGGCATCTGACCCACATGGATTTCCGAAGAGGGGCATGAATGAGTGTTGCTGGCAGAGGATTGCCAGTTACTGATTTCTTCCTTGTAGCGATTTATGCTTTTGTCAGACTGGGGAAAAGTATGCGCTAGGGATTCACAAAAGGAGTTGATGTCCACCGGTACTCATGTCCCATGTACTCATTGGAGGGCCACACGCCTGCACAATCCCCACTCAGACATGCCTACTCCTTCTCTATTTTTAACAGTAGCCACCTACAATGTCAGGAGGCTCAACAACCCTCCCAAGCTCTTAAGTACTGTCAGATTCTCACACACGTTTCCGCAGGAACACCATGCAAGGATGAGAGATCCCAACTTCCCCCGGTCATACCCAACAGAGTCAAAGCAATACTCTGGAGAAGTCAATGAACAAAAGACAAGGAAAAATCTAACAGAAGAAACGAATCTCCAGGGACCCTGTTCCCAACATATAAGTATATGGCACTTCAATATGGAGAAATGTATGTGCAGCGCAAAAGCGCGGTTACCGTCTTGTTTGAAAGTGAATGCCGTGTCTCTTTTTGTTGCAGGGAAGTCAGGGCTGCAGCGCTGCGGAAACTGTCAGAGAGGGATACCAGAACCGCTGAGGGATTCAAGGAACGCCTGGGGTCGCAAAGAAAGGACGCGACGGGCCGAGGAACAGAGACGCCAACACCCAGTGGCGAACCGGAAGCCCAGCAGGAGTGACCCGGGAGTGAGGCACGATCCCGAACGCGAAGCATTTCAGTGCGGGATCGGAGGAGTTTCATACTCCTCTGCCGGTACCCGCAATTCATCGTGGCGAGACCGGCATTCATGACAAGTATTCTCAATGAGCTCTCCTCTCTGAAGGCCCAAGTCTGCTTCCTTCAGGAATCTCACCTTTAACCCCTTCGGTGTTCAGGACGGCCGGGAGCCGCCCTGAGACATGGTGGGTGTGTGCTCACGACGGCTCCCGGCCGTCCTGGCACCCACCCACGGGGGAAGCGCTGGCGCTCCCCCCGTGGGCCGCCCATCATCCTGCCCCCACCCGCAATGAAAGGGGAAGCCCTTCCGCTTCACCCCCCCGCCCACCCGACCACATCATGTAAGGAAGTCAGCGCGCCTTGCGCACTGACATCATTACATGATACCGGACGCGCTGGAAGCCATTTGCTTCCAGCGCGTCCAGCAGGTAAAAGGCGAGTTTGGCCTCGGGGAGGGTGGGGGGGGGGGCATTTTAAAAAGGCATCGGAGGAAAGGAAAAAGTGTTTTCCTTTCCACCAATGTCTTTTTCAAGCATTCCTGCTGCACGATTGCGCATGGGGCGCGATCGTGCAGCAGGAATGCTTGTTTTTTTTGTTTTTTTAAGGGGCTTTATGTGTTGGGGAGCGGCCCCTTGGGCAAGGGTCGCTCCCCTTGGGGGTGCAAACAAATTTTGTGGATGGGTCTGCCCCCCCTGGGGGGGAGAGGGGGGGCAGATCTATAAATATATATATATATTTTTTTTTTATAGGCATTATGTGACCACTAGGCCACCAGGGAATTTTTATTTTTATTTAAAAAGTGCCTTTGTGTCGGGGAGCGGCCCCTTGGGCAAGGGTCGCTCCCCTTGGGGGATAATTTTTTTTAGTAGTGGTCTGCCCCCCTTGTGGGGGCAGATTGAATTAATAAAAAAGTCGCTGTGAGCCCACTAGGCCACCAGGGATTTTTTTTTTTAATTTTAAATATGTTTTTGGGGAGCGGCCCCTTTGGCAAGGGCTGCTCCCCTTTGGGAATCATTTATTGTGGCAGTTTCTGCCCCCCTTGGGGGCAGATCGGCCTTGTTATTCTAGGCCCATCTGCCCCCAAGGGGGCAGAAGCCATTAGACACCAGGGATTGTTTGTTTGTGTTGTTGGGGAGCGGCCCCTTGGGCAAGGGTCGCTCCCCTTGGGGGATCATTTATTTTGGCCGTTTCTGCCCCCCTTGGGGGCAGATCGGTCTTGTTATTCTAGGCCCATCTGCCCCCAAGGGGGGCAGAAGCCATTAGACACCAGGGATTGTTTGTTTGTGTTGTTTGGGAGCGGCCCCTTGGGCAAGGGTCGCTCCCCTTTATGGGGTATTTATTGTGGTAGTTTCTGCCCCCTTTGGGGGCAGATCGGCCATATGTTTTCAGGCCCATCTGTCCCCTAGGGGGGCAGAAGCCACTAGACACCAGGGCTTTTTAAATGTTGGTGTTGGGGAGTGACCCCTTGGGCAAGGGTCGATCCCCCTTTATGAGGGTGAATTTTTTGGCTGTTTCTGCTCCCTGTGGGGGCAGATCGGCCTCATGCTTTTAGGCCCACCTACCACCTTTGCTTGGCTGGTGGATAGTGTGTGGACTAGTGCATTATTTGCATATGTGATTGTAATGTGTTTTTTCTCCTTTTTATTCTAGTGGAAAGCTTTTGATTCTTGTTTGCGGTTTCGGCAGTGGTTGATCTGCAGTTTTGCGTAGTTGCATTTTTTGGTAAGAAAACATTTTCGTTGTGTTTACTCCAATTGAGTATTAATGTCATGCATGAATGAATTTTTTGTAAGTGGTGTCATAATAGCAGCATATTTAGTTAGTGTTTTGTGCATGAAATTCTTTGCGATGTGTTTTGCGTTGTCTTATGTGTAATTTTCTTTTTTCTTTTTTAGTGGGATACTGTTGGTCCTTACTGTGTCTGTGCAGAGTAGGTGGTGGCGAGTCTAGCTGCTTCTGGCAAGTGAGTGGTATAGTGTTGGAGTATATAGGTCTTTGTGATAAAGCTACATTTTGTTTATTTCTTTTTTACAAAGGGTTTGTTGTTGTTGACTTGTTTGACAAGTTACCTTTATTAGTAAGCATTATGGCTAGCCGTAGAATTACTGCTCAGCAGGTGGTTGGTATGCTTCTTGAATCTTCCTCCGAGCAGGATTATGAGACTGACAGTGCGTCTGAGGGAGAGGAGGGAGGGGAAGATTCAGGCAGTGAGTTTTCTCTCCACATGGAATCATCGGATGATGAAGCTACTCTCAGTGCGGATGAAGCTACTCTCAGTGCTGATGAAGTGCCTGTTTTAGAGGAGGACACTGATGTGCCGATGGTGCAAGAGGCATCTGGATTGCAGCCTGGGGCTTTAAGGCTTCCCATTGGAAGTGCTGGACTCTGGGTTGATCCAAACATGGTGCAGCCAGTGTTGCCTGCCTTTAGTGGTGATGCAGGGTGTAAAATGGATTGTGAATTTTTTTTGCCTATACAGTTTTTTCAGTTGTTCATGGATGATGTATTTTTGGGTGAGATTGTTGAGCAGACTAATTTGTATGCTGAACAGTTTTTGAGGGACAACAGTGCCAGACTTAGGCCCCACTCTAGAGCTACCCGGTGGACTCCCACAAATCTGGATGAGATGAAGAAGTTTTTGGGTTTGACTTCTTTGATGGGCTTGATAAGGAAGCTGTCCCTGGCTTCATATTGGTCTACCAGTCCCTGGATGGCAACAGCCATATTTCCTGCAATTATGAGTCGTGATCGGTATTTACTTTTGCTTCGGATGCTGCATTTTGTTGATAATGCTTTGGCGTTGCCACGAGATAACCCTGACTGTGACCGTCTTTTTAAGATTCGGCCTGTTCTTGATCACTTTGTAGATCGATTTTCAGAGATCTATACTCCAGGCAAAGAAATATCTGTTGATGAGTCTTTGGTCCTGTTCAAGGGCAGTTTGGTTTTTAGGCAATACATTGCTAGCAAGAGGGCACGTTATGGAATTAAGATGTATATGTTGTGTGAAAGTAGGACAGGTTGTGTCTGTAATTTACTGGTGTACACTGGTAGGGATTCCACTATTGACCCCCCTGGTTGTCCGTCCACTTTTGGAGTTTCAGAGAAAATTGTGTGGGATCTTGCTAGAGGACTGTTTAACAGAGGCCACCATTTGTACCTTGATAACTTCTACACTGCTGTGCAATTGTTTTAGGAATTGTTCAAAGTGGACACTTTTGCTTGTGGCACAATCCGCTCGAACCGTAAAGGTTACCCAAAAGAGCTTGTTTGCAAAAAGCTTCAGAGGGGACAGTGCAGTGCCTTGCGTAGTGAGGAACTGCTAGCTGTGAAATTTATGGACAGGAGGGATATGTACATGCTGACTACCATTCATGATGAGAGTACTTCACCTGTGACTGTTTGGGGTCAGGTTGCTGAAGTGCGCAAACCTGTGTGCATTGTAGACTACAATAAGCACATGGGTGGTGTCGATAGAGTAGATCAGAGGTTGGAACCTTACACTGCTATTCGTAAGGCTTACATTTGGTATAAGAAGTTGGCCATCCATCTCTTCAATTTAGCAACTTTCAATGTTTTTGTTGTGTACAAGGAGTGTTCTCCTGCGTCAAAGATGACTTTTGTTCAGTTTCAGGAGTCTGTGATAGGCAGCCTTGTTGTTGTGGAACAGGCAAGTGTTCCTAGAGTTGGAGTGGTGGAGGATGTGGCTAGATTGAAAGATCGCCACTTTCCTGATTTAATTCCTCCCACGCCCAAAAAACCAATCCCTGTAAGAGATGTAGAGTCTTCTTGCGAAGAGGTGTGCGGAAGGAGAGTCGTATGCACTGTGCCGATTGTCCTTCTAATCCTGGGCTGTGTGTGCCCACATGTTTCAGATTATATCACACTCAAAAGAGTTTTTGGGAGCAACCGTGAGTCTAATAGTGTACTGCCTGGTCTGTACTGTTTTATATAGTTGTTCAGTTTCACGTTTGGAAATAGAATGATGTCTTTAGTTACTGCTGTTTTTGTAGTTCTAGTTTTGTATTTAGTTGCAATTGGTTTGTGTTTTCTTTCTTGTTAAAACAAAATTCATGACGGTGTGCGTGGACTGGCGCTTGGCTGGCGGTGAGTGGACTGGCGCTTGGCTGGCGGTGTGCGTGGACTGGCGCTTGGCTGGCGGTGTGCGTGGACTGGCGCTTGGCTGGCGGTGTGCGTGGACTGGCGCTTGGCTGGCAGTGTGCGTGGACTGGCGCTTGGCTGGCAGTGTGCGTGGACTGGCGCTTGGCTGGCAGTGTGCGTGGACTGGCGCTTGGCTGGCAGTGTGCGTGGACTGGCGCTTGGCTGGCGGCGAGTGGACTGGCGCTTGGCTGGCGGCGAGTGGACTGGCGCTTGGCTGGCGGTGTGCGTGGATTGGCGCTTGGCTGGCGGTGTGCGTGGATTGGCGCTTGGCTGGCGGTGTGCGTGGATTGGCGCTTGGCTGGCGGTGTGCGTGGACTGGCGCTTGGCTGGCGGTGTGCGTGGACTGGCGCTTGGCTGGCGGTGTGCGTGGACTGGCGCTTGGCTGGCGGTGTGCGTGGACTGGCGCTTGGCTGGCGGTGTGCGTGGACTGGCGCTTGGCTGGCGGTGTGCATGGACGGGCGCTTGGCTGGCGGTGTGCATGGACAGGCGCTTGGCTGGCGGTGTGCATGGACGGGCGCTTGGCTGGCGGTGTGTGAGTAGTGACTTGCTGCTGGTCACTACACACAATGCTAGCTAAACGCCACTCCACACAATCCGTGAGCTGGTGTGGTTGCTGTGTCAGGAATGTGGGCGTGTGAAAGTGATGGGCCCTTGAATGGCGCTGTCTGCTGGTGTGAGTGTTGTAATGTGCTGGGCCCGCGGCTGGCGGTGTGAATGGTTTTGTATGTGTCACACGTATGAAAGGTGTATGAATGGCCTGTAAAGAGGTTGGTGCCTTGTCATGGCTTTACAGCTCACGAGCTGTGAGTCAATGGTTCAGTTTCTCGTCCTTTTAGTTATTAACAGTGCATTTCATTTTTGTGAAATCTCTTGTTAATACAACTGTATATACTGAACCATCACTCACCCTCGTGCCAAATCCAACCGGTATGTATGTGTGCTCGAGGAATAGGTGGTTGTGCAGAAATATTTTTCTTTTCTATCTTTCTCCAGCAGGGTGTACCTTGTCCCTTTTTGTGAATGCTGTAATGTGTTGGTTTCGTGCCTGGTGGTGTGAATGGTCTTGTGTGTGTCACGTATGAAAGGTGTGTGAATGGCCTGTAAAGCGGTTGGGACCTTGACGTGGCTTTACAGCTCATGAGCTGCGAGTCACTGGTTCAGTTTTTTGTCCTTTCAATTATTGACAGTGCATTTCATTTTTGTGAAAGCTCTTGTTAATAAAATTTTATATACTGAACCATCACTCGCCCTCGTGCCAAATCCAACCAGTATGTGTGTGTGCTTGAGGAATACATGGCTGTGCAGTAATCGTTGCTTTTTTGTCTCTCTGCCAAGGTGTACATTTCATCTAAGAAAAACCTACCAACTGTAGATATTGTTGTAAACTAAACACCTATTGGAGTACATGGTGATGTCTCTCTAGTGGATCCCAACAAGTTATCTTACCCACAATGTCCTGCAAACCTCAAAATGTGACTGTCACATTTTCCTTGCATTATTGTGCCAAAATGTTCACGCTGCAGAAAGAAACAACAAATTTCCTACCCGCCAGCATTTCTCCAAGTATCCCAATTGAAATGGTACCTCACTTTTGTGGGTGGGCCAAGTACCTGCGGCAGGGAAGGGCCCAAAACCTATTGAGGAGACACCAAAATTACCTATCACAAACCAACCTGGATTTGCAAGGGGGTCCCATGAGTTTTTGGCCCGGGGCTCGGCGGCCATCTAGGGAAACCTACCAAACCCACATATTTCTGAAAACTAGACACCCGGGGGAGTCCAGCGAGGTATGGCTTGCGTGGATCCCCCAACGTTGTCTTACCCAGAATCCCCTGCAAACCTTAAATTTAGCTGAAAAAAAAATCACTTTTTCAACACATTTTTTTGTGGGAAAGTTGTGGGATCACTGGGCTGACACAAATTTCCTACCACCCAGCGTTCCCCCAGGTCTCCCAATAAAAATGGTGCCTCACTCGTGTGGGAGGCCCAAGTACCCGCGACAGGCAAGGGCCCAAAACATTTTGTGATAGGCAATTTTGATGTTGCCTCAAAACATTTTGGGCCTTTGCCTGTCGCGTGTTTTTGGGCCTCCCACACGAGTGAGGCACCATTTTTATCGGGAGACCTGGGGGAACACTGGGTGGTAGGAAATTTGTGTCAGCCCGGTGATGCCACAACTTTCCCACACAAAAATGTGTGGAAAAAGTGATTTTTTTTCAGCTAAATTTGAGGTTTGCAGGGGATACTTGGTAAGAAAACGTTGGGGATCCATGCAAGCCATACCTCCCTGGAATCTCCCGGGTGTCTAGTTTTCAGAAATGTGTGGGTTTGGTAGGTTTCCCTAGCTGGCCGCCGAGCACGGGGCAAAAAACCCAGGTGACCCCCCTTGCAAAACCAGGTTGTTTTGTAATAGGCAATTTTGATGTCGCCTCAATACGTTTTGGGCCCTTGCCTGCCGCGGGTACTTGGGCCTCCCACACGAGTGAGGCACAGTTTTTATCGGGAGACCCGGGGGAACGCTGGGTGGTAGGAAATTTGTGTCAGCCCGGTGATGCCACAACTTTCCCACACAAAATGTGTGAAAAAAGTGATTTTTTCAGCTAAATTTGAGGTTTGCAGGGGATTCTGGGTAAGACAACGTTGGGGGATCCACGCAAGCCATACCTCCCTGGAATCCCCAGGGTGTCTAGTTTTCAGAAATGTATAGGTTTACTAGCTTTCCCTAGGTGCCGGCAGAGCTAAGGTTCAAAAACGACAGCTAGGCACTTTGCAAAAAAAGGGTCAGTTTTCACTGTGAAAATGTGGTGTGTCCACCTTGCGTTTTGGGCCGTTTCCTGTCGCGGGCACTAGGCCTACCCACACAAGTGAGGTACCATTTTTCTCGGAAGACTTTGGGGAACGCGGGGTGGGTGGAATTTTGTGGATACACGCAGATTCCAGAACTTTCCACCACAGAAATGTGAGGAAATGTGTTTTTTTGACAATTTTTTAGGTTTGCAAGGGATTCTGAGTAACAGAACCTGGTGAGAGCCAGTCAAGTCACCCCATCCTGGATTCCCCTGGGTGTCTAGTTTTCAAAAATGTATAGGTTTGCTAGGTTTCCCTAGGTGCCGGCAGAGCTACGGGTCAAAAACAACAGCTAGGCACTTTGCAAAAAAAGGGTCATTTTTCATTATGAAAATGTGGTGTGTCCACGTTGCGTTTTGAGCCGTTTCCTGTCGTGGGCACAAGGTTTACCCACACAAGTGAGGTACCATTTTTATCGGGAGACTTCGGGTAACACAGAATTGTAGAGCAACTGTCATTACCTATTGACTTTCAATGCGTTTCTGTCTTCCAAATGAAAGACAATGTGTAAAAAGAAGTCATTTTGAAAAATGACCTATAATTCTCATGCTAGTATGGGTACTCCCAATTTCGGAAATGTGCAAATATCTACTGTTTCTAAACTCTATATTTTGTTCCCATTTCAGAAATACATAGGTGTCTTTCATACCGATTTTTCCATGTATACATTTTTCCAAAATAATTGCTATATACCCGGTACATAATAAAAAACCCATTGCAAGACGCTGCTCAGTTATTGGCTCTGGGTTCGTCGGGTTCTTGGTGAACCTACAAGTCCTATATATCCCCACAACCAGAAAGGTCCAGCGAATGTAACGGTATATTGCTTTCAAACAGCTGTCATAATTAGAAGAAGTTACAGGTGAAAACGTTGACACAAATGGCTGTTTTTTTCAACTAATTTTCAATTTTTCCTATATTTAACTGTTAGTTTCTATGAAGAAACCTTGAAGGATCTACACAAATGACCCCTTGCTGAATTCAGAATTTTGTCTACTTTTCTAAAATGTATAGCTCTCCAGGATCCATTATTGCTTTCATACCCATTTCTACCATTAACTGGAATGAGGTTGAAAGCACAAAAAATAGCAAAAATAGGCTATGTCCCAGAAAAATGCCAAAACTGTGTAAAAAATTTTGGTTTTCTGACAAAAGTCTGCTTGTCCCTGAAAGCTGGGAAGATGGTGATTTCAGCACCACAACCCTTTTTTGATACCATTTGCAGGGAAAAAATCAGACGCTTTCATCTGGAGCCCTATTTTCCCATTTTTCCAAAAAACAAAAATATTTAGTTGTATTTTGGCTAATTTCTGGGTCCCTTCCAGGGGAATCCACAAACCCTGGGTACCTTTAGAATCCCCATGATGTTGGAAAAAAAGGACGCAAATTTGGCGTGGATACCTTATGTGGTCAAAAAGTTACAGGGGCATAAGCGCGAACTACCCCAAATAGCCAAAAAAAGGCTTAGCACAGGGGGGGAAAGGCCTAGCAGCGAAGGGGTTAACATCCCAATTCAGGCAGACTCCGATCCTGGAAAATTCCTATACCATATCACACCTTCTCATGCACTAATATGGCAGGCACCACAATCCTGATTCCTCACACAGCACCCTTCATTGAGAACAACCATCGATGAAAGTGGGGGGGGGGCAGGCAGATGGGTGCTGGTCAATGGATTTTGGGAGAGTACCCCTGGTGTTGATTTACATGCCTAAAGTGGTAGCTCTTGCAGAAGGCTTCCTTATAACAGGAGGAGGCTTCAATATCCTCTGTGATAAACACCAAGAGCACGCCATACTTGAGGCGGACCAGCTCCCCAGTCCCTCTCAGACCATGGCCTGTCAACTTAACTCTCTGCTGGGGCGAGAGCAGGAGGCCGCAACGTGGATGTTGGCGCCTCAGTGACTCCCTCTATTGTGACCCAGTCATGATAGCAACAATCCAAAAGGCCTCGCCAAATACTTGCAACACAACAAGATGGGAGATACTGATAAACGGGTGGTCTGGGATGCACTCAAGGTGATCACTCAGGACATTTCATCCAGGAAGCAGTCAGACTCAAGAGCACATGCAACATCACTAGAACCCAACTGAGCATGGAACTAACGACCTTCAAACAGCAACACAAACGCTCCCCATCCAATAATATCCAGGCAGTACTGGGCCAACTCGGTACACTAGAGCTCAAGAAGGCCCACAACCTTCTGGCCCATACAGGAGCACACTTCCATGAAGGAAGCAACGAGCCATTCACCTTACTGGTTTATAAATGGCAGGTCCTACAGTCAAGCAAACAGATAGGGGAAGTCAGGGTGGGCGGTGTGACTCATACCACGAGAGAGGGCAAGCTACAGGCTTTCTGGTCCTTCTATCAATCGCTCTACATGGCTGACAGCTTGATGCATCTCGTACAGAGTTGTTTCTGAACTCGGTCAACCTTCCCAATCGCTCCGGATCCGCGAAGCTCGATGCCCCAATAGCAAAGGCCAAAAATCTCACATCCATAGGCCAACTCAAGATCTCTAAAGCCCCCGGTCCGGATGACTTTCCCCTTACTATTCTTTAAATGCTTTGCACCCAAACTCCTTCCGTTACTCACGAACCTCTTCAACTCCTTTTACCACAGATAGGGGGGCATCCACCTCTATGACAGAGGACTCCATCGAGCTTATAGTCAAACCGGGTACGGACTCCAAACTTTGCCCCTCCTAGTACCAGATAGCCCTCCTGAATGCAGACCTAAAGCTCTATGCAAAAGTCGTTTCTAACTGTCTCAAAGCTTTGCTTCCAGACTTGATCCATACAGACCAGGGGGGGTTGTCGCTTGCCGCAACACTAGCGATAAGACCAAAGTCATGCTACACCTTACTGACGTGGCCAGGCGAAAGGGGAGGGCAGCAGTCGTCCTGTCCCTGGATGCTGAAAAAGAATTCGATAGGGTGGTCTGGAGCATGCTCTTCTCGGTGCTCGACCGCTTCAGTTTCAGACCGAGAAGATGGATCGCAGCTATTTATGGGATCTCACCAGGTAAAAGTGATGGTCAAAGGTCACCCATCTGCTCCAATTCAAATCAGAGGGGGCACCTGCCAAGGTAGTCCTTTGTTTCCCCTATTACCCGACCTCTTCCTGGAACTCCTCCTCCAGAGTATCAGGAATAATCCTCACATCCATGATATCTCCTTTTGTAGAGACACCTTCAAAGTATCCGCCTTTGTGGACAATATTTCGCTTACCCTCAAGGAACCCAGATGCTCCCTTTAAGCTCTAATCTCTCTTCTGGAGGCGTTTAATGCAGTAGCCGAACTCTGCATTAACATGACAAAATCGGGAGGCTTGGTTTGTGGGGGGTGGGGGGGGGGGGAGAGGTCTGGCAGAGTCCCTTGCCACAGTGTAGCCCTTTTGCTGGACAACCTTCTCTATAAGATACTTGAAGATCCACTTGACGCCTATCCGATCTACTTGTGCTTTCCTTAAATTCGAATCCCTGCTTCCCCACACCAAAACATCCTTACTTGCCTGGAGGAATCACTCACTCTCTTGGTTGGGCCGCATTGCAGCCCATAGGACAATCCTCCCTTGCATCCTGTACCTTTTTCAAGCCATGCCAATCCCTAACACCGAGATTAACAGTCTCCAAACTGTCTGCATGTCCCACATGGGGGGGCAACTCTAGATTACCCTTCCAGACCTGCATCCGACATTACAAAGAGACGGAACTGGGGGTACTGCACTTGCTCTGCTGTTATCAAGCTTCTCAATTATGCTGCATTGTCAAATGGCTCAAGGGGGAAACCAATAAACCCTTGTGCTTCATAGACCAAACCCTGGCATCTAGACCACTTGGCAAGTTCACGTTGATCTCCAAAACTTTGAGGGGCCAGCTTTTATATCTTTTTCCCTAGTCATAAGCATTACCCTAGATGTGTGGGACTTGATTGCCACCAAGCAGGGCCTTTCATCTTTCCCTTCCTCCCCTTCCTCCCATACTAGACATCCAGAGTTTACCTGGAGACACGCGCTTTCCATATACGGAGAGAAAAAGGCTGCTTCTGTATCTGGGATTTCTTCCTGGCAGACCAAATTAGGATCTTTGAGGAACTTAAACTTGACCACGGAATCCCATAAATTGAGCAATTTCATTATGTTCAGCTCCGTCACTGATCTTCCACCACTCCTATTTATGAACACTGGCTTCATAAATTGTGGCTCCTGTTGAGCCATGAGAAGATTGCTCATGACATAATCTGGCCTCAAAAAATCTACCCGCCCACTCGCTATGGCGAGTCAGATTTTTTCAGGTCGAGCAATATTTTGGAACTATTCGCCTATTCTGGCAAGTTGACAAAGAACAGGTGTTCTGTTCAGTCAGAAAGTGAAGGAGCAATAAAGATGCCTTTAAATCTTGTTTTTATCTTGTCACATTTGCTCTGTGTTCAGAGAGAGGTCAAAAGTAAGCATACAATTACTTTTCCTTCTCCGACTGCAGAGTTCCAGCATTTTGTAAAGTGATCTGTCTGACCTGCTGTATGAAGTGTGAAACGAAAGGCTGTAGGATATCAGGTTTTTCCTAACACACATTTAATTACCCAGCAAAGTCAATTGTACAAACATTTCCCTTAGGAGTGACATGCAACCTAGACAATATCCTGCACGTGGGGCCTGGGAAAAAGATCTGGGTATGCCCATCTCAGACTCGGATTGGATATGCGTGTCAGGCCTTGTTCGTACTGTGTCCTGTAACAACAGATTTAAGCTCCTGCATTTTCATTTCCTGCATTGTACCTACATCACTCCATATAGTCTGAATAAAATGGACCCTACTAGGGGAGCTACTTGTGCACGATGTGGGGATATCGGGGGCCACTCTCATACATCTATCGTGGGACTGCAAAAAGGTACAGGAGTACTGGGGACAAGTAGTACCACGTATAGAGATGGCCACCGGGATTCGAATTTCGCTGACGACACAAACCTGTCTACTGGGAATGGTGGTGTGACCAAAGGGACGCAAAAACACTTATAAACTTGCCTTGTTGGCCCTTTTGCTGGCAAAGGAGCGGGTGGCCATAGAGTGGATGGGCACGAGGGTCCCACTGTTGACAGATTGGTTAAAAGACCTGCTGGAATGGGGGGTGGCAGAGGAACACCACATGGGAGTGTCCCGTACCAATGAAGGGGCAGCTGTGGGATCATTTGCTGGGTATGTTTCAGGAAGACAGCGATGTGTCTTCCGAGAGTGGCTCTGAGATGGAGGATTGATCGTGAATAGCATTAATACCTGTGCCAATTTTCTGATGATCAAGTGTGTATCGGTGCTTCCTTGTATAATACTTGGCTCGTTGCCCTGGTCCTATCTATGAACTGTTTTGATTGTCATCAGACAGGTGGATAATCTCACTCTCGAACACTGTATACTATTTGTTTGTAGCCTGCCTCTGATATACATCGGTCATGAGAATATATATGGCACTGTCAACATACATGGTATGTTTTCTTGTTTGCTTGAAACCAATAAAATACAGTTTAAAAAAAAAAACTGCACAGACATTTCAAAATATCATTTTAGTAGTTGTGAAAGCCCATTTTTTGTACTCCTGTGTGATGAAAAAATATTTTAATAGGATATAAAGCAAATCAGAACACTTTGGTGTGCAAATGATAAATATGTTTTCGGAAACCCAATTTTCACAGATTATTGCTAATACTCTATATAGTTTTATCAGTAAAGCTGCAAGGTAGTGAGAATGTTTTTGGCCATTTCTTGGAAATGTACTGCCTTATAAATGACAGTGCACAACCACATCATGCTATAGTAATATATTTATTAAAAGTGAGTGTTTAAACATAAACTGAGAAACACTCCTACCCCTGCTCTGATGGCAATGCTATCAGTAAACTGAGACGGAAGTCAGAAATCATGTGTACACTATATGTGGGCTAGAATATTATTACACATGGAGCAAACATTTAGTCTATTTAATCAAACAAAAGAGTTTTGTTTTGTACAGCCAAAAATGCTGAATATTTGAAGGTGCACTGATGGGAGAATGAAGAAAAAGGCAACTCTGTCAAATAAAATCTTTGCCAATGCTCACACAATTTGAGACCAGTTTACAGGCCAAGTACATTACAGTTAGGCTGAGTAGATTATTCAAGGTACTCAACCTGCAGGTCTAATAACATTTTTATGATTTTTCTAGGCCTGATAATGGAGAAATCTCTGCTTTTTCACAACCTCTGGGACCTAGTTCTTCTCTATCGGAACTTTGACTTCCAAAGCAGGACATGTGCCCAGAGACTTTGCGCCTTGGGTCTATTAGACACAAAACAGGTATGAAACTATGGCGTGGCCCTTTTGACAGATTCTGATGTGTAGGATGTAGTACTCCAACATCCATGTGTCATACGGTTCATACTTTCTCAGTAAAACTGTGCATTTGTTGGACAACATAAACATCAAAACTGTGCAAGACTGATTCCCTGCACGCCATCAGGATATGTTGGCTTAAGTCCTCCTAGCTCGCAGTGCCCCATCTGTACCCCTAACCTTAAGTTAACAGGTGGCATGTGCAACCACAAAACATGACAACCCTGACTCCCAAGGAAATCGTAGAAACAGATCTAGAACCCTTTCGTTTGGTAACTCATGCATACCCAACGAGATCCACATGAAAAACACAACATGTTGTTTCAATATTTATTGAAACAATACGATTCTTGTGTAAAATAAGTTTGCTGCAATTATTAATAGAAGGAAACAAAGCAAAGTAATCAGCATCAAGAGAATGGTAAAGAAAATTAACAATTCAACCTCTGTGCTGTTGCATAGATTATATGCTTGCATGTGAGTATTATTATATTTTGTGCTCCTACCTTGCGCTACCTATCCTAGTGTGTCTAGGGTGGGTGAATCTGCCAGAATCCCTGTAGGGTGATCCAACTCCCCCGTTACCTGTGGCTAAGTGTCATCAGGGAGCCCGTCTTAGTGGAGAGCTGGGCATCATCCCTCGCAGAAGGTAAACAGAAATCAGCTGAGATGGAATTCCGGCATGGGGCGACCGCAACAGTGTCTTCAAAATGCTCCACTGTCGAACAAATGAGTTGTGGTGTTTATATAATAAACTTCACTCATGTAATCATGCCGACACACTTAGTCAGGCCGCTATTGTTCTTTCGTGATAGCTCTGTTGGCGAGCGGACAATAACAAACAACATCATTTTGCGCAGTGAACTTAGCCCTTGTACAGAACGTTCAAGGCACCTGATAATATGCTTACGAAGAAGTGTAAAGGTTAGCAAAGCCATTTCAGAGAATATTATCCTGCATAGGCACGCAAGCAAATGTAAAGATGCCAACTTTAAAATGTGAGCGTGTAAAATGGTGGTGTACCTACTCTGGCCTAATGTGACCACATGAACACATGCTATGGGTGAGGGCTGTAGGGTGGTGGGAGGATTGTTACTGACCACATTGGTCACTGGTTATTGCAAGCATTGTTTGTATGCCTATAAATGTAAAACCTCAAAAAAATCCTTAAAACATAAACCTTCACATCCAAGATCATATGAAGAAAACTTTACCCTACTTATAATTGGAGAGAGCTTAAAAAGCCAAGCACAAATAAAGTACCGATATCGAAATGTACCAAACGGGCCACATAACCTCCACACTAATACCAATAAACATACAGACACAAAGTTCTACTGTCCATACTAGGAAGAAGCATAGAATTCGATTCATAAGAATAGCAGATACAAAGACCAGGTATGATAAAACCAGATTGTTTTCCATTTATAGGGAATCAGACTAAACTTTCAGCAGGGAACTAATAAGCAAAAGGCAGCTTCCTAACCTGTATTTTAGGAAAATGCATTAAACAAAATAACATGATATGCCTAAATGATTTCATGAGGAACTTCTACCCATCTTGGTAAACTGCTGTATTGTTCTTTGTAAACTGCTTTATTATTTCCCTTTAGTATATGGATGCATTTAGTGAATACAGTGAGCATTTCATTACGCTGTTGGGGCATGTCTAGCATACCAGCATGGTATGAGGTTTATCGCAAGTAATTACGTTATAAAGTGATCTTCAATAAAATGGTGCATTATGGTACATTGCACTATCGTTTACAATTAATTTATTTTATGAGTTTTAAGCCCTCTCATATAGCAGTAGGACAGTCTACACAACACGCTTCCACTTAGTAATCTTAGATGCAGAGTGGTTCAACTGATTGTGTCCAGGGGCCAGGAGAAACCGACTGATTATGTGCTTAATTGAAGTACGTTGACACCCAATTCTGGATGAGCAACATTGTGAATGATTGTTAAACCTTGTGAGGGTACTCAATTTGAATTAGAAGTAAATGTTGTGGGACCATTATATATTTTTAGCAAATAATTATATTTTCCTAGACCTCTCCCTATAGCATCATTTGGGGATCGGTTTTCATTTTTCCTTTAAAAACTCCTTTATAGGCCATATACAGGCAGTTTTAGTGGCCTCCCACAGCTCACATCATCGAGAAACTCAAATTCAGAGTCAGCTTTGAGACAGGGACTTTATCCCTTGGCTTGTTTTGGTTCAGTCCCCTGCAGTCATTGCTTGTTTGCCATGGCTTTGACGTTTTGTATCAGTCCACAGGAGTAATGTGCAGTTATACTGAAACGCTGATTGTAATAGTGACTGGCCAAAAGAAGTCCAACTCTAGCCTCGTTTGTGGCGCTCCAAAGTCACAGCGAGGGGCTACTTCATACTGAGAAGTTTGATGCAGGCGCTATAGCCAGGGCCACTGGAATTAGGAAGTTCTGAGGCCTTGGCACAATACGCACAATTATGAATGTGCCCCATAATCCATCATCGTCTGCAGATTTTAACGAAAAAAATGATCTAGTTCAAACTAAGCAAATGTTACTAAAAACGCAGCAACAGGTGTTGCATCGCTGTGAAAGGCCCTTCTCAAAGGTTGACTGATCATCTTTCAGCTACCTATTGCCGTATTTGGGGGATAAACTGGTACTAAGGAGGTGAAACCTTTGCCCAGACAGTTATACCATGCATACAAATGACAAACTAATGAATACTATTTAAAAATGTACCTCACTAGGCCGCATAATTTGGCTTTTCTTACTGCATAATTTGGTCAACTCTGCCACATAATTCGGTCCTCCCCCTCACAGAATTCCAGTGGCCTCAGCTATACCCAGAATCGTTTTGTGAAGGGACTGGTTCATGGGCGGGCTGCTGGCTCGAGCCGTTACGATCAGCGTAAATGCCAGCAAGTTCTTCACTTGGTTACATACTCCCTGGTGCTGGAGCCTGGAGGGAGACTCAGGCGCGCATGTCAGCGCTTATGAACAGCACCGCTCCACTCTCAAGAGGCATCCTGCAGCCCTCAGTTGTACCAGGGCGTGGAATAACATCCGTTATCCTTGGTAATGTCTACTGATTTAGGCACCTGGAAGAATAGCATAAGTTGCTAGGTTATTGAATAGCTTGTATCAGAAATAACTCATTGGGAGCACAACAACTGATTCTGTTTGCACGCTCATAACTTTCCACAGGTAGCTCGTCTTAAAGAGAACACCGTTCTTATTCTAACCCTGAAGGATTTCTGAGCGTTGGCCTGGAAATGGCATGTCAACCACTTGGAGCCTGCAGAACGTCAAATGGGATAGAAAACGCTCCTGCCAAGGTGAGACAGCACCGGCGCTCGTGAAACCTTCTGGCAACAAGAGCTGCTTGCAGCCGCATTACAAACATTGGGCCCAGTCAGCCCAACCACCAAAAACCTGCGGTGGGAAAAAAGCTTCTACAGACCTCCTCTGGATCCGATCTCCCTGAGATCTAGTAGCTTATGCAATGCTCGTTCCCGAACTTATCACAACGCTGCCACAGAATCACCGCTCATATGTCTCAGCTGTAAAGGCGATGGGAAAACACAATGGTGTGATATTACTTCAAGGGGTAGTTGTAAGCTAACCCGGTGGTCAGAGACAACGCCCCCCCCCCTTTTTTCCGATTATTGGAACCAGTACCCTCCTTGTGTGTGTGTGGCGGGGGGAAGGGGGGTAACGGCTACAGATGTGTTCATTTTCTGCTTACTGGATTAATCAATGCACTGCACAGACATGCAGGTGCTGCTCCCCACCCCACCCCCCTTCTTCCCCGCGACGTGTTCCCTGTAACCTGGCATGCAGTTGGGCGCACACTGCTGTCCGCCTCTCTCTGCACGCGCGGAGACTGGGGCTCAGAGCTTGCAACTTGCGGCAGTCCCAGCAGCGGCATTTCCCAGCCTTAGGCATCCACGTCTTGCACTATTTGACAGCCGCGGAGTCTGACCGCTGCAGGGCTGAAGTCCTGTAGAACCATTGCTTCCATCTCTCTGTGCACTTTACCATTTCTCAGTTCTCATCCGACTATGCCACTATGCATTTCTTTTTTTTTAATAATATCCGACTCTTAGGAAGCGAACACATTTTGTGTCACTTCTAATTAGTGAGGGGTTGGCACACACCACACCAGAAGAAGAATTAAGACGGTCACATAAAATTCAAATAGGGGAAATTAGCACGGCTTCACATGATTGCGCCCGTGCTGGCCTGGCTGTGAGATATGTGCACCCCTGGAGCTTATGCAGTGGGAGAAACAGAAAATACAACTCAACCAACAGCGCACACTTTTCTTTAGGACCCTTTGTTGCTATCAATTTAGAGGGGTCCGTGGAGAGGAGGCTTGTGACCCCCTACGTTGTACTTTACATGTTCTCTGGTAGAGAAGCACTCACTGCCGCTGCTCATACTGGGCTTGCACTGTATGTGAGGGACGATTGGACAGCATATGCAGTGCTTGTTTACTGCACGCGAGGAGAGAGAGCGGCTCTCCCAATGCACCCGCCCGTCCCGTACTATTACTAGTTGTATACAGAGAACGCCTTTGCTACTGCAGTTAGTGAGTCCATCTGTTCTGCTCAGATGATGCACGCAGTGCTGTTGTCTATGGTCTGCTCTCTTCCTGCTCTGTGCGTGAGCAATGCTCCACACTCTATAGCCGTTTATGTGGGAGGAAAGTTTGAACAGCTGCCGTCTCAGGAGCATACCTTGCGCAGCTGCTGCTGTGTATGTTTTGAGGCAGATCTTTGAACGGCTGCTGCCAGTACATTACCAAGGCTTGGACAACTGCTGCATCATTTGAATGTGAGAGGTTAACTCGTTCTCCTGCCTCAAAGTGCCGCTGATCAGAGAATCAAGGCTCACCTCTGCAGCAACTTCTGCATATGTTCTTTGTAGAAATAAAGACTGCACTGCGCCTGCCTGTTCTCCACCTACTTTGTGCATGGATGAGTATAGACTAAGCGGTTCGATTCCTCGTCAGGGGTAGTAAGCGCTATATAAATGCAATTACACGAGAGAAGCTATATGCAGGGCCGTTTCTGCCATTAGGCAAGACTAGGCGGCCGCCTAGGGCGGCAAAAGGGGGAGGGCGGCAAAAAGAAGCGGGCAGCAGCACCTGTAAGTGGAGTGCAAGCGCACCTGCTTGTACATGCTGCGCGCACCCTAGCTAGTGGTGTGTGGAGCGGGCCGGCGGTACACACTACCAGTGTATGTGTGGGTCCCCAGGGCCGTCAATCTTGTAGCGCGGGATAGCGCTACCAATGACAATGACGGCCCTGGGCATCATTTCTGGCCAATTCCCGAGCGGTGCTTCAGCAGCCAGTGATGGTGACGCGCACCACCCTCTCTCTCTCGGCACGCTGGGGACGGACTGAGGCCAGCACGAGTCTGCAAACAGCACATCCGGGGTCTGTTCCGCATCCCACATAGAGGAGCGCGTGGACGTGACTTTCACCCGAGCACAGGTGAGTCACCGCAGTCAGTGAGCGAAGCTATGTTCCGAATGCGCAGGCCTGCGAACTTGTAAAATATTTGGGATGTAATGTTGTAAAAGAGGCCTGTGAGTCTCCCAGCTCGTCCTCACGGCCCCAGAGACGGGCGCACAACAGAGCCGGCACTGATCCAGGTCAATCCAGCAGCATAGAAAGAAAATGGCCGCAGAGGTCGCGCGAGGCCTCCTGTCACTGCTTCAATACAGCAGGCCCTCGTCGCTGGGACACCAGGCTAGTAGTCCCATACATTGGAAAACAACTGCGAACCGCTTGCCACACTAGTCGCACAAACAGAACATTTCACTAGGTATTTATGGTACGACACTGCCGTCCAGTTTGGAGCAAGAGACACCATTATTTTTCTTTCAAAAGGAAGTGAAAATATTTAAAAGTGGAATAGCAACAAATTCTTTGTAAATTGCCTTGGTATTAATGGTAGAACCTGAAATACGACATTGTTAATGTTATTTGTGTAAAATATTGCTTCGTGGAGAAAAGGCTCTCACTTTTGTAGTCTAGTAAATTGAACTTTTTCATGTAAAGGGCTGGTGAAGGGAAATCTGGGCCTAATGCAAGAAAAAAATCCCCACTACATTCTGATGTCTTAAAGTGATGCAGGTACTAAAGTTTAAAACCTGAGCAGAGAAGGTAGTCTCTGCAGTGATAAAATCTCACAACACGAGCACGACTGTAGGGACGTTGAAATAGTCCCAGTAGTCCCAGAGAAAGGGAGGCTATGAGCTCCCAACAATGCCTTTTCATATGTCCTCATTCTGAATCATGGATCCCGAGGAGTGGTGTGGCGCAACGGCCAGAGCAGCTGACTCCGCAGCTCACGGTTCAATCCCCGGCACCAGCGGAACATCAGTTCTGAATCATGTGACTCTGGGCAATAGCTCACATAATCTCACCGACGGGCCCCCAGTGCCTTGAAACCTGAAGGGGTGATAGGTTCGCGCATTACAAATATGGATTATTATCCCGTTACCTCCAAGAACATTCAGAGTAATGACGGCATCCAAGTTCCCAAAATACTTATTTCGAGTAGCTCAACAGGGTTGGTGCACAAGAAGTTGTGTAACTAGGCTTGGCAGAGTTGTCTCCTCTCGCGTGTACTCGGTTCTTCGTTCTAGTCATTTGTAGGCTGGTGATGTTTGCTGCATCAGTGTGTACTCCAAGTAAAAGTGCATCAGCTGAACCCAATGACATGCTTTTGAAATCATCAGCATAGAGTGTCTTCAGTAATTGGGGGATACTTTGCGTTCAGAATAGCAGTTGTCCTTTTTGTTGTTTCCTTGCAGGTTACCACTTGTGGGATCTTATACCAGCAACCTTGTTCTAAGTAAAAGAGCTGTACTTCAAGCTTTGGAAAAAGAACAGCTTACTTCAAGCTTTAGATAAAGAACGGCTGTACTTTTAAAATAAGGAATGGTGTGCTTAAAGCTTTAGATAAAGAACGGCTGAGGGTAAACTTGTCTGCCCTCACTTCCCAGAGAAATCTATTTCTTTTGTTTCTAATGACCGTGCCTTCTTCTTCCGTGGGTCATAAATCATTTGCACTTCACATGAGCCTCAAAGACCCCGAACGATCAATTTATGGGTGAAACTAGCCACACGCTCCAAATCATTGAAAGCTGCTGCAAACCTGCAAGAGCTGTGTGTCCTTAATGAGCAATGGTGTAACGAAAAATAATGGGCCCCCTGCAGAAAGTGAAAAGGGGCCCTTGAGTCTCCCATATCGCACAGCTATTCATTGGCCTTGGGCTTAATGGGGGCCTTTGAAGGGTTGAGATCCCCATTTCGCCGCAGGGGCTTGCGTAACGCCACTGTTAATGAGTATGTTCCTGTTATTGTTCCGCATTTTATATTAAAAAAATTCTCTTTTTTTCAGCGCCACTTCTTGCTTATTGGAATAGGAAATCATTCTATAAAGAATATAGGAATATGTTGTTACATTTTCTTTGTAGAACCCTCAATCACCACAATTGCCATCTACGGAATGTATTAACCCTACAAACTAACTCTGAGTTCCAAGGGGTAGCATGCCACCAGAGGGATATGGATGTTGGCGCGGGTTTTTAAATCTAATGCATTAATTCTTCTAGCCTGGATGACGGGGGAGAGAGTGATGGTAGTAAAGGGGAGGGGGCGGCATTTTTCAATTCTCACCTAGGGCGGCAAAACACCTAGAAACGGCCCTGGCTATATGCACTGTGCTAAAGCCTGTTACTAGGCACATGGATGCATGTGGAGCACGATGATTCTTATTAAACCTGCTCATGCACGTAAAGCAAGGTTGCTTCTTACTGGACCCACTGATGCATGTGAAGCACGGATGCTTCTTACTGGACCCACTGATGCATGTGAAGCACGGATGCTTCTTACTGGACCCACTGATGCGTGTGAAGCACGGATGCTTCTTACTGGACCCACTGATGCGTGTGAAGCATGGATGCTTCTTCCTAGACTCCGAAGCATAGATGCTTCTTACTGGACCCACTGATGCGTGCGAAGCACAGATGCTTCCTACTGGACCCACTGATGCGTGTGAAGAACGGATGCTTCTTCCTAGACCCCGAAACATGGATGCTTCTTACTGGACCCACTGATGCGTGCAAAGCACAGATGCTTCCTACTGGACCCAAAGATGCCTGTGAAGCACAGATGCTTCTTACTGGACCCACTGATGCGTGTGAAGCACAGATGCTTCTTCCTGGACCCACTGATGCGTGTGAAGCATAGATGCTTCTTCCTGGACCCAGTGATGCATGCAAAGCACGGATGCTTCTTACTAGATTCACTGATGCGTGTGAAGCACGGATGCTTCTTGCTAGACCCACAGATGCTTCTTGCTAGATCCACTGATGCGTGCGAAGCACGGATGCTTCTTACTGGACACACTGATGCATGTGAAGCACGGATGCTTCTTCCTAGACCCCGAAGCAAAGATGCTTAATACTGGACCCACTGATGCGTGTGAAGCACAGATGCTTCTTACTGGACCCACTGATGCGTGTGAAGCACGGATGCTTCCTACTGGACCCACTGATGCGTGTGAAGCACGGATGCTTCTTCCTAGACCCCGAAACATGGATGCTTCTTACTGGACCCACTGATGCGTGTGAAGCATAGATGCTTCTTCCTGGACCCAGTGATGCATGCGACGCACGGATGCCTCTTACTAGATTCACTGATGCGTGTGAAGCATGGATGCTTCTTCCTGGACCCACTGATGCATGTGAAGCACGGATGCTTCCTGCTAGACCCACAGATGCTTCTTGCTAGATCCACTGATGCGTGGGAAGCACATATGCTTCTTACTGGACCCACTGTTGAATGTGAAGCACGGATGCTTCCTACTGGACCCACTGATGTGTGCGAAGCACGGATGCTTACTACTGGACCCACTGATGCGTGCGGAGCACAGATGCTTCTTACTGGACCCATTGATGCGTGTGAAGCACGGATGCTTCTTCCTAGACCCCGAAGCAAAGATGCTTCTTACTGGACCCACTGATGTGTGCGAAGCACAGATGCTTCTTACTGGACCCATTGATGCGTGTGAAGCACGGATGCTTCTTACTGGACCCCGAAACATGGATGCTTCTTACTGAACCCACTGATGCGTGCAAAGCACAGATGCTTCCTACTGGACCCAAAGATGCGTGTGAAGCACGGATGCTTCCTACTGGACCCACTGATTCATGTGAAGCACGGATGCTTCTTACTGGACCCACTGATGCGTGTGAAGCACAGATGCTTCTTCCTGGACCCACTGATGCGTGTGAAGCACAGATGCTTCTTCCTGGACCCAGTGATGCGTGTGAAGCACAGATGCTTCTTACTGAACCCACTGATGCGTGCAAAGCACAGATGCTTCTTACTGGACCCACTGATGCGTGCGAAGCACGGATGCTTCTTACTGGACTAACTGATGCATGTGAAGCACGTATGCTTCTTACTGGACCCACTGATGCGTGTGAAGCACAGATGCTTCTTACTGGACCCACTGATGCGTGTGAAGCACAGATGCTTCTTCCTCGACCCACTGATGCGTGTGAAGCACGGATGCTTCTTGCTAGACCCACAGATGCTTCTTGCTAGATCCACTGATGCGTGGGAAGCACGGATGCTTCTTACTGGACCCACTGATGCGTGCGAAGCACGGATGCTTCTTACTGGACACACTGATGCGTGCGAAGGACGGATGCTTCCTACTGGACCCACTGATGCGTGCGAAGCACGGATGCTTACTACTGGACCCACTGATGCGTGCGGAGCACGGATGCTTCTTCCTAGACCCCGAAGCAAAGATGCTTCTTACTGGACCCACGGATGTGTGTGAAGCACAGATGCTTCTTACTGGACCCACTGATGCGTGTGAAGCACGGATGCTTCCTACTGGACCCACTGATGCGTGTGAAGCACGGATGCTTCTTCCTAGACCCCGAATCAAGGATGCTTCTTACTGGACCCACTTATTCATGTGAAGCAAGGATGCTTCTTCCTGGACCCACTGATTCATGTGAAGCATGGATGCTTCTTCCTGGACCCACTGATTCATGTGAAGCACGGATGCTTCTTCCTGGACCCACTGATGCATGTGAAGCACGGATGCTTATCACTGGACCCACTAATGCATGTGAAGCACGGAGGCTTCTTACTGGACCCAGAGATGCATGTGAAGCACGGAGGCTTCTTACTGGACCCAGAGATGCATGTTAAGCATGGATGTTTCTTACTGGACCCACTGATGCATGGGAAACAAGGATGCTTCTTACTAGACCCAGTGATGCATGCGAAGCACGGATGCTTCTTACTGGACCCACTGATGCATGCGAAGCACGGATGCTTCTTACTGGACCCACTGATGCATGCGAAGCATGGATGCTTCTTACTGGACCCACTGATGCATGTGAAGCAAGGATGCTTCTTACTGGACCCAGAGATGCATGTGAAGCAAGGATGCTTCTTCCTGGACCCAGAGATGCATGGGAAGCACGGATGCTTCTTACTGGACCCACTGATGCATGGGAAGCACGGATGCTTGTTACTGGACCCACTGATGCGTGCCAAGCACAGATGCTTCTTACTGGACACACTGATGCCTGCGAAGCACGGATGCCTCCTACTGGACACACTGATGCCTGTGAAGCACGGATGCTTCTTCCTAGACCCAGAAGCATGGATGCTTCTTACTGGACCCACTGGTGCGTGCAAAGCATGGATGCTTCCTACTGGACCCAAAGATGCGTGTGAAGCACGGATGCTTCCTATGGACCCACTGATGCATGTGAAGCACGGATGCTTCTTCCTGGACCCACTGATGCGTGTGAAGCACGGATGCTTCTTACTGGACCCACTGATACGGGCGAAGCACAGATGCTTCTTACTGGACCCACTGATGCGTGTGAAGCACAGATGCTTCTTCCTAGACCCCGAAACATGGATGCTTCTTACTGGACCCACTGATGCGTGCAAAGCACAGATGCTTCCTACTGGACCCAAAGATGCATGTGAAGCACGGATGCTTCTTACTGGACCCACTGATTTGTGTGAAGCATAGATGCTTCTTCCTGGACCCACTGATGCATGTGAAGCACAGATGCTTCTTACTGGACCCACTGATGCATGCGAAGCACAGATGCTTCTTACTGGACCCACTGATGCGTGCGAAGCACGGATGCTTCTTACTGGACACACTGATGCGTGCGAAGGACGGATGCTTCCTACTGGACCATCTGATGTATGTGAAGCACGGATGCTTACTACTGGACCCACTGATGCGTGCGGAGCACGGATGCTTCTTCCTAGACCCCGAAGCACAGATGCATCTTACTGGACCCACGGATGTGTGTGAAGCACAGATGCTTCTTACTGGA
Source organism: Calotriton arnoldi (assembly GCA_963921515.1). Lineage (NCBI taxonomy): Eukaryota > Metazoa > Chordata > Amphibia > Caudata > Salamandridae > Calotriton > Calotriton arnoldi. The sequence continues at coordinate 1,097,365 of CAWUFW010000873.1, read as the reverse complement.
CCCACTGATGCGTGTGAAGCACGGATGCTTCCTACTGGACCCACTGATGCGTGTGAAGCACAGATGCTTCTTCCTGGACCCACTGATGCGTTTGAAGCACGGATGCTTCTTACTAGACCCACTGATGCATGGGAAGCACAGGTGCTTCTTCCTATACACCAAAGCATGGCTGCTTCTTACTGGACCCACTGATGCATGCAAACCACAGATGCTTCTTACTGGACCCACTGATTCATGTTAAGCACGGATGCTTCTTCCTGGACTCACTAATGCATGTGAAGCATGGATGCTTATCACTGGACCCACTAATGCATGTGAAGCACGGATGCTTCTTACTGGACCCAGAGATGCATGTTAAGCATGGATGCTTCTTACTGGACCCACTGATGCATGGGAAGCAAGGATGCTTCTTACTAGACCCAGTGATGCATGCGAAGCACGGATGCTTCTTACTAGACCCACTAATGCATGTGAAGCATGGATGCTTATCACTGGACCCACTAATGCATGTGAAGCACGGATGCTTCTTACTGGACCCAGAGATGCATGTTAAGCATGGATGCTTCTTACTGGACCCACTGTTGCATGCGAAGCACGGATGCTTCTTACTAGACCCACTAATGCATGTGAAGCACAGATGCTTCTTACTGGACCCAGAGATGCATGTTAAGCATGGATGCTTCTTACTGGACCCAGAGATGCATGTTAAGCATGGATGCTTCTTACTGGACCCACTGTTGCATGCGAAGCACGGATGCTTCTTACTGGACCCACTGATGCATGGGAAGCAAGGATGCTTCTTACTGGACCCACTGATGCATGGGAAGCAAGGATGCTTCTTACTGGACCCACTGATGCATGGGAAGCACAGATGCTTTTACTGGACCCAGAGATGCATGCGAAGCACGGATGCTTCTTACTGGACCTACTAATGCGTGCGAAGCATGGATGCTTCTTACAAGAGACACTGATGCGTGCCAAGCACAGATGCTTCTTCCTAGACCCCGAAGCTTGGATGCTTCTTACTGGACCCACTGATGCATGGGAAGCAAGGATGCTTCTTACTGGATCCACTGATGCAGGTGAAGCATGGCTGCTTCTTACTGGGCCCACTGATGCATGCGAAGCATGGATGCTTCTTATTGGACCCACTGATGCATTGGAAGCACAGATGCTTCTTACTGGACCCACTGATGCATGGGAAGCAAGGATGCTTCTTACTGGACCCACTGATTCATGTGAAGCATGGATGCTTCTTACTGGACCCACTGATGCATGTGAAGCACGGATGCTTCTTACTGGACCCACTGATGCATGTGAAGCACGGATGCTTCTTACTAGACCCACTGATGAATGTGAAGCACAGATGCTTCTTATTAGGCCCAATGATGCGTGCGAAGCACGAATGCTTCTTACTGGGCCCACTGATGCGTGCCAAGCATGGATGGTTCTTACTGCACCCACTGATGCATGTGAAGCAAGAATGCTTCTTACTGGACCCAGAGATGCATGCCAAGCAAGGATGCTTCTTACTGGGCCCACTGATGCGTGCAAAGCACGGATGCTTCTAGCTAGACCCACTGATGCGTGCAAAGCACGGATGCTTCTAGCTAGTCCCACTGATGCTTCTTGCTCGACCGACTGATGCATTGGAAGCACGGATGCTTCTTACTGGATCCACTGAGGTGTGCAAAGCACGGATGCTTCTCACTGGACACACTGATGCTTGCGAAGCACAAATGCTTCTTACCTGAGCTGCTGATGCGTGCGAAGCACGGGTGCTTCTTCCTGGACCCACTGATGCATGTGAAGCATGGATGCTTCTTCCTGGACCCACTGATGCGTGTGAAGCACGGATGCTTCTAGCTAGACCCACTGATGCTTCTTGCTAGATCCAATGATGCATTGGACGCACAGATGCTTCTTACTGGACCCACCGATGCGTGCGAAGCAAAGATGCTTCTTACTAGACCCACTGATGAGTATGAAGCACGGATGCTTCTTACTGACCCACTGATGCATGTGAAGCACGGATGCTTCTTACTGGACCCCAAAGCATGACTGCTTCTTACTGGACCCACTGATGCGTGCGAAGCACGGATGCTTCTTACTGGACCCACTGATGCATGCGAAGCACGGATGCTTCTTACTGGACCCCAAAGCATGGCTGCTTCTTACTGGACCCACTGATGCATGCGAAGCACGGATGCTTCTTACTGGACCCACTGATGCATGGGAAGCACAGATGCTTCTAACTGGACCCACCGATGCATGCGAAGCAAAGATGCTTCTTACTAGACCCACTGATGCATGCGAAGCACGGATGCTTCTTACTGGACCACAAAGCATGGCTGCTTCTTACTGGACCCACTGATGCGTGCGAAGCACGGATGCTTCTTACTGGACTAACTGATGCATGGGAAGCACAGATGCTTCTTACTGGTCCCACTGATGCATGGGAAGCACAGATGCTTCTTACTGGACCCACTGATGCATGGGAAGCACAGATGCTTCTTCCTCGACCCACTGATGCGTGTGAAGCACGGATGCTTCTTGCTAGACCCACAGATGCTTCTTGCTAGATCCACTGATGCGTGGGAAGCACGGATGCTTCTTACTGGACCCACTGATGCGTGCGAAGCACGGATGCTTCTTACTGGACACACTGATGCGTGCGAAGGACGGATGCTTCCTACTGGACCCACTGATGCGTGCGAAGCACGGATGCTTACTACTGGACCCACTGATGCGTGCGGAGCACGGATGCTTCTTCCTAGACCCCGAAGCAAAGATGCTTCTTACTGGACCCACGGATGTGTGTGAAGCACAGATGCTTCTTACTGGACCCACTGATGCGTGTGAAGCACGGATGCTTCCTACTGGACCCACTGATGCGTGTGAAGCACGGATGCTTCTTCCTAGACCCCGAATCAAGGATGCTTCTTACTGGACCCACTTATTCATGTGAAGCAAGGATGCTTCTTCCTGGACCCACTGATTCATGTGAAGCATGGATGCTTCTTCCTGGACCCACTGATTCATGTGAAGCACGGATGCTTCTTCCTGGACCCACTGATGCATGTGAAGCACGGATGCTTATCACTGGACCCACTAATGCATGTGAAGCACGAAGGCTTCTTACTGGACCCAGAGATGCATGTGAAGCACGGAGGCTTCTTACTGGACCCAGAGATGCATGTTAAGCATGGATGTTTCTTACTGGACCCACTGATGCATGGGAAACAAGGATGCTTCTTACTAGACCCAGTGATGCATGCGAAGCACGGATGCTTCTTACTGGACCCACTGATGCATGCGAAGCACGGATGCTTCTTACTGGACCCACTGATGCATGCGAAGCATGGATGCTTCTTACTGGACCCACTGATGCATGTGAAGCAAGGATGCTTCTTACTGGACCCAGAGATGCATGTGAAGCAAGGATGCTTCTTCCTGGACCCAGAGATGCATGGGAAGCACGGATGCTTCTTACTGGACCCACTGATGCATGGGAAGCACGGATGCTTGTTACTGGACCCACTGATGCGTGCCAAGCACAGATGCTTCTTACTGGACACACTGATGCCTGCGAAGCACGGATGCCTCCTACTGGACACACTGATGCCTGTGAAGCACGGATGCTTCTTCCTAGACCCAGAAGCATGGATGCTTCTTACTGGACCCACTGGTGCGTGCAAAGCATAGATGCTTCCTACTGGACCCAAAGATGCGTGTGAAGCACGGATGCTTCCTATGGACCCACTGATGCATGTGAAGCACGGATGCTTCTTCCTGGACCCACTGATGCGTAAGAAGCACGGATGCTTCTTACTGGACCCACTGATACGGGCGAAGCACAGATGCTTCTTACTGGACCCACTGATGCGTGTGAAGCACAGATGCTTCTTCCTAGACCCCGAAACATGGATGCTTCTTACTGGACCCACTGATGCGTGCAAAGCACAGATGCTTCCTACTGGACCCAAAGATGCATGTGAAGCACGGATGCTTCTTACTGGACCCACTGATTTGTGTGAAGCATAGATGCTTCTTCCTGGACCCACTGATGCATGTGAAGCACAGATGCTTCTTACTGGACCCACTGATGCATGCGAAGCACAGATGCTTCTTACTGGACCCACTGATGCGTGTGAAGCACGGATGCTTCCTACTGGACCCACTGATGCGTGTGAAGCACGGATGCTTCTTCCTAGACCCCGAATCAAGGATGCTTCTTACTGGACCCACTTATTCATGTGAAGCAAGGATGCTTCTTCCTGGACCCACTGATTCATGTGAAGCATGGATGCTTCTTCCTGGACCCACTGATTCATGTGAAGCACGGATGCTTCTTCCTGGACCCACTGATGCATGTGAAGCACGGATGCTTATCACTGGACCCACTAATGCATGTGAAGCACGAAGGCTTCTTACTGGACCCAGAGATGCATGTGAAGCACGGAGGCTTCTTACTGGACCCAGAGATGCATGTTAAGCATGGATGTTTCTTACTGGACCCACTGATGCATGGGAAACAAGGATGCTTCTTACTAGACCCAGTGATGCATGCGAAGCACGGATGCTTCTTACTGGACCCACTGATGCATGCGAAGCACGGATGCTTCTTACTGGACCCACTGATGCATGCGAAGCATGGATGCTTCTTACTGGACCCACTGATGCATGTGAAGCAAGGATGCTTCTTACTGGACCCAGAGATGCATGTGAAGCAAGGATGCTTCTTCCTGGACCCAGAGATGCATGGGAAGCACGGATGCTTCTTACTGGACCCACTGATGCATGGGAAGCACGGATGCTTGTTACTGGACCCACTGATGCGTGCCAAGCACAGATGCTTCTTACTGGACACACTGATGCCTGCGAAGCACGGATGCCTCCTACTGGACACACTGATGCCTGTGAAGCACGGATGCTTCTTCCTAGACCCAGAAGCATGGATGCTTCTTACTGGACCCACTGGTGCGTGCAAAGCATAGATGCTTCCTACTGGACCCAAAGATGCGTGTGAAGCACGGATGCTTCCTATGGACCCACTGATGCATGTGAAGCACGGATGCTTCTTCCTGGACCCACTGATGCGTGTGAAGCACGGATGCTTCTTACTGGACCCACTGATACGGGCGAAGCACAGATGCTTCTTACTGGACCCACTGATGCGTGTGAAGCACAGATGCTTCTTCCTAGACCCCGAAACATGGATGCTTCTTACTGGACCCACTGATGCGTGCAAAGCACAGATGCTTCCTACTGGACCCAAAGATGCATGTGAAGCACGGATGCTTCTTACTGGACCCACTGATTTGTGTGAAGCATAGATGCTTCTTCCTGGACCCACTGATGCATGTGAAGCACAGATGCTTCTTACTGGACCCACTGATGCGTGCGAAGCACGGATGCTTCTTACTGGACACACTGATGCGTGCGAAGGACGGATGCTTCCTACTGGACCATCTGATGTATGTGAAGCACGGATGCTTACTACTGGACCCACTGATGCGTGCGGAGCACGGATGCTTCTTCCTAGACCCCGAAGCACAGATGCATCTTACTGGACCCACTGATGTGTGTGAAGCACAGATGCTTCTTCCTGGACCCACTGATGCGTTTGAAGCACGGATGCTTCTTACTAGACCCACTGATGCATGGGAAGCACAGGTGCTTCTTCCTATACACCAAAGCATGGCTGCTTCTTACTGGACCCACTGATGCATGCAAACCACAGATGCTTCTTCCTGGACTCACTGATTCATGTTAAGCACGGATGCTTCTTCCTGGACTCACTAATGCATGTGAAGCATGGATGCTTATCACTGGACCCACTAATGCATGTGAAGCACGGATGCTTCTTACTGGACCCAGAGATGCATGTTAAGCATGGATGCTTCTTACTGGACCCACTGATGCATGGGAAGCAAGGATGCTTCTTACTAGACCCAGTGATGCATGCGAAGCACGGATGCTTCTTACTAGACCCACTAATGCATGTGAAGCATGGATGCTTATCACTGGACCCACTAATGCATGTGAAGCACGGATGCTTCTTACTGGACCCAGAGATGCATGTTAAGCATGGATGCTTCTTACTGGACCCACTGTTGCATGCGAAGCACGGATGCTTCTTACTAGACCCACTAATGCATGTGAAGCACAGATGCTTCTTACTGGACCCAGAGATGCATGTTAAGCATGGATGCTTCTTACTGGACCCAGAGATGCATGTTAAGCATGGATGCTTCTTACTGGACCCACTGTTGCATGCGAAGCACGGATGCTTCTTACTGGACCCACTGATGCATGGGAAGCAAGGATGCTTCTTACTGGACCCACTGATGCATGGGAAGCAAGGATGCTTCTTACTGGACCCACTGATGCATGGGAAGCACAGATGCTTTTTACTGGACCCAGAGATGCATGCGAAGTACGGATGCTTCTTACTGGACCTACTAATGCGTGCGAAGCATGGATGCTTCTTACAAGAGACACTGATGCGTGCCAAGCACAGATGCTTCTTCCTAGACCCCGAAGCTTGGATGCTTCTTACTGGACCCACTGATGCATGGGAAGCAAGGATGCTTCTTACTGGATCCACTGATGCAGGTGAAGCATGGCTGCTTCTTACTGGGCCCACTGATGCATGCGAAGCATGGATGCTTCTTATTGGACCCACTGATGCATTGGAAGCACAGATGCTTCTTACTGGACCCACTGATGCATGGGAAGCAAGGATGCTTCTTACTGGACCCACTGATTCATGTGAAGCATGGATGCTTCTTACTGGACCCACTGATGCATGTGAAGCACGGATGCTTCTTACTGGACCCACTGATGCATGTGAAGCACGGATGCTTCTTACTAGACCCACTGATGAATGTGAAGCACAGATGCTTCTTATTAGGCCCAATGATGCGTGCGAAGCACGAATGCTTCTTACTGGGCCCACTGATGCGTGCCAAGCATGGATGGTTCTTACTGCACCCACTGATGCATGTGAAGCAAGAATGCTTCTTACTGGACCCAGAGATGCATGCCAAGCAAGGATGCTTCTTACTGGGCCCACTGATGCGTGCAAAGCACGGATGCTTCTAGCTAGACCCACTGATGCGTGCAAAGCACGGATGCTTCTAGCTAGACCCACTGATGCTTCTTGCTCGACCGACTGATGCATTGGAAGCACGGATGCTTCTTACTGGATCCACTGAGGTGTGCAAAGCACGGATGCTTTTCACTGGACACACTGATGCTTGCGAAGCACAAATGCTTCTTACCTGAGCTGCTGATGCGTGCGAAGCACGGGTGCTTCTTCCTGGACCCACTGATGCATGTGAAGCATGGATGCTTCTTCCTGGACCCACTGATGCGTGTGAAGCACGGATGCTTCTAGCTAGACCCACTGATGCCTCTTGCTAGATCCAATGATGCATTGGACGCACGGATGCTTCTTACTGGACCCACCGATGCGTGCGAAGCAAAGATGCTTCTTACTAGACCCACTGATGAGTATGAAGCACGGATGCTTCTTACTGACCCACTGATGCATGTGAAGCACGGATGCTTCTTACTGGACCCCAAAGCATGACTGCTTCTTACTGGACCCACTGATGCGTGCGAAGCACGGATGCTTCTTACTGGACCCACTGATGCATGCGAAGCACGGATGCTTCTTACTGGACCCCAAAGCATGGCTGCTTCTTACTGGACCCACTGATGCATGCGAAGCACGGATGCTTCTTACTGGACCCACTGATGCATGGGAAGCACAGATGCTTCTAACTGGACCCACCGATGCATGCGAAGCAAAGATGCTTCTTACTAGACCCACTGATGCATGCGAAGCACGGATGCTTCTTACTGGACCCCAAAGCATGGCTGCTTCTTACTGGACCCACTGATGCATGCGAAGCACGGATGCTTCTTACTGGACCCACTGATGCATGGGAAGCACAGATGCTTCTAACTGGACCCACCGATGCATGCGAAGCAAAGATGCTTCTTACTAGACCCACTGATGCGTGCGAAGCACGGATGCTTCTTACTGGACTCACTGATGCATGGGAAGCACAGATGCTTCTTACTGGTCCCACTGATGCATGGGAAGCACAGATGCTTCTTACTGGACCCACTGATGCATGGGAAGCACAGATGCTTCTTACTGGACCCACTGATGCATGGGAAGCACAGATGCTTCTTCCTCGACCCACTGATGCGTGTGAAGCACGGATGCTTCTTGCTAGACCCACAGATGCTTCTTGCTAGATCCACTGATGCGTGGGAAGCACGGATGCTTCTTACTGGACCCACTGATGCGTGCGAAGCACGGATGCTTCTTACTGGACACACTGATGCGTGCGAAGGACGGATGCTTCCTACTGGACCCACTGATGCGTGCGAAGCACGGATGCTTACTACTGGACCCACTGATGCGTGCGGAGCACGGATGCTTCTTCCTAGACCCCGAAGCAAAGATGCTTCTTACTGGACCCACGGATGTGTGTGAAGCACAGATGCTTCTTACTGGACCCACTGATGCGTGTGAAGCACGGATGCTTCCTACTGGACCCACTGATGCATGTGAAGCACGGATGCTTCTTCCTAGACCCCGAATCAAGGATGCTTCTTACTGGACTCACTGATGCATGGGAAGCACAGATGCTTCTTACTGGTCCCACTGATGCATGGGAAGCACAGATGCTTCTTACTGGACCCACTGATGCATGGGAAGCACAGATGCTTCTTACTGGACCCACTGATGCATGGGAAGCACAGATGCTTCTTCCTCGACCCACTGATGCGTGTGAAGCACGGATGCTTCTTGCTAGACCCACAGATGCTTCTTGCTAGATCCACTGATGCGTGGGAAGCACGGATGCTTCTTACTGGACCCACTGATGCGTGCGAAGCACGGATGCTTCTTACTGGACACACTGATGCGTGCGAAGGACGGATGCTTCCTACTGGACCCACTGATGCGTGCGAAGCACGGATGCTTACTACTGGACCCACTGATGCGTGCGGAGCACGGATGCTTCTTCCTAGACCCCGAAGCAAAGATGCTTCTTACTGGACCCACGGATGTGTGTGAAGCACAGATGCTTCTTACTGGACCCACTGATGCGTGTGAAGCACGGATGCTTCCTACTGGACCCACTGATGCATGTGAAGCACGGATGCTTCTTCCTAGACCCCGAATCAAGGATGCTTCTTACTGGACCCACTGATGCATGTGAAGCAAGGATGCTTCTTCCTGGACCCACTGATTCATGTGAAGCATGGATGCCTCTTCCTGGACCCACTGATTCATGTGAAGCACGGATGCTTCTTCCTGGACCCACTGATGCATGTGAAGCACGGATGCTTCTTCCTGGACTCACTAATGCATGTGAAGCATGGATGCTTATCACTGGACCCACTAATGCATGTGAAGCACGGAGGCTTCTTACTGGACCCAGAGATGCATGTGAAGCACGGAGGCTTCTTACTGGACCCAGAGATGCATGTTAAGCATGGATGTTTCTTACTGGACCCACTGATGCATGGGAAACAAGGATGCTTCTTACTGGACCCACTGATGCATGCGAAGCATGGATGCTTCTTACTGGACCCACTGATGCATGTGAAGCAAGGATGCTTCTTACTGGACCCAGAGATGCATGTGAAGCAAGGATGCTTCTTACTGGACCCAGAGATGCATGTTAAGCATGGATGCTTCTTACTGGACCCACTGATGCATGGGAAGCAAGGATGCTTCTTACTAGACCCAGTGATGCATGCGAAGCACGGATGCTTCTTACTGGACCCACTGATGCATGGGAAGCACGGATGCTTCTTCCTGGACCCACTGATGCATGTGAAGCAAGGATGCTTCTTACTGGACCCAGAGATGCATGTGAAGCAAGGATGCTTCTTACTGGACCCAGAGATGCATGTTAAGCACGGATGCTTCTTCCTAGACCCCGAAGCAAAGATGCTTCTTACTGGACCCACGGATGTGTGTGAAGCACAGATGCTTCTTACTGGACCCACTGATGCGTGTGAAGCACGGATGCTTCCTAATGGACCCACTGATGCGTGTGAAGCACGGATGCTTCTTCCTAGACCCCGAATCAAGGATGCTTCTTACTGGACCCACTTATTCATGTGAAGCAAGGATGCTTCTTCCTGGACCCACTGATTCATGTGAAGCATGGATGCCTCTTCCTGGACCCACTGATTCATGTGAAGCACGGATGCTTCTTCCTGGACCCACTGATGCATGTGAAGCACGGATGCTTCTTCCTGGACCCACTAATGCATGTGAAGCACGGAGGCTTCTTACTGGACCCAGAGATGCATGTGAAGCACGGAGGCTTCTTACTGGACCCAGAGATGCATGTTAAGCATGGATGCTTCTTACTGGACCCACTGATGCATGGGAAGCAAGGATGCTTCTTACTAGACCCAGTGATGCATGCGAAGCACGGATGCTTCTTACTGGACCCACTGATGCATGCGAAGCATGGATGCTTCTTACTGGACCCACTGATGCATGTGAAGCAAGGATGCTTCTTACTGGACCCAGAGATGCATGTTAAGCATGGATGCTTCTTACTGGACCCACTGATGCATGGGAAGCAAGGATGCTTCTTACTAGACCCAGTGATGCATGCGAAGCACGGATGCTTCTTACTGGACCCACTGATGCATGGGAAGCACGGATGCTTCTTCCTGGACCCACTGATGCATGGGAAGCACGGATGCTTCTTACTGGACCCACTGATGCATGGGAAGCACGGATGCTTGTTACTGGACCCACTGATGCGTGCCAAGCACAGATGCTTCTTACTGGACACACTGATGCCTGCGAAGCACGGATGCCTCCTACTGGACACACTGATGCCTATGAAGCACGGATGCTTCTTCCTAGACCCCGAAGCATGGATGCTTCTTACTGGACCCACTGGTGCGTGCAAAGCACAGATGCTTCCTACTGGACCCAAAGATGCGTGTGAAGCACGGATGCTTCCTATGGACCCACTGATGCATGTGAAGCACGGATGCTTCTTCCTGGACCCACTGATGCGTGTGAAGCACGGATGCTTCTTACTGGACCCACTGATACGGGCGAAGCACAGATGCTTCTTACTGGACCCACTGATGCGTGTGAAGCACAGATGCTTCTTCCTAGTCCCCGAAACATGGATGCTTCTTACTGGACCCACTGATGCGTGCAAAGCACAGATGCTTCCTACTGGACCCAAAGATGCATGTGAAGCACGGATGCTTCTTACTGGACCCACTGATTTGTGTGAAGCATAGATGCTTCTTCCTGGACCCACTGATGCATGTGAAGCACAGATGCTTCTTACTGGACCCACTGATGCATGCGAAGCACAGATGCTTCTTACTGGACCCACTGATGCGTGCGAAGCACAGATGCTTCTTACTGGACACACTGATGCGTGCGAAGGACGGATGCTTCCTACTGGACCATCTGATGTATGTGAAGCACGGATGCTTACTACTGGACCCACTGATGCGTGCGGAGCACGGATGCTTCTTCCTAGACCCCGAAGCACAGATGCATCTTACTGGACCCACTGATGTGTGTGAAGCACAGATGCTTCTTCCTGGACCCACTGATGCGTTTGAAGCACGGATGCTTCTTACTAGACCCACTGATGCATGGGAAGCACAGGTGCTTCTTCCTATACACCAAAGCATGGCTGCTTCTTACTGGACCCACTGATGCATGCAAACCACAGATGCTTCTTACTGGACCCACTGATTCATGTGAAGCACGGATGCTTCTTCCTGGACTCACTAATGCATGTGAAGCATGGATGCTTATCACTGGACCCACTAATGCATGTGAAGCACGGATGCTTCTTACTGGACCCAGAGATGCATGTTAAGCATGGATGCTTCTTACTGGACCCACTGATGCATGGGAAGCAAGGATGCTTCTTACTAGACCCAGTGATGCATGCGAAGCACGGATGCTTCTTACTAGACCCACTAATGCATGTGAAGCATGGATGCTTATCACTGGACCCACTAATGCATGTGAAGCACGGATGCTTCTTACTGGACCCAGAGATGCATGTTAAGCATGGATGCTTCTTACTGGACCCACTGTTGCATGCGAAGCACGGATGCTTCTTACTAGACCCACTAATGCATGTGAAGCACAGATGCTTCTTACTGGACCCAGAGATGCATGTTAAGCATGGATGCTTCTTACTGGACCCAGAGATGCATGTTAAGCATGGATGCTTCTTACTGGACCCACTGTTGCATGCGAAGCACGGATGCTTCTTACTGGACCCACTGATGCATGGGAAGCAAGGATGCTTCTTACTGGACCCACTGATGCATGGGAAGCAAGGATGCTTTTTACTGGACCCAGAGATGCATGCGAAGCACGGATGCTTCTTACTGGACCTACTAATGCGTGCGAAGCATGGATGCTTCTTACAAGAGACACTGATGCGTGCCAAGCACAGATGCTTCTTCCTAGACCCCGAAGCTTGGATGCTTCTTACTGGACCCACTGATGCATGGGAAGCAAGGATGCTTCTTACTGGATCCACTGATGCAGGTGAAGCATGGCTGCTTCTTACTGGGCCCACTGATGCATGCGAAGCATGGATGCTTCTTATTGGACCCACTGATGCATTGGAAGCACAGATGCTTCTTACTGGACCCACTGATGCATGGGAAGCAAGGATGCTTCTTACTGGACCCACTGATTCATGTGAAGCATGGATGCTTCTTACTGGACCCACTGATGCATGTGAAGCACGGATGTTTCTTACTGGACCCACTGATGCATGTGAAGCACGGATGCTTCTTACTAGACCCACTGATGAATGTGAAGCACAGATGCTTCTTATTAGGCCCAATGATGCGTGCGAAGCACGAATGCTTCTTACTGGGCCCACTGATGCGTGCCAAGCATGGATGGTTCTTACTGCACCCACTGATGCATGTGAAGCAAGAATGCTTCTTACTGGACCCAGAGATGCATGCCAAGTAAGGATGCTTCTTACTGGGCCCACTGATGCGTGCAAAGCACGGATGCTTCTAGCTAGACCCACTGATGCGTGCAAAGCACGGATGCTTCTAGCTAGACCCACTGATGCTTCTTGCTCGACCGACTGATGCATTGGAAGCACGGATGCTTCTTACTGGATCCACTGAGGTGTGCAAAGCACGGATGCTTCTCACTGGACACACTGATGCTTGCGAAGCACAAATGCTTCTTACCTGAGCTGCTGATGCGTGCGAAGCACGGGTGCTTCTTCCTGGACCCACTGATGCATGTGAAGCATGGATGCTTCTTCCTGGACCCACTGATGCGTGTGAAGCACGGATGCTTCTAGCTAGACCCACTGATGCCTCTTGCTAGATCCAATGATGCATTGGACGCACGGATGCTTCTTACTGGACCCACCGATGCGTGCGAAGCAAAGATGCTTCTTACTAGACCCACTGATGAGTATGAAGCACGGATGCTTCTTACTGACCCACTGATGCATGTGAAGCACGGATGCTTCTTACTGACCCACTGATGCATGTGAAGCACGGATGCTTCTTACTGGACCCACCGATGCATGCGAAGCAAAGATGCTTCTTACTGGACCCCAAAGCATGGCTGCTTCTTACTGGACCCACTGATGCATGCGAAGCACGGATGCTTCTTACTGGACCCACTGATGCATGCGAAGCACGGATGCTTCTTACTGGACCCACCGATGCATGCGAAGCAAAGATGCTTCTTACTAGACCCACTGATGCATGCGAAGCACGGATGCTTCTTACTGGACCCCAAAGCATGGCTGCTTCTTACTGGACCCACTGATGCGTGCGAAGCACGGATGCTTCTTACTGGACTCACTGATGCATGGGAAGCACAGATGCTTCTTACTGGTCCCACTGATGCATGGGAAGCACAGATGCTTCTTACTGGACCCAGTGATGCATGGGAAGCACAGATGATTCTTAATAGGCCCACTGATGCATGGGAAGCACAGAGGATTCTTAATAGGCCCACTGATGCATGGGAAGCACAGAGGATTCTTAATAGGCCCACTGATGCATGGGAAGCAAGGATGCTTCTTACTGAACCCACTGATGCATGGGAAGCAAGGATGCTTCTTACTGGATCCACTGATGCATGTGAAGCACGGATGCTTCTTACTGGACCCACTGATGCATGTGAAGCACGGATGCTTCTTACTGGACCCACTGATGCATGTGAAGCACGGATGCTTCTTACTGGGCCCATTGATGCGTGCGAAGCACGGATGCTTCTTACTAGACCCTCTGATGCATGTGAAGCAAGGATGCTTCTTACTGGACCCAGAGATGCATGCGAAGCACGGATGCTTCTTACTGGACCCACTGATGCATGTAAAGAACGGATGCTTCTTACTGGACCCATTGATGCATGGGAAGCAAGGATGCTTCTTACTGAACTCACGGATGCATGTCAAGCACGGATGCTTTTTACTGGACCCTCTGATGCATGTGAAGCACGGATGCTTCTTACTAGACCCACTGATGCATGTGAAGCACGGATGCTTCTTACTGGGCCCATTGATGCGTGCGAAGCACGGATGCTTCTTACTGGACCCAATGATGCATGTTAAGCACGGATGCTTCTTACTGGACCCAATGATGCATGTTAAGCACGGATACTTCTTACAGGACCCAGAGATGCATGTTAAGCATGGATGGTGCTTACTGCACCCAATGATGCATGTGAAGCAAGAATGCTTCTTACTAGACCCTCTGATGCATGTGAAGCAAGGATGCTTCTTACTGGGCCCAGAGATGCATGCTAAGCATGGATGCTTCTTACTGGGCCCACTGATGCATGGGAAGCATGGATGCTTCTTACTGGACCCACTGATGCATGGATGCTTCTTACTGGACCCACTGATGCATGGATGCTTCTTACTGAACCCACTGATGCGTGCCATGCACGGATTCTTCTTACTGGACCCACTGATGCGTGAAGCATGGATGCTTCTAGCTAGACCCACTGATGCTTCTTGCTCGACAGACTGATGCATTGGAAGCACGGATGCTTCTTACTGGACCCACCGATGCTTGCGAAGCACAAATGCTTCTTACCTGACCCACTGAAGCGTGCGAAGCACAGGTGCTTCTTCCTGGACCTACTGATGCATGTGAAGCACGGATGCTTCTTCCTGGACCCAGTGATGCGTGTGAAGCACGGATGCTTCTAGCTAGACCCACTGATGCTTCTTCCTAGATCCACTGATGCACTGGAAGCACGGATGCTTCTTACTGGACCCACTGATGTGTGAGAAGCAAAGATGCTTCTTACTAGACCCACTGATGCATGGGAAGCAAGGATGCTTCTTACTGGACCCTGGGATGCATGTGAAGCACGGATGCTTCTTACTAGACCCACTGATGCATGTGACGTACAGATGCTTCTTACTAAGGCCCCCAGATGTATGGAGAGCACGGATGCTTCTTACTGGACCCACTGATGCATGCGAAGCATGGATGCTTCTTACTGGACCCCAAAGAATGGCTGCTTCTTACTAGACCCACTGATGTGTGCGAAGCATGGACGCTTCTTACTGGACCCACTGATGCATTGGAAGCACAGATGCTTCTTACTGGACCCACTGATGCATGGGAAGCAGGGATGCCTTCTTACTGGACCCACTGATGCATGGAAAGCACAGATGCTTCTTAATACGCCCACTGATGCATGGGAAGCAAGGATGCTTCTTACTGAACCCACTGATGCATGGGAAGCAAGGATGCTTCTTACTGGATCCACTGATGCATGTGAAGCACGGATGCTTCTTACTGGACCCACGGATGCATGTGAAGCACGGATGCTTCTTACTGGACCCACTGATGCATGGGAAGCATGGATGCTTCTTACTGGACCTACTGATACATGGGAAGCAAGGATGCTTCCTACTGGATCCACTGATGCATGTGCAGCACGGATGACTCTTACTGGACCCAGGGATGCATGTGAAGCACAGATGCTTCTTACTAGGCCCTCAGATGTATGGGAAGCAAGGATGCTTCTTACTAGACCCACTGATGCATGGGAAGCAAGGATGCTTCTTACTGGACCCAGAGATGCATGGGAAGCAAGTATGCTTCTTGCTTGACCCAGAGATGCATGGGAAGCAAAGATACTTTGTGCTTGACCGATTGATGCATGGGAAGCACGGATGCTTCTTACTTGACCCACTGATGCATGTGTAGCACGGATGCTCCTTACTAAGCCCACTGATGCATGGGAAGCACAAACGCTACTTACTGGACCCACTGATGTGTGGGAAGCATGGCAGCTTCTTACTAAGCCCACTGATGCATGTGAAGTGATGTAGTGTATATATATATATAAATCTGCTTGTATACATATAAATGCGTTGACACGCTTCTGTGTCGGTTATGGCATCTGCGCGTTTCGTGCTGCGTCACGAGATGCACAGGCCATGTGTAATGGTTATGTTTTGCAATTGTATATTTTCAACTGCGTTCAGAGGTCCTGCCCGTTTGAATTGCTGTCAGAATGAGGTTCATTCTGATGGAGAGTCGGGCAGCATAGGACGTTGGTCATAGGCTTTTCTTCATCTGGAGACATAATAAAGTCTCCACCTTTACCGCAACCCGTCTGTGTCCTGCCTCTGCTTTATCCGGGGCTCGCACTTCATATTGCAACGAGGATGGGAAAATATATATATATATTCTTTGTTTGATATATATATAAATAAATAAATATATATATATATATATATATATATATATATATATATATATATATATATATCAAACAAAGAATCCTCGATTTGGTGATGCACTCCAAGCCGGATTCATTAAAGGCAAGCAAGCATTTCTGACCATGGATATTTCTCTCTGCCTTACGCGTTTCGGAGTTACAAACTCCTTGGTCACAGGCATTCAAGTACCGATGCAGTTATAAAAAAGGAACACTCTTACCAGCATGTTATTTATTGCGTCCTTTAATTGGAAACAGGTAAGTTCAGTAATGTACTGCATGCTGGGTATTGTAGTGCATAGTGCATTTTTCTTTTAGTAGATTTTAGCGTGTCCTTTGCAAGTTAATCCTTTAGTGGGTACTGCACTCTCATACCAATTCACTGTTCCAAGTCTCCTAATGGAAATCGGACGGCATGAGAATGCAGCATTTCTTTTCTCGGAGGCCCACTGGAGGGCTGTGACAGCACATTAATTATGTATGAGAGCACAGAACCTACTAAGGAAAATAATTTTGGAAAAGACACCATAAAGCTCACGAAGAGAAAAATAACTTGGTACTACAACTCCCAGCGTGCAGTACATATTGAACTTACCTGTTGCCAATTAAAGAGCGTTATAAAACAAACAGGCTGGAGTAAGTGGCTTTTCTGTGAAATCTGTGCTGATACAATGCAATGCCTGTGATCAAGGAGTTCATAACTCCGAAACGCGTAAGGCAAGAATGAATTTCTGAGGGATGCAATGTTGTTTGCCTAAAATAATCCAGTTTCGAGTGCGCTTCCAAATCGAGGATCTTTGTTGTACAAATATATATATATATATATATTCACTGAAAAAACCGTAGGTTTCAGGCACGTTGTAGTTACAAATTAGCATTTTAAAAACCTTTGAAATTCACTGAAAAAACCATAGGTTTCAGACACGTTATAGTTAGAAATTAGCATTTTAAAAACCTTTGAAATTCACTGAAAAAACCATAGGTTTTAGGGACAGTTATAGTTAGTTGGACATTGCACTCGTACAAAACCCGTGAAATTCCCCCGTTATAGTTAGTTCAGCTAACTATAACTCGCGCCCCGCAATGCACTGCAGATGACGTCACATATTACATCACTCATGACATGGTCAGTGACATCACTGATGACATCACTGATGACATCTCAAATGACATCACTGATGACATCATCCAGTGACTGTGTGTTTCTGTAAAGTTTAAATATGTTTAATATATATAGGGAAAGGCGTATT
Organism: Calotriton arnoldi; assembly: GCA_963921515.1. Lineage (NCBI taxonomy): Eukaryota > Metazoa > Chordata > Amphibia > Caudata > Salamandridae > Calotriton > Calotriton arnoldi. Next base: position 1,079,335 of record CAWUFW010000873.1, on the reverse strand, counting down.
GAAGAATGAGTGGGTGTATAAGTGTCTGAATGGATGATTTAGTACGTGCGTGACTGACTCTACAAGTGAGTGATTAAACGTATCTTACTGAATGCATGGGTTAGTGACTAAACTGTGTGAATGTCTGTATCCGTCTGTTGGTGTGTAAGTGGATGCATGGATTTGCGAATAGCTACATGAGTGTCTATATGGGTTATTGATTGGTTCTATGAGTATCTGTATGGGTGCCTGAGTGTTTGTGTGGATGGGGTGTGTGCGACTGTGCATAGATGTGTGAGTGGGTGATTCACTGGGTGGATGGTTTCAAGAGTGCATCTGTGATAGACTGTATGGGTGGGTAAGTGTGTGTAAGAGTGTGTTAGTGAGTGAATGTATGTCCCAGTGGTACATGTGTGAGTAACTACATATGTGAAAGGCAGTATATATGTGTATTGGAGTATATAAATAGCTATAAGCGAGAGTGAGTGATTGTGATAGTGGCTGTATGGATGAGTGTGTGCTTGTATCAGTGATTGTATAAGAGCGTAACAATGTGCTAGTATTTGTATGATTAAGTGAGCTGGTGTGTGTATAACTGTATAGGTGAGTAAATGGCAGTGTGTTTAATTATTTGCGAGTACCTCTATGGATGAGTGGCGGTGTTTGAGTGTCTATATAGGAGTAAGAGTGCATATGATAGTCCTGTACTGAGTGACCATAAGTATGAGTGACTGTACGGGTGAGTGAGTGGATGTGTGTGTGTGTAGACCTAAGAATCAGTGAGTGGGTATGTAGTTATTGGTGTTGGAGTGTCTATGGTTTTGCGAATGGCACTCTGTAATTTAGATTGGGTGTATCAAAGGTTATATTAGGGTGTGAGGAGCTGCATCAGATTATCACGTGGATGATGTCATCAGTGATGTCATTTGAGATGTCATCAGTGATGTCACTGACCATGTCATGAGTGATGTAATATGTGACGTCATCAGCAGTGCATTGCGGGGCGCGAGTTATAGTTAGCTGAACTAACTATAACGGGGAATTTCACGGGTTTTGTACGAGTGCAATGTCCAACTAACTATAACTGTCCCTAAAACCTATGGTTTTTTCAGTGAATTTCAAAGGTTTTTTAAATGCTAATTTCTAACTATAACGTGTCTGAAACCTATGGTTTTTTCAGTGAATTTCAAAGGTTTTTAAAATGCTAATTTGTAACTATAACGTGCCTGAAACCTACGGTTTTTTCAGTGAATTTCAAAGGTTTTTTAAATGACAATTTTTAAATGTATTAATTTTTATATTAATTTTTTTCATACTGATTTACTACATTTTTAGAAACAATTTTTTACATATTTTATTTTTTAAATTACATTGTAATTACATTATACATTACATTACAAAAAATACTTTCTCAGAATGAATTACTTTAGTTTAAATACTTTGCACATAGGCAATAGACTTTTAAGTACAGTAGTTACAGTTGTTGCAATGGGCAACACATTTTCAAACACAATGCAACATTCAGCTCAATGTGAATTTCTAGTTAAATGCAATTAGTTACTTTATGGATTACTTTTCTAACCACAGGACTGGATCCGAGATTCAGTCCTGGTACATCTCCTGTAAACAGTTGAGTAAAAGCGTTTTGGTTACAGTCGTGATTTTTAAGGAATATTATTGTATTTTAAAAGTTGACACTTAGAAACTTTTTCTCATAGAATCACCAATGTTATCCTATGGAAGGAAATTCACTTAGCAGGTAAAAACTGTTATCGTTACTTTTTCTTACTCAGTGTTGGATCCTGGATCCAGCACTGGTGCATCTCCTGTAAACAGTTGAAAGAATGCGTTTAAGTCATACAGGCGATTTTTAAGGAATATTTGTAGTTTGTGAAAATCGACACTTTGAAACTTTTCTGCTGAAAACCAGACAATGGATTCCTATGGAAGAAAATATAAGTTACTGGTAAGTACGGTTAAAATTACTTTTCAGGACCAGTACTGGGCTGAAAGATACATCACTGAGGTCTCTCCTGATAACAGGTGAGTAAATCGGAATTCGTATTTCGGCTGATTTTAGAGGAATATTTGTATGTTTCAAAAATCAACACTTAGAAACTTTTTAAGCAAAAAGCAGGCAATGATATCCTATGGAAGGAAATTCAAGTTACTGGTAAGTACGGTTAAAATTACTTTTCAGGATCAGTACTGGGCTGAAAGATGCAGCACTGAGGTCTCTCCTGATAACAGGTGAGTAAATCGGAATTCGTATTTCGGCTGATTTTAGATGACCATTTTAAAGTTCCAAAACTCCACACTTAGAAGAATTTCCAAGTGAAACCAGTCAATGTTAGCCTATGGAAGGAAATTCAAGTTACTGGTAAGTACGGTTAAAATTACTTTTCAGGACCAGTACTGGGCTGAAAGATGCAGCACTGAGGTCTCTCCTGATAACAGGTGAGTAAATCGGAATTCGTATTTCGGCTGATTTTAGATGACCATTTTAAAGTTCCAAAACTCCACACTTAGAAGAATTTCCAAGTGAAACCAGTCAATGTTAGCCTATGGAAGGAAATTCAAGTTACCGGTAAGTACGGTTAAAATTACTTTTGAGGATCAGTACTGGGCTGAAAGATGCAGCACTGAGGTCTCTCCTGATAACAGGTGAGTAAATCAGAATTCGGATTTCGGCTGATTTTAGAGGAATATTTGCACAATGGTGAAGGGAGGGGGCGGGGCCTGAGGTGACATCTGTGCAAACGCGCCCGTGGCGCGTTTTAAGTTGGGGGATTAAGTCCCCTTGAATCATGAGGGTCCCTACGGGCCAACTAGCCCACCAGGAACCTCCAGTATGCGCTAGGGGCTGCGTTGCAGAGACATGTACAGAGGCCACACCCCTTTTACACCTCTCTGCAACGCAGCTCTGTGGCGCTTTCTGGACGTACCTGTTGGGCTAGTTGGCCCCCAGGGACCCTCAGGATTGAAGAGGATTTAATTCCCCATCTTAAAACGCGCCACGGGGCCTGTTTGCACACATGTCACCTGAAGCCCCGCCCCCTCCCTTCACCACTGTGCAAACGCGCCCCGTGGCGCGTTTTAAGTCGGGAGATTAACTCCCCTTGAATCCTGAGGGTCCCTGGGGTGCAACTAGCCCACCATATACCTCCAAAAGCGCCATAGAGCTGCGTTGCAGAGAGGTGTAAAGGGGCGTGGCCTCTGTACACCTCTCTGCAAGGCAGCCCCTGGCGCATACTGGAGGTTCCTGGTGGGCTAGTTGGCCCTCAGGGACCCCAGTATTCAAGGGGAATTCGTCCTCTCTGCAAACGCGCCAGGGGCGCGTTTGCAGAGTGGTGAAGGAAGGGCGGGGCCTACGGGCCAGATCGTTTTTTTTTGGTTTTTTTCCCTCTGAAGGGGGGCTGTGTGGCCCCCCTTCCTTTTTCCTATTTTTAGGCCCTGGGGACCCCATCCCCCAGGGCCTTACCCCTTTTTTTTTTTAAATTAAAATTAAAAAAAAAAAAACGGGAAGGGGGCCGCGTGGCCCCCCTTCCCTGGGCCTGTATTGGCCCCGGGGACCCCATCCCCCGGGGCATGGCCTCTCTTTTTTTATTTGGAGGGGGGCTGCGTGGCCCCCCTCCTCAGGCCATTTAAGGCCCCGGGGACCCCATCCCCGGGCCGGCCTTGCACTTTTTTTTATTTTTTTTCCATTTTTTTATTTGGGGAGGGGGCTGCGTGGCCCCCTCCCAAGCCACTTATGGCCCCGGGGACCCCATCCCCCGGGGCCTGGCCTCTCGTTGGGGACTGTGGGGGTCCCCAAGCCCCCACAGTCCCACCGGCTCCCCGTGTCCTACGGGAGCCGGCATTGCTTTTACACATGGGGAGCAGCTAACATGCTGCTCCCCTTATGGAAAAGCAATCAGCTTTGGATATTGGAAGAGAGAGCAGGTTTCCTGCTCTCTCTTCCAATATCCAAAGCAGTTTGCAATGACAGGACGGGAGCCGCGAGGCTCCCGTCCTGTCATTGCAAACAGCAGTGTCCCGGGGGTAGGCACCCGGGACACTGCAGGAGCCGGCCCTGGGGGTGGCGGTCCCCAGGGCCACCACAGGCTCCAGGAGGGGCCGCGCGGCCCCCTCCCTACATTTTGAAAGCCCCGGGGAGGTGGTGGTCCCCGGGGCTTGGGGTCCAAAACGGACCCCCATTGTAATTTTCTTAGTGCCCCGGGAGGTGGTGGTCCTCGGGCGTGTGAGGGCTGGAGCCCCCCACACAGGTTTTTAATTTAAAAAAGAAGCCCCGGGGAGGTGGTGGTCCTCGGGGCTTCGGGAGGGCTCAGAGCCCTCCCGCACCATTATACATAAAGCCCCGGGGGGGTGGTCCCCGGGACTTGGGGGCCCTTAGAGGCCCCCCACACATAAAATTAACCCCCCCAGCATGCCCTCGGGACTTGGCCCACCCGGGGGCCAATTACATCAAGCGCGGGAGACCGCGCTTCGATTTTTTTTTTTTCGGCAGGATTCGCGCTCCCTGAGCGCATCCTGCCAATTTTTTTTTTTTTTTAATTTTTTTTTTTTGCCGAGGGGGTCCTTGTGGGACCCCCTGAGCAAACCTAGGGGGTCAGGGTGTTTCTACCCTGCCCCCTTTGTGCGCTTTGCGCACTTGTTTCTGTCCCTCGGTTCTACCGAGGGACAAAATGGCTGCCAACACTTCCTGATTTGGAGTGTTGACAGCCAATTAACATAAAGCTCGTGCTCGGGAGGATCCGCGGCCCTAGATATATCTATCTTTTTACTTTTTATTTTCTCAGCAACTACTGAACGGATTTACACCATTTAACAAAAGGGTTCTTTCTGAACCAAGAACTACCTCTTTGCCAAATTTGGTGTAATTCCGTTCAGCAGTTCGGGCTGTAGCCGTGTCTAAAGTTTCCTATGGAAAATTGCATGGGGAAAACGCGTTTTGGGACCCCCCTTTTTCTCGGCCCCCGCTTGACGAATCCCCCGAGACTTTCAGGGTAGGAGCGGACCGGAGCGCCCCACAAAGTTTGAAAATTTTGCGAAGATACGTCAACCGGCAAGAGAGTTATTTCAAATAGAATGTCGCGGATTTCCTATGGATAATAGGTTGTAACTATAACTATCTACTGGCGACCGCCAGTAAATATATATATATATATATATATATATATATATATATATATATATATATATATATATATATCCAAATGAAAGAACCCAAGAAGTGAGGCGCCACACACGGTCGTGTAGTGTCCTTTTTATTTGGCAGGTTGCAGGGAAAAACAGCATCGCTTCTCCAGCAAATACGGCCACACATGTTTCGGGCTTCCTAGCCCTTGCTCACTGGCACAGAGAGGCACAGCTGCCAAGTCTTCCGCCGCACTTGCAGCGTTGATTTATAGTCATGCCCCTGGGCGTGTACTGACAGCATTGTGGTCGATGTAATATATATATATTTTTTTTATTGGGGGGGGGGGGGATTTACTTATGAGAGCCCACCGACAGTGCTTCAAACTAACCAACGGCCACACACTTCAGACACTTGTCACCGCGCTCTCCGGTGGCATTTCTGCAGATGGTGAGAAACCTCTTCTGTGACATTTCTGCAGCGTTTGAAGCACTCCTGACCAGCCTGTGTCTTGCATGCACCTTCCTGTGCTTCTGGGCACACGCGCAAAGAACGTGTGGGGTTACACACTCCAACAGGCAGCCAATTGTCGACATAGCAGAATATCTCAGCGCATTACGTCATCTTGTTGACTCACGTTGAGCCGCCATATTGGATCAAGTCTGTTACTTGTTCCTACGGTCGCTTTGCCTCATTTTATGCTATCATAACTAAGTATGGCTGCGACCAAAGTTCCACAAATTGCGCCATTTTTGCAAAACCCAGGTAAACCACCCATGTTGTGGAAGCAATGGTTTCGTTATTTTGAGAATTACGTTGTGGTTATTGATGCAACAAAACTTGACCCAAAAAGGAAAATGGCACCTTTATGCAGCCACCTTGGGCATGAAGGCCAATACGTTTTACAACTTGCCTGAGGTGAATGCTCCTTCAGATTATGAAGGGTCATGGAATGTATACACAGAGGCTGTGGCTATATTATCCAACATGTTTTCTGAAAATCCCAGTGTGTTACTTGAACGTTTTAACTTCTTCAAACGCAAACATAACAGTGAGGAATCTGTGGAGAAGTACATTTTGGCATTGAGAAAGTTAGCCTCCATGTGCAACTTTGGGAACTCACTGGAAACATTCATTAAGGGTCAGTCTGTGTATAGCTGTGCATCAAAGAAGATCCAGGAGAGACTTCTGAGTTGTAGGGACCTCACTTTGTCCGAAGTGGTTGACATTGCTAAAGTTTAGAAAATTTAGAAAGGCTCATGGCTGCTGAGCGTATTTAGCAAGATGTGTCAACTGTAGATGTGTCTTTGGAGGCGACACTGTTGCGGCCATTTCCACAAGAAGTAGATCTGAAAAATGTACTCAGAGAAAAAGGGCCCAATACGTGCTTTAGATGTGGCTCTAAGTACCATTTAGCCAACAACACAGATTGTCCAGCAGTCAACAAAAGATGCAATAAGTGCAACAAAGTTGAGCACTTTCAGGGTGTTTGTAGGAATGCAAAAGCTCAGGTTAGAGTGAGCAGCATTGAGTTGGATTCTGATCAGTGTGCTGAGTATTTTTTCTACAGTGGTATTGACACTTGCATCTGAGTCCAACAGTTCTGGTAATTAAAGCTAAAGGACCGTGGTGCCTGGCTCACATTAGGGAAGTGTCTCAGAGTATGATGGCAGATTTGGGTGCACCAATCACAATCATCTTTGATACCTTGTATAATGACAAGTGGAGCAAAACCCAGTTAGCTGCAATGGATATCAACCTGAAAGCCTTCGGGGAGCAGGATATACTCAAGTTGGGGTACTTCATTGATATGCTCACAAGTTTAGGCAGAAGAGTGGTCACCAAAATGCATGTGGCAGTAAAGGGCCGCAACATCATGGGTTGGCAAGACGAAGTTAGGCTGGGCATGATGTTGGTCCCAGGTTCTGACAACCCTGTTGTGTTGGCAGACACTCACATCTCATTCATTGAATCTGATGATGACACAATGGTAGACAGAGTGGTATGCAAATTCCCTGGTATTTTCACTTGGAACATTGGGAATATCACGAATTTCGAAATTCTCATAAAACTTAAGGAGACAGCTGTTCCTATGGTACACAAAGTCAGACACTTCCCCATGAGTGTCAGATCGGAGCTAAAAAGCCTGCTAGATAAGTTGCAGATAAGTTGTGTGTGGAAGGTGTTAATCAGGCTACAGAATCCTCTGAATGGGTCAGTCTGGCGGTGATTGTACTGAAGACGATGGGTGAGATCTGCTTGTGTGTGGATCTCTGCAACTTTAACAAGAACATCGTAGTGGATTGCCACCCTCTACCCCACGATAAAGCAGAGGAAGACACAGACGGGTTGTGGTAAAGGTGGAGACTTTATTATGTCTCAAGATGAATGAAAGCCCACGACGGACCTCCTACGTCTCCCGACTCGCCATCAGAATGAACCACACTCTGACAGCAAGTCAAATGGGCAGGAACTCGGAACGCAGTTGAAAAACGTACAATTGCAAAACATAACTGTGCATCTTGTGACGCAGTACGAGATGCACAGATGCCATAACCAACACGGAAGCGTGTCAACGCATCTATATGTATACAAACACATTTTTATGTATGCAACATCACTCATCCCATTATACTAAACAAAAACAAACAGACAAATATATAAAATAATGGAATGCAACATCATAGTAATGAACTAGTACAAAAAGTATTGCATGTAATAATCTCTGAATATGATGGGAACAAAAGCTTTGCGAGAAGATCTACTCCTGACGTCCTGTGAAGGAAAACTTTCAGAACTGATAACTAAACCCACATTTGCACTGCTGTAGGTTATCACTGATTCAACTCCAGAATGAAGAGCAATGCCTCCTTCACAATTAGGACGTGTAGATTCGGTATCCCCAGAAAATCAACATGCATCATCAGAATGATCATTATGTATCAAGACACCATTACTTTTGACTTCCTGCATTTTTCTGGTGAAGTTTTTACCAAACTCCTCCAACTCCACCATCCTTTACCTTCTACTAATATGCCCCCCTTAGAAACTTTAGATATACTGAAAGGAAGAGAAAATGTAGACTCCCCTTTTTGACCTTGTTGGGTTTCTTGATGATCACCCAATCACCTGCTTTGAAGTCAACAGACTTGGTGTTATGCTCGTTATTAAAATACTTTCCCACCGCAAGTTGTTTGTTTCTGACCATACCCTTTATGTCAATAGGATTGTCAGATCAGGTCAGCTCTTGCACCCAATCAGGACCCAAAGCACATAATGGTGACCTATTGCACAGCAATTTGAAAGTGATACACCCGTCACACTGTGAGGAGTCACCAAATAGTTCCATGTTGTCTTTCTTAAAAAACTTTCAACCTGTACCCCAGATGCACCCCTTCTTTAAGAAATCTTTTAACTTGCTTGACAAGACCATTGGAGGTAGGAGAGTATAAAGCAACTTGCATATGTTTGAAGTGGTAGTTGTCCACAAATTGTCTCATCCGATGAGACTTGAAATGTGTTCCATTATCTGTAATCAATTCCCTGGGCGGGCCTTCAATCTCAAAAAACTTTCCTAGGAAAGAAATGACCGTATTAGTGTCTGGTGAGGCAACAAAATCAAAGTAATACCACTTTGAAAAGTAGTCAAACAGAACAACCATGTACCTTTTAGAACTTGACAGAAGATCCAATGGCCCCGCAAAATCAAGGGATACCTTTACTCAAGGACCATCAGGGAAGGGAACAGTATGTAACTTGTTTTCTGACGTCTTCCAATGCTTGTCAGAAACCAAGCACATTTCACAATCAGACACCCATTTGTTCACTTGGACATTTATTCCCGGCCACCAGTAACATTGTCCGAGGTGATCTTCATTCGAAATGTTAAATAAAGACTTTCTCAATGTTAAAAGTGGAACTAGGAGACCATGTCTCAACTGGAACCTTTCCACAATTGACAATTAACTGGCAACTTGGGCGAAGGTGTCTAAAATGGATTTCAGACTCCTTTCTTTTGGCCAACCTTCTCTAACAAACTTGAACACAGTTAGCAAAAGGGAATCTTTTTGCAAAGCTTCTAACCAATCTTTTTAAGAGATCTCACAACTACGATTGATACTTTCATCACCAACAAGCACCACAACACACTCCACATCATCCACCCAAAGGCATCCAGGTGAGGCAGCCAGCCCTAGCATTCTTGCCTCCGGGCAGATACTGAATATAAAAGTTGTATTCTTACAGCCTAGGAAGAATTCTCACCAATCTTGCTGATGCCTCACCAGCACCATTACCGTTGAGCATGTAAAACAATTTGTGGCCCGTAAACACCTCAAATTTATCACCCCACAAAACTGTCCTAAATTTTTCAATGGCCCACGAATAAGCCAATGCTTCCCATTCAATGGTGCTGTAACTGGACTCAGTAGTTGTAAGAGAAAGGGAAGCAAGGAGATAGTATGTTCTTTGTTGACCACCCATTGGGATAAAACGGCCCCCAACCCCAGCTGGCTGGCATCTACCATTAAAAAATAAGGCTTACCAGCTGTAAACGCTGAGAGAATGGGACCAGAGGTAATAAGGGCTTTGATTTTTAAGAATGCTTCATCGGCTTCACCAGACCAAATAAACTTCTGCCTTTTTTTTTGAAGAAGTCTCAATGGTTGTACTACGAAGGCATTTCCATGAATTAAGCGAGAATAGTACTCACAGAGGCCTAGGAATGAACGCAATGTGTCTTTGTTATCAGGTGAATTGGTGTCGTGAATATCTTTGACTAGCGACATTTTGTGTTTAATACCTTGATCAGAGATACAATGCCCTTTATAGTCCAATTGACTCACCAGGAATTTGCACTTCTCTTTTCTTAATGGAATACCCACATCCTGAACCATACGCAACACTCTCTAAAGGATTAAATTGGGCTTCCTGGCACTTTCAGCAAAGATGAGAACATCGTCCTGGAAAGCCTAAAACCCAGGAATTCCCATCAATATGGTGTCCATGAACCTTTGGAACACACTTGCTGCAGAGGCCAAACCGAAGGGCATCCATAGAAATGTTTATGCACCAAATGGGGTGATGAATGTGGCGAGGTCTTGGCTCTCTGCAGCAATTTGGTGATACGCGATCCAACAACGAGAACACCTTGGTTCCCCCCCCGAAATTTGCCAAAAGTTGCACTACAAGCATGGATGGTTCATACTAGGCCCACTGATGAATGTGAAGCATGGATACTTCTCAAAAGGCCCAGCGATGCTCTCATTCATTACTAGCCCATTGATACATATACAACTATACACAAAATCTTCAATTGGACAACCAATGCAGTAACCAACTAAGCAGACTAGATCATATGAAATATCATAAACGGACATGCAGAGCTGTTCAAACCAGCCAGTATACTGAAAAGCATAAAACTGCACGTCTGTCTCTCACAATTCATCATCTGACACATTGCTACCCGCGGCAGCCCATAACACGATAACCACACCTCGGTGGTAATCAGGCACAACATAGAAACACAACCCACATAGGTTCAAACCCAAGAGAATATTCTTCCAACCACAAACCCACATGCTGTAGCGTGCTACTCATGTAAGCAAGCACTCAGCGCACCACATAGGGGGGAGTAAACGCTACATAAATACAAGAATACATTGTATTGTATTGCAGTAATAGGCTGGTAGATCCTGCACTTACAACAAACAACATTCACCAAAAATAATCCTTAATTATTGGCTCCAACAATGCATGGTCTTAGCTGCATTGCCATCACAGATAGGGTCTTCTGTGAATAAGAAGAACAGCACTGCTAGTACCAGTCCATTATTATGAAAAAGGGGTTGCAGATACTATCATATTGATAGAGTGGAAGTCGCATTTTATTTGTAGGGTAGCATTATAATCACGTGTAGACCGCACACGCATATAATCCTTTGTTGTATTAACGTAAAGTGTTAGAATTGTGAAACGTGTTAACATGAAAACGTGATGTATTTTATGTCATTGAAATGTAACATGGTGAGCCAACATGGAAAGTGAATGTAACTAGCAGAAAACATTAACGTAAAGAACTTGTGTTGTGGAATTGACACCTAATCATGAATTAAAAGTGCTTATTAATCGTGTCATTTCACATGTAGGTAGATACATTATTTGAAAGTGCCTTATTTCTATGCAAATTCATCAAGCTCATATGATGCTTTTTTATGTTAGCTGAATTTCGTAGGCCTGAAATGCCGTTCCCTGGAAAACTCTTGCTTTAGAATTAATAGTTGAATTTCATGTGTGCTGTGGAATTTGTTCTCTCACATATTTTGTGTTGCAGGTGAAAGAAGCGCTCTCGTTAGGTAGAATAATGTCTTTGTTTTATTAGTCAGGCAAGGAGAGAAGAAGTTACAATCATGTGGCTTGAGTCGATCAAGGAAGGTCGTTCTGCTTCACACAGGAGAAGACCTGGGAACCAAGGACAAACTGTATCAAGGAAAGAACACCGTTGTCCCGTGGAAAAACACCTTCAGGATCGTACCCAGAGCAGATGGCGTGACTCGCACTGGATTCTGGGAATGTTCCCTACGAATAATGTGTTGTTGGGAGTAGGGAAAGAGCCCCACTTCTTTTTTTTTTTACTTCGGAGAGAGAGCAACTTAGAACAAGCTCTGTCTTGGTGGCTTTATGCTACATGACCCATTGTTCTTGGAAGGGCTTCAAAGGAAGCCTCCACGTAGTGACACATTTTTACTTCTTCATCTGAAAATGCTTAAATAGGGATACCATCTTAGTGTTAGAGTAGGGATAGATTTACTGCTTTTTACTCACCAACCCTCGATGCAGGGGAATTTGGACTCGTGCTTTCTGACCTTTTGCATTTTACTTCTTGAATTAATTGTATTACTTATGTTGCAAAACACACAAGATGATGGACGGAATGTTGCACATTGGCAAAACATTCACCCCCAGTCACAGATCTGGGTTTAATCCATCGTTATTTTGCTCACCACGCCACCCCAGTTCAGACATGGCCATATGCAAATCAGTCTTGACCCTGTGCCTCATGGGAACAGTCCAGCCCGAACTGCCAAGCCATGTCTTCCCTGGACCGGAATGAAGCATCCTAGGACCGGTTTCTGGCTATCAGCCGTCATCAGCCAGGATAGCTTGACTCCAGTGGCGTAGTGAGCACGGGACCCACGTCTGGGCATACCCTTCCCACATAGGTCGAACAGCAAAACACACAAGATGATGGACGGAATGTTGCACATTGGCAAAACATTCACCCCCAGTCACAGATCTGGGTTTAATCCATCGTTATTTTGCTCACCACGCCACCCCAGTTCAGACATGGCCATATGCAAATCAGTCTTGACCCTGTGCCTCATGGGAACAGTCCAGCCCGAACTGCCAAGCCATGTCTTCCCTGGACCGGAATCAAGCATCCTAGGACCGGTTTCTGGCTATCAGCCGTCATCAGCCAGGATAGCTTGACTCCAGTGGCGTAGTGAGCACAGGACCAACGTCTGGGCATAACCTTCCCACATAGGGCGAACAGCAAAACACACAAGATGATGGACGGAATGTTGTACATTGGCAAAACATTCACCCCCAGTCACAAATATGGGTTTAATCCATCGTTATTTTGCTCACCACGCCACCCCAGTTCAGACATGGCCATATGCAAATCAGTCTTGACCCTGTGCCTCATGGGAACAGTCCAGCCCGAACTGCCAAGCCATGTCTTCCCTGGACCGGAATCAAGCATCCTAGGACCGGTTTCTGGCTATCAGCCGTCAGCCAGGATAGCTTGACTCCAGTGGCGTAGTGAGCACGGAACCCACGTCTGGGCATACCCTTCCCACATAGGGCGAACAGCAAAACACACAAGATGATGGACGGAATGTTGCACATTGGCAAAACATTCACCCCCAGTCACAGATCTGGGTTTAATCCATCGTTATTTTGCTCACCATGCCACCCCAGTTCAGACAAACTAGAATGGCATGGTGAGCAAAAAAACGATGGATTTAGGCCCAGATCTCTGTACTGGGGTGAATGTATGACATTGTTCTGCATTCTGTCCATCAACTGTTGTTTTTCATTACTTATGTTGCATCATTTAAGTTGGTTACGCAGATTTGGCTTTATGCTAATTCCGATGTATTTCTACACTCTCATATTGAGGTGTCTTTATGTTCAGTTATTTTTGGATTTGCAATAAATCAAAGTAACCTTAAGTAGCTGTCCTTTGTTACTATGTGTCCAAGGGTATTATCGACGAATTGATTGGCCTTTTAACAACTTTTCTCCCTTTTACATTTTCATGCTGCGAAAAAAAAACATTGAATTGTGACTCTAGAACCGGTCTAGAACTTATGGGCCCGGCCCTTTCAGTATAATAGATACACCACAATCAATAAATGTGCTTAAATGGGGGCCCTACAATGCGAACAGACACCTTCGTCATTCAGCAGTTCCTTCAGACTGGCAATGGGATTCTCGAACAATAATAAAAATCAATTAATAATATTCAGGTCTTCCAATGGAAGCCTATCCTGGGGAATATGAATGTGGACTGTAATTGGTCCAGGAAAACGGCAACTATATTCAAACGAGTTTCAAGATGGAGATTGACCCTATTTTTCTGCAATTGGTGAAGATCCAGTCACCAAGTATGTCACGTTCAATCTCCATTTTTCCAACCAACCAGTGAAGTGCTTTGTCTTCCTTACAATAGGCAAGGGGCTAGCAGCAAATGGTCAATTTGGATATGGAATACAGATACACCCCATAAATGTTTGTAATTGTGTCTGTCCTGTTTGAGCTTCAACCATAAATGAATAGTCCATAGATGGTCACTACGAAGTGCTTGGACCAGATATACTGCATGGATATCTGGGAAGATCCAAGGACAGAGCTGTCCGAGTAGCCAGAATGTTTTTTGTTCGCCTTGTTCTCTAGTAGTGTCCTGATCTGGCAGTGTGAATATAGAATTCCCCAACTGTTCCAGACGAGGGCGGGACAGTGTGGTACATATAGGTTGTCCATTCACAATGAAAACTGGACGAGGAAAATCCAGCTTGTGCTGTAATCACTGTGTCACACAGCACCAAGGCAAAAAACATGTAACACAACAGGTATATGGCACGTCACAACACAGACACACGGGGAAAGTGAAGGACTATAGCAGAGTTCTTCAAACACTTTTTGCAGAGCTGCCCAAGCGAAAACTATTTTCAATTCACACCCGCCCTCCCCCCCTCCAAATCTTTCAGGTCGAGAGGGGTAGTTAGGCAGGTTGGGTATTACTTTTTTATTTGGTCCCTAATGCACACTAACTCAGGTTATAGTAACTCAAACGCGAAGAGAGAAGTTGACCAAAAGTTTTTAGTGGTACTTTAGTTCCATAAACAAAACATAAAAATAAGATAGTGCATAACATTAAATGTGCCAAATGTGTATTCGTAAACATTCATAAGATTTAACGTTGGGTGATTTTTACTTTTTCACAAGAACAAGGAGTCTAGTAAACAAAAGTGGGAAAAATCAGGGGGAAAAAACAGTACATTTTCTGCTTTCAAATATAAACTCAGAATAGCAGGCAGAAGAAGAAATGACTGCGGTGTTACTTTAAAGAGGTCTAAGTGCTTCCTTCATTACTATTAATGGAAAGAGAAGTACTGGCACATTAAAGAAAATACAGAATGTATTACAAAATTAATTGTTGGAGTGCCAGCACATGGCACTTCCACCATGTCAAGAAATGAACAAATGGGTATTATTTTTGATATTAGAAACATTCCAACATTTGGGTGAACAGACGCAGATCTTAGAGCAGCTTTTCAAAGTTAATGCACAGCTGCCAACAGACCCCATGTTAGTGTGTGAAGCGACTGGCCATGTGCTCGGTTCCAATAAAAATGTGATGACCCCTAAAACAACGAAACCAGGGAAGAACTCAGGGTTGATGTTTGAAGCACGAAGCTGAAAGCCAAGGATATTATGCAAGGAACACGAGTAAAAACCGAATGGCAAAGGTGATCAGGAATGTAATATATCCAAGAAATCAGACTCTGCATTTAGGCTTACGGGAACATAGTCATTTTTTGGATATTTAATATAATGAAGTTTGAGCATTGAAACAGGGAGCGAAGCAACTGGATAAGCAAAAGTAATGTTGGGTTACAAAGGGAGAGGATAAACGTATAAAATGAATGCACTTCTGCACTATTCCAGTAACCATCAGTGTCTCCAATGAAGAGCTGAACCCGTGCTGAAGGCCAAATATCCAGAGCTATAAAAAGACACTGAAAACAGCAGCAAGATAGTTTTCGCTTCATGATCTATACTCTTATGAAGAAAGAGTCCGGGGACAATGGAGAACAGGGTTATAAAAGAGATTTCAATGTTTCAGAGGTACAAATAACAAAGACTTGTTTTTACGTAGTGCCTCATATTGCCATTTGTAAGTGCTGTAAATAACTGGTGCCTCCATTACCTACTGCAACAGTAACTCAGTTACCAAGATGGCGGGCTCAGTTTTTCGAGCTAGGATTCAAACAGGGCAATGCAAATCGCAGCAGATGTAGTGATGAGCATTAACTTACCAGAACTGTCTAGAGTACATGATACATATTCTAGTGTTGCCAAGGTTTATGAATAAGGACTGATGTAGTACATTCGATAAATTTCATGTCTAAGTTGACGGGTAACAACGTTACGGTGATTACTTATAGATACTGCATTTCAAGAGTACACTTAACTATCCCCAAATCAATTCAGGCTCCAGACTGCTCAGAGCAATCAGATTTCGCCGTTCCTCCAAAACCAAGGAACACCCAATTGTGTGTTAATTAATGTAGTGTTGAGGTTTCTGCAGCAACGGAAATCAAGTGAATATCTCTCCAGAAAGCAACAGTCAGCTAAACTAGCAATCATTTTAAGTTTAACTTACTATCACTGAGTTTCTGATGTCAAAGCCTAAGATCTCGTTGGACTGATTTTAACAATTGAAGGGGAAGCTTTCGTTTTAGCCAGAAGAACTAAGGGGCATATTAGCAAGAAGAAGCGATAATCATCGCTAACCCTGCTTAGCATGATTTTTTTTTATCGCTGGCTATCGCTGGAATATATCGCCACGCTAACGCTGTATTAGCAACGATTAGCGCTATGGCGATGAATATTCCAGCGATAGCGGGAAATGGGCCAACATCGCTGAAAAACCAGCAATGTTGCATGGAGAAGGGAGAACACCTTGCTGATACGACCCTGTGGTCGTATCAGCATAATCCACCCCCCATGTTAGGTATGGCTAACACCTGCTAATTGCAGGTGTTAAATAAATGGCGATGACCTCGGTTAGCGCGACTTTTCACGTCGCTAACTGGGGCCATGGCCACCTTGCTAATAGGCGATAGGCCTGTTAGCGAGTGTTTCCCAGGTTTGTTCGTCGGAACGCTCACTTTGCATGTCATTAGCGATAAATATCGCTGACATGCAAAGCGGTAAAAACGGGCGCTAATGCCCGCAAACTGTCGCTAACTGCTGTTAGAGACAGTTTGCTGATAGGGCGATATAAATATCGCCGCTTTAGCGGCAAAAAGTGCCGCTAAAGCGGCGATAGTGCCCTTGCTAATATGCCCCTAAGACTTCAACTCGGTCCATTGCCTATCTCGGTTTCCTGGATGGTTCAATGCTTGAGGAAATATGAAGCAAGAACAGGTGAATATAGGCAGAGAAATAAGAAAAGGGTGTTGATTTCCATCCGCAGTCCTTTTGCTCCTGTTTCAGCCCCCACTTTAGCCAGGACGGCTTGATGGGCGATGACAGATGCTGGAATATATACTTAAGCATGTGGGGAACATTCAGTGAAAGGAGCAATGGCATCCAAGTCTATTGTGGCTGGTTTGCGTATGTAAGAAATTATTGATGTGTTTATTGATGGGTTAACTGGTCTTCTGAATGTGCATTTAAATTTGTCTATTTCAAATGTGTTTAATGTGGTTGTTGACAGGCTTCAAACCAGAGAAATGGAAACTTTCAGCCACAATGGCTAGGAAATGTTACATTATACACTAAACAAACGTGAATAACGTACTCATTGCACAAAATGGATGGATGTACAATGCTACCATTAACGCATGTCACTCCGACTAGCTTGGTTTACATTTTCAGGGTGCACGGTCTCGGAACCCGTTGGCAGTGAGTCAAAGAGTGGGAGAAGCCAGGTTGAACCTGTGACTAGGCGAGAAGGATAAATTGGTCGGCGCTCCGTATAAACAATAATGACTGCTCATACGAGTTCCTACTTATAGTTGATATTTGCCCTGCTTAATTGCCAAACATCAACTAATGAATTGAATAACATCAACACGAAGGAGAAGTGTGTATTGGTGAAACAAGCTTTATCGTGTTTAGGAGAATGCGACTTACTTACAGGGAACGCGTAACCCGGTAATAATAACTGACAAAGAGCACAAAAAAGGTATAAGTAGCATCGTCTAAGGTCTGAAATACAGGCTGGAGATGGCGGTTCATCCTAGTCGACGAAAGATTTTAACATTCAGTGAAATAATAAGCATAACCGGAACTCAGGCGTTTGACAGTTTCAGCAAAGGAAAACAAAAACAAAAGCAGCATGCATCATAAACAACGAGACCGTTCGATCACGTTTCAACTGCGAGCTTAAATGGCGCAATATAGATGATCGCATGCCCACTACTTACACGGACTGTCAGTAAATTCAGCAAAATATCCGCTATTTGTAGATGAGTTCGGAATAGCTGGCACTTCTCTGTAATGTTTAGCATTTCCGGGATGTAGACTAACCAATCCCATGGCTGAACACATCATGTGTAAAGTAGCCTACGATTGGAGCTTTGAGCGCTCTTCATCCAATCCAAGTGCGATTTATGAATTCCGAAGTACTGATTGGCTGCGGAGGCCATACAGTTCCTGTTCAAGTCCTCCTCCGAAAGTTGGCATATTGCTTCCTAACCAAGGCTTGGTGTACTGTAGGCTCTCTAGAAGGAAGTCGGTTGTGTTGGCGGTGTACTGGGCTGTTGCTGTATACCGTTAATTCCGGGTGGTCAGAGTTAGCGATGCTCGGACACAGGGCTTTAAGCGGGGTGCATAAAGTGGAGAGCTTTAAAAGGGCGTGGCCTATGTAATTAAGATCGTGTCTTAAACTACATTTCTGTGATTTGCACAGTTTGTCAACCAACCGGTGTTTTTGTGCCTCTCTGCTCTTTCGGTTACTGTACCCAGTCCCAGATCTATACAGCACGACAGAAATACATCTAACTTCAGCAAAGACTAGTGCCTTTGTCAGTGGTTGTTAGCACTGTATGATTGAGCTATAAGAATTTTTTGAAACTAATGTTGAAAATGTCTTCATTCTGAAATTTTGAAAGTGAATTAAACATTACAGAGGCCTATAAAATGGGCGAGGGTGTTCAAAGGTTCATAATTGATCCAATTGTATTCACTGTTAGAACTGTATGCTCTTTTTCTTTCCACATCTCCTTCATCTGCATAGCTTACACCTCAACTCTTATCTTCAGCACCCTCTTTTCACTCTCTCCGGAATGCTGTTCTCCTACAATTCACCACCCCCAGACACGCAACTCACCTGTAATCACTGCATTTTCTTTTAAAATCTCTTTGTCAATATTTTGACAATAGTGTACTTCATGCTCATTTGCACAAAATCACAATTGCATCTGAAAAACGTGACCATTCCTTCTGTGCACTCTGCAGAGAGGCCACGGATTGAATGACCATGTATTCTATCACCTTTCTGAGTCATTGACAGGAGCTGTGAAAAACTCTCATTGCCTTCAGCCTCCACTCCAGAGTCCCCAATAGTCGCCAGTTATTAAAACCTGAGGTGATTCAGGTTAAAAGTATGCACTATACAGAGTAAAGTGCTCCACAAAATAAAAGTATAGAAACACAATATTCTAGAAATAGCAAACACTCACAGGGAATGCAAGATTAAGTAAAACATGTGAATTATAAACAGCAATTAAGTTACTGACGAGGATTACCTTATGTTTTTTACATTCACTAATCAGAAATCGATGAGTGTTTCTTCCTATAACGTTAAGGACATGAATATAGGACCCAATAGGGACCTGTTTCAATGCCCATTTATATTTACCACCGGGTCTGAGACCTGGAGGGACCCAGCCCATTTAAAACCCTTGATGGGCACCATCAGAGGGCTGCATGCAGCAGCCTGCAAGTTCATGAATGTTGCTGCCTTGTATCCTCGTAACTGGCGCTTTGCCTAGGGCAGTGACTGCCATCCAGTGTGCAGCCAGAGCCCGGCACCAATAGGGTTGCCACCTTTCTTAGAAAGAAATATTGGCTGCTTGCTTACTGTTTGTAATTCTGCAACAACCAAGACCTAGGAGGTGAAAAATAATTTGTGTAAAATTGTGAGGATTCTTTTGCAATATGGAAATGGAACTTCTGTTTGTTCTAACAATCATTCTGAAAGACTTGATAAGCTAACAGTGAGGGATTACCAACAGCACTCCACAGAGAGGGCGACAAATGCAGCAAATGGTTAGCCCGGTTACTGAGATGTAAACGTGACATATCACCAATTCTCACTTTGACCCGGCCAGATGGCTCCACTGCTACAACACAGCACAATTTTAATAAAGCAATGAGTGCACACCTCCAGATATTATACAATAATGTGGAACCTGATATGGTAGAACGAGCAGCTATATACCTTCACACACAAGGGTAACCAGGTTTTTTAGAAAAAAGGAAGAACAAGGAAACCACTTAGAGACCCTACCGGGAAATCCAGAGATTTTGGAGTAGAGGCCTCACCCAAGAAATAGTGGCATGCTTCCTCATCGGCACCTAGCCACACCCTGATAGGGTAATACAATCAGGGCGGACTCAACCACAAATGGGAGTTCTTGTATAAAATATCTATCTGGATAAAGCAGGGATCCAGTTTGAGTAAAGAAAAAAAGTTTTTAAAAAGCCTCATGGTATATCCTATCAGACATACTATTTATTAGTACGGTACCGTGGGTTTATTAAAAGTAAGTCCAGGGTTCCGATTGAGCTTTATTCTCTCAATCACCCGTGATTTTTGCCAACATGTTTCGGCCCTCAAAACGACCCATTTGGGTCTGCGGCCTTCCTCAGGGCTAGACGTATGTGTCCCTGCCTATTCTGGCATGCATTCCATGCACTTCAATGAGGCAGAAGGTTCTCACCTGAAAAAAGGGTCCTTCTGTATTTTAGGGGTATCTATACATGTATAAGAAAATAAGAATAGAATTTTTAACAACAAAACACAGTAGGGTAGTGTCTAATGTGATTCTCTTGTGGGGTCCCATGCATGTGACCACAGGGACCAGTCTGTGTTAACCTGCCGGTAATCTTGTAGTCCACCACCTAGCAGAAACCAGCATCACCCTGTTTCCTTTTTCTATTAAAAAAACACCTTATTCTGAACAACATTCAATGTGTGAAATGTGCTTAAGCAAAAAACATGTGTGATGTCTACTAGAGCAAATGCATGCATGTGAAAGTTCAATCTTATTGTGACTTTTTCCACTCATCTCTCTTACCCTAACTTGTCCTTTTTCGGAGATCATGCATGTCTGGCAGAGGGGACAATCTTGTTACCACACACTCAAGGAGAGAAAGAATACATATATCTATATCTAGTCATAGTTATCGCAGTCCAATCGTTGGTGTTTGTATCTCCTATTCCTAAAAGTACTGTTGCATTCCTTTGCATTCAGGAACAATCATGTATTCAATTTTCTGATCAATCGAATGGGCACATCCTTTGCCGCCAATTCATGCGCTCACTAAACCAAATTATGGATTTCATAGCACATACACCTCGCAGTTTCAAAACTATGTTGAGTTCATGGGATGATTGTCTGAAAGGTGGACCCCACCCACGGTTAGACATTTATAAAATTCTGACCACTATTGATGGTAAAGTGTCCCAACAGATAATTTGTGTAAGAACGTGAAAACAAAGCTCCCTCCACTGATTTTAATGACTCGAACATCGCAGTAGATATTAGCCACTCCTATGTTGATATGTTCAATGCCATTCTATCTAATATACCCTGCCGAAGCACTGTTGTAAAACACTCATGACAGTTTGACTTCACAGCGGTTAGTCACAGCACCGTTACTCAAAGCTACTGCCAAGGGTTAAATGTTTGTTTTTAAGTGTATATATACCGAACTGTGAAAACCATTGTGAGTGCCTTGCCATATATTAAGGACATGAATATAGGACCCAATAGGGACCTGTTTCAATGCCCATTTATATTTACCACCGGGTCTGAGACCTGGAGGGACCCAGCCCATTTAAAACCCTTGATGGGCACCATCTGAGGGATACAAGCAGCAGCCTGCAAGTTCATGAATGTTGCTGCCTTGTATCCTCGTAACTGGCGCTTTGCCTAGGGCAGTGACTGCCATCCAGTGTGCAGCCAGAGCCCGGCACCAATAGGGTTGCCACCTTTCTTAGAAAGAAATATTGGCTGCTTGCTTACTGTTTGTAATTCTGCAACAACCAAGACCTAGGAGGTGAAAAATAATTTGTGTAAAATTGTGAGGATTCTTTTGCAATATGGAAATGGAACTTCTGTTTGTTCTAACAATCATTCTGAAAGACTTGATAAGCTAACGGTGAGGGATTACCAACAGCACTCCACAGAGAGGGCGACAAATGCAGCAAATGGTTAGCCCGGTTACTGAGATGTAAACGTGACATATCACCAATTCTCACTTTGACCCGGCCAGATGGCTCCACTGCTACAACACTGCACACTTTTAATAAAGCAATGAGTGCACACCTCCAGATATTACACAATAATGTGGAACCTGATATGGTAGAACGAGCAGCTATATACCTTCACACACAAGGGTAACCAGGATTTTAGAAAAAAGGAAGAACAAGGAAACCACTTAGAGACCCTACCGGAAAATCCAGAGATTTTGGAGTAGAGGCCTCACCCAAGAAATAGTGGCATGCTTCCTCATCGGCACCTAGCCACACCCTGATAGGGTAATACAATCAGGGCGGGCTCAACCACAAATGGGAGTTCTTGTATACAATATCTATGTGGATAAAGCAGGGATCCAGTTTGAGTAAAGAAGAAAAGTTTTTAAAAAGCCTCATGGTATATCCCATCAGACATACTATTTATTAGTACGGTACCGTGGGTTTATTAAAAATAAGTCCAGGGTTCCCATTGAGCTTTATTCTGTCAATCACCTCTGATTTTTGCCAACATGTTTCGGCCCTCAAAACGAGCCATTTGGGTCTGCAGCCTTCCTCAGGGCTAGACGTATGTGTCCCGGCCTATTCTGGCACGCATTCCATGCACTTCAATGAGGCAGAAGGTTCTCACCTGAAAAAAGGGTCCTTCTGTATTTTAGGGGTATCTATACATGTATAAGAAAATAAGAATAGAATTTTTAAAAACAAAACACAGTAGGGTAGTGTCTAATGTGATTCTCTTGTGGGGTCCCATGCATGTGACCACAGGGACCAGTCTGTGTTAACCTGCCGGTAATCTTGTAGTCCACCACCTAGCAGAAACCAGCATCACCCTGTTTCCTTTTTCTATTAAAAAACACCTTATTCTGAACAACATTCAATGTGTGAAATGTGCTTAAGCAAAAAACATGTGTGAAAGTTCAATCTTATTGTGACTTTTTCCACTCATCTCTCTTACCCTAGCTTGTCCTTTTCCGGAGATCATGCATGTCTGGCAGAGGGGACAATCTTGTTACCACACACTCAAGGAGAGAAAGAATACATATATCTATATCTAGTCATAGGTATCGCAGCCCAATCGTTGGTGTTTGTATCTCCTATTCCTAAAAGTACTGTTGCATTCTTTTGCATTCAGGAACAATCATGTATTCAATTTTCTGATCAATCGAATGGGCACATCCTTTGCCGCCAATTCATGCGCTCACTAAACCAAATTATGGATTTCATAGCACATACACCTCGCAGTTTCAAAACTATGTTGAGTTCATGGGATGATTGTCTGAAAGGTGGACCCCACCCAGGGTTAGACCTTCATAAAATTCTGAGCACTATTGATGGTATAGTGTCCCAACAGATAATTTGTGTAAGAACGTGAAAACAAAGCTCCCTCCACTGATTTTAATGACTCGAACATCGCAGTAGATATTAGCCACTCCTATGTTGATATGTTCAATGCCATTCTATCTAATATACCCTGCCGAAGCACTGTTGTAAAACACTCATGACAGTTTGACTTCACAGCGGTTAGTCACAGCACCGTTACTCAAAGCTACTGCCAAGGGTTAAATGTTTGTTTTTAAGTGTATATATACCGAACTGTGAAAACCATTGTAAGTGCCTTGTCCATATATGGTCCGCATGCTATGATTGAATTTGTTCAGTGACAATAACTCTGTAAACATGCTACTTTAGCAATATTATTTGGTCCAATGGAGACCGGAGTACTGATTATTGAAACCTTCACTGATTATCAATATATTTTCATAAAACAGTTACTAAAACTAAAAGAAAACTATTTGCCGACCTAATCCATGTGTAAGTCCTTCCACAGTGTCTACACATAATGTATATAAATCAGCGTACTCAACCACTCAGCATTGCCGTATGATTAAGACCGGAAGCGGAGGTCGAAACGCGTAACGGATTAAAGCCCATGTACATCTGAAAATAAAGCAGTTTGATAAAATACTGGCTGGTGGGCTCGAGTGCTTTTCGTAAAAGGGAAAAGTGTGTCGTTTGGAATATATATATATATATATATATATATATATATATATCATATTTACCCATGTTCCTGTCTTAATCCTTGAACTTGATATACATGATTGCTCAGAAGTAGCATTGGAGCTGCCCTTGCACGAGGAAGAGGCTGCTGTGAAGGAGCCTAGGTTAGACAAAGCAACACCTTAGCTGCTACCTGGAGAAAGAACTACACCACTGTTCTAAGGGTAAGGTTTGATGGTCCCCAGGTGTCTAGCATGGGTAACAAAAGTACAGTGTTGACAGAAACGGTGCAAGCTTTCCTAGTAAAAGGAAAAATTACATGGTAGGTAGTAGCAGTGTATGATACAGAACGGCCACCTGTGCTGCAGCAGAGCAATATATATATATAATAGCATGTTGAAAGTAAAGTACGTCCTATTGATTTCACTTCCTTTTGTGTTGTAAGGTCTTTCTGCTTCCTTGGGCCAAATGAAGTAAATTAGACCAGTGTTAATAACAGGTTCAAAAAGCCCCTGCTTCAAATATAATTTTCGCTAAATATTAGGTCCGTTTGGTCTGTTTTGGTGTTTGGATAACAATAGGGTCATAGAAAAATGGGAGTAACTTACATGAACTATTTTTGCATCCTTTTGCACAATTTGATACCCCATTTTTAGGTCTCGTTTACAGCGCAGCTGTCATGTGACGTATTGTGATGAACCAAAAAAAAACTTTCAAGAGTACTACACAAAGGTGCTTTGGCTCTGCCTACATGTCAGTAGACAGGAGTCCATGTTTTGGTTGGGCAGAAGTTGTGCGGTTCTGTGAAAAAAAAATGCTTCCCTTCCACACTGCTGATTGTTTTGGTTGTTTATCCAGTTGCCCAAGTCAGCAGCAATATGCCTTCCTTTAACTTTTTTAGGGCACACACATGGAACTGTGATGCTGTTAGAGTGTCTCAGAGAAGTATAGAATTCAGTGTTTGTTTTTCTCTGGCAGCAGCACGGATGAGAGGAGGACAGTCATGAGGAATGTATTGCTATTTTTCAGTCCCAGCACCTCCCCTTCCACTATTAACTTTAGACTTCATGGTGCAGCTGTGTGTTTGAGAGCACTACAGTATGCCCAGGGTACACTAATCAACATGGATTTTTAAGTCTGGGTTAGCAGAGCAGCTGTCGGACTTTATGTGATAAACAAAAAAAGAGCTTTATACTGAGAGAGCGGCTTAGGCTCCACCCACATGTTTGTTCCACTGAGTACAGGATTTGATTGGGTCAAATTGGTGCGCTTCCACACAAAGGAGTGCTTTTTTGGCTCGTGGTTACTCAAGGTTATACTCCTTATACCAGGAGTGAGTCAGTTACGGTGGCAAGCCAATGATCATGGCCATAGGTCTGAACTGTTTACTATTAAATGTTATGATAAGGGCTCTAGGTCTGACATATTTATTGTTAAAAGCACATGTTAAAGTCAATAGGCATTTAAGTGTGGATTGTTATTACTCTACATTCAAACCTACACACAGCTATATTTTTACCTGGAATCTCAAAGGTTACTGTACTAGTCCAGGGTTTGGCGTAGGTTTCCCCTATGGCAAACCATGGATCTAAAAGATTTGCTCTGTGACAATCCTTGCTAGGCCCACTTAGGAGAGATACTATTTTGCTTAGCCAAATGTAATTTTGTATAACTTTCTAATTTTATGACTTTGAACTCTATAGTTGCCTTGTGGAAAAGCCTACTTTGAAAACAGTAGGCCTGAGATGTTTATGGTGACAAGCTGTAGACTTGATTGGTGCACTGGGAAACGTTATGTCTGCTGCCGTAGGTCTGTCTGCTTACTATGAAAGGCAGGTTATGACAGGCAGGTGATGACCAAGGCAGTTGGTCTAGATTATTTATTGTGAAAAGCAGTTTTGAAAGCCAGTAAGCCTTTAACAGTTGCTTGATATCACATTATGTTTCAGGCAATAGACAGGTAGTTTGTACATATAGCCTCACAGACAACCATAGTAGGCAAGGGTTTGGGCGTTGGCCAAACAGTCTGACAAACCCTGGGGGTTTTCACTGTGATGATTCGTGTTAGGTCCTATTGAGAGCGGTCATATATTGTTTTTCAAACTGTTTTTTCGACATATTTGTAATGTTATAGCTGTATGCATGGTTTTTGCCAGTTTATGTGCATTTGAATAAGCCTGTGTTGTTAACGTGTAAAGCCAAGGCCATATCGGTACTTTGAGAGAAGTCATGCCAGATTCCATAGGGTTGATCTGCGTATTATAAAACATTATGACAAAGCCAGCAGTCCTGACCTGCTTATATTGAAAAATATGGGTTAACAGCAATATGCTTTTAAGGATGGATTGTTATTACACTGTGCTAAAGACTATCAGCAGGAATTTTGTTACACGGAATCTCACTGATTATAGTAGTAGGCAAGGGGTTTGGTTTTTGTGACTCAGCCACACACTGTGGGGATATGCACTACGATAATCCTTATTAGGTGTATATGTAATGTTATATCTGTATGTATGATGGATGCTAATTATGAGCACTTCAGTAGGCCTGTGTTGGAGGTAGTATTTGTAGGAAAGTAGGATCTGCTTCTTAAGGTTACCCCCACTTTTTGCTTGATGTGATGCTGTTTTTGACTCGTCTGAGTGGGATCCTGCTAATCAGGCCCTAAGTCTATCTGCTTGCTCCCCAAATTGGTAAGTTCAGTACTTAGGTACATCCCAGATTGGATACTGGGGTACCCTTGTCAGTCCCTAGTATATGGTACACATGTACTCAGGGCATAGGTACCCCAGAGGTCCCCCATGGGCTGAAGCATGTATTATGCCACCCATAGGATACCATTCAAATTGGGACTACAGGCTTGCCATTGCAGCCTGTATAAGTTGGTGCATGCCCCACTTACTAAAGACATAGGTTTACTATATCTAAGGGTCACTGCACTTAAAACCTGTAAGTCACCCCTATCGCAGGCCTTTGCAACCCTGAGGGCAGGGTACTTGGTTCTAAGTGAGAGGGTGCCCCTGCATGAGCAGGACACCCCTACAGCCTACAGCAGTGGTTCCCAAACTTTTTCAACCTGCGGCTACCTTGACCTATTGGCCGTTGGCCACGGCTCCCCATTATGTTCCTTTTTTTTGACAGGTGGAGGGGATGTATACCCAGCCTCAGGAGTCGTCCATTTTTCTCCCTGAAAATAATTGGGATGAAGTCGATGAAGGTATTATAATTTTAGGTGTGGGGCTCACTCCTGGGAACCAAAAGGAGGGGGGATGGGCGGGGGACGAAATAAATAATTCTCATCTGCACCTTTTACGAGGTTGCTAGGTGTAAGATTGCAGCTATTATGTGTTTCATAATTTGTGGCAGTGAAGCACAATGGATATGTGTAGAATGAAGGGGCACATGGCTGCACTTTACCAAACCAGGGGCACTTGGATCATGCGAGGGGACAAGGCAAAGCGGCCCTTAAATTTCTTGGATGCACTGGAAGACCTGGAATGCACTCTGGGGGCTCTTTGGCATGCATTGGCTCCAATAGCTCTATGATTGGCACTGCCAGCCCAGAAATGTGCACTGGAAGCCCTGTGATATGGACTGGCAGATCTGGAATGTGCATTGGCAGCATTATGGTGTGCACATGCAGCCCTGGAATCTGGTGCAGGCTTCTCCCTGCTGCCTTAGTACTTAAAGTTTTACTGTTCTGATTATTGCGGAACTCCTGTCCTGCTATCAGTGTCCCACCAAGCCCTGTTTACTACGCTGCACAATAAGCATTGTTACATCATTTCCACTGAGTTTACAGAGCAGGCAGCTTCGGAGAGTCGAAGATCGACTTCTATATTCATGTCAGCACAGTGCTGCCTGCATCAAGGCCAACCCAGGACCAACAGATGCAGGATTGGAGAGGCTGATTTCAATGCTTGAACCTATATTATGATTCAATAAGTAAACTGCACTGTAATAATGAATGTACATTTCAATTTACGATGCTTCTGCAGCCCATTTGTTTTGTGTCAGTCTAGTCCGGGACGCACACAAAACCTGGCTTGTTCAAACAGGACATTCAAAGCAGTGACATATATAAGAAAAAAAATTTCCATGGACTATTGGGGTGACACTTTGCAAACTCTAACAAGAGGTTTAGTTCAAAACAATCTGTGGCGCACATGGTCAGGGAGGTGCTGGATGTGTCTGAGTGCACAGGACTAGATTGAAAATTGAAAGGCAATCACTGTCCTTGCACAGCCCCACTGTGTTTCAAATTTGCAAAATAGAAAATTATGAAGGCAAAGTACAATAGTCAGAGGCATGTCAGGAAATGGAGATCAATGAGCAGGGTGGTGGGGCCTGTAGCCAGAGGGCAGCACACACTACTTGGTCCGTGCAAGGAGGATATGGATAAAACAAATAGCAAATGTCATGTTAATTGCTGACTAGAACCTAGAGGGACTCTTGGCATACCAGGCATACTAGACTTAACATACTCTTAGTATACCATAGTAAGGAATACTTCACCTACTACATACCTCTCCCTACACCTAGGTTAGGTTGGATACATTGGGGTAGAACTAGCTTAGAAACGCATCGTATGAGTACTCGCATTTTTAGTCTGTGTTATTTATGTAAATGAATATCTGCTAAAGATAATGCTATCGCAGTACTATTTATTTCTACTGCTTACGATGTACATTATTTATCTCGCATACTGTCTTGTGATCATAACAGCACTTTTACTTACACGAGAAACAAGACTGTTCAATAAATCTTTTATTGAAACGCCCGTCTATTCTTTCTGTGTAACTTTGAGGAAAACTAAGTATGCACGAATGAGCTGAGTGAAATAGTTATCTATTGTTTCCACGACTCTGGGACACGTTCTGATTCTAAAGGGAAACAAAGTTGTCATGTTTTGCGGCTGCCAGAAACTACTCCTTCTTGTTATCCAAGGAGTTTCTAGTGGCCTCTGAGCTAGCTGGCACAAGTAATTAAGTTTAATATACTCGATAGAGACATACTGACCTTAGTCCTATGTCAGACCTATAGGGGATATTATTCCAATGCGCAGAGCCTATTAGGGAAATAGGAGCTACACTACATGGCGCCAAACGTTTGGTAAGGCGGTAATTTAACGCTAGATACTGAGTAACTCAGCCGTGCTTTTTCTCTCAGAGATCCCTACCTATATACTCCAAAAGATGCCTGGAGTGGGCAGGGTTAAGTATCCACCACGGCTACATAGGGAAACACCCTATATATTAGCTGTTTGGTTTGCTCAACGTTGAAGGATACAGTGTTCCAAAATATTGTGCACCTTATCTTTGTTTCCTTGAAACTTGTTCTACATTTTTTCAAAGAACAAAATGCCTGGCTCCGACACTGAAACCGGAAACGGTGGAACTGCGGAACAGCCAGCTGCAACAGCTTATAATATCACAGGTTTTATTGAAACCGAGGAGGGTGTTATAGACATCCCTCAAAACTTAAGAAGAGCCATCACTCTAAAACTTATAAAACACGTTCTGCCACCAAGAGGTGGTAGAGCAGTTTTTGTGATAGAGGCACACGAATCCTTTCAGACAGAGGTATTCTATTCATGGGTAATATTTCCTGAATCCAATCCAGTAACACACATGTTTCACTTCTACAAAGAAGATGATCCACCAGAGGAATACATTCCTTTCGAGGATATAGAAATTCCATTAACATACCAAGAGCATCAGCTCTGGTTTAAAGGCGCCCTAAAACATCACAGAAACATTACCAGGCTCGGTCCACTAGGTAGACCAGGAGCAACATGGCCGATTTTAGTCAGGCTATACACCTCATCCCGACATTGAAGAAATGTCAGACGAGGAACTACTTGTTCAACTACAAGAAATAATAAAAATCTACAGACAACTGGTCCAATATGTCATGCGGACTTTCACAGTCCAGCAACCACTGACACTTCCAAATCCAACTCCCCAACAGGGGAATACACTAAAAATTACACCACAGACTCTCTACGCAGTCATGGGTAAAATGCCCACAAAGCGTGAGCAAATTCCATTCTGGATAGCTCAAAAAATTACTCAAATCGAAGCAGTATTTCCAAATACTAGCCCGTATGAGAAACACAGAATCCTAACAATCAGTTTACCGATGGGGATCACACCACAACTGGAAGACTGCACCACTTGGGGCTCAGTCTTTGCTGCCATCTATACTAAAACACATGGTATTCCGTCAATTGCGGTAATCCCAGATGTCCTGAAACAAATTCAAAACGAATACGGGGCAGAGCCTGCTCTAAATTTAGGTATGAAATTACTGAAAAATTTCGACCAGGTCTCAACAATAATATTATCTAATATTAAAGGGGAGGCAGCAGCAGTGGCGATCCGCCAAAAATTAAGGGAATTCGATGTTACAGAACATCAAACTGAACTACCCAGAATAATTGAACAATCTTATGCAGAATTAGGCAGAGATAGTTTGGGTGGAAGACCAGTGAAGCCGAAACTATCTGAAAGTCCTGAGAAGGACTCAATTAAACAAGCTCCTACATCTTCTAAAAAGAAGTGGGAGACTAATAAACAAAATTCAAACGAAAAACGTTCTCAATCCCGAGGTAGGTCTCCTCAAAAGGAGCCCTCTGAAAGGAGGTATAACCTCAGGAATAGGGATAATTTGAGAAAACCTGACAGGTATCAAGATACTGATACACGTTCCTCTCCTCCCTTTCAGATCTCATCACAGACTTCGGAAAGAAGAGGACGGTCAGAACATAGAGAAGAACGCGTAAAATCCAAAGAAGAAAAACACGCTACGAAAAACAAAACAAAACCTCAATTCTCCAAAAGAAAGTAGCAGGTCTGAAGATCAGACATGCCGAGAATACTGAGAACACAACTCAAGAACGGAGAATGGGCTCAGACAATGCTGGACAGTGCAGCAGAAGTCACAATAGCTCGCCAGAACCTGAAGGAACCTCAGGAGATAGTGGACTTGAATGAGTACATTACAGTTGAGACTGTAGACACCAGGGTTAGTACTCCACAAAAGTTATATGAAATAACACTCCGGATGGAGGGAGACATACCTAGACAGGTGAAAGCACTTTTTGGGAAAGACTATCAAGGGGCTATGACATACTTCTAGCAGAAAAGACTGGCCACCACAATTTGTCAGGGAGTTCCCACACGGCGAGGACATTATTATGCCTGCCTTCTCCAACCATATTCCAATTCACCTAAAATATACATATGCAAGGAAATGAGCAGTAGCCCAGGCCCCAGCATTATATAAAAATCATGTAGGATGGGATGAGGACTCACCTCGCTCAGGGCCGTTTCTAGGTGTTTTGCCGCCTCTAGGCGAGAATTGAAAAATGCTGCCCCCTCCCTTTTACTACCATCACTCTCTCCCCTGTCATCCAGGCTAGAAGAATTAATGCATTAGATATAAAAGAAGTTGCA
The DNA here is from genome assembly GCA_963921515.1 of Calotriton arnoldi. Taxonomy (NCBI): domain Eukaryota; kingdom Metazoa; phylum Chordata; class Amphibia; order Caudata; family Salamandridae; genus Calotriton; species Calotriton arnoldi. The sequence goes on along the minus strand of CAWUFW010000873.1, from coordinate 1,047,978 downwards.
TTCAACATCAAATTGATTTTTCTTTCCCCCTTTTGCCGCCCTAGGCGGCCGCCTAGTCTTGCCTAATGGTAGAAACGGCCCGCATGCAGGGAACCTGAGTCTTGCGGAGCTCAATGGGGATTCCCCAATGCAAAGATTGTTCTTAAGTATCCTCGAGCTGCATCAAGCCATGTTTATCCCTCTGCCGTAGCTGATTGCATTGATACTTGACCCTTACGTATGTTTATGTATTACCTGCATATTCTTTTATATACTATAGGATATAGTTACGTCTCTATGCGAGTAATAATTGTAACATCAACTTAGGTAGTCACTAAAGGTAGGTCCAAATTCTATTTGCTGCTCCTAACATACTTATCAATATTGGCTAAACAGCTGTGGTTTGGCTATAACTTACACTGTAAATAAACATTAAATCAACATTCGAATTGCCCCAGATCTCCCTGTAAACCTCATCCAAAATCGACCCAGAATCTGTAAACGTGCTGACGAAATAAGTGTGATCTGGGTAACATAGCTTTTGTTACTTGGGTACCAACCCTATCCTATCTGGTATGGAAGGTTTGATCAGTGGCTCGACGCAGATTTGTGTTATATTTTTTAAGGTTGCATGTTTGCTCTAATATGGCAGGGACGATATGGCTGTTTATCCCATTTGCCATCGAATTTGAGTCCAAAGTAAACGACAAACCTCCAGCAGTTACACAGATGCCGCAAAAACTAAAACAGTAACCATAATTTATTAATTAATGCGGTATTTTTCCTAACGTGGACACTTTTTCACCGCCGTATGACTTCACAGGAAATCATGGAAGCACGTTTCGTACGTTGAAATACAAATAACTGGTATAGGTTTTTGTACCTCCGTGAGGGAAATATGAGGGGGGCGGACAAGGGCAGGACGCGGTGGCAGCACGTGCGCAGTGGCGGCAGCAGGACGTTCCTGACAGCGGGGTCAGAAGACGGGCACTGGTGGATGCGCTCAGGGTAGGGAGGTGAGAGGACGGGGGAGCAAGGGTGGCGGCACCCAGGTGGGAGATGGGGAATGGAGGCTGGACCCGGGGATACAAAGGGGCTAGGAGTATGGCTAATGTGACTACCCAGGGCCGGTGTAGACAACGGGCAATAGTGGCAGCCCCACGGCAGGGGTAAGGACTGGCCAGCAGGGGCAAGTACAGACATCAGCAGTCAAGGTAGCAGTGAAAACGCGCGAAGTGCAGGGTCAAAAGGCCGAAGCGGAGGCTGTGCACTCGGTGAGGGCTGGGGCCTGGGCGGGAGTTGGGGAGGGATGGCAGCTCCCAAGGCAGGGTGCAGGTGATGCACAGCGATTTACCGCACCCAGGGGTTGTTGGACAGGAGCTGGGCAGTGGGGATAGTATCCAGGTGAGGGGTAGGATATAACGATCGCAGCGCTCATGGCAGATGTTAGAGCGGGGACAGCTGATGGCATTGTGTGCAATGGCTAGAAGATGGGCAGTGGTGTCTGCACCCAGGGAACATGTTCGGCATAATGAGCAGTGCAATCACCCAGGGCGAGGGAAGGTTGTTAGTAGCTGCGAGACCATATTACACAGATCAGGTTGTAATGGGCCCTGAGAGCGGGGACATGTACTAGGCATAACATCAATTTCAATTTACCTTCAAGGGATCCGGGCTTTAAATTAATTTTTGCCTGCCTGCCTGCCAGCCGACCAACCCCCCCCCCCCCGGGTACCTGATAGGCCTGCAGGCGGGCCGCGGTAACTCTCTCTGCCTCTTCTTGCCGGCCGCGCGCGCACAGGCACAGCCCTTGCGGCCGCCGTGGCGCCGAACGTGACGGCACGTCACCCTGGTCACGTCGAAGGTCTAATTGAAGAGGAGCCGCGCCCGCGCTACGCTACATGGCAGATTCGGATTCATTCAATAGTGAAGTCAAAAGAGAGTAAAGAACTCATGTTTTTAACTTTTGCCACGGCCGCCGGCCGCCCTCCACCTTTTGCCGCCCTAGGCAGCCGCCTAGTCCTGCCTAGTGGTAGAAACTGCCCTGACCTCACCATAAAATACATCTGAAACATGAACCAACTGCACAAAGGCAGTATCCAATAAAGCAAGAAGCTAAAAAACAGGTCAGGGAGATCTTAGATCAACTTGAATACCAAGGGGTGATTGAAACATGCACCTCCTCAATGAACAATCCTTTGTTTCCTGTCTCCAAACCAGACAATACATATCGTCTAGTTTTGGATTACAGACACCTAAACACATGTTCTAAAACCTTTGCAGTGCAAAATGCACATAGCACAGCATTAATGAATAACATTGTGCGTAAAAATACAAAACAACATTAGACATCTCAAATGGTTTCTTTTGTCAAAACATAGCACCTGAAAGCAGGTACTTAACAGCATTCTCCATAATGGGGACCCAGCGTCACTTTTGTCGACTCCCACAAGGGTTCAAGAACAGCCCAGGTTTATTCTCAGCGAGGGTAATGGAGTTACTACAAATTTATGACAATGAGGCATTGTCCTATGTCGATGACATCTATCTGACGGACGATGACCTGGACAAACACTTGAACAGGGTGAGCACCATTATACTGGGCTTCGCCTCTGAGGGCTATAAGTTCAACTTTAAAAAGTCCCGAATTGCCCATCTCAATGTCCTATTTCTAGGATATGAGCTTTCAGGTGAAGGCAAGAGCTTGGCAGCTAACTTTCAAGAGAAATGTGCGCTGCTCCAACCTCCAAAAACGCTAAAAAACTTACAATCCATTCTGGGTTTCCTAAACTTTGGCAGAACATACATTCTAAATTACGCAGAAAGGGTTAAACCTCTCTACGCATTAATCAAACCTAATTTTTCAATCAAAATTGGACAAACGAACACACAGAAATCTTGCGTTCACTCCAGGCTAATATGTTAGCAACAAATCACTTACAAACACGCGTAAGTCAACGCAATTTGGTGATCCGAATAATTTCGGGTCAATGCGGATTCACCTACTTAACCTTCAATGAGGGTGAGAAAATACCAATTGCATACAAATCTCATTTGTACACACAAGCGGAAATGCACTTCAGTTCAACTGAAAAAATTCTAACAGCAGTTCAAACCACTGTAGCAAAAGAAAGAGCCTTAGCCCAAGGGAAATACATTATTGTCGTAACCCCAGTACCAGCTTTAGAAGCGGTCACAAAAGCAAGCATTCCAAATGCTAAAGCATTACATCCAAGATGGATACAATGGGTTAATTCTCTTGCTGCAACAGATGTTGAATATGTTTTTGATCCAGATTTAAAAACACAAGCATTCCTGCAATATGAACAAGAATGTCCTCTGCCCACTGAGATTCTGCCTCTCGATCAGTACGAATTCATAATTTACACTGACGGATCCGCACAACCCGCAACAGGGAGTAAGCAAGCTTACAGTGCAGCGTGTGCTATCGTTAAAGGTTGCATGCGATATGGCATCTTCAGACCTATGGTCACAAAAATCCAGTTTCTAGGAGATTGTACAGCTCAGCGAGCTGAACTACAAGCATTCAAACTGGCACTTGAAAGTACAGATCGAGAATTCCCCACACTGATAGTGTGCGATTCCTTTTACTGTGTTCAGTCGTATAATGAATATATACAAAACTGGCTTGAAAATGCTTTCAAAGATGCGAAAGGTGGCACAATAAAGCACAAAATGCTTTGGGAACAAGTAGTTCAGTTAAAAACCGAACTACCAAAGGCTCACGTGATCCACACACTGAGTCATCAACGTGATGGCGTTCACGTTGCAGGGAATTCAATGGCTGACGAAGCCGCAAAGGGGGCTGTTCAGACGGCTTCCGTAGCTGCGATCACTCGGTCAAAAACAAAAATAGACGATGAAATAATGTTAGCTGTCAATGCGTCAAGCAAGGGCAGCAGTGCAGCGTTACCAAAAAAGTTTCCACTCTAGTACTCTTATGTAATTGATGCGAACAACGTTCCTTTTGCTCGAATCCCTGGAGTGGGGGATAGGGTAATTCCAAACAAGGAACGCAGATTAGGACTAATCCTAGCAGCACACGAAGGGATAGCTTCTGCCCATGCAGGTGTTTCTGCAACAGTATCTTTACTCAAGCAAAGATATTGGTGGCCTGGCATTAGGAAACAAACTAAAAGCTATATTTTAGAATGTGATATTTGCCAACAGATGAAAGTCTCAACAGTGAAACGTCCTGCGCAGACACCCCTGTTAATTTCAGACAAACCATTAGCTTGTGTTTACCTGGACCACTGCGGTCCCTTGCAAAGGGACAGTAACTATAAATATATCATGGTTGCAGTGGATTCATGCTCCAGGTTCCTATGGATATGGCCTCAGCGCTCGGCTGACGCTCGAACTGTTATAAAAGATTTGCGAGTCTTTATCGGCACATACGCAATAGGCACGCTACATTCTGACCAGGGCCCTGCGTTTAGCTCTCGGGCTTACAAAGAAGCCATGGCCAGTCTGGGCGTTGCATTGCGGTACTCCTCTCCATTCCATCCTGAGGGAAATTCGGTTGTGGAAAGGAAAAACCGGGTCATAAAGCGGTCTAGAACAGCTAGGGTATTAGGTTTGGGTGATGGGTGGGTCAAACATCTTTATGGGGTCCAACGCTCATTGAACAACCTGCCAAGAAGTTCTCTAGGGGGGGTCACTCCATATGAGGTCCTTTTTGGGACAAGAATGTGGGTACCAGATCTCGATGACGTAGGCACAGTGGTGGAAAATAAAACGTTTGATATCAAAGATCGTTTGGCTGTTTTACAGGAACTGAATGAGTTAAGAACGAAACAAAGCAACGTATTCCTACAGCCAACCACCACTGGGGAAAAACCGGCGGTCCCAGCAAGGCCTGTCTGGATTCCAAAAGTTGGGGATCTAGTCAGAGAAAAATTGCAGACAAGAAGGAATTTGGACCTTCTTACAGACAACCAGTACCTGTCCTAGCAGTTCAAGGAACAAGAACAGTACTTCTGCCGCCCCTTGCTGGAAGAAAGGAGAAAAGAGTTGTGTCCATCGACCTCATCAAACCACAGTATGTGGCCAATACTAAATAGTAGGCCTCGTGGACTCCGACCTAGTAGCAGACGCACTCCTCTCGCTACTATCCAAGAGGTTCAGACTGAAAGACTGATAACAATCGAGAATTCAGCTGTAACAGATGAAGGACTAAGCAACAATGCGATGGAACTCATCCCTCTTGAAAATCAAGTAACAGTTCATCCAAATACACCAGTCTACACCAATGTAGCGAGTGATCAACTGGTTCCAAGGATTTCTACAAATCCTGATGCAATTCCAACAATTGACAGAACTGCTTCTGGCTATTTCATTAACTTTGATACGTTCTCAGAAGATCCGAGTGATCCTGAAACGACCCAGCATCATTGAAATTCAAGCAGCAAGTACAAGACTTTCTTCACTTTCTGAAAAATACTTATTTGGTTTCTCCATGGATTGAACTCTGGATTACATCTGGACTTTTTGTTTTCCTGCTCTGGCAACTTTGGTTACAACTGTGAGCGTGCTTATAAGTGGCAGATACATCCATGTGAATACTGAAGGAAAAGATGTAAACGTACTTTTGAAACCTCATAAATCTTCCCATCGTGAAGCAAGAGATTTGTCATCAGTGAACATCACAGCTGTTCCTATACAGGATGGTATAGTGTGGGACAAAACAGATTTGATATCTTCGGCCCAACGGAACAATTGAACATTCCACATTTGTTTAAAATTTCACTAAGTGATCTCATTTCGTCCAGTACCTATTCTGATGATTGGGACTTTGAGACTGTTAACGACATAATGTTTGACCTAAAAAAATCTGCTGCATTTTCTAAAAGTGAATATTTAGAGGGTTCATCAGACTATGAAAAGCTGTATTGCTATAACCACTATGGTCATCATTATTTGCATAAATCTGCATACCCTAGAAATGTGTTTATGTTTAACCAATGGGAACATTGTCCTACACCACCACACGGTAGTTCAAAAACATTTGCTAACAAGTTTACATATTTTTCAGGGTACAATACATCTGATCCAGAAACGTTTTTCTATAAAAATGTAAACAAAACAGGACTGAAAATTATGTTAACAAATACGAAACAGATTTATTCTGCAATATTTATTGCCCAACTGTCTAGACAGGGTTTCGACTTATGGAAAGACACAATAGACACAAAAACTGTGTGGGGTACTAAAGATTGGCAAGTGCAGGGGATAGAAGCGTTATTTAGAGCCTGTATCATCCCTGCACAAATAATGTTTTTGAATGAAACTGTCCAACAAACATCTTGTCTTGGACTTGCCAAGATCAAAGAGATGAAGACACCTTCTGTACCAACACCTGCCAGTGATAATAATACACAGGCAGTGGTGACAGTTGACAATATACTACAACTCAACAGATCTAATCCTGATTGGAAAAATGGTTGATCTGGCCCACAGACACGAACAACTGTCAGGAAAGATTCCTGAATAAAACTCAGGGCTTTACTATTCATAGGCCAGACCCAAGATACGTCCAAAGACAGCATCCGGGGGTAGTAACAACATACAGTGTAGGAAAATTATGCCTCGATTGGCTTCATAAATCTACACTACAGGATGTGAAACAACACTTATCCTTACTTAAAGAAGACGCAGACATAAGGGAATTCTTACTTGGACCAAGAAAACCGCGTCAAAAACGTTTCATATATGCCGGCATTTATGCTGCCTATAATGAAGCATGGAAAGTGTCACAGATGGAGGCCGCAGAACGAATACGTGAACTTGATCGTATTAATTTAGAGAAAACCCTCTCTGTGGTCGACAATGGGTTAACAACTTTGTCCTCCAGAATATATTCATTGGATGGCATTGTATCCTCTGCTATCGACATACTAGAACAAGATTTGGCGATGTTACAGCAAGGCCAATCTCAATTACGTTCTATTGTGTTATTAAGCTGGACGCTGCAATCTTTGCGAGCGGGCTATGTGCCTTGGCGTTTCATCAACACATCGGCTCTGTTTGCAGAATACAATCTAACTGATAAACAGATCGAACTGGCACAAAGAGGAGCAAAGTATACAGTGCTGAGCATTGAAAAACTGGAAAAGTTACCATTCACAGTGGCAGAAAAACCAGCTACAGAATGGCTTATTCATGGCAAAATCACATTACCTGTGACTACTTTTCAGTTTCAGTATTGCCTCAAACAAATGCAAGCAGGCAAATATGAAAGGTTGGGTAAGGAATACATTAAGACATCGTGGGATTTACTGTATACATATAGATGTTGGAGTGGGGATCGTGAAGTGTTTTTGAGCGGTACACACTGTAAACGTGCACTGAGCGGTTCGCTTATATGTCAGGACATTTCTTTACACGGGGCTTGTAATGGTTCTGTGGCAAATTTGTCTTGCCATCAGCAGGGCACACCAGCTGCTGTGATTAATCCAACATGTTGAATGATCAGAGTTGCTGCGGCATGTTGCCAGGCATCCCATATCTAGTAACGGTTAACTCCAGGGTCACTTGCTGTATGCAAGTATTGTTTGCCCCAATAGACACAGTCAGGGACTCACCTCTATGGCCTTCGCTGAACGTCTCTTTTATAAGATTTGATACTTTGAGCAGAATAAAAGCCATGCTTTTACAGCAAACAGTGCCTTTGACCTCGGCCAAAGAAACCTATGATCTACAAGTAGCAAGGACTTCGGCTGAGATACAGACTTTAATACGTACAAACTGCCCTATACATTTCGTGGAAATGATAGGACGTATCTTTAACATGTCTGATACAAGCGGAATTGTACATGTATTTAAGAGCATCTGTTCCGGTCTGTTAGCACCTTTCCAGGCAATACTCGGAATCATCCCGAACTTTGCACATTCGGTGTTTGGTGGCATACCGTTAATTCTAGCACTTGTTGCCGGAATTGTATTTCTCTTCCTGCTATTACGCTATGGCCAGCCTATTCGCAGACATCACTCCGAGCGAAATGGAGAAAGCTCTCCTTGAACGAAAGTGCTGTGAGCGAATAGTACAGCTTTTGGGCATGACTCGTCTACGGGACCTTAATACCACGTGGTTCCTGTCATTCAGACCAATCTGGCAAGATTGCATCTTACCTGTTCTACGATGCCTGCTATGCGGTGAAGAATGCGTGTTGGACACCTGTCTAACATTTCCATCAGCTACGCCAACGGATGTCGATACTCTGCTGGACCCGATAACGGCCCATGCTCTGTCTTGTCCCCAGAGGCTACCCATCCTGATGACAGCATTCATTGAGATCTCACAGACGCTTCCGGCTGCTGCTGAGGTACGAGATGGATCTACAGGCACACAGGTAACAACGGACGCGAACATTGCTGCGGCATCCTATGCTGAAAGCGATGCTTCACATCTCTGTGCAATTAATCTACTACACGAGGTGTTCCGAATGTCACCAACTACGGTGGACGATATTTTGTCTACAGAAATAGATGATCTCATGTTTACACCAGACCCGTAAACTGACTCTGATTCAGCCCACAGTGTTCCAGAGATGCAGTAACAATTTAGCCTTCATATTTCAAAAACTTGAAACTCTTCCCAAATTGAACTTTTTTCAGTTTTTTCAAAAATGGCAAATCAATCTGCTTGAAGTAGAACTATTCTTATAGTACAGACTTCGCGGTACTTCCACAGACACTTAGTCATCTTGTTTGTCTAAAAAGTTCATTATTTTCCTGACATGAAATGACTTTGATTTTTGCATCACTTATCGATCATTTTCTGTCAAATGTAAATATTACTGCTAATTTCATTCATATTGTATTTTATTTTAAATATATGCCTGAAATGAAAAGCGATGCTTCAAATGTACAGTACCTTTTGCATTCTAATAGGTTTTTCAAATGCCTTTTAAATGGTTTTATGAAATATTTTAGCAATATGCGGTACTCCATTTTAATTTTTAGCATTTTAAATGTTTAGCATTTTAGAATTATCGTACACACGAAAGTGGAGTGGGTGTTGTATTCCTCTTAGGGTGTCCATACACGGGCTTTCCTGTATCATGTCCTTATATAGGCACAACTCGCCCTGCCCTTATATAGGCATAAAATCCCAGTCCTTATTTAGGCATTAAACCGTGCACTCCAAATACAGGCATGGTCTCCGACATCCGTCCACCCTAACGTCACAACGAGTTCTTGAAGAACAGACCCTTAGGCTTCGGGAGTTTCCCTAGCACAGGACTATTGATTTCTTCAAGGACTCATCTATTATGCATGAACCGTTATACCTTAGGGGTTCATTCATGACGTCTTCCGCTGTCCGATTCACGTCAATGCTAACATTGTGAGGTACCTCTCAGGTATAAATATACCTTCCCTAGCCCTTGTAAACTAGAGGAGACCTCGACTTCAGAGGAGCCCGTTTCCCGGCCTGACGCACTGAGAAGACGCTGTCATCCCTGCACGCAGAGAATCCAGCTTCCAGTGATCCGACTTCCCTTGCGGGGTGTTGGAGTTCGAATCTGGCAAGAGATTCCCACCTCTCTCATTCCTAAGGTATGAAGCTGACTAGAACCTAGAGGGACTCTTGGCATACTAGGCATACTAGACTTAACATACTCTTAGTATACCATAGTAAGGAATACTTCACCTACTACATACCTCTCCCTACACCTAGGTTAGGTTAGGTACATTGGGGTAGAACTAGCTTAGAAACGCATCGTATGAGTACTCGCATTTTTAGTCTGTGTTATTTATGTAAATGAATATCTGCTAAAGATAATGCTATCGCAGTACTATTTATTTCTACTGCTTACGCTGTACATTATTTATCTCGCATACTGTCTTGTGATCATAACAGCACATTTTACTTACACGAGAAACAAGACTGTTCAATAAATCTTTTATTGAAACGCCCGTCTATTCTTTCTGTGTAACTTTGAGGAAAACTAAGTATGCACGATTGAGCTGAGTGAAATAGTTATCTATTGTTTCCACGACTCTGGGACACGTTCTGATTCTAAAGGGAAACAAAGTTGTCATGTTTTGCGGCTGCCAGAAACTACTCCCTTCTTGTTATCCAAGGAGTTTCTAGTGGCCTCTGAGCTAGCTGGCACAAGTAATTAAGTTTAATATACTCGATAGGGACATACTGACCTTAGTCCTATGTCAGACCTATAGGGGATATTATTCCAATGCGCAGAGCCTATTCTGGAAATAGGAGCTACACTACAGAAGGAGGGTATGATACAAAAACGATAGGCAGTGTACAAAGGCATAGTATAAGTCATGCAAACAAACTTTACATAAGCAAATGGTGAGAGACACACATAGTCACATACTGGTATCAACAAAGTCCAATAGGTGTCAGAAACACCGTGTAGTTGGCTGAGAACTGCAGGGGAAACAGGATCTCGGGGGAACAGCAAAGGTGTGGCAAAAAGCAATGACAAATAGGCAGAAAAGAGTCGCTCATGAGGAGCAGGAGGTATGCTCTCAGTGTGAGAGGAATTTGTTGGATAGTAGAGTTTTTACTTCTTTCCTGAAAATGGATGTGGATGGGTTGCATCTGATCTCAGGAGGAAGAGAAATCCAGATTTTTGGGGCAATTTCGGACAAGGATCAGTTGTAGGTTTTCTTTTTGTTACATTTTTGTGGCTTGAGTAGTCGTAAGCTTGTGCTTCTGAAAGGTCTGTTTCCACCCAATTGTGTTAGTTTCTGAGTCAGGTAAGAGGGGGTATTGTAGTTCAGCACTTTTTTGGGTTATACATGCAATTTTGAGATGGATCCTAGCATCACAGGGTAGCCATTTCAGTGATTGGAGGTCAGGGATGATATGATCACTCTTTTTTTGATTCGGTGATGAGCCTTGCTGCCACATTCAAATAGCCTTCAGCAGTGCAAGCGTGATTTTTGGGAGGCCTGCAAGGGCAGCACTACCAGAATATATTTTTGGCAATACAAGAGCTTGTACCACTGTTTTGAGGTCTGCCAATGGGAGGAAAGGTTTTAGTTTTGTGGCGGCACTGATGTGCTTTTGCATGGAGAGGGCATTGTCCAAGGTAATACCTAAGGATTTTGCACAGTCAACGTTGTGTGGGGTACAGTTCAAGGCAGTGAGATGTGGGAGCCAGTCTTTGATACTGGGGGCAATGGAAGGTGGTCAGATCAATAGGAATTCTGTTTTGAGGGCTTTGAATTTGAGGTGGTTACGAGTCAACCAATGTTGTGCTTTTGTCAGGATGTTATTGAGATATTGATGTTGTCGTGAGAGGTGATTTTCATATAGAGCTGAATGTCATCTGCCTAAATGTGGTAGAAGATGTGGAAAAGTTTAAGGATTTTGGTTAGGGGCTCCATGTATAAGTTAAATAATTTTGAGGAGAGAGTAGAACCTTAGGGTACGCCATGCGACACTGGCAACTGATCAGAAAGAGTGTGGTTGATTTGAATGCGCTAGATCTATTTTGAAGAAAAGAGGATAGCCATTTTAGCATTGTACCAGAGAGGCCCATCCTGTGTTCTAATAGGTTCAGAAGGTATCATGATTGACCGTGTTGAATGCCACTGACAGGTCAAGTAGGATTAGTAGGCAGGAACCATTCTGGTCAAGTGAGCGTAAGGCATCGTCAACAATGTGGACCATGGCCATTTCGGCACTATGACACTGTTGGAAGCCAGATTGGGGTCGGACTCGTCAGAATTGTTTTTATTTTAGGATGGGAGTAACCTGGCCACTTTTGAGGCAGTCGGGTATGAAACCTTGTGTGAGTGAGGCATTGATTATCATCGTCCATAAAGGGAGTAGGAGGTGAATGGATTCATTTTGGAATTTGGAGGGAAGGGGATCGTTGAAGTGGTTGGAGTAATTCAGAGAGGTCAATAGTTTTAAGATGTCCTTTCATCAAAGGTTTTGAAGCTAAACCAGTTGGCGATGTTTTTAGGTAGGTGTGTGTGTGGGGGGGGGTTCATGAGCATTCTTCCTGATCGAGTGGGGTGGAGAGTGAAGGGGGAACACATGGTAGATTTTTTGCAGCATTCTGTATATCGGTGGTGCTTAGCATGGTTTTCTCAGCAAAGAAGGAGGCAAAGGTTTCGCAGTTGGGTAGTGTTTAGTTGTCTGAGGATGTGGGGTCCCTTTTGTGGTTCATCTGGTTTTTAACAATTTCTAACACATTTTTTGGTCGATTATTTGCCATGTCAAGTTGATTTTGCAATAAGGCTGCTTTGGAGCAACTGATGTGCCTGTTATAGGCGCTCATTTTTTGTCACAGAAGTTTGAGGTTGGACAGAGAGGGGTTATGCCTCCATAATCTTTCTGCCAGTCTGAGGGATTGGCATTCCTAGTTAAGGTTACAATTAAAACAGGGGTTGGATCTTTTAGACGGGATTCTCTTTAATTGTTTGGGGGCAAGAGTGTCAATGATTTTTGACATGGAATTGGTGTAGTGTTCAGTGAGGTCATGAACGTTGTGCATGGAGGAGGGCGGGAGCAGGATGTTGTTGATCAAGGCTGACATAGTGAGTGGGTTAATGTTGCGGGTGTCTCAGACCCAATGTTTGTCTTTCACAGGTTGACCCTTGGTGGTAATTCCACTTTCTGATATGAGGAAGGTGATGTAGTGGTAGTCAGTCCAGTCGCAAGGTAGGATAGATTCAAGCTGTATGGTGTTCTCTTTTGCGATGATTAAATCTAAGGTGGACCGTTTGTTATGGGTCGGGCTGTTGCAGGCTTGAATGAGGCTGAGGTCCTGGAGGAAGGATTTAAAACTGTTTACGTGTGGTTCGCTGGGGTTGTTCCAGTGAATGTTGAAGTCGCCAAGAAAAATCTGGTTGTTATGGTCTTCATTGTTAGAGGAGATAATCTCCCTGATCTGTTCGATGAACATGCAGTTGTCTCTAGGAGGAGGGTAAAACGTGTGCATACAGCAAGTTGAGTTGTCATTGGTAGTGATGTTGATTCTAAGGTATTTGCAGGAGGGTAGTGACAGAGCTTGTGACTGTTTCAACACTAGTGTGGACCTTTATATACAGGTTAGGCCACCCCCTGAATGATCTGAATGGTCTAGTCTGATGATGTCATGACTGGGAGGGACCAATATGTCAAGAATTGGCGATGAGGACTTGTTCAGCTAAGTTTCAGTGAGTATAAGGATGTCAAGGTTAACTATAAGCTCCACTATGTCCGCCACATGTTTCACAGCTGAACGACAATTGAGTAGTGAGCATTTCAGGGCTGTTTTAGAGGTATTTGTGGATGCTTGTGAGATGGGAACTTGTTTGAGGTTTGCTTTATTTATATACTTAGCAACGGGGTGGGATGTCCTAGGAGGGTGAGTGATAACATTATCAAGTTGGTATGTTTATAAGTGTCTAGGAGGGAGAGTATGTTGTTGCTCCATAACTGTCTGGCTAGTCTATTAGGTCAGGAGGATTGGTTGAAATTCGGTGGGGATCTCCAGAAAGGATGTGTGACCCTGGGGTGGATAGGGATGGTAGCAGAGTGGCAATTGGGAGTTAGAATATTGTTAGTCTGAAGGTGAGTAGTATGAGAGGTTCACTTGTGTTCAGGGTTGGAGGTGATATGAGCTAGTTTAAGGATGTCCGCACCAATCAGCTGCAGTTCAGATTTTGTGGTGTTGAGCATGGAGTAAGTGTAGTGACTCCAAAGAGGCTCCTGGCTGGAGGAAACTCTGTAGTACTATCCGAGTCAGGGCATTTGGGGGAAGCCAGCGTTGGTGGGGTCCGCAATCCTAGCCTTGGTAATGGTTGGTTGGAAGGGGGCAGTGGATGTAGTGATCCTGTTAGTGGGAGTGTGGGTGCAGGGGGCTGTTGGAGAATGGAAAGTAACGGTGTAGGGGTATTGTTGTTGGGGGGAGTGCCAGCAAAGTCTTTGGAGGAGGGGGGTGTTGGACTGCAGTGGTTTCCGTGGATAATTGGGTGTCCGCTAGGGGAGAGAGATGGGATGAGGGTTAAGGTTGGGTGAGAGTGATGAGGTTGTCAAATGAAGAGGAGTCAGAGTGGGGTTGCGAGGGGCAGGTGGTGGGGTAACCATGTCTAATTTGTTCTTGTTGTAGGACAAAAGATCAACGAAGAGTTTCAGATTGTGCTCTGAGGATTGAATGAGCACGGTGCCATTGTTATTGATGGAGATGTTGGCAAAAGCATTGTACAACGTGGAGGGTGCTATAATAAGTTTATGGCCGTATGGAATTTTCTTGATGAAGGTGGTGTTGAGTGAGGAAGTTAAGACTTTCCTCCACTGAGCACATCTATTTGTGGTGAAGATGAGTTTGTTCAGTAGGGTACCCTTGTTATAGGAGGAGTAGGGGGTCAGTGATAAGAGTTTCTTTGTTATGGTGGAGGAATTTATGTTTGTGACTTTTCATGGCGTTTTTGGTTAGTTTGGGAGGGTAGTTTATTAAATATGAGTCATTTCCTACAGGGGATAGAAGGGCATTCATCTAGCTGGCATGGGGAGGATCCATGTTGGGTGATGGCGGTAGGAGGGAGCTGGGAAGATCTGGTGGGGGGGCCTCTTCAAGATAGATGCCCTTTTGGGAGCAGGAGTGAACGCTACTGAGTGGAGATGCAGATGGGAACCTTAACCATATCTGTTAAAAAGATCTTTCAGAAAGGCCTTGAAGTCCAATTTTCGTGTCTGGTCCCAGTAGGTGTCACAAAGCAAAGTCAATTTTGGTAACTGTTTGGATGCAGGGATGGAAGAGCAGAGTGGAATGACATATACAGGTAGGTGAGATGCTCCTAACAACAGGACCCATTATATACTAATGGGATATTCCCAAAACATGTCAAAGGACCTGGGAGCAAATACAGTATAAACAACAGTTGGTCCTGACGTATCTTATTCACTACCACCGAAGAGGCCGAGGACTCAAAGATTCCATCAGAGAAGTCATATAAACATTTTAAAAAGGTGAAACATTCTTTTGGAGTGCACCAGAGAGAAAGACATACAACAACTGAGTTTGTGAGCAAATCTTTTTATATATTTTACTTATAAATAAGCATAATCAATGATGCATTCATATAATAAATGGTTGTCCGAAAAGAGGGTGCAGAAAAAGTGCTCATGTGCGAATGTGGGTGAAGGAAGTAAAAGGAAAATCAGAATTTTGAAAGTACGAATGTCTTAATTTACACAGAAAAACAACACTGGTCGGGGTAGTTTTTGAAATAGCTTAGCCAGTGTTAGGCCTGTTTACAATACTATTATAATATATTCTTATATGACATTGCTACAGAATGATGCAACTTATTCTACAAGGCATCATCTAATTTTCAACAGAGCCAGCATAGTGTATTCCAGGCCGCGAAAACATGGAGTGTCGATGTTTCGACCCGTCTAGGGCTGTGAGGGTTGATTGAGGCCTCAGCATGCAGGTCTTCATCAGGACATTAAAAACGACAACCTAAACTTAGTAAGAATGCAGTTAGAGCCTGTCTCTCTGGTGAGTGCAGTATAATAAAAAGGGGGTGAAAAACACTGACCGTGGATGCTGCCTGTACGGCTAGGACAATCCAGTAAAAGTGTAGTCAGTAGTATCAGGACTAAATCCAAATCGTGAAGGTGATCTGCAATATTAATGATGCAAAAAATATTATTTAAGAATTATTAACAACAGGACAGCAACAGATGCTGGGGTAAGGATCATAAGGCTTGGGGGAGTCCTGTAGGTCCCGGTCTGACAAGGAGACAGACAACAAAGAGCCCGGCACGAGGATCATACATTTGGAGCCATGTATCAGCATTTCAGGGAGGTGGTGTGCATCGGGCTCGACCTTCTGGTGGCCACCTTGTCACAGCCATAAGACATTGTCACAGATGCCAGCGTCATTAAGCTTGAACGAAGTGTGAGGTGTTACACAGATCTTACCCAGAGTCACACAGCGACTCTGCCCTCAGATAGCACACATCTTACAGGCTTTTGACTGCACCTCAGCCAGATGACATAAAGAGTAGAAACCTTAATAAATTATCTTGCTGGCTAAGATTTTACAGTGCCAAGCAACAAGTCTATGAGTAGCATAGAGTTTATAGTCTACAGCTTTAATGGAGATGCCTTGGGTAACCTCGAATGTACAAGATCAGCCTTCAGACGGTAGACCATGCGAGCGATCCACGTGATAAAGGTTTTCTGTTGATCAGATAGCTGTATTACAAACAAATACAAAGCATTCGAGTGAAAAAGTCACAAAAATCTTAGCCTTGAGCAGAAAAAACAGCCGAAAATTACAGGTTTAATGACTGAAAAAGACGTCACTCAGGTTGCATGCAACTAAAAGAAGCTCATGCCCCAGATAATGTATCTCAGACTTCATGGAGCAGGATAATTGAGTATACTACATAAATTACACAAGGTATACATAATAACATCATTCAGAACTTGGAAGGTTGGGCCGAGAAGCCACACGGAAGAGTCCAGGATCAGGTGATGGGTAATTGGACCTCAAACACTCAATCAGAACAAGATGGAGGGCTCCCTCCACCACCATCTTTCGGGCCCAAGAGCACAACAGGCAGGGGTGGTGTGAGGAGAACCGGAATGGTACCTGCAGTATAGCGGAAGAGCCACAACGTTGTGAGGCTCAGGTGGCTCAGAGGAAAGGTTGAACTTTTGCCGATCTCTGACGAGCAGGGGGCAGAGTGTGAAATGGCAGCATCATCAGTCTTGTGAGCAGAGTGGCGACAGAGCTGCAGGAGTCAATCAGAGTCAAATTCAAGGGGTTCAGCGGTACGGGGCATTCCTGGATGTGAGGGGTGGGTTGGGGTAGGTGAGGATGGTCAGCACCTCGTCAAGATGGCGGGCTCCTTCTAATAAAGCTTGAACTGTCCCAGATCTAGGGCGAGAGGGGAGGCGAAGCGTGAGACGGTAGTATCGATCTTGCGGCAAAGCGGCAGCAGAGCTGCAGGAATTCAGCGGAGCCAAATTTCATTAGGGGTGCAAGGAAGCGGTATGCTCCAGGGTCAGGTGAGGGACAGACAGATACACTCACCCACATCAGTCAAGATGGCGGGCTCCGTTCTACTGCGCCGGGCAGCACTGATATCAGGTGAGCGGAGGGGGGTGCAATGCAAGAGGCACCAGTGATCTGGCAGTCTACCCCACTGGGCTGGGGGGGGAGGTTACAAGAAGGTGTATGCTGGCAAGAGCCACCAGGATCCACGTAGGGCGCTCACCTCAAGCTTGATCCAGCCAGAATTGGGACGGGCATCATGCAGAGTCCAGGTGAAAGGATACTGGCTCCGCTTGGACAGCAAACTGCTCATAGTCTCCGTAGGAATAAGTGGAAAGCGTACGAGTAAGTGGAAAGTGTCACCACAGCATATGGCGTCGGAGACTTACCTGAATAACCTGACTTACCTGAATAAATGCCGAAAAAAATCATGCAATATCGAAATCCTTAATAGGTTGTGTTAGCGGGGATTTTATTTTGTTTTGACAACTGTAACTGTGTGCATATTTGTAATGTTATTACCGTATACGTAATGGCTGTATTGTAGAAAAGCTTATTCCCAGCAAAGTTGGTCTGTGTTGCCTACGGTGACAAGCCAATGATAAAGCTAATAAGTCTGATTGTTTATTATGAAATGTTATGACAAAGGTAGTAGGCCTGAAATTTTTATTGTGAAAAGCATATGTTAAATATAGTCAATAGGCATTTAAGGGTGGATTGTTATTACTCTGAAATAAAGCTTGCAGATCGTTTTTTTGTTATATGAAATCTCTCAGATTACCTTGGTAGGCAAATATTTTGGTGTTGGTTACCCTCTCTGACACACCATAGGTACAGATGATTTGTCTGCGAGACTCCTTATCTCACTTTAGGAGAGATAGTACTTTGCTTTGCCAACTATAATGGTTTATAGTTTTGCAGTTTTATGACTATGTGCCTGATGGTTGCGTTGTGGGAAAACATATGCTAAGTGCCGTAGGCCTGAGTTCGTTATGGTGACAAGGCAATGCTAACAATAAGCTTGATTGGTGTGCAGGGAAATGTTATGCCAAATGCAATGAGTCTGGCATGTTTATTATGATATGTTATGACAAAAGCAGTAGTCCTGGCTTATTTATTGTAAAAAGCATTTGTTAAAGCCAATAGGACTCTAAGTGTGAATTTGTATTGTTGTAGCGTTTAGATGTTGGGCCTCATAAATTACTTCAATTGATTCAATTTTAGTTCCGTATCCCTAATAACCTCAGCTACCATATCAGTCACATAGGTCCTCCGATGGATCTTGTTCTATGCTGAAAGGTATTGGAGCCCTAAGAGGATGAGCAAATATTATATGAGAACCTGGAATAGATAATTGCTAACATTCACTAACAGAATCAGCTCCCTTGTAAAACCCACCCTAAACCCCTTGACCATTACAAAAAATTGTTTGGCCACAACCAAATAAATGAAACAGAATCAGCAGAGAATTGTATATATATTATTTAGTTTAAGGATCGAAGGATTAACATACAGACTTAGCTTCAATTTGATCAGATTTAATAATCTTTTCTATATATATGTGAGATTCAATATTAAGAGATCTGTCTTCCTCATCCGATAGAGATTATACCCTAAAGAGACCAATTAAAAGGGACATCAGTCGAATTTCATACCAACCCAGTAGGAACGTTCAGCAAAATCCAAATGACCAGTTCCAGTTCAACAGCTGAAAAGGTCCCACACGATAGCATACCAGCCATCAGCAAACACAGTAATTCGTCACAGTTAGCTTGTTCTGGGGATCCCAAATTGTCAGTCTCTGTACTGCAAGATGGGTAAAGGGGAGTGAAGCCCCTTAGTTCAAAATTAGACAATTATACTCCATCGATTCCAGGTTTACACCCTTTGATATCACCAAATTTGTCGGACCACTCTGTCCCATTGGTCATTCTCGATAGAATGAGATGATGTAGTAAGTAAAAAGTATACAAATCCGGAAGAATTAAGTAACCCATTGCTGGCAATTTCCTTAGGACCACTGTAGTTTTGTCGTATGATCGTTTGTTGTATTTAGAAAGTAGGCGAGTTCATGCTCTCATCTCTTGTCAGTCCATTCACAAACATTGCTCTAAGAAGTAACACTTTTGTTACATACAAGTCTAGTCAAGTAAACTACAAACGTGAATGAGGTGAATAATTGTTAGAACACAAGTGGAAACTTCACGAAAAGTTCCCATAGGCTTCAGACTATTCAGTTCATGACCTCATACTAGGAAGGAAAGCAAAGTTTGAGGCCTTCATGAAATACTGCTTATACATGATGAATTTGTGCTAAAATATGAATCTCGCATTACAGAGAACAATGTATTAATTTCCAATTCAAGCATAATAATATAAGTTTAATATATATTGTAATTAATTTGTATTAGTAAAAGATACTCATACGAAAAATTGTAAGTCACCATCACTTCACGTAAAATCCCACAAGTCTTTTTCTACACATTATATGTCATTTCAGCAATGCGAGGTGAAGAAAGCACATCAATGATAAGTTTTTCAAAATAAGTCTTAATACATCTACATGTAACAGCTATTTTTCTAGTCATTGTCAGTGCTCACGTTACACATTCTAGTGTTATTCTCCATTTTTCGTATCACATGGAGCAGCTTTATTCTGACAGAGAAAATTCCCTATATTATCATTTATTTGTCTCGTTTATCTAAGCATAAGTACTCTTGTTACTAAAATGTCAAATTTCACATTAACTCATTGACTGTTAGGTGTTATCAGAAATATACTTCTAACATTTCTGCATGCTTTTACAATGCAGTATCTAAATCAAGACTTCATTGGTGAAATTCTGCATTTGGTTTTAAAGTGATCCGTATAGAAGCCACCTCTTTGATCAGTCCAATATCATTTTCTGTGAAATCCCAAACTTCAGGTAACGCGTTATCTCTCCACTCTGAAGGTAAATCATCACTTGTCAATAAAGGAAACAACCCTTCAATGTCAGTCCTTTGTTGGGCCATTTTAAATAAAATATCTTCATCATTAGTATGAAACTCTTTTCCTTTCGGAGTACAATAGATTGAACAAATCAAATTGCACAACAGATCTCGACCCAAAAGGTTTACGGGGCTAGAATCACGTATTTGTGCAAATCCTCAAACAATCTCCAATTTGTACCTTAACAGGTTCTGATACTGGAGTCGACATCAGTCGATTAGAGACTCCCACAACTTGGATTCTTTCTCCCGAGAGGGGTAGGTTGGGAACTTCCGCTGTTCTCTCAGTGGAACGGGTAGCACCAGTGTCGACAAGAAACAAAATGGGTGTTCCGTTCACCTTGCCATCCACATAAGGACCACTGTGGTCTACCTCTAAGGATGCTCCAAGCACCCATTCCTCCTCCCCTCTCAGGCACCATCATTGGGATAAATCAGAATCACTGTCATCAATCTGTAACAAGTATTGTTGAGTTACCTCCAGGTTTGGGTCAATCTGATCATTTGTATGAAATCCCATGTTCACATTATATTTCTGCACCTGTCCATTCATGTGGGGCATAGGAGCTTGTGGCATAGTCAGATTAATTTTTTTCTGTCTTTGAGTCTGCTGATTTTGCATCACATCACCTGTTTGGGTCTTCATCGTTTTACCCTGTGTTACCTGCCCATTCATCTGATTCAGGGGATTAAACCTACACTCGCACTTCCAATGCCCGAACTTGCTGAAAATATGACATGGGTTAGTCTTTTTCAACATTTCTATTCAAGCCCCTCTTCCTCTGCCCTGTGTTGTTGTATTTTGTTGCTGTCCTCCTCCCACTCCTTGCATAGCATTATTCGCTTGCCCATTTCCTTGCACTAAAACAGTACAATCAGTACTAACTCCTACATAACCTTTTTTTGCTGCCTTCATCTGGGCCAACATCAACTTTTCCTTCAATCTCTTAAGCTTAGAATCCACTTCATCTCCACAATACTTTGCATACCGAAGAATCTTGTCTATGGGCTTGCTCTCCCAACAAATAAAATGCTGCCGTATCATTGCACTTATTTCAGGTCTTAATCCATACATGAATCGATATACAAAATATCCCATATCTTTCTTTGACAAATATTCCATTCCACTATATTGTTTAAACACCTGAAGAAGTCTGTCATAATACGCATGCACTGTCTCTATTAATTCTTGTGTCGTTCCGTCAATCTTCACCCAACCAGTTTACTTTGGAGAATTTTTCTCTTTAAATAAGTAATGACCTGATTGTATTTCTTCATTACTTCAGGTGATGGTGCACCTGTTTTCAAATCCCTTGCAGGCTCTGTTTCTGGCCAATCTACTGCAATTTTACACTCAGTCCATAAATCACTGGGGACCACAATGTCAAACAAGGTATCTAAATCCTTAAACAAAACCTTTGAAACTTTCACAAATCTCTCAACCTGTCTGTACCATTCAACTGTTTCTTCTCTTAGTATTGGGAAATCATTTGTAAAAGACAATATATGTGGTCTAGTCCAAGGAACATGAACATACCCTCCTCGTAACACTTCTCTCATTGTAAATATTTTTGTTTCTGAGTTTTCGATTTCCCTTCGAACATTGGATACATCGGCATGGTTACCTTCTTCATTTCCTTCTTTTTAGCCCATCTGCCTTCCCATCTTTCTAGCTCACCCCATTTCCTAAGTGTTGACAGTAACTCCTTAATCTGTAACCTTTTTCCTGATGGGTTTAGACTCTCAAGATCTTTATCACTGAAATCCAATCAATTCGTTTTTGCACTGTTTTCGATCTCTGTATGTCCACCCCATATTTCTGTGCAGCCTCAGCCAATTTCTCATGAGTATTTCTAGCTCTCCTGGTGATATCTTTACATATGAGCAACAATTCATCATCCCGATAATTGACAATTCTTCTGGGACTGATGGTCCCCAAAATCATTTCTTCCAATTTCACATTCAGCTTAGCTACATCGAGTGAATCTCCACTTAAATTCCTCACCCCTGGAGTTCCTTGTTCCTTTTCACCCTTGTCAAAAGTAGAAGGTGCAATATTCTTAATCCAATCATCGAGTTCCCGTGGGGTAGGCCCTACTGTTTAACTTGATACTCCCTCACATGATCCTCCACTTGCTCCCTCAATCTGTGGAGTGACACAGATTTAAGAACCTCGAGTTCCCATTTGTAAGGTTTTATCCCGTCATGGCCTGTGGCCCTCTATTAGGGGTTTCCGTAATCCCCTCTACATTATTAGATAATGAATTAGGCCTCACTTGATTTTGTGACACAGCAGTTCGAATGGTCCCTGTACTGGATCCTGATTCATTCCTTTGATGAGAGGTATCTACATTAGAGTATGGCAAATTAGAATTCATTTGATCCCTAGTCAGTTCTCGTGAAATGCTATTTGCTTCCCCCCAATCCAGTAGGAACTGCTAATGCATGAATTTGCTGGCCTCCCATACCTGGCAGATATAATGGAAGAACAGGTCCTATGGTCACTGGAACAGAAAGAGCACCTGGAGCATTTGGTAGTATGCAGTTATTAAACCCTACTCTTCTAGGTGTTTGCTCTTCAGTCAGGAAAGAACTTACAGAATTTAAGCTCTTTGGTAATGCAGGTGCATCTGGTTGAATTCCCACAAATGGATTTGATCCTATCTGTGACTGTTCTTCATTATATGGTGGAGGTCGATTCATCAATAACTCACTCAGAAACTCACCACCGATCGCATCACCACTCTCATCAGTTAATGTGAGAGCTTGAGGGTTCTCTAGTTGTTTCTTCTTTTCTTTGCAGTTTTCGCCCTCACGTTTCTCTCCAACTAATACAGGATACATTTGTGCTCCCTCTGCAATGTCCCTTCTCCATATCCTCCGTTGGGAGTCCCACTTAGCCTCTACATACTTATCTAAAGTATTCTTATATCTGCCATGATATTTCTCCTTTTCTTTCTGACAGGTCACATGTTCCCATTTTTCAAGAGCTTCAAATTGCCTAGGTCTTGGTGATGGCTTAATATCATGCATCTGTCTCCTTAAAGTTTCAAGAATTTGTACGTTAAAAGAACCATATTGAGGGAAAGCTAAAGGTCCATCTTTCTCTGTGTATTTCATCCAATTTTCTAACCAAGTACATGTATGATATCCTTTCTCTAGAGACATGTACATGGCAGGCGTGCCTTCAGGTGCTACTGGTACTCCCTCTCTAGTAGGAACAGGCACATCTCCATGTATCAGTGTTTTAGGCTCTTTAAAATTTTTATGATTTCGGTCAAAATATTCTATTCTCATTTACTATTTTTTCCACTCATATTTTCCAAAGAAAAACACTTCCTTCTTGCCGGTCTAACTCCCAATCGCTGTGCAGCTCTCTTTAGCACCCCCAGCCAATCCTAGCGAGGCTCTACACCAACCGTCCTATCGCAACGCGACACTCTATGACATCAGAACAACTCGTCGCAGCAACTGACCCCTCCTTCACAATTCAATCTTTTTCTCTTCCGATCTTAAACAATCCACTATACACAGCTAAATTCTTGTCTGCTCCACTAAAAGAAATTATAGATCTCCATACAACCAGAATTTATTCATCCAACCTAAGCAAAATCTCGACCAGCGTGACTTCACCTGAAAACAATCCTTACAATTAATCTCCGTGCACTTGAGAAAAATCCCAACGATTTAAAATTTTCACACTCTCACAAAGTTACCTTCTCTGGTGGTACTGCCGATGATGTCTCAAGCACAGCACCTTTGAAACAGCAGACAATCTTGCTCAACGTATGCCACACTGAGACCACCCTTAGGTGTATATCCCGGGATTTTAGGCCACTTCAGAACTGATAACAACTTCAATACAACAACCCTATTCTACACAAAACACTAAAACATTTCTGTACCAATTCTTATTAGTACACATTTAACAACAATATTTCACAATCCTATTGATACTCATACCACTTGTCTTGTCGTCTTGTTGTCTTCAGAACTGGTATTCGGTCAAAAGGATCACTGAACTTGGGCTTTGGGAAAATCTGTAATGATCTTATTGCACATCCCTATATCCCAATATTGTCAGACAGTAAACCATTGACATGCTACCAGAAAACTTGTTGTAGCGGTTAGGTGTTGGGCATCATAAATTACATCAATTGATTCAATTTTAGATCAGTATCCCTAATAACCTCAGCTACCACATCAGTCACAATGGTCCACTGATGGATCTTGTTTTGTGCTGAAAGGGGTTGGAATACTAAGAGGATGAGCAATTATCATATGAGGACCCCGGGATAGATAATTGCTAACATTCAATAACAGAAACAGCTCCCTCGTACAACCCACACTAAACCCCTTGACCATTAAATAAAATTGTATAGCCACAAACAAATAAATGAAACAGAATCAGCAGAGATTTTTATATATATTATTTAGTTTTAAGGATCAAAAGATTATCATACAGACTTAGCTTCAATTTGATCAGATTTAATAAGCATTTGCATATATGTGAGATTCATTATTAAGAGATCTATCTTCCTCATCCGAGGGAGATTATACCCTAAAGTGACCAATTAAAAGAGACATCAGTCGAATTTCATACCAACCCAGTAGGAAAGTTCAGCAATATCCAAATGACCAGTTCCAGTTCAATAAACAGATTTATCTGCCTCTATCAGCACTGTAGCGTCAATGCCACAGTCACTCCGTAAAGGACCCTTTCAGCTGAAAAGGTCCCACTACGATAGCATACAAGCCAGCAGCAAACGCAGTAATTTGTCACAGTTCGCTTGTTTTGGGGATCTCAAATTGTCAGTCTCTGTACCGCAAGATGGGTAAAGGGGAGAGACGTCCCTTAGTTCAAAATTAGGCAATTATACTCTATTGATTCCAGGTTTACACCCCTTGGCATCACCAAATTTGTCGGACCACTCTGTCCCATTGGTCATTCTCGATAGGATGAGATGATGTAGTAAGTAAAAAGTATAAAAATCCGGAAGAATTAAGTAATCCATTGCTAGCAATTTCCTTAGGACTTCTGTAGTTTTGTCGTATGATCGTTTGTTGCATTTAGAAAGTAGGCAAGTTCATGCTCTCATCTCTTGTCAGACCATTCTCAAGCATTGCTCTAAGAAGTAACACTTTTGCTGCAAGTCTAGTCAAGTAAACTACAAATGTGCATGAGGCGATTGAGTGTTAGAACACAAGTGGAAACTTCACAAAATGTTCCCATCGGCTTCAGACTATTCAGTTCATAAGCTCTTACTAGGAACGAAAGCAAAGTTTGAGGCCTTCATGAAATAACGCTTATACATGATGAATTTATGCTAAAATATGAATCTCGCATTACAGAGAATAATGCATTAATTTCCCATTTAAGCATAATAATATCATTTTAATATATATATTGCAATTAATTTGTATAAGTATAAGGAACTTATAAAAAAAAATGTAAGTCACCATCACTTCACATACAATCTTGCAAGTCTTTTCTACACATTATATGTCATTTCAGCAATACGAGGTTAAGAAAGCACATCAATAATAAGTTATTCAAAATAAGTCTTAATACATCTACATGTAACAGCTATTTTCCTAGTCATTGTCAGTGCTCACGTTACACATTCTAGTGTTATTATCCATTTTTCATATCACATGAAGCAGCTTTATTCTGACATAGACAATTCTCTATGTTATCATTTACTTGTCACGTTTATCAAGAATAAGTACTCTTGTTACTAAAATGTCAAATTTCACATCAACTCATTGACTGTTAGGTGTTATCAGAAATCTACTTCTAACATTTCTGCATGCTTTTATGATGCAGTATCAAAATCAGGACTTCATTGGTGAAACTCTTAAACTTGGAGCCTACTACTCATTTTGTCGTTTCATGTAGATTGTATCACAAATCATTTCTGTGTAAAATTGTCGTAATTAGGTAAATGATAACATCTCTGCTCTATCAGTATCACATTATTCCATGGGCTGTAGACAAGTATTTGGTTACATGTGACCTCACAGATTACCATAGTAGACAAGGATTTTAGTATTGTTCACCCACTCTGACAAACCCTGAAAGTAGACTTTCACTATGATGACACTTGTTAGTCCCTATTGAGAAGGCTTGTATTTTGTTTTGCCAGCTGAATTGTCTACATATTTGTACTGTTATCATTGTATGACTGATTGTTGCCAGTCTATGTGCACTTCAGTAGGCTGGTGTTGGATACAGTGACAAGCCAGCAGTAAAGGGTAACAGTCTTATCTTTTCTCTCAGAAAGGCGATTTCAAAATCCTTAGGTCTGATCTGCTTATAATGAAACGTTATGACCAAGCAAGTAGGATTTATTGTGAAAAGCATGTGTTAAAGGCAGTAGGCTTTCAAGAATGCATTGTTATTACACTATGCTAAAGCCTGTAGCCAGACACTTTGTTACACAGAGTTTTGCAGATTAACGTATTAGGCAAGGGTTTGGGACCAACCCAAACAAATCATGGGAAAAGAACATTTTCACTCTGGTATTCTTTATGAGACTCTATTAATAGATATTTTATATTGTTTTGACTACTGTAATTTCGTACATATATGTAATTTTATTATGGAATACCTGATGATTGCATTGTGGAAAAGCTCGAATCAATACAGGAAGCCAGAGTACGCTATGATGACAAGCCAATGATAACACCTAAATGCCTGATTGGTTAACTATAGAAAAGATATTTCAGATGCAATGGGTCTGATTGATATACAATGAAAAGTTACAATAATGACAATAGGCCTGACATATTGATTGTGAATAGCATATTTTAAAGTCAGTAGGCCTTTAAGGGTGTTCTCTTACTTATCTGTTCTAAAAGCCTTCAACAGGTATTTTATTACATGAAATGCCACAGGTTATCTTTGTAGGGAAGGATTTTAGTGTTATTGTCTCTGACAAACCCAAAGAGTAGAAGAATTGCAATGTAATAATTTATGCTAATATCTCTTCAGAAGGCCTGACAGACGTAGCTGTCTGCCACGATTTTGTGATATAAAAATCATTAAATAATACATACATCCATGTATATAAATATTTACTTTAAAAAACAAAGGTTAAAGTTATGTTACAGTTAGGTATGGTAAAACGATCTTAGCTTACGTGAAAAAAATATGAAGTTTATGTGAAGTCAAAGCAGTGCATGGTGAGGGTGCAAGTTAAAGTTAGCTGTGTGAACAATAACTGGTGAATTTCAGTTTTTTTTGTTTTTAAACACTTGTTTTTATCTTATTTCAACACCTAACGATAATGTTAGTTAAACTCTGTTTTTTAGTGAATTTCTAGTTGTTTTTTTTTAGCATAAGCTAAGATTTTATTAGCAACGCTAACTATAATATCACTTTAACCATTGTGTTTTTCAGTGAATTTCTAGGATATTTGTATTGTAAGGCAAGATCTTGTTATCATACCTAACTATAAAGGTACTTTAATCTTTCTGTGAATTTCTGTTTTAAAAAAAAGTCATATTCAGCCAACTCCCCTGGTGTGCACAGCCTTTGGCCGCACACAGCAGAGGGTTAGCAGGGCGTTAGCATGCGCCCAACCCCTCCGTAAGTGGTCAGTCACCGCTGTTCACAGCCTTCGCCCATGTGCAGTGAGAGGCTGGCCAAAGGGCATGGGCACAGGCCAGGCCCTGCACCTAACACCCCACAGACACCCAGCACACATTTCGTATTTCATTACTTTTAATTTTTCAGGTACTGCGGTAATCCCACAGTGTCTGCCATGCAAGCTTCCACCCAAGCTTTCCTGGCACTGTGGTACCATGGGGACGAAGAGTGAGCTGTGGCTTTCGCTGGAGTATTGTGGTATCTCATGGGAGGGCACACTGGGTCCTACAGGAGTAGCGCTGAACCCGTGGTGCACTTTTTGTTTTTAGATTTTGGCTCATGGGGGGTCTCTCTGGGTCCCCCCAACAAGTGCCAGAGTATTAGGATGTCTCTTCCCTGCCCCTTCTATCCTGTTTTTAAACATTTCCAGACTTGGGGACTCTGTTCCCGAGTCCTGTAATGGTAGCCACAACATTTTATTCTGAGTTGCTGCCAGCCAGTCAGATCGCTCTGTACCACAGGACTGGGAACAGTCCCACTGGACTGAAATGGCAACAGGAGAAATATTTGTCTGGCCTATCAGAGGACTATATTTTTTAATTTCTAGCACCATAGGTCTGCTGGACCAACTGTCCAGATATATCTAACTTAAATTTGAAAACAACTGAACAGATGTACACAAAATCACAAAAGCATGTTTTCTGAGTAAAGTTCTAACTTGCCAAATGTTGTGTTATTCTGTTCAGACTACTTTTCTGTTCAGGAGTATAAAGTTTACTATGGGAATTAACATGGGAAGTCAATATTTTAGGGCCCCCTCTCCCTTTTCCTTGGCACCTGCTTGATGGATCGGTTTCATACTTTCCAGAAAGGAACTGAGGTTGATGGAATTTTTGGGAAAGTTTCATGCAGATTCTTTAAACTGCTTATAATCGATTAGTAAAACAAAAAACACTCTTCCGATTGAAACTCTGACCTAAATGTAACTACAAAGTGGCAACAGTCACTGTGTAATATATCTATATAGGTACATAGAGGGCCTTTGGGTGATCTCTCTTCTACCAGCGGTCTGTCTGAGTGTTGTTTACACTCTGCTTCCATCCATTGCAGCTTACTTCATGGGGGTAATAATATGGTCTACATCAGACATTGTCTCTTATGCTCTGTGAATGACTGCATTTTCTGATGACGTGCACATCCATCTGAAAATGAGTGTGCTTCCATGTCAGTTCTGGTTGGCGAGTCCTTTTGTTTTCGTCTTTCTTCTTTTATAGTTCCCCTTTCATTTATTTGATTCTCCTCTTTTTTATTTTATTTTATTTTTTCTTACGGGCATACTACAGCTCTACAGATAGTGGTAACCGGTAGCTTGCTTGCAGCTCATTTTATCTGCATTGCGCCACATCCCACCTGGCCACTTTCTTTAAACCAGTAGACCATTATGGAATGCTGTTGTGCATAGTGTTTTATTGTTTTACCATTCAAAGATGACCAACACATTGGTCCTAAATGTGACAGCCATGCTGTAACTTCAAAACAGTGATAGACTGAGTATAATGCCTCTGCAAGACGGACATCCACTGCAGTGTTGAGTTTTGTTATTGCAACCATATACCCACCATGTCTAGACAGCAGTGTATTTTCTTTTTTTCACTTGTATTCTTTTAATTTATCTTGCATATGTTGTTGACTTTGTGTGTATTTTATTGTAGTTGTGTCAAATGGTGGGTGCAAGAATGAGTCAGTGGGTGGATGAACGGGTGCATGAGTGCAAAGATGAATGACTGAGTGCATAATGACTTATTGAGTGCATAAAGCTATCAGTGACAAAAAACACGCTTAGGTATTGGTAGTGCCAATGCTTGTTTACATTGAGCTAGGTGATAGGGTAAATACCACATTTGCACCTGTTTTTGCAATTTGCGCTATGGTTTAAATGGTCCAGTAATTTTCTGCTAACCAGTAATACCTATATTATAAAGGGATGGGAAACACAGAGAGAGGAACATAATCAATGTCAGCCTGACCAGGATTAAAACATATAATGCTCATCAATCAATACATTTACAGCATGTCTAATGAGGTGAATTGGCTCATTGTTAACCTAAAAAGTTTGCTTCATGTGAAAGACAATGATTCCCCTCACTTTCAGCCTTTCATGCCTTCAGGATATATATAGCACTATTAGATATGCTCATAAATTCAGTTTGTGAACAGGCCACTGTATAACGGGAGCTGATCACTAACTCTTGCACGTTCCGGACCCTCAGCATAGAGCTCCGCCCAGATTTCCATCGAGGCCCCAAGACGACTGCCAAGGAAGCTATCCCAAATACATTTGGAAATGTTTTGCCAGGCTACGAATATACTTCAAATGAAAACGGAAATGGCTTATGTATTAGTTCCCATCCTATAAGTAAATTTCTTATTTAAATGTAGAAATAAAGAACAGAAAATAAATTGTGAAAGTCCTTCCAGAATGTTCTGCCGCATTCCATTCTTCTAATATACAATAATTACGCATGTTTACGGGTGGATGGGTCGCGCGGTATTCCTTGCAGTTTTAGATACGACACCTGTTACTGTGCCCAACGTAACATCATCGAGCTGCCAGTTCTGGCTTCCCCTTTGCTAATTTGAGACTTGTCCTCATTGGCGTATTTGAAACACATGCTGACTCGGAGGATTTTGACAGACGGAGTACCTCATGTCCATCCATGCGTGCGCACGCGCCAGCATTACTGTCTGTATGCAGTGAACACCAGGGGTACCATCGCAATCTATCATCATTAACAAACGCACATGTTTGCTGTCAGACAGAGGCCAATTGCACTCAGTCTTGAGAAGGGAGAAGGGAAAAATTGACTTTTCATTGACATTAAAGGAAGTGATCAGCAGGTGTATTTCTCGAACGGTAAATTGAATTAAAATCTACATTTGTTCTGGTGTCATTCTGAAACAGCCGTGCTTCCATAAAACAGATTAGACAACAAACAAATTGGAATAAAGCGTTTGAGCCCATCGCTTTCAGTTTATCACAACAGCAAATACATGTAATATTATTTGTTCGCTTGTTTACGTTAACATAGGCATGATTTGTTTACAGCATACTAAAACAATTTGCAAGCCATTTTCGGCTCTCTGGACCTAGTTTTTGCCTTGACTTTCATGAGAACCTCAGCAACAGTAGTTTAGTGGAGAGTAATGTAAGTGCGTCACGCTGCTCCTTCAGTAGCGTACAGTGACGTGGACGTCGTGCTGCCGTACCCTGACTAAAAAGTGGGTAGCTGAACTGCTCTGGAATGGGAGGTTGCCTGAACCCGAGGACATGCACAAGGCCCAGCTGACTGAAACCTACCTGCTTGGGAGATGAACCAAGGAGACGGCTTGCACAACAACCATGAATACCACCAGTACCTGTAGCCACACTGGCCTTGGATAAAACCTGAGTAACAAAATTAGCGGCTGTATCATGAGGCAGCACGGGATACCTGCGGATACCAAAGGACCGTGTGTGCTTCTACACCTGTGCTGCCCATCGAACTGCCACCACTGTTTTAGGTCTCGCCTGAGCCAGCGCATGCGCTGCCCTGCGAGACATTTTGTAAGTGGGGTTTTCAAAGTGCTGCCAGAGGCTTTTGCTGGCTACCAGCTTGCGTTCACGCGAGCGTGCACGCGCAGCCGCCAGCTTTCAGCGCCCGAGGCGCCATCTGGAGCGCGATCGCTTTCACTTTTGCGGCCGCGCGACTTTCACGGCTGCGCGGCCAATGCTTGTTTCTCCTCAGAGACAAGGAAGAGCACGAGTCGAGGCGCTTCCTGTTTTAAAGGTTGCTCGTAATCAACGTGTGTGAACTATAGGTTCTCGCTCTTACAATAAAATCATATTAGACCAACTTTGGAATGTTGGACGTCACTGAAGACACTGCAGCAGCTGCATACAATGGCGGTCGACCTTTGACCCAAACAAGTCAGTGCTTCTTTTCTGTCTCTCCCCGCTTTAATTGTGCCATCCAGTGATTGATGTCACAGGTCCCAAGCAGACACCATCCAATAAAAGGCGCATTCCAGAGTTCCTATTATCGGCGACGGTTGGTGGTTCAGGACTAGCTAAACAGAACTGTTATTTTTTTCTTTTCACAGGCGACCCCTTTAAAAAGCACCGTGTGCAGTGGTTTTATGCTCCTCTCGGTGTAGACCCTTGGCTACAGTTTGTCACTAACCTGTTTGCAAGAATGTAATAGACATGTTATGTTGTGTTTCTTATTGCCTTATCTCTATAGAGCTTGGCCGTGGCTGTAGCACTATAATTCCTGTATCCTTTACTACATTTTCCACATATTATTATGGCATGAAACTAAAGCCTATAGAGACTCTGGCCATAGCATGTTCAGGGCTCTCCTGTGCGAATAACACTTCCCTTCCTTCAGGTAATGTATGC
This sequence comes from Calotriton arnoldi, assembly GCA_963921515.1. Classification (NCBI taxonomy): domain Eukaryota; kingdom Metazoa; phylum Chordata; class Amphibia; order Caudata; family Salamandridae; genus Calotriton; species Calotriton arnoldi. The sequence continues at coordinate 1,015,978 of CAWUFW010000873.1, read as the reverse complement.
ATCTTCCCTTTGTGTGCACATATCAGTCCCAGGCTGCGCCTGTCACAGCGGATACGGCCTCCTCCGTTGTCACCTCTGCCTGTCGTTAATCAGTAACCCGAGACCGCATTCTCCTGGCCTGGCCTTTGTTATGTCGCCGATGAGCTGCTCCCTGTGAATGGCGACAGAGGTGATGAAAGGGCCTGCAATGCTCGGAGGGGGTGATGGACACTGAACTCGAGCCGCCCCCTCTTCAGCCCGCTTACCTTATCTATGGTCTCTTTTCCTTGTACGTTATTGACTTCAGTCCCAGGGGGGGTGAGGACATGAAAACCCTGCTGCGAGGAAGACATTCACCCAAAACCACTGCCGGGGCTGACGAGCCTCATGGGGTGGGGGATGTGCTGGTGCTTTCAAAATCTGGGTGGTCTGCTTCAGCACAGCGAGACTTCAGTGGTAGCCACTGATTATGCTCACGACAAAACTGATGCCAACATTGTTCAGCTTCGACTACACTGTGCTGAATTTCCATTAGAAAATAACAACAAGCATTGGCATAACCAAGAGGTCTCGCTTTGGGACCTTATAAGTGTTTAGCTATGCAACGGTTGATCCAAGGATATTGTGCTGCATAACTAAATACTTATAAGGTCCCAAAAGCGAGACCTATTGGCTATGCCAATGCTTGTTTCTCCTTGGGGACGAAATACTTGCAGTCTTTAAAGAAGTCCCATCCTGCCTATTTGGTTTTTTTCCGACCCTTTGCAGTGGTCGGAGTGGGCTTTACCTTGCAAGCCTACTTTAAGTACTCAAATCAATGATAGGACAGGAGACCAACAGGCCAATCTGAGGCTAAACCAAAAAGTATCCTATATGTTTATTGGGTAGACTCACCGAAATCAATCACAAAGAGTATATAGCTTGACCATAACAAGTTAACATGATTTATGTATTGTTTGTTAGACCCTCACACACCCTATTGGTGTCATGCTTCATTATTGGGTCTCATCCTGGTCCCTAAAAACCAGGATGGACTCAGCGATGTCCCAGGGAGCACTTTGGATATTCTCCTGCCAGGGTCTTAGAATATAAATACCTTGGAACACTTAGGTATCCCTTTATTAGTGTTGTTCCTAGTATGATTAAAAACAATACTGCAAGGAGGGGTGTCTATGGAGATAATGATCCTACACCCTACATAAGAGTCAACATGTTTCAGCCCTAAAGTGTAATGGCCACAGGGTCCTGGGCTTTTATCAGGACTAGATTAGTTAACTGCCCTGGAAAAATGTCATTAAAAAATGTCAGTGAACCTAACCTGACTCAGTCCGAAAAACATATAACATGTAAAGGACAACATCACCCTTTCTCCGTTGACACTTTTGTCTTGGTCCCTGTACTATCTGGACAGTTATAATATATAGGAGAAGTGGGGGAACTCAGCTAATAAAACTGCAGACAGCTGACAAGGCACCGAAGAAATAGTTCAAGTCAGACCTAGCAAGCATCAAAAGATGGGAAGCAGTCTGAAATGGTTCTGGAGAAAATCCTTTCCTGCAGTCCACTCTAATACGCACAAGATGAAAGCAGAAGGGAAATGAAGGCTACTTACACTGTACTTATCGGAAGGCTGCTACCACATTTAGCCTGCTTATCAGAATCTTCCTACATGTGATGAATCAAGCAGAGATCAAGAACACTATGCACCATTTTTAAACTCTGTGATAACATACTTACATTTTTTACTGACAAAACTGATAAAACCACGCACAAGGCAGACATATGACTAATTGCAGACTCCCCACCTTTCACCATATTTGCAGAGGCCGCCCTGAAGGGGGCCTCTAGGGCCGGCGCCATAACAGTCGCCAGGGCACTGCAAGGAGCCGGTTTCAGCCGCCTGGAAGCGCCCCAAAGCAGAAAGGGTGCTTCCCTCGCGGCAAACTCGCGCCAGAGAGGCGCCCAGTCACCTGGTCAATGGGGAGGCCAGGTGATATTTGAACCCCCCCCCCCCCCTCCAGTCACTATGCAACCCCAGTATCGGCGGGAAAAATCGTGGCGCCGCTCCCCACACTATAGCTCACTACATCGCGGACCTGGGTAGCGGCGCCAAAGGTTTTTCAATAAGTGGCGAAGACGAGGATGGCGGGGATGAAGTGATGATGCGTGTGTTCCATGAATGATAAGGATGTGCTTGGTAGGTTCTAGAAAGTTGAAGGCAGCTTGACGTGTAGTTGCGTATTCCCTGCTGAGTCAACCATGCGATATTTGAGCAACCCTCTAGCCATGGCAGTAAGTCAGCTGTGTGCACCCGGGAGCGGTAGGAGGCAGGGCGTAATGCATTGGAACAAGCTCTTCTCTGGGGCTAAAAATGTCAGCAGGGTGCAAATGCATTGCACTGTATTATCATTCTTGTCAATAAACCTGCAACTGACACCGGCAGATAAGATAACATGCAGATGCGCATTCTAGGGAGGAGCACACGCTGCAGGAAGATGTCCTGCTTGAACCATACAATGGCACGGCATGGCAGGCTGCATATGACATGCTGATACGCTTGTATTATCGGGACTGCAATATTCTCTACTGCCAGCACTGCTCATGCTCTAAAAAACCAGAAATGACACGGCACGATCAGGCATGGCAGTGAGGAATGGAAGAACAGGCAGCGCGCCAGACAGAGAGAGACCTCACATGTTTAAATCAGGTCTAGAGGAATGTAGAGGTGGGCAGACATAGCGCAAAGTCTGACGAATGTAATACGACAAGAAGTGAATGCAGGCTGAGCCACTTATAACATCCCCCTTCTAATGGCTTCTGAGAGGAGCCTGTAACCCCCCTTTCCCATTACTAGTCTGCTGATCCACTTGCTTTGGGCTCAAGCGCTGTGACTTCCTACCTCGTTAGGACACCCCCCACACCCTTTCTCCATGAAGGGACGGGGAATTGACGCTAAGAAGTTAGCACTGGGCAACAGTGGTGGCTGGTGACATTTGAAAGTGGTGAGGCTTAAAAGCTCTGGATGAGTCCCTGTGGCGAGCAAGCGTAGCGAGCAAGGCCGGCCATCATAACACGGATTGGGAGGGTTCTCCCCGTGAGAAATTTTGAAAAAAGAGTGGGCAAATTGTGCATTTTTCAGCAAGTTTGAAAAAGTAAGAAGGTTAATAAAGCAATTCTGAAAGTGTAGTTATGACATCAATAAAGACATTTCTTGTGAAAAGTCCAGAGGGCAAACAAGACAGGTGAAAAGGAGGGAACAGGAAGGATGTATTATGAAGAGATCCCAGTGAATACAATGATCTTCTCCAAAGAGCTGTAATATTAATCGAATAAGAGATATTGTATAAGTGGTAACCAAATTACGTGTCTGTTTGGGAAGGAAGGAGCAGAAGAGGGAATGTTTGCTACTCTTCTTTACTGAGGGTTTTAGTGTCTAAGATTTAAAGAAGTTGAAGCATCTTTTACCTGTGACAGGCTGTCAAAGAAACAATGCATAATATCTAATAATGGTACTAAAGTTATTAACCTTGGAAGGATGAAAGGTTGAGTTGACCTAGTGAAGATTCAAATCCATCACTTGTAGGCCACACCAAATGTCAGCAGTGAGCACTAAATGCTCGGGGGCACTGACTTGCATTCGGCTAACAAGGGAATCTATTTTTCCATTTCTCTACAATGTTTAGCAGAACGTTGTCATAAATTAACATCAGACCAACTGCTGTTCCCTCCAGATTCAAAGCTGGGTAGGTTTTATTACCATAAGAGAATATCTTCCTATCTGTGGAACTCGATTACAGAATTACAGCTTGCACAAGAGAAGTAGTTTGGCGGTATGGGTCCGTGCTCTGGAGTCTCAGGTGATTACATAAAGCGCTGAGAGCACACAGCTGCCCGCGGATCATCAGGGATTTACAGAGAAGGGCGCAGTGCTTATTTATTCTACAGTTCCCAGGCGCGGCCACGTGCAACATAAGTTCATATTCCAAATAAAGGGTCCGACAGTGAGAATCTCTTGAACTGTCACTGTGAGGGCCATTAACCAGCAGGACCAAATGAGTAATGATTGTGCCAGCCTTGATAATGGAGCCCTCTGAGTTTTGTAACAGCTAGCTTTCATGCTGATGTAAAAATGTTTTACTTACTCTACGCCAACAAAGGTTTCGCAGGCTGAGCCCCAGCGCTTCCGACACCGCAGGCTACAAACATGTTACCAGGGGGTTGAAATCTGTACCGCCACAGAATCAATAACTGCACCAAAGTGTCCAGTGGCATGGCATAGCAAACAGGGACCCCAGTTAGAGAAAAAAACATGGTTCATCTGCCCCATTGTCCAGTTGGCCTTACCTTCAGCAAAGCAGTTTTAGTTCGGCAATGCATTCAGTCCTTCTCCCTGAGGGCCCGTGCTCCGCGCTACCTCAGGGACAGCTTTCGGATGGGATCACGTGATGCTATAGTGTCGATTACATTAAATAAATTAAGCAGGTGAGGTGAGACCCAAGCACGAGCGAGCAGTAGTGAGCACTGTCTGGCAGTAGGCAGCAGCACTCACGAACACAAGCCACGAGGTGTCTGTGGCGCGGTCTGCTCGTCTCCGACGTGACGTCCGGTCACAGTCACGCTTGCGCCTTCAGCGTAGAAATGGCCAATCACTGTCTGCATGGCTTCATAAGCCATGACAGTGATTGGTCATGCTTGGTTACACAGTGCCCACGCGCGGTGCCCAATGCTTAGGACTGCGAGCCAATCCAGACGCTGCTCCAGCAGCGCCAGGATAACAGGATTGGCTTGGGCAGGGGATACTCCCCGCTCATTAGGAGACCGGGGGCTGCGGCATGAAACAACCCTCGGTCTCCTAATGTGCAGCCTAGTGCGCATGTTCGGGCTGGTCGGAAAAATGATCAGCCCAAAACCGAACATGCGCACTAGGCCACCACCACTGACCCTTGCTGCATGTTGTTGTTGTGCCTGCTGCCAGTGCGTGCCCCACCCCCTTCAGAGCCAGCCATTGCACGCCTGTTGCCTGACTACCTCGGGGCCGGCCGGATTAATTATTCGAGTGCTCCTGGAGGAGTAAGTTAAATTAACTTAAATTGTTTAAGTTAATTTAGTGACACAGCGCCCCCAATTGTGTGTAGTGGGGCAATGCCCCAGCGCCCTAATGGACGCACCGCCACTGCTGGGCGAAAGTAACCATAGTCATGTTAAGGGTAGGAGGGGACGAGTTAAAAAACTTGGCTTATACATGGCAATGGCTGGGGCATGTATTTGACGTGATTAAAACTCACGCATCAAAGCTTGCAGGAGATGAAGCCAACTCGGCAGCTGTGGCTGAGAATCTCTCTGTCTGAAATGTGGGGAGCTGCACAGACAATATCGGTTTAACAGTAGTGCTGGTTACAGTTGGACAGCTCCCCTTATAACGCTGGGTTGACGGGGCACCCCAAAGCATCCCTAAAGGCAGGGCTTTAAGTGGGCTGGGTCTCACCGGGTCTGAGCACCGGCAGTTTTTTAAAGAGGGCCTCGAGACGGGTCTCTATCGGGCTCTGTTTTGTGCCCTGACACAGGCGGTCCGTTTTTTTCCGGACTTCAGTGACAGCAGGCACATCGATGTGCGCTGCTCACACTGCTCACTTCTCACTAGTGGAGAAGTTACGGCATGACCTCATGCCAAGTGAGCGTTGTAGTGAAAGGGAAATCCTTGTTTCTTACATCTCCCATGTGTCTGCTTTTTAAAACACAAGACTCCGAGCGCTGTTGCGAGTCAGGGGGCACTATTAAATAGCGCACACTGCAAATTGTCACTTCTCTTTTTGAAACTCAGGAGCAGCAACATTGTCGTGGTGTCACCAGGGCTGTAAGTGGAAGCTTTTTCAATATTATATACAAGCCATAGTTGCTGCGTATTTATCTTATGCAACAAACAACCATTGACAAAGCCAATAGTCCTGACTTGTTGTAGGTATGATGTTACTTGTTGTATCATATATCTGGATGCAATGACAGAAACAGCAAAATACAAGTAGGGCGGCACACTATGCTAAGCACAGATTTTTATGTGTTTTAAGCCACGCCCTTAATTACATTGGCCACGCCCCTTTGAGAGACCCCCCAGTTTTTTCATCCCACTTAAAGCCCTGCCTAAAGGCTATTAATATTTGTTTTGTTCTAACAATGACCATATCAGGCAGGTTAGGCCAGTGGCCACTATATATATATATATATATATATATATATAAACAAATTCTAGCAGTAAGCATCTCAGTGCCCCCGAGTGGGTTGCCAGTAAATAAAAAAAAATGAGGCTGTCAGTTTGGAACACCGCCACATGGGTAAAGCATAGCAGCCATAGCTGCAATACCCCGGGTGCGAAAATAACGATAATAGTAATAATGTTCCTCGTCTAATGTAGTACTCCCAAAGCATTTTTAAATAGCGTTTGGAAAGCCAGCCATTTTTCTACATAATATGAGGCATAGATTAATGCAACCAAGAAAAAGGTGCTTGTTTATGGGTGAGGGGGAGCACATAGGGGTGCCACCGACAAGCAGCTGGAGAGCTACCACAGCTCACAAGCCACTCGTTGAAGGTCCATGTGCGCATGCGTTGTGGATCAGTTGCACGTCACTGTGCATTCACTAAGCGTGCAGGAGTAATTGGCATATATGGTACCATAAGGGCAGCAGGCCCAGCTTCAAGCTGCCAGTTGACGGGGTAACGCTTAGGTTTCCATCACCCAAGAGGAAAGGACTAGATCAAACAGTTGTTCTGACTGATCAAGCCTTCATGGGAAGAAGGATTGCATCCTGGGAGAAAGCTGGCTGCCACACAAGGGTTTGGATCAAGTGCATCCCCCCGTTCCATTTGTAAGCGGCCGCGGGCTGGGGCCCCTAGCAAAGCTGGTGATTTTGTGTGGGTTAAGCAGACAAGTTTGGGAAGTTGGTGCTGCACCACTCTATTAAAAAAAAAAAATATATATATATATATATATATATATATATATATATATATAACAGCTACAACCACACAGGTACGGAGCACTCACAGAGTAAAGATTTATTAAAAAGCAATTCTCCCAGAATTGCTTTTTAATAAACCTCTACTCCTGTGTGGTTGTAGCTGTTTTATAATGCGAGTTCCCGCCCTTGCCAATGATAGCACCCGCCCTAGGAGTTCAGCAGCAAAAGGTGGGACCTTGGAGCTATAAAATATATATATATATATATATATATATATATATATATATATATATATATGTAGCTCCTGCTTGTCCCAAACTTGCGAGATGCACTCGAGCTCGATCACGGGCCTCAAGCTGCAGCCCTGCTCAGATGTGGAAACGCTGGCTTGCCGACTCCTTTCGCAGCCGTTGCACCCCTGCCTGACGCGTTTCAAATTTCTTCATCAGAGGCTGGTGGTGGAAGGGAAATGACGCACAGTCCGGTGCTGACAGCTTCTGAAATGTATGATCGCGCGCCCCCATTGGGCTGCTCTGGATGAGCCTGCGCGTTGCTTTCTGGAGGCTGTAGTTGTGGAGGGATGTAGATATCCCCTTGTACTGTGTGCATAAATGTACTGCTGGTGATTTAAAAGCCCACCGATGGGCTTCAGCAAGCGAGCGTTGCCTATTACAGCGATCGTGCTCCACTCTCGTGGCCCCCATTTCAGCAGGTGGTGCATCTCGGCGGCCAGGGCGCCACCTGTATATGTAGCTCCTGCTTGTCCCAAACTTGCGAGATGCACTCGAGCTCGATCACGGGCCTCAAGCTGCAGCCCTGCTCAGATGTGGAAACGCTGGCTTGCCGACTCCTTTCGCAGCCGTTGCACCCCTGCCTGACGCGTTTCAAATTTCTTCATCAGAGGCTGGTGGTGGAAGGAAATGACGCACAGTCCGGTGCTGACAGCTTCTGAAAAGTATGATCGCGCGCCCCCATTGGGCTGCTCTGGATGAGCCTGCGCGTTGCTTTCTGGAGGCTGTAGTTGTGGAGGGATGTAGATATCCCCTTGTACTGTGTGCATAAATGTACTGCTGGTGATTTAAAAGCCCACCGATGGGCTTCAGCGAGCTAGCGTTGCCTATTACAGCGATCGTGCTCCACTCTCGTGGCCCCCATTTCAGCAGGTGGTGCATCTCGGCGGCCAGGCGCCGCCTGTATATGTAGCTCCTGCTTGTCCCAAACTTGCGAGATGCACTCGAGCTCGATCACGGGCCTCAAGCTGCAGCCCTGCTCAGATGTGGAAACGCTGGCTTGCCGACTCCTTTCGCAGCCGTTGCACCCCTGCCTGACGCGTTTCAAATTTCTTCATCAGAGGCTGGTGGTGGAAGGGAAATGACGCACAGTCCGGTGCTGACAGCTTCTGAAATGTATGATCGCGCGCCCCCATTGGGCTGCTCTGGATGAGCCTGCGCGTTGCTTTCTGGAGGCTGTAGTTGTGGAGGGATGTAGATATCCCCTTGTACTGTGTGCATAAATGTACTGCTGGTGATTTAAAAGCCCACCGATGGGCTTCAGCAAGCGAGCGTTGCCTATTACAGCGATCGTGCTCCACTCTCGTGGCCCCCATTTCAGCAGGTGGTGCATCTCGGCGGCCAGGGCGCCGCCTGTATATGTAGCTCCTGCTTGTCCCAAACTTGCGAGATGCACTCGAGCTCGATCACGGGCCTCAAGCTGCAGCCCTGCTCAGATGTGGAAACGCTGGCTTGCCGACTCCTTTCGCAGCCGTTGCACCCCTGCCTGACGCGTTTCAAATTTCTTCATCAGAGGCTGGTGGTGGAAGGGAAATGACGCACAGTCCGGTGCTGACAGCTTCTGAAATGTATGATCGCGCGCCCCCATTGGGCTGCTCTGGATGAGCCTGCGCGTTGCTTTCTGGAGGCTGTAGTTGTGGAGGGATGTAGATATCCCCTTGTACTGTGTGCATAAATGTACTGCTGGTGATTTAAAAGCCCACCGATGGGCTTCAGCAAGCGAGCGTTGCCTATTACAGCGATCGTGCTCCACTCTCGTGGCCCCCATTTCAGCAGGTGGTGCATCTCGGCGGCCAGGGCGCCGCCTGTATATGTAGCTCCTGCTTGTCCCAAACTTGCGAGATGCACTCGAGCTCGATCATGGGCCTCAAGCTGCAGCCCTGCTCAGATGTGGAAACGCTGGCTTGCCGACTCCTTTCGCAGCCGTTGCACCCCTGCCTGACGCGTTTCAAATTTCTTCATCAGAGGCTGGTGGTGGAAGGGAAATGACGCACAGTCCGGTGCTGACAGCTTCTGAAATGTATGATCGCGCGCCCCCATTGGGCTGCTCTGGATGAGCCTGCGCGTTGCTTTCTGGAGGCTGTAGTTGTGGAGGGATGTAGATATCCCCTTGTACTGTGTGCATAAATGTACTGCTGGTGATTTAAAAGCCCACCGATGGGCTTCAGCAAGCGAGCGTTGCCTATTACAGCGATCGTGCTCCACTCTCGTGGCCCCCATTTCAGCAGGTGGTGCATCTCGGCGGCCAGGGCGCCGCCTGTATATGTAGCTCCTGCTTGTCCCAAACTTGCGAGATGCACTCGAGCTCGATCACGGGCCTCAAGCTGCAGCCCTGCTCAGATGTGGAAACGCTGGCTTGCCGACTCCTTTCGCAGCCGTTGCACCCCTGCCTGACGCGTTTCAAATTTCTTCATCAGAGGCTGGTGGTGGAAGGGAAATGACGCACAGTCCGGTGCTGACAGCTTCTGAAATGTATGATCGCGCGCCCCCATTGGGCTGCTCTGGATGAGCCTGCGCGTTGCTTTCTGGAGGCTGTAGTTGTGGAGGGATGTAGATATCCCCTTGTACTGTGTGCATAAATGTACTGCTGGTGATTTAAAAGCCCACCGATGGGCTTCAGCAAGCGAGCGTTGCCTATTACAGCGATCGTGCTCCACTCTCGTGGCCCCCATTTCAGCAGGTGGTGCATCTCGGCGGCCAGGGCGCCGCCTGTATATGTAGCTCCTGCTTGTCCCAAACTTGCGAGATGCACTCGAGCTCGATCACGGGCCTCAAGCTGCAGCCCTGCTCAGATGTGGAAACGCTGGCTTGCCGACTCCTTTCGCAGCCGTTGCACCCCTGCCTGACGCGTTTCAAATTTCTTCATCAGAGGCTGGTGGTGGAAGGGAAATGACGCACAGTCCGGTGCTGACAGCTTCTGAAATGTATGATCGCGCGCCCCCATTGGGCTGCTCTGGATGAGCCTGCGCGTTGCTTTCTGGAGGCTGTAGTTGTGGAGGGATGTAGATATCCCCTTGTACTGTGTGCATAAATGTACTGCTGGTGATTTAAAAGCCCACCGATGGGCTTCAGCAAGCGACGTTGCCTATTACAGCGATCGTGCTCCACTCTCGTGGCCCCCATTTCAGCAGGTGGTGCATCTCGGCGGCCAGGCGCCGCCTGTATATGTAGCTCCTGCTTGTCCCAAACTTGCGAGATGCACTCGAGCTCGATCACGGGCCTCAAGCTGCAGCCCTGCTCAGATGTGGAAACGCTGGCTTGCCGACTCCTTTCGCAGCCGTTGCACCCCTGCCTGACGCGTTTCAAATTTCTTCATCAGAGGCTGGTGGTGGAAGGGAAATGACGCACAGTCCGGTGCTGACAGCTTCTGAAATGTATGATCGCGCGCCCCCATTGGGCTGCTCTGGATGAGCCTGCGCGTTGCTTTCTGGAGGCTGTAGTTGTGGAGGGATGTAGATATCCCCTTGTACTGTGTGCATAAATGTACTGCTGGTGATTTAAAAGCCCACCGATGTCATCAGTGATGTCATCAGTGATGTCACTGACCATGTCATGAGTGATGTAATATGTGACGTCATCAGCAGTGCATTGCGGGGGCGCGAGTTATAGTTAGCTGAACTAACTATAACGGGGGAATTTCATGGGTTTTGTACGAGTGCAATGTCCAAGTAACTATAACTGTCCCTAAAACCTATGGTTTTTTCAGTGAATTTCAAAGGTTTTTTAAATGCTAATTTGTAACTATAACGTGTCTGAAACCTATGGTTTTTTCAGTGAATTTCAAAGGTTTTTTAAATGCTAATTTGTAACTATAACGTGTCTGAAACCTATGGTTTTTTCAGTGAATTTCAAAGGTTTTTAAATGCTAATTTCTAACTATAACGTGCCTGAAACCTACGGTTTTTCAGTGAATTTCAAAGGTTTTGTAAATGACAATTTTTAAATGTATTAATTGTTATATTAATTTTTTCATACTGATTTACTACATTTTTAGAAACAATTTTTTTTTACATATTTTATTTGTCAAATTACATTGTAATTACATTACAAAAAATACTTTCTCAGAATGAATTACTTTAGTTTAAATACTTTGCAGATAGGCAATAGACTTTTAAGTACAGTAGTTACAGTTGTTGCAATGGGCAACACATTTTCAAACACAATGCAACATTCAGCTCAATGTGAATTTCTAGTTAAATGCAATTAGTTACTTTATGGATTACTTTTGTAACCACAGGACTGGATCCTAGATTCAGTCCTGGTACATCTCCTGTAAACAGTTGAGTAAAAGCGTTTTGGTTACAGTCGTGATTTTTAAGGAATATTATTGTATTTTAAAAGTTGACACTTTGAAACTTTTTCTCATAGAATCACCAATGTTATCCTATGGAAGGAAATTCACTTAGCAGGTAAAAACTGTTATCGTTACTTTTTCTTACTCAGTGTTGGATCCTGGATCCAGCACTGGTGCATCTCCTGTAAACAGTTGAAAGAATGCGTTTAAGTCATACAGGCGATTTTTAAGGAATATTTGTAGTTTGTGAAAATCAACACTTTGAAACTTTTTTGCTGAAAACCAGTCAATGTTAGCCTATGAAGGAAATTCAAGTTACCGGTAAGTACGGTTAAAATTACTTTTGAGGATCAGTACTGGGCTGAAACATGCAGCACTGAGGTCTCTCCTGATAACAGGTGAGTAAATCGGAATTCGTATTTCGGCTGATTTTAGAGGAATATTTTAAAGTTCCAAAACTCCACACTTAGAAGAATTTCCAAGTGAAACCAGTCAATGTTAGCCTATGGAAGGAAATTCAAGTTACTGGTAAGTACGGTTAAAATTACTTTTCAGGACCAGTACTGGGCTGAAAGATGCAGCACTGAGGTCTCTCCTGATAACAGGTGAGTAAATCAGAATTCGGATTTCGGCTGATTTTAGAGGAATATTTGTATGTTTCAAAAATCAACACTTAGAAGAATTTCAAGTGAAACCAGTCAATGTTAGCCTATGAAGGAAATTCAAGTTACCGGTAAGTACGGTTAAAATTACTTTTCAGGATCAGTACTGGGCTGAAAGATGCAGCACTGAGGTCTCTCCTGATAACAGGTGAGTAAATCGGAATTCGTATTTCGGCTGATTTTAGAGGAATATTTTAAAGTTCCAAAACTCCACACTTAGAAGAATTTCCAAGTGAAACCAGTCAATGTTAGCCTATGAAGGAAATTCAAGTTACCGGTAAGTACGGTTAAAATTACTTTTCAGGATCAGTACTGGGCTGAAAGATGCAGCACTGAGGTCTCTCCTGATAACAGGTGAGTAAATCGGAATTCGTATTTCGGCTGATTTTAGAGCAATATTTTAAAGTTCCAAAACTCCACACTTTGAAGAATTTCCAAGTGAAACCAGTCAATGTTAGCCTATGAAGGAAATTCAAATTACCGGTAAGTACGGTTAAAATTACTTTTGAGGATCAGTACTGGGCTGAAAGATGCAGCACTGAGGTCTCTCCTGATAACAGGTGAGTAAATCAGAATTCGTATTTCGGCTGATTTTAGAGGAATATTTTAAAGTTCCAAAACTCCACACTTAGAAGAATTTCCAAGTGAAACCAGTCAATGTTAGCCTATGAAGGAAATTCAAGTTACCGGTAAGTACGGTTAAAATTACTTTTCAGGACCAGTACTGGGCTGAAAGATACAGCACTGAGGTCTCTCCTTATAACAGGTGAGTAAATCGGAATTCCTATTTCGGCTGATTTTAGAGGAATATTTGCACAATGGTGAAGGGAGGGGCGGGGCCTGAGGTGACATCTTTGCAAACGCGCCCCGTGGCGCGTTTTAAGTTGGGGGATTAAGTTCCCTTGAATCCTGAGGGTCCCTAGGGGCCAACTAGACCACCAGGAACCTCCAATATGCGCCAGGGGCTGCGTTGCAGAGACGTGTAGAGAGGCCACACCCCTTTTACACCTCTCTGCAACGCAGCTCTGTGGCGCTTTCTGGATGTACCTGTTGGGCTAGTTGGCCCCCAGGGACCCTCAGGATTGAAGGGGATTTAATTCCCCATCTTAAAACGCGCCACGGGGCCTGTTTGCACACATGTCACCTGAAGCCCCGCCCCCTCCCTTCACCACTGTGCAAACGCGCCCCGTGGCGCGTTTTAAGTTGGGGGATTAAGTCCCCTTGAATCCTGAGGGTCCCCGGAGTCCAACTAGCCCACCATATACCTCCAAAAGCGCCACAGAGCTGCGTTGCAGAGAGGTGTAAAAGGGGTGTGGCCTCTCTACACCTCTCTGCAACGCAGCCCCCTGGCGCATACTGGAGGTTCCTGGTGGGCTAGTTGGCCCCAGGGACCCCCAGTATTCAAGGGGATCGTTCCCCCTCTGCAAACGCGCCAGGGGCGCGTTTGCAGAGTGGTGAAGGAAGGGGGCGGGGCCTGCGGGCCGATCGTTTAAAAAAAAAAAAAAAAATGTTGTCCCCTGAAGGGAGGCTGTGTGGCCCCCTTCCTTTTTCCCTGTTTTTATGCCCTGGGGACCCCATCCCCCAGGGCCTTACCCCTTTTTTTTAATTTGTAATTTAAAAAAAACGGGAAGAGGGCCGCGTGGCCCCCTTCCCTGGGCCTGTATTGGCCCCGGGGACCCCATCCCCCGGGGCATGTCCTCGTTTTTATTTATATTCTTTGGAGGGGGCTGCGTGGCCCCCTCCTCTGGCCATTTAAGGCCCCGGGGACCCCATCCCCCGGGGCCGGCCATTCCGTTTTTTTTTTTAATTTATTTATTTTTTTGGGGAGGGGGCCGCGTGGCCCCCTCCCGGGCCACTACTTGCCCCGGGGACCCCATCCCCCGGGGCCTGGCCTCTCGTTGGGGACTGTGGGGGGTCCCCAATCCCCCCAGTCCCGCCGGCTCCCCGCGTCCCTAGGGTGCCGGCATTGCTTTACACATGGGGAGCAGCTAACATGCTGCTCCCCATGTGTAAAGCTATCGGCTTTGGATATTGGAAGAGAGAGCAGGTTTCCTGCTCTCTCTTCCAATATCCAAAGCAGTTTGCAATGACAGGACGGGAGCCGCGAGGCTCCGTCCTGTCATTGCAAACAGCAGTGTCCCGGGGGTAGGCACCGGGACACTGCAGGAGCCGGCCCTGGGGGGTGGTGGTCCCCAGGGCCATCAAGGGCTCCAGGAGGGGGCCGCGCGGCCCCCCTCCCATTCAGTACACAGCCCCGGGGAGGTGGTGGTCCCCGGGGCTCTGGGGGTCCGTAACGGACCCCCATATTAAAATGTTTAGTGCCCCAGGGAGGTGGTGGTCCCCGGGGCGTGTGGGGGGGCTGGAGCCCCCCCACACAGGTTTAATAATTTTTTTTTAAAAAGCCCCGGGGAGGTGGTGGTCCCCGGGGCTGCGGGAGGGCTCAGAGCCCTCCCGCACCATTTTTTTTAAAAAGCCCCGGGGGTGGCGGTCCCCGGGGCTTGGGGGGCCCTTTGAGGCCCCCCACACATTAAATTATCCCCCCACCATGCCCCCGGGACTTGGGCCACCCGGGGGCCAATTAACATCGAAGCGCGGGAGACCGCGCTTCGATTTTTTTTTTTTTCGGCAGGATTCGCGCACATTGAGCGCATCCTGCCGATTTTAAAAAAAAAAAAAAAATTTTTTTTTGCCCAGGGGGTCCTTGTGGGACCCCCTGAGCAAACCTAGGGGGTCAGGGTGTTTCTACCCTCCCCCCTTTGTGCGCTTTGCGCACTTGTTTCTGTCCCTCGGTTCTACCGAGGGACAAAATGGCTGCCAACATTTCCTGAATCGGAATGTTGACAGCCAGCTGACAGCCAATTAACATGCAGCTCGTGATCGGGACGGTGCGCGCAGGGTGCGCTCAGGGTGCGCGAATCCTCCGTGCCCATAGATATATATGTACTTTTACTTTTTGATTTTCTCAGCAACTACTGAACGGATTTACACCATTTAACAAAAAGGGTTCTTTCTGAACCAAGAACTACCTCTTTGCCAAATTTGGTGTAATTCCGTTCAGCAGTTCGGGCTGTAGCCGTGTCTAAAGTTTCCTATGGGAAAATGCATGGGGAAAACGCGTTTTGGGACCCCCCTTTTTTCTCGGCCCCCGCTTGACGTATCACCCCGAGACTTTCAGGGTAGGAGCGGACCGGAGCGCCCCACGAAGATTGAAAATTTCGCGAAGATACGTCAACCGGCAAGAGAGTTATTTCAAATAGAATGTCGCGGATTTCCTATGGATAATAGGTTGTAACTATAACTATCTACTGGCGACCGCCAGTAGATAATATATATTATGAAGTGATGAAGTGACTTTGCACTATATATATATATATATATATATATATATATATATATATATATATATCTCCTGCTCCAGCTACAAAGTACAGCACTCGCGGAGACTCTTCACCTTGATTTTATTAGGTTTCAATGGCACACAAGACGCGTTTCGGCAACTGCCTTTCTCAATACAAATCGGCAGCCCGCGACAGCGTCTTTTAAATTTTCATAAACACAATTGATTGGTGGTTCGAATGAGGCCTAAAAAACAAACAAAGGACTATGCCGATGGGAACGCAAAGGTAATTCGGCCATCTTGTAACATGCTAAATTCATTATTTTCATCATGTTTGTGTTTGTACAATTCAAATGCATATATACAACTCACTAAATCAATATCTCGCCCTGGATGGGCTACATTAAACTCATTGTGTACTCCCATTTCAGACCTCCGTTTGTTCTGAACAAAATATGGATATTTAAACATAATTGAACCCTGTATGGGTATACCCTATATCAAATATGCAAAGCGAAACTATCACTGTGCAACAATTAGACACTCATTACCATCAATATAAAAGGAAATGAAAAAGAAGAAAATCGAGAAAAGAAGGAAGAGAGAAAAAAGGGAAAAAAGAAAAAAAAAACTTTACATTTTCTGATGCAATATTTACAGCTACATATAATCCAGAACCATACTAAGTTGCCTTAAAGATGTATCGACAACTCCTCCCCACTGTTGAGTCCCTGAGGTATTCTGGTTTGCATGTCTATGATGAATCTAGACTCCAGTCTCCGAAGTTTAAGTTGTCTGTCCCCTCCTCTGATGTTACCAGACACATGATCTAAACAGAAATAGCTCAACAGATCCCTGTTGCTGCTATGGTGGCTTTCGAAATGTCGAGCCACCGGATATGTTACATGTTTAGTAACAATGGCTCTCGTGTGCTCCAAAATCCTTGTTTTGGTGGGGTATGGTACTACCGATGTACCTGAGCCCACACGGACATACTAAACAGTATACTGTGTGGCTGGTGTTACGATTCATAAACTTTTCTATTTTCCTAGGAGACCTCAGACCTGGTACATCATACGTCAGGACCTTATTACTGGTCTTACATGCCTTGCACTTTTTGCAAGGGTAAAAATCCTTGATCTGACCAAAACAGGAATCACTGCTCTTCTTGATGAAGTGACTTTGCACTATTTGATCCTTCAAAGATCGTGCCTTTCTGAAGGTGCTTGTTTATGGGTGTGGGGGAGCACACAAGGGTGCCACCGACAAGCAGCTGGAGAACTACCACAGCTCACAAGCCACTCGTTGAAGGTCCATGTGCGCATGCGTTGTGGATCAGTTGCACGTCACTGTGCATTCACTAAGTGTGCAGGAGTAATTGGCATATCTGGTACCATAAGGGCAGCAGGCCCAGCTTCAAGCTGCCAGTTGACGGGGTAACGCTGAGGTTTCCATCACACAAGAGGAAAGGACTAGATCAAACAGTTGTTCTGACTGATCAAGCCTTCATGGGAAGAAGGATTGCATCCTGGGAGAAAGCTGGCTGCCACACAAGGGTTTGGATCAAGTGCATCCCCCCGTTCCGTTTGTAAGCGGGCCGCGGGCTGGGGCCCCTAGCAAAGCTGGTGATTTGGTGTGGGTTAAGCAGACAAGTTTGGGAAGTTGGTGCTGCACCACTCTTAAAAAAAATATATATATATATATATAACAGCTACAACCACACAGGTACGGAGCACTCACGGAGTAAAGATTTATTAAAAAGCAATTCTCCCAGAATTGCTTTTTAATAAATCTCTACTCCTGTGTGGTTGTAGCTGTTTTATAATGCGAGTTCCCGCCCTCGCCAACGGTAGCACCCGCCCTAGGAGTTCAGCAGCAAAAGGTGGGACCTTGGAGCTATGCTATATATATATATATAACAATAACTCCGCACCCTGGAAGCGTATATATATATATATAGGAAAAAGTATGACAGTCTCCTTTTTCTTTCCTTTATGACATCGACGAGGAGAGCCGGCAAATCCAGGCACATCTGCATAATCCGACGAGAAGGGTAAGGAATTCCCAGGTATGCATATGGCAAATGTTCAGCAGGCACCTTTAAAAAAAAAAAGTGGCACAGAGGGTTAAAGGGCCTGATGTGTAATTCACGAGTCACGAACCTAGCATAACACAAGGAGCCAGCAACTGGCGGGAAAGGCATGCACGCAAACTACAGGGTGGAGGATGGAAATTTAGGGCCTTCCCCAGTCTTAATTATCCGAAGGGTACGGCAAAGCGTTATTAATGGGGTAAGCCACCTCCTTCCAGCGGTAATTTTACATTCCAAGGGTTTTTCTCATGGTATTCCAAACCTTTAATAATGGTACGCCGGGGCAGTAGGCAACTGTTCTGGATAGAACCGGACTCGGGATCAGAGACTACGATGGTAATACAGGAGGGCAGCTACTATGGTCGTCAGTCTACAGTTAAGGCCTTGTAGGGGAGAACGAGTTGAAAGGGGGGGCGGAACCCTCCAGTGCAGGAACTATTGGGTCATTGGGGTTTTAAAGGGCCTAGGAGCTAGGCAAACCCAGGTTTATAAAGCTAGCTGAGAGGAAGTATCTGAACCAGGCCAGCCCGCCGGGTAACTCACTTACCAGTAGGACTCAGCTTAGGAGAAGCAATGACGAGAAACAAGCATGTCAGGGCCACCACATCATATTACTACCGATAATTTAATGCTCCCTTAACTGCTTTCTCATGCTCACCTCAACAGAAAGCAGCAAACACCCCAACACGGTTATATATAGTGCACGCCATTTAAGACCTCGTCAGTACTCTGATATGTGACTTCACAGCTACAGGTAATCATCCACCTCTTCACTTCGATCAAGCCAGGCCCTCCGTCAGCTGAAGCAATACATCGCACATTCTTTATTAGCACAATTGAAGATCAGTGGGTTGCTAAATGTGAGTGGCAAATAAATCCCACTATGCTGCAGCACATTTCGCCCACCATAATCCATGTACCCACCAGCACTAAAATACAATGGCAGGTGTCAGAGATCTGGGCTACATCCGCCTCCTGCCTGGGCTGCTTGTCCTATGTTGTCCGTCAGTGAGGATGTCTGCATTCATTTTCACTTGTGTTTTTAGAAGACAAGGAGATTTAGATTACTAGGCTACTTCATATCATTAATTTGTCAAACAAGAATTAAAGAGAGTGTGGCTTTGGGTCAGCACCCAGCAATCATTGGGTTTCATGTGTTTGTCATGTTTTGCCACTGCCTGGATGAGATATCCATCTAGTTCGTGGAATTTAATGGATAATTACAGTATCATTGTTTGTGTTTTGGCAATGGGGTATTCAGTAGTGCTTTTTTTAGACTCTAGATCATAAATTAAATTCAGCCTGTAATTGAGCGGCAGCAGAAGTGAATTGATGTATTTACTGTGCTGACATGGCAGCATTTTTATTGCTGATTTATGCCTTTTTTGTGTTTGAGGTGCATGCTTTTTGGATGCCTTAGTTTGTCATAAAGACACATTGCTTCTCATTAATCACCCTTGCTCATTCATTTGTTTGACTTTGCTCACCTGATAACATGTTGGATTTAAGCTTTTTCTGTTGACAAAGTAAAGGCATGAGTGTACATAGGCTTTCTTAAAGATGCAACGGAAATACAGGTTGTTTATCAAAGGTATACACATCAGTAGCGGCTGGTGGGTTTTAAATGGTCGAATGAAATGCTTCGACCTGAGTATAACACGTCTCAACTGTGTACAAATTGTGTATTTTACCGAATACATTTTGAGACAACATACAACAAATTTGTGAAAAAAGGGTGCAAATGGTATTCTCCTACACTCACCAACTGCACATACTGACCCAAGATTCACTCTGCACCAGTGGCGGCTCCTCCGCTGAGGCGGAGGAACGTTGCCCCACTGCTGCAAAGCAGTGGAAAAAAGAACAAATACAATGATAATAACTTGAGGTTATTATCATTGTATTCGTTCCTGCTGCGCAGCTTTGCGGGGCGGGCGGGGCTGCTCTGAGAACAGGGGAGGAGTGGTTTGCCCACCCCACGTGCGCAATGACTGTTTGGCCGGCCCTCTGGGGCCATCCACAACAGACATGCGCACTTTGCATGTTCTCCATGCAGGCTGCATTACAGCCTGCATGGAGAACATGCCTAGGGCCCCATTCCCTGGCTGAGCGCTGATCGTCGGCGCTCAGACCAATCACAACGCTGCATTGCAGTGTTGTGATTGGCTTAGGGGAGGGTACCTGACTGCTTCATGTTCCGTCCCGAAAGACTGAAAGGACGTGCTATGCGGGAGAGTGGCGACTATAAGGTAAGTTTTGTTACTTTTAATTTTTACATCTCACTCCCCCCAATCCCCCCTCCCCTGCCACTCCTGATCCGTACCGGCCGCTACTGCTCTGCACTCACACAGACACATAGCTGCCTCTGACGACATTCAGGAACCCAGCTCACCCTGCACTCACCTTGCTCTAACATAGTAACACTGCTCTCCCTGCACTCTCATAGCTTACTGGCACTCACACAACTTTCCCTGCACTCACACAGACATGCAGCTCACCCTACACTCACGCAGGCATACAGCTCACCTGGCACCTTCAAAGGCACATCACTCACACAGACACCACTCACACTGCTCTCCTTGCACACTCATAGCTTACTGACACTCGCACAGCTTACACTGCACTCACAGACATGCAGCTCACCCTGTACTCACACAGGCACACAGCTCACCTTGCATCTACAAAAGCACATCACTCACACAGACACCACTCTCACTGCTCTCACACAGCAACACTGCTCTACCTGCTCTCACAAACGTACACTGCTCACTCTGCTCTCCCACAGACACATCACTAACCCTGCACTCACAGGTACACTGCACAATCTGAACTCACACAGGTATACTGCTCAAATTGCACTCATCCGTACAAACCGCACTCACACAGCAACACTGCACATCCGACACTTGCAAATACATTACTCACTCTTCACTCACACTGACACAGCATTCTCTCTGCATGCACACAGGCCGAGATCAGGGTGCAGTGTAGGAAGCTGGCTCTATATATACTATACCAAAGTAAGGTATAGTGTGCACAGAGTCCAGTGGAACGCCCGAAGGTAGGCAGAGGTAAAAGTAGAAAATACTTTACTCTCTATTTGTGGTAGTGTGGGTGAGCAGTAAGGCTTTATCAGAGGGCAGTGTTAAGCATCTATTGTACCCACTCAGGCACGAAATGATGTCACAAACTCAAAGACTGAACTCAGACCAATTTGTTTGTATAAAAAAATATTATTTAGTTATATTTTATTTTCTAGAACCAAGCCAGGCCCGATACAGGTAAGTATAATAATACTTTGCAAGATTTATGCAGTGAAATACAAGTTGAATGCAGTTTGAATGCAGTTGGTTGGGTTACAGGTGAGTCAACAGTCAAAATTACTTTTCAGTTACTTTGCAGATTATTGTGTACGTTACTTTTCAGATTACTTTTTAAGTTACTTTTGCTACTCAGTGTGATATGCCTATATATCACACTGGCAAAAACAACAGTTGATGGACAGAATGCAGAACAATGTCATACATTCACCCCAGTACAGAGATCTGGGCCTAAATCCATCGTTTTTTTGCTCACCATGCCATTCCAGTTTGAACCCAGCCATATGCAACTCAGTCTTGACCCTGTGCCTCATGGGAACAGTCCAGCCCGAACTGCCAAGCCAGGTCCTCCCTGGACTGGAAACAAGCATCCTAGGACCGGTTTCGGGGTTTCACCCTCTTCAGCCAGGATAGCTTGATTCCAGTGGCATGGAGAGCACGGGACCCACGTCTGGGCATACCCGTCCCACTCGGGGTGACAAATGCAAAAACAACAGTTGATGGACAGAATGCAGAACAATGTCATACATTCACCCCAGTACAGAGATCTGGGCCTAAATCCATCGTTTTTTGCTCACCATGCCATTCCAGTTTGAACCCAGCCATATGCAAATCAGTCTTGACCCTGTGCCTCATGGGAACAGTCCAGCCCGAACTGCCAAGCCAGGTCCTCCCTGGACTGGAAACAAGCATCCTAGGACCGGTTTCGGGGTTTCACCCCTCTTCAGCCAGGATAGCTTGATTCCAGTGGCATGGAGAGCACGGGACCCACGTCTGGGCATACCCGTCCCACTCGGGGGTGACAAATGCAAAAACAACAGTTGATGGACAGAATGCAGAACAATGTCATACATTCACCCCAGTACAGAGATCTGGGCCTAAATCCATCGTTTTTTGCTCACCATGCCATTCCAGTTTGAACCCAGCCATATGCAAATCAGTCTTGACCCTGTGCCTCATGGGAACAGTCCAGCCCGAACTGCAAAGCCAGGTCCTCCCTGGACTGGAAACAAGCATCCTAGGACCGGTTTCGGGGTTTCACCCTTCTTCAGCCAGGATAGCTTGATTCCAGTGGCATGGAGAGCACGGGACCCACGTCTGGGCATACCCGTCCCACTCGGGGTGACAAATGCAAAAACAACAGTTGATGGACAGAATGCAGAACAATGTCATACATTCACCCCAGTACAGAGATCTGGGCCTAAATCCATCGTTTTTTGCTCACCATGCCATTCCAGTTTGAACCCAGCCATATGCAAATCAGTCTTGACCCTGTGCCTCATGGGAACAGTCCAGCCCGAACTGCCAAGCCAGGTCCTCCCTGGACTGGAAACAAGCATCCTAGGACCGGTTTCGGGGTTTCAACCCTCTTCAGCCAGGATAGCTTGATTCCAGTGGCATGGAGAGCACGGGACCCACGTCTGGGCATACCCGTCCCACTCGGGGTGACAAATGCAAAAACAACAGTTGATGGACAGAATGCAGAACAATGTCATACATTCACCCCAGTACAGAGATCTGGGCCTAAATCCATCGGTTTTTTGCTCACCATGCCATTCCAGTTTGAACCCAGCCATATGCAAATCAGTCTTGACCCTGTGCCTCATGGGGGTGAATGTTTGCCAATGTGCAGCATTCCGTCCATCATCTTGTGTGTTTTGCATTTCGCCCTAAGTGGGAAGGGTATGCCCAGACGTGGGTCCCGTGCTCACTACGCCACTGGAGTCAAGCTATCCTGGCTGATGAAGGCTGATAGCCTGAAACCGGTCCTAGGATGCTTGATTCCGGTCCAGGGAAGACATGGCTTGGCAGTTCGGTCTGGACTGTTCCCATGAGGCACAGGGTCAAGACTGATTTGCATATGGCTATGTCTGAACTGGGGTGGCGTGGTGAAGCAAAATAACGATGGATTAAACCCAGATCTGTGACTGGGGGTGAATGTTTGCCAATGTGCAGCATTCCGTCCATCATCTTGTGTGTTTTATATATCACACTGGGACATTTCCTAGACAAAAGGTAACTAATTCAGTTTTTATACATATGCAGTTTCTTAAGGTTTCATACAAACCAACTCCACACTTAGAAGATTTTTAACAGAAAAGCAGTCAATACAGTCCTATGGGAGAAAACAGTGTTATCGGTTTACGGGTAAGTACTTGGTTTTGGGGGTTGGTTTTCTAGGGTTAGGACCAGGATTCCCCTCAGGGTCGAGGATGCACTTCCAAAGCACCCTCAGCGGCACTAAGGCAGCCGGGTGCAGAGTGCTGAGGCCCAATGTTATCCAATGAGAGATAGGGGGCCTACGGTTGGTGGCTGCTTATGAGCAGACCACAGGGTTGTGGGAGCAAAACTCCTGGTGTTAGGTTCAGGGCAAAGGGGGATCCGATTTAGCGCACAAGGTGCACCAACAGTGGCACAGGGGCGGCCGGATGCAGGGTGCTGTTTTGGCGTCGGGTGCCCTGTTGTTGGTTTCAATGAGGATTTTCCAATTGCAACAAACACTGCAGGCTCGGGGACGAAGATCTTCTGGAGGCGACTACCGGTTGGAGAGGTAAGTTTGGATGTCTTGGGATGCTGGGACACCGTCAGTTGGGCCACCCAAGGCCGTGGGACGTCGGGTGCAGGGGTGTCTTTTGGCGTCAGGTTTCTCTTACCGGCTCCGGTCACGGGGATCCTCTAGAAAGGGGCTGCAGGCATCAGTTGGAGATTTGAGGGAGGTCAGGGATCACCAGATCCCAGGTCAGGATCGCAGGGGAGACCTCCTCATGGTGTTGGGTCACACGAACTCGGGCCGTGGGCATCGGGCGCAGAATGGTGCAGACTCATGGATTTGGCCGGAGCCAGAGTTTGTGGGTGAGCAAATCCGGTGCTCACGGGAGACAAAGTCTGGTTTGGGAAGGCAGGGCAGGTCCTCCGGGTTCTTGGGGCTGCTGGCTGCAGGACACACCGGGATTTCGCTGTAGCAGGTCGAGGTCAGGACAGGCTGGTATGGATGGGGCCAAGTCAGTTGGTGTCCTCCTCTGCTTCTTCAGCACAGATCTTCGGTCCTTCTTCTTCTCTCTTCTTGTCTGAGGAGGCAAGCTTCAGGGTTGCCCCTAAATACAAAATTTAGGGGCGTTGCAGGTAGGTACAGGTTGGGACCAATGGGTCCCTTCCTTGGGGTTGGTACACTCCCTATTATGCCACCCTCCAGTGGGAGGGGGGCATAAGTCTCACTCTGGTTGGCTGGGTCCCCCCATCTGCAAGATGGCAAGGACTGAGAGTTTTGCTTCACCTCGCCTTCTCCACCTGAGGGGTGGGGTTGGCAAAGGTGGGCACACCTCTCCTCCTAACTTGGTTTTCCCGCCGATTCTCCCAACCAAAGTGGGGGCCAGTTGCTGGGAGCAGCAAATGGCTGGGGTAGCTAACAAAGGCGGCAAACCTTGGAAGCTTCCCCTTCGTGGACCCTGCCCAACCTGGGGGAGGAGGCTTGGCACCTCGTCCCAGGATGTGCTTTGTTTCAGGATGCCAAGAGCAGCAGGCTCTCAACCCAGGGGTCCAGAAATATGTCTGGTGTTGGCAACTGGTGAGCAGCCACTCAGCCAGGACACTAGAGTTAGGCCATTTTTCAGGGGGCATCTCTAAGATGCCCCCTGAGTGCATTTTTCATTAAATCCCACACTGGCATCAGTGTGGGTTTAATGTGCTGAGAAGTTTGATACCAAACTTCCCAGTTTTCAGTAAAGCCATTATGGTGCTGTTGACTTCATAATGACAAACTCCCAGACCATATACTCTTTATGGCATTACTGCACTTACAATGTCTAAGAATTGACTTAGACACAGTAGGGGTACAGGGGGCATGCACCTGTACCCTCACCACTGGTATAGTGCACCCAGCTAAAGGGGTGACTTACCTATGCCAGGGCAGTGGGTTGTAGGCATGGCACACAGGGATGTGTGCCATGTCGAGTCTTCACTTTGTTTTGCACCAATACACGCAGCCTGCAATGACAGTGTGTATGTGTGTGTAAAGGTACAGGGCCTCTAAAGGTGGCACAATAAGTGCTGCACCCCTTATAGGCCTTCCCTGGTCACAGTGCCCTTGGTAGCTATGGTACCTTTTACAAGGGACTTACATGTGGCCAGAGAGTTGCCAATTGGGTTTTGCAACAGTACAGTTTAGGGAAAGAACATAGGCCCTGGGTACCTGGTTGGCAGGAACCCAGGGCACACTCAGTCAAAGTACATCAACATTAGGCAAAAAGTGGGGACAACCATGCAAAAAGGGGCACTTTCCTACATGCAGCAGCACTCATAGCCAAGAAAGCAACCAGTTCAGTCAAGGTCAGAGAGGGAAAGCTCTTTCCTGCTACAGTGTGTAGGGGAATCCTGGAAGGGTGGTGCATGGGTGGGGAGGTTAGGACATCAAGCAGAGGAAGGGGCAGTCTGCAGTAACCAGGCACCAAATCATCTAAATGGGAGAGTCCAATTGGGGGCAGTGCAGGCACGTTCTACCTCTGGCTCCTATAGTATCGGTGGGGGCTGTAAATGGGAGACTTGAGCCATTCACCAGGACTGGCCTATCACCTCCCCCAAGGCAACGGCACTGTCCAGTAAGGGCCAGAGAGAGAAAGGTGCTTTCCTGCTGCAGTGCGTAGAGGAGCCAAGTGGGTGTGAGGATGTAAAGGGGGCCAAGCAGCGAAACCCAAGGCCACAGCATCCAGGGAGACAGCACTGATGGTGGCACCATTCCCAGGACCTCTACAGAGAGCAGTGCGGTTGGGAGCAGGCATGTTTTCCTCTGGCTCCTGTGGTGTTGGTGGGGGAAAGGGTAAGCAGGCTGGAACTGTAAGGCAGCAGCTGCTCACCAGGGCTGGCCTGCCACCAGTGACATAACAAAGGGGGTGGGGGTTGGTCTGCCCTGGGCGTCACAAGTTTTGGCTCTTACCTGCAGCCATCGCGGGGCGGCAAACGCCGGGACCGCCATGGGCGGCCAAAGGTCTAGCTATGCCACTGCCTGCCACCATACTCAAGTCCGGGGACTGGTTATGGGAGGAGCTGCTGCTGAATGTCAGTGACCTGAGACCTCTTGGCTCCCACGGGTCCAGTGAGCAGAGTCTAGTCATGGGTCCAATATCAAGATAGTTAAAAGGCTGCTGCAGTAGGGTAGGCACTGGCTGTGGGCACAACTAGAACTACCATGGAGGGGAGCTGCTGAATCTATCTTTGGAAGACAGTATTAAACAGTTACCCCATAATGCCTACAAATGTCGCAGAATTGTAGATGAAGTGTTGAATGTTGGAAGGACTGGCTGAAAATGCCTTCAAACTGGATGGATGGAAACACTAAGGCTTTCCGCATGGATTGGTAAGCAGTGCCATACACTCAAAGCCCTGAACAGGTACATGGTACATTCAGGCCCAGGAAGCAGTAACCCCACACAGTCATCGTAGACATCCTGCAGTGACAAATAGAGGACCAAAAATAAGAATCAGCACTTTGTGCCATTTATTCTTGGTCTTAGCCCGATTTCTGCTACTCTTAGTATGTGTCCTTGCCAGCCAGGAGTGGTTCACAGTCTCTATGCCGCAACTTTTTCTGTTAACCACATACTGACTACTCTTACTTGGGTCCTGGCTCCCACGGGATGCCACTTGGCCGGTTTTATACCGGCATGACCAGTATTTTATTGTCCTGGCTGGTACATAAATTATTATTTTCTGCCATATGTGTTTGGCCAGCAGATTTGGATGATTTTCCTCAGACAGGTGTTGATGAAGGGCTGGAATTTGTTTAATGGTCAGTGTTGTCCTTGAAGTTTCTGCTCCATACAGAAGGACCATTTTTAAGTTGGTGTTAAAAAGCGTGATCTTGGTTTGCGGTGTTAGGTCCTTGGAGCTCCAGATCTTCTTTAGCTGAATGAAGTTAGCCCTTGCTTTTCCGATTCTTGCCTTGACGTCAGTATCTGTGCTGCCCTGCTTCTCTATGACACTGTCCAGGTAGGTGAAGCCTGCAAGAGTGACTGCAGTTGTGCTTGTCGTATTAGCCTTCAGGATCTTGGTTTTTCCCCAGTTGATGTTGAGGACAAGTTGTGCTGATGTGGCTGCTGCACTGTCAGTGTTCTCTTGCATCTGCAGATGGGTATGGGAGAGTAGGGCCAGGTCGTCTGCAAAGTCCAGGTCATCAGCTGTGTCGAAGGTGTCCACTGGATCACATTTCTTCTCCTTGCTGTAGATGTCTTCATGATCCAGTCTATGACCAGCAGGAAGAGAAAAGGTAAGAGCAAACAACCCTGGCTGAAACATTATTCACTTGGAAGGCTTCCGTAAGTTATCGTCCATGGACTATCTTACAGGTCATTCCTTCGTAAGAGTGACTCTTCATAGTGACAAAAGAGTTTCCAAAGGGTCTCTCTGTCCACACTGATGAATGCCTTCTCATAGTCCACGAAGTTGACATAAAGGCGGGAGTTCCATTCCATCGACTGCTCAATGACGATGCGCAATGTTGCAATCTGGTCTGTGTAGGATCATTCTTTGCGGAAGCCAGCTTGCTGGTCTCGCAACGAAGCATCGACTTGCTCCTTTATTCTAATCAGGATGATTCTGTTGAACACTTTGCCTGGGGTTTATAGAAGAGTTATCCCTCTGTAGTTACTCAGGTCACCTTTCTTAGGGCTCTTGATGAGATATCCCTCCTTCCAGTCTGATGGCACTTTTTTCTATTCCCATATCCTTCCAAACATGGGGTAGAGCATGTCTACTGAATCTGCCTTCAGTGCCTCTGCAGGATTGTTGTCATGTCCTACTGCCTTCCCAATTCTCAGATGTTTGATGGTTTGCCTTGTTTCTTCCTTGGTTGGTCTGCTGCAGTCGATTGGCAAGTCTATGTCAGCTGGCTGTATGTCTAATGGAGACTGTGGCACGGGCTAGTACAGCAGTTCTTTAAAGCGCTCCACCCATCTTCTTTGTTGGCCTTCGTTACCCATGATTGTCTTCCTAGCTTTGACTTTAACAGGTATTGCCGGCATGCTGTATCCGTCGGAGAGTTTTCATGTTAAAACTTGCTGCTTCCTGGGCTTCTGTGACAAGACCATCAATGAACCTTTGCTTGTCTGCTGTTAAGCATTCTCTTTGCTTCCTTGTTGGTTTTGATATACTCGCCTTGAGCTTTCGTTTGTTCTGCTTTTGTTCGGCTAGTATTGACTGCTGTTTTCTTTTTCTTTCTCTCATGGATTTTGAGGAGAGTCTTGGTGGAGATCCATTCTTTATGCTGGTGTTTCTGGGGACCCAGTACCCCTTGGCAGGTTGATGGCACTGTTTCTTTGATCTTCTCCCACTGACTTTCTACTGGGTCTCTGTCGTCTTTTAGTTCTTGCAGGACTCGAAACTTGTTACTGAGGGTGACTGATTATTCACTCCGTGTCTGTGCATCTTTGAGAAGGGTTGCGTTATATCGCTGGCGTTGGTTTGTTGTTTCCATCCATGCTTTCTTCAGCTTTACCTTTAGCCTGGCCACGACAAGGTGATGGTCTGACGTCACGTCCACTCCTCTCATCACTCTCACATCCTGCAGAGACCTCTGAAACTTCTTGGCAGTGCAGACATGGTCGATATGATTCTCTGTTGAATGGTCTGGTGACACCCACATTGCCTTGTGTATTCTTTTGTGTGGGACTACACTACCACTTATCACTAGACTGTTCAGGGCACAGAGATCTGTGAGCCTTTCACTATTCTCTTTCATGTCACCAAGGAAATGGCTGCCCATGACTTCTTTGTACCCAGTGTTGTTGCTTTCAATCTTGGCATTGAGGCCCCCCATCAGTATGGTGATGTCTCTCCCAGGCATTTCTCCAGGATGGACTGCAGTCTGTTGCAAAACTGTTCTTTTACTTCTTCTTTGCTGTCATTTGTTGGTGCGTAGCACTGGATAACATTCATGTTGATCCTCTTTTTCTTTGTACGGAAGGTCGCTGTGATAATTCTGGGACCGTGGTCTTCCCATCCAATCAAAGTTCTGTTGGCTGCTGGCATTAGCATCAGTTCTACTCCCCAAGTGTGTGGGACATTCTCTTCCTCATTTCTAGAAAACAGCAGCATTCCTCCTGGAGCCAGTGTTTTCTTCCTGAACTGTGTCCATCTGGTCACGCTGATTCCTAGCAGTGCTAGATTGTATTTTTTCATCTCTGCTGTCACTTCTGCTGTCTTGCCTGTCTTGTACATGGTCCTCACGTTCCATTTCCCGATGGTGATGGTCATGGCTGAAAGCAGGTGGATCAGCTTTGTGGCTTCGAGGGATCTCTGGTTTTCAACACAAGGCGTCATAGCTCTCCGTGAAGGAGATTCCTCTCTCCCCAAGGCCGGGATGTCTTTTGGTCGACTTTTCTGTAGCTAGCCCCACGCATAACCCTCCTCCTTTTGCAGCTGGGCTTGGGACCGACCATGGCAGAGTTCGGGATTGGCCTTGGCAGAGTTCGACGAACCACCACTGATACACCTTGCAATATATTGCTGTGTATGTCTTTTAAGTCCACCACTTACAATGCAGACCTCATCTTCTAACTTCTTATCATAACACTCTCCTTTGAGGGTACATCTTTGGCTATAGACAGCTTTAGCTTTCTGGCAAGACCTTATGTCACCAATAAACCCAATGCCAGACTGCACAACACATGATCTTCAATCAATCAATTAGACAGGATGTTTAAAGCGTAGCTAATCACCCGCGAGTGTATCCAGGTGCTGTGATCCAAGCTGCTCGGCTGGCCTCACTTGAATAGCCAGGACTTGAGTCCCGTTCTGAACTCCTGAAGAGAGGGTGAAGTCCGGAGAAGGAGGGGGGGACTGTTCCAGTACTTCGCTGCAAGGTAGGAAAAGGAGGAGCCTCCACTGTTGCTTCGGCGGATGCGGGTGGGGGGTTGAGCGAGGGAGGCGGATTCCAAGAGTCTGGAGGGTTGCTGGAAGTCAGGCAGTGGTTGATGTATGCTGATCCTTGGTTGTGTAGGGCTTTGTAGGCATGAGTCAGAATCTTGAATTGGCATCTCTTGTGGATGGGGAGCCAGTGGAGTTTCTTCAGGTGAGGGGTGATGTGTGTCCATCTGAGGAGATTGAGGATGAGTCTGGCTGCTGAGTTCTGAATGGTCTGCATTCTCTTCAGGAGGTGTGTGGTAATTCCTGAATAGAGAGCGTTGCCATAGTCCATGTGGCTGGTGATGAGGGCTTGACTGATGGTGCGTCTCGTGGAGACGAGTAGCCATTTGAAGATCTTCCGGAGCATGTGCAGCGTGAGGAAGCAGGCAGAAGAGACTGTGTTGATCTGGTTCTTCATGGTGAGTTAGCTGTCCATAATGATGCCGAGGTTCCGGGCATGGTCTGTGGGAGAAGGTCCTAGTTCAGCAGGCCACCAGGAGTCATTCCACAGGGAGGTGTTGTTCCTTAAGGTCATTACTTCAGCCTTGTTTGTGTTGAGCCTGAGGCTCTTGTTTTGCATCCCATCAGCAATTCTGGTCATGCACAGGTGGAAGTTGGCCCTCGTGCTGGAAGGAACTTCGGAAAGCGAGATGACGAGCTGGGTGTCTTCTGCCTACGAGATGATGTTCAGTTGTGGTTTCTGATGTTGTTGGCCAGGGGGAGTCATGTAGGCATTGAATAGGGTAGGGCTGAGGGATGAACCTTGAGGGACACCGTAGATAATGTTCTTGGGCTCTGAGGTGAAAGGTGGAAGGCGGATTCTCTGGGTTCTTCTGATGAGGAAGGATGATCCATTTGAGCCATCCTCTTGGATTCCGATCTGATGAAGCCTCTTGATGAAGGTGTGGTGAAATACAGTGTTGAAGGCTGCTGAGAGATCGAGGAGGATCAAGGCAATTGCTTCTCCCCAGGACAGGAGGGTTCTGATGCATCAGTGGCTGCGATCAGGGCCGTTTCGGTGCTGTGGTTCAAGTGGAATCCCGATTGGGATACGTCCAAAAGAGTGTTGCTCCCGGGGTATTCCATGAGTTGGTGGATGATGGCCTTTTCAAGGACCTTGGCGGCAAAGGGAAGCAGGGAGATGGGCCAGCAGTTTTTTAACTCCGAGTTAGCGAACGGTTTCTTGAGGAGAGGTTTGACTTCAGCGTGTTTCCACTCGTCTGGGAAGGTGGCCGAGGTGATGAATGTGTTGAGAATGTCTGTGAGCTTGTTGCTGATGGTCTTGTTGTTGAGGCTGAACATCTAGTGGGGACAGGGCTCCGTGGGTGCTTCTGAGTGGACGGAGTGCATGATGTCCGTGCTGCTCTGCGTGGTGAGCTGGTCCCAAGCGGTTATCCAGTAATCGGAGGTTGCGACTGTGGGAGTCAGGAGGCTGAAGATATCAGCGGTGGTGGGCTGGGGTTCAAAGTTTTTGTAGATGGTAGAGATCTTGTCATGGAAGAAGTCCGCCAAGGTGTCACAGAGATCTTGGAAGGGAGTGATGATGTTTTCAGTCGCTGGGGGCTGGGAGAACTACTTGACGATGCTGAAGAGTTCTTTGCTGTGGTTGGAGCTGGCTTCGATGCGGTCCGCTAAGGTATCCTTCTCATCTCTTTCAGGAGTCGGTGGTACAGGTTGAGCGATGTCTTGAAGGCGGTCAGGTCGGTGGGCTCCTTGCTGGTGCGCCATTTTCTTTCCATTTGCTTACATTTGTGTTTCGAGGTTCTCAGTTCTGGGTTGTACTAGTTGCCATGATTGCTGGATCTTTTGAGTTTGGTGGGTTTGATGGGGGCGACTTTGTCGGCGCAGTCGCAGATCCAGGTGGTGAAGTTTTTGACAGCCTGTTTAAGGTTGGTAGTGGTAGTGGGGCGGGGGTGTTGAGGGCATTGGTTCATTGGCTTTCAGATACTGTGTTCCAGCTGCGGTGTGAGGTGCTGGGTGGTCTGTTGTCAGCTCTAGGGGCTACGTGAAGGTAAAGTAGATATTTGCGTGGTCCGTCCAGGTGAGCTCAGTGGAATGGCTGTACTTGAATCTGTTGCTGGCTGTGAAGATAGGGTCCAGCGTGTGCCCTGCGATGCGTGTGGGGTCAGTGACAAGCTAGGTGAGGCCGATGTCGTTTATGCTTTTGAGAAGGTTGGCTGTGTTGGTATCTTTGGGGTCGTCGAGGTGAAGGTTGAGTCTCCAAGGAAGATGTAGTATTCAGTGTCAATGGCTTGGGGAGTGATGAATTCGGGGAGGGCGTTGCAGAAGTTGGGGCATGGTCCTAGAGGTCTGTAGGCAAGGGTGCCTCTGATTGTTGTTTTGCCGTCTATTCTGAGTTGGAGGTAGAGGTGTTTCATGATCGTAGTGGTGTCGTCCGTGGTGGTGGTGCAGCTGATGGATTCTTTGTGGATGATGGTGATCCCACCTCCATGTTTGTTTATGCAACCCTGGTGTGCTATCTTGTAGCTGTTGGGCATAGCTGTGGCGATGTCGGGTGCAGATACAAGGTTGAGCCAGGTCTCTGTGAGGAAGACGATGTCAGGCATGAGGGAGGAGATGGTGTTCCAGATCTCGGTGACGTGATTGCCGAGTGATCTGGAGTTGAGCAGGAGGCTTTGGAGTTGTTCAGGCGCAGTCGTGGTTGCCGTGCTAGCAGCGGGTGCATGCATGGGTGTTCCAGTGTTTTAGGAGAAGAGGCTGTGGCAGCATGCGAAAGGTCCCACTGTTGAGCTTGGAGGGGTGTGGCAGCAGTTGTTAGTACAGGGTCTGGAGTTTAAGGCAATGAGTTCAGCTGGGTGGGGGCCAGAGATCCAGGGTTCCTGGCGCTGGGCGTGGTCCAGGCGCAGACAGGCTTGCCTGGGAGAGGCACTAGGCGGGATTAGCATGAGGCGGGAAGAAGGAGGGAAATACAGTGGCATGGCAGGAAAATCGACCGGCCAGCGGGGTCGCGACAACAGCAGACTGGAAACAGAAGTACAGAGCCAAAGTTACAACAGTGCAAAAACAAGGAAAACAACAACAGGAGAACAGAATGGGGGGCAGAATAAGCTCAGGCTACTACAGCAGTACAAAAACAAAGAAACAACAACAACGGAATGGAGGCAAAATATCCTCAGGTTACTACAACAGTGTAAGAAAACAACAGGACACCGTTGGATGGAATGAGGGTAAGCAGAGAGAGAATTACTTCGGAAGGAGGGACAAAGTACAGTAAAGGGCGAGCAATGAAGCGGGAGCACAGGCGAGGGAGTGCAAGCTAGGTAGAGGCAGCAGAGAAGCTGGCACGGGGACCTGCTCAATTGAGTCATACCTCTTAGGCCAGTCATACCAAGACAAACTTCACTTAAAGAAACGTAACAGATTAAACAAGTCAACAATCAAAAAGGGTACTATTCAGAAAGAATTCAAAATGTTAAATGTGCACATAAAGAATTTTAGCAAATTCTCACTGAATTTCGTAAACCTAAAGGCACAGAAGGAACTCATCCCATTACTCAAGAATTCACTAAAAAACATGACAATCATAACACATACCAAAGCAGACACGTTTAAAACAGTGGAAAACCACTAGCACCAACCATTTCCCAAAATCCTCTCCAAGAGTAGGCTAACCTAGTCTCTGCATTCCTTCAAACAAATATCACAAAGTTAATTTATGGATCTGGTCAAAGCAAGCAGGCCCACCGGCAGTCCTTTTGATCCTTGTCCACCACAAATCTTCAAGAACATTCTTTTAACTACCCCTGCTAGCACACCAGTAAGAAGAATCATCAATAATTCTTTAACTATGGGAATCTTTCCAAAAGGCATACATATGCCCATTATTAAAGAAAACTAACCTGGACCCGCTTAATCCCGACAACTACAGCCCAATTACGAATGGACCTTTCCTGGGAAAACTGCTAGAAACAGCAGCATTCACCCAGATGCCACAATTCATTGAAAATAACTCCATACTTTCTGACTTCCAAACAGGATTCCATCCAGGAAGAGGCACAGAATCGGCCCTCATCGCCATCTGGGATGAACTTAAAAACACAGTAGACCAAAACGGAGTTGCTGCACTACTTCTCTTAGACCTCTCAGCTGCCTGTGACACAGTTGACCATGACACTCTAATACAAAGACTCTACGAAGCCGGCATAGAGGGGACTGCTCTTGACTGGATCACATCCTACCTTTAAAACAGTTCAAATGTCATCCATTCTCACCCTTTCTCATCCAAACCGTACTTCACAAAAGCAGGGATCCCTCAAGGCTCTATTATCTCACCCATGCATTTAAACAACTACATGAAGTTATTACCGGCAATGATCAATGAATTTCAGCACACATGCTATAACTATGCAGATGGCACACAAATACTCCTTAAACTGGAAAGCCCCAAAGACATTGGAAACTCACAAATCTTCTGTTGTCTCAGAGCAGTTAATCAGTGAAAGACATGGAGCCATCTCAAATTGAATGCTTTCAAAATGGAAATACTCGCATGTGACAATTGGAAAAATTATGACCCACTCGGCACCTGGCATGACGATCTGGGACCACCTCCTAAAGTATCTAAGAAAGTAAGAAACCTTGGAATTACCATGGACTCCAAGCTATCAATCTATGCCCAAGTAGAAAAATTAGCAAGATCAAGCTTCATTACTATGAAAACTCTGCGGCACATCTTAACCCCACCTGGGATTTCCCCATAAGGTTCAGGCTACTATCTCTCTTGTACTGTCTAAACTTGATTACGCCAATGGCCTCTACCACGGATCATCTTTATCAACTATGAAAAGACTACAATGGATTCAGAACTCTGCTGCCAGACTACTCCTACATTTAAAGCCCACATCTCCCATGCCCTGAGGGCCCTACATTGGTAACTGGTTGCCAGAAGATCCACATTCAAGCTGCTTTGTATCACCCACAAAGCAATACATGGAACAGGACCGCTTTTCATCAGGAATAAAATCACCAAATACATTCAATAAAGGAACCTCTGCTCCAGATTGGCACCTCACCTCAAAATCCCAGCATACAAGAACAAGGCACACCCTTCTCTGTTCAAGCAGCCAAAGTATGGAATTCATTACCCCCAAACATAAGATCCACGGATAACTATCTTATCTTCAGAAAACTACTCAAGATTCGGCTCTTCCCTACATAACCACCATTCTTAAGCACAAATGTACAGCATATCCCTGTGTATATAAACATTCAATTTGATTATATATATATATATATATATATATATATATATGCATCTAGATATGTATATTTCTTTGTATAAATATGTATAATAATTATGCTTTTAAATATATATATATACTCTTTAGGTCTGTTTAACAAATGTACATATTACATATGGTTAAAATGTATATATATTATTCTATGTCTAGCATGTATATAGGTCACTGCATATTTTTCACATAAGTTATTTGATTAGATTGGGGCGTGGCCAAGCAGCCGATGAGGACGGACGCGTGAGCTGGGAGCTCCGCGCCGACCCCGCCGATTATCCTGATTTGGGAGCCGGTAGAGCACAGCAGATTGCCCGGGATTGACCCCGCCGGAGCCGAGTGCTGACCACTGAGAAATCGGGTGTGATTGGACCCCCGCTACCGACCGGAGGGGCTACACTAAAAACCGAGCCCTGCCGGAGGGATTCCAAGATGGCGTTGCTGGCGGCCGACTAGAGTCGGCAGAGAAGCTGAAGGTCGGCCTTGGACGACGGCCCCAACGTTGGCGAAGAGTTGGCCGCGGGTGGCGGGAGCCCTGCGGCGCTGGCCCTGGCCCTGGTGCACTCTTTGGGGGACGAGCGGTGCGGGACCCGCGGCGCTGTGGGACCTGTGTCTCCTGCCTGGCGCCGGGGGAGCACGGCAGCGTGGCGCTGGCAACAGGGTAGTGAGTAGGTGACTGCATGGCTGGCTGCGGTCCCGATGCACGGAGGTGCCAGCAGGCTTAGACGTTGCCTCTTCTTCCCGTGGGCAGCAACTGTGCTTTTGCTGAAGGGGAGGCCCGTGGACGAGGCCGCCATCTTGTGAACTCCAGTGAGTGGCGGACCCGTGATCGGGAGCACAGGAGAGGGCACCCTTGGCAGCACAGAAGGCATTGGAGCGAGACTGTGGGTGTGCAACACTAGCAGCACCAGTTGGTTGAGAGTGCCCCAGGGGGACCGGCCGGATCCCGACGGCAGTACCGAAGCGGCCGTGCTGACTGGCCTAGCGGGGGAGGAGCCCCTAGTGCACAAGAAGGTCAGTGGGGAGACGTGCGAGCAGCGAGGTGGTCGGGGACGGCGAGGCAAGGAGAGGCTTGGAGCGTCTCCCCCTGGGAGCCCAGAGGGTCACCCTGGTTGAAGGCGCAGTGAAGGACCCGTGGAGTACATCCGTGCGATCTGCAGGGGGAGGGGCCCACGGACGAGGCCGCCATATTGCGTGCTCTAGCGAGTGGTGGACCCGTGATTGGGAGCAAGGAAGAGGACTCCCCTGGTGGCATTGAAGGCGGTGGAACGCAGCTGTGAGAGTGCAGCAGTAGTGGCACTGGTTGACAGAGGGTGTGCCAGGGAGACCGACCGGGTCCCGACGGCCGTGCCGAACCCCAGCACACCAGACGATCAGAGGGGAGACATGCGGACGGAGATGCGGCTGGGGATGGCGAGGCGAAGAGGGGACTGGTGAATCTCCCCCCTCGGAAGTTCAGAGGGTCGTTCTTGCTGGGAGCGGTGTGGAGGATCCTGGCTGCCGTTCTTACAGCATCTGGGTCGCAGGACATTGTGGCTGGGGGTGAGTTGAGGAGAATTCTTGGCGGCGGCTGGGACGGTTCTCTGGGGCTGCTGCAGGGGATGAGGCACCAACAGCGAGCGCACTGTGGACAGTCGGCAGACGCGTTCATTGGAGCCTGCAGATTCGGACCTGACTAGTGCTGTGGAGCGGAGCCCTGGATTGGGATTAGTAGCCGCTGAGTGGAGCCCTCCCCCCTCTGAGTGCCTGGAGAAGAGGTGTGGAAGGCGAGGGGGAAGCCTTTTCCTGCTTGGGAAGCTGCGAGCGCACTGGGGCTACTGAACGGACAAGAGTGCAGGGGAGTGGTCAGGAAGTGGCGGTGGGCCCATTGGTGAGGCAGAAGTTGAACAGCGAGCGGTCTGCCATAACCTCTGGAGAGCGAGGACCATCCTTACAGCGGGAGTCGACTGGCGCCTGTGCCCGGCTCGAGCGAAGTAAGAGGAACCTCAGAAGACTGAGCAACAGGTGGGGACCTGAAGAGCCGCGACTAATGGGGAAACCACGTGGGAAGCAGGGGGGAGCGCCCCCGGAGCCAGAGGAGGAGGCGGCAGAACAACGGAAGCAGGACGCTGGGGAGCCGCAACCTGAGGGGCTGATGCAGCAGCAGGTCGCTCAAATACTCAAGGCCATCACGGACACTAGAGAAGCCCTCCAGCAGGACATAGCGCAAGTGGCGCTAGGGTTGGGCCTCCTTAGAGCAGACCATGCAAAGCTGGCTGACCGCGTGAAGCAGACCGAAACCACGTAAGAGGTCCTGGAACCTACCCAGAAAGCGCTGGAGGCTCAGATGGGGGAGGTCAATTGCCAGTTGCAGGTTCTGGAGCGGAGAGCTGAAGATTCTGAAGGGCGGAACAGAAGGAATAATGTGCGGGTGGTGGGGCTGCCGGAAGGAGTGGAAGGGGCTAATATGATAGATTATTTGGAAAATTGGCTGCGGACTGAGGTTGCCCCCGAGGGTCTGTCCCCATTCTACACCCTGGAAAGAGCACACAGGGTGCCGGCTCGACCGCTAGCGCCCGGACGACCGCCCAGACCAGTGGTGGCGCGGCTACTCCATTATAAGGACAGAGACTTGCTGCTGAACAGGGCCCGCTCCTCGGGTCCTTACAGGGTGGATAATAATAATGTGACACTGTTCCCTGATTATACATACGATGTGCAGCGCCACCGGGCCTCATTCATGGAGGTCAAGAAAGCACTCCGAGATGAGGGCATTCAGTATTCCTTGATGTTCCCCGCACGCCTGAGGGTGGCCATGGACGGAAAAGCATTTTTTCATGATAATCCGGAGGAGGCATGGACATGGTTGGAGTCTTATAGAGCAGGATCGGGCGCAGCAGGGAGCGGCACGGGGCCGCTGGCGGAGGCGCCGCCAACCGCAGGTCGCAACGTGCTGGACGACGTCGTCATGGCCCGCAGAGACCAACGATGACTCAAACAGAGAGAGAAAGATCGGCGGTGTTGCAGGCGGTCACGGAAATATCACAGGACAGAGGAGCAGCATCGCTGGTGGCGACGGAGTCGGAGAAGGGCTCGGCGGGGTCGGACTCGGATGAAACGGACACAGGAAGTGTTCAATTGCCACATGTAATGCCTGGGACGGCAGATGATCTAGTCGATGCATAGAGTTGTAAGACTTTTCCATGGGGACTCTAGGGGGGGAGTGTAGCCTATAGTTGGTCCCCTTCTAACCCATGGGTGTAGTTGGGATGGAGGTCAGTAGTGATGGCAAGAGCCGGAGGACTTTTGGAATAAGTGGCTCCCTCAAACCGGACTACCTCGTGAGAGGTTGGGATTCATTCAATACTGGGGTAAGGCGCTGGACAATGGAGGCATTGGGGACGAGATCCTCTCGGCTCTTGGTCGCCTCCCACATTTTTGCTAGTTGGGTGGTTCCCTGGTAGCTACCAGAGGAGCAGTTAGTTTGGATGGGTGCTAGAATCTTAGGGCCTGTTCTAGGGGGGGGGTAGGGGTTTTCTGAGGGGGTGTTTGTTCAGGGATGTAGGGGCCACCGGTGTGTCTACAAGGAGCTAGCAGATATTTATGGGGCTTGGAGCACAACATGGGGTCGTTATCTGACTTGAAATGCATTACATGGAATGTACGGGGGATACATACGATGATGAGACGCCATAAGGTACATGCTTATTTGGTGCGTAGGGGAACACATATAGCCTTCCTCCAGGAAACCCACATTAATCGCGCAGAAGGGCTGGCGCTGCAGCGCAGATGGAGGGGGCAGCTTTATTACACAACGTACTCAGCTTTTGCCAGAGGGACCTAATATGGATTAGGGCGGGGGTCCCATTCCAGATGACACAGCAGTTAGTGGATCCAGACGGGAGATTTGTGGTGGTGGCGGGACGCCTGAATGGGGTGGATGTGACGTTGTGCAGTGTCTATGCCCCCAATGTGGACCAGGCGGCCTTTTTTGCTCACTTGTCAGTGAGGTTGGCGCCCTATTTGATTGGCTCGGTAATGATGGGTGGCGACTTCAACTCTATAGCAGACATCAATATGGATAGGTCCCACCCCCCTTTGCCGGAAGCACCCATACATAGACTTTCTAAAATCAGACGGGATTGGCAGGAGAGATGGGGGCTAGTAGACACGTGGCGCGCGCAGCATCCAGGGGACCGCGACTATTCTTTCTTCTCTGCATTACATGAATTGCATGTAAGGTTAGACGCAATATTATGCACCCCAGACATTCATGTAAAAGTGGGATACAGTGAATATCTTGCGAGAACGCACTCAGATCATAACCCGTTATTGCTGAAGATACACTGGGTCCAGGAGAGGCCGGTGATTCCGCTTTGGCGGTTGAGACCGGAGGCACTGGAGGACCCGGTCTTCCATGCCGAGGTTGAGACAGGTATTACTCAATACTTTCTTGAGAATGAGGGCACGGCATCGACGTTGGCACTGGAGTGGGATGCTTTTAAGGTGGTGGTGCGGGGGTTGTGCATTACTAAAATGGTGGGAGTACGGAAGACGTTACTACGTGATGTAGAGATGGCGGAGGAACGTTTGCGAATGGCGGAGAGGGCCTGCCCTGAGAACCTGGGAGTGCAAGGCGAAGCTCCAGACGCTAGAGAGGCACTGTCAGTGCAGATAGAACGGTTGCGCTGTTTCGATCATAGGTCTTACCTGGAGCGGGCACATGCGGAACGAGATAAAGCGAGTACACTGCTGGCATGGTTGGCCAACCCGGCCCCTAGGGGCACGTCCATATTGGAGCTGACCTCTGCAACGGGAACTTCGGTGTATACCCAGCAAGGGATAAACGGGTTGTTTTTGGAATACTACGCTGAGTTATATCAGAGCAAATTGCAGGTCACTGGAGAGGCTATAGGGGATTTCTTGGAGGGTATAGAGTTGCCACGACTAGAAGAGGAGCAGGCAGACTTGTTAGGACAGGAGATCTCCCTGGGGGAAATAAGGTTGGCGGTTAAACACATGGCGCGTAATAAAACGCCGGGTACGGACGGGCTGCCTATCGAGTTTTACTCGAAATATATTGATTTATTGGCCCCTAAGCTGTTGGCTGTTTTTAAGGAAGCACGGAAGGCGGGTAGGCTGCCAGCCTCCGCCAGAGAGGCAGTTATTATCCCTCTATTGAAGCCGGGGAAGGACCCATCGGATAGGTCGGCTTACCGCCCTTTATCCATGTTGACTGTGGATTATAAAATACTGAGTAGGATCCTTGCAACTCGGCTCCTCCCACACATGGTACAGTTGGTACACTGTGATCAGGCCGGATTCATCCCTACTCGGAGTACGTCCACTAATGTGAGACGCCTACTCCGCATATTGGGAGAGGATCACGGCATGAACCCCGATGCGGCAGTCCTTTCGATAGATATTGAAAAGGCGTTTGACAGCCTGGAATGGCCATACCTTTTTCAGGTTATGCGTGTGTTTGGTCTTGTGGAGGCTTACGTGGGGTGGACGGAGATTCTTTATCGATCAGCGAAGGCTCAGGTACGGACGGGGGAGACGGTCTCTTCCTCCTGCTTAGTGGGACGGGGAACGCGACAGGGATGCCCGCTTTCTCCGTTACTGTTTGCGTTTGCCATTGAGCCTTTGGCGGCACAGGCCAGATTGGGACGGCACTACGTCGGATTGGATTTGCGAGGGGATATGCAATATATATCACTATATACTGACGACTTACTTATGTTTTTGGCTAATACGGCAGATGCATTGGACGGAGCGACAACATTGCTCCGCGCATTTGGTAGGGTCTCGGGGCTGGGGGTGAACTGGGTGAAGACTTGTCTGTTTCCGGTGAATCCATCAGGGACAAGTCCGGCTCAGGTGGAAGGCATTAGATGGGAACCTCGATGTTTGCCCTATCTTGGAACTAATATCTATCATACACCTGATGATTTATTGGAGGGTAATTTAGGCAGAGCTGTGCGAGGACTTAGGGGCAGTTTAACGTTTTGGGGTACTCTGCCACTTTCGGTGGCTGGGCAGGTGGCGCTGCTGAAGATGTTGGCGCTCCCTCGCTTACTGTACTATTTTCGGACACTGCCGATTTGGGTCCCGGGATCAACCTTTAGACAGCTCCGGACAATGATCGGGGGATTTTTGTGGGGTACTGGTCGACGGCGGGTAGCATTGGCCACACTGATGCGCCTGAGAGCTGATGGGGGCTTGGCTGTGCCAGATTTCGAATTGTACTATCTGGCAGCCCAACTGCAGTGGCTTACTCAGGCGGTGGCTCGGGAGTTCAGGGGTCCAGACGGTCCTGAAGGCCGGTGGATACCACGCCATGTATTGTCATTTGTGGTACTTCAGCAGCGGCTGTACCTTGGGACGCTATCTATTGAGGAGCGGACTTTGAGACTGTGTTGGAATCGGAGCCAGCGCAGAGCTGGGGTTGCCCGCCCTTATGCCCCGGAGATACCTTTGGGCATGTGTACCGCCCTCCCGCATGGAGGGGACTGGACTGCGTTGGGCGAGTGGGAGAGGAGGGGCGCACAAGTATTGGGGGACCTGTATGAAGACGGGGCTCTGCTACCTTATCAGGCATTGCAGGACAGATATGGCATCCCCCGGGGGGATTATTTGCTGCACTCTGCTCTGGTGTCGGCAATACAACGTCACTGGAAGGAAGGATTGCTGGAACCGCAGACGACCATGGCATGCCAGTATGTAGTGATGGCGGCGGGGACCTTTAAAGCTATTACTTGTCTTT
Organism: Calotriton arnoldi; assembly: GCA_963921515.1. NCBI lineage: Eukaryota > Metazoa > Chordata > Amphibia > Caudata > Salamandridae > Calotriton > Calotriton arnoldi. The sequence goes on along the minus strand of CAWUFW010000873.1, from coordinate 974,156 downwards.
ATAGGCGCATGGTGAATGAGGGAATGGAACCGCTGCGAGAACTACAGAGGAAGTGGGAGGTGGACCTAGGGAAGGAGATCCCTGAGCAAACATGGGCCCAGTTGGTTAGGAGAGCATGGAAAAGTACCAGGAATGCTAGATTTCAGTTGGTTCATTTTTTTATATTACACAGAGCGTATTTAACCCCTGCTACGATTAATCAATATTTTAAAACAGACTCGGCCCAATGCCCGCGTTGTCATCTGGTGGGGGCGGAATTACATCACATGCTATGGGGATGTCCGCAACTAGGAACGTTCTGGAAGGAAGTAGTTGATCTACTCTGCGGAGTTACGGATCGACGAGTGGAATGTGACGTGAGCACTTGCTTATTGCATTGGTTTCCGCATACATCTACAACGAAAGTAACGAGTAAGTTTCTGGATCTAGGTTTGTTGTTAGCCAAGAGGGATATTACAGCGCACTGGAAATCGAGACGAGGGCCTAACATTGAGAGGTGGAAAGCAGAACTCATCAAATGGGCAACGAGTGAAAGTACAGTCCGGCTGCAACACGCTAAGCGGGCCAATAATGATAAGGCGTTGGAGGCTGCTAGGGCGTGGGAGGCCATAGTAGCGGCACTGCAATTACCCGAGGCAGACTCAGAAGCTAGCTCGATCCTGGAAGGGCAGACGGGGTCGCCTTGAACCATGAGAAAAGTCAGAAATCCCTAGACATAAACCTGTAATGCACCTGTGAAATTGACACAAGCGGAGGTTAGATTATTTTGTCCCGCAACTACAGTAGTACCTATTACAGAAGGAGTAGTTATTATCATGCTTATAAGCTGCTAGTAGACAGGGCACGCCGGTGGTACAGGGAGGGTGGGGCGGGGGGGTGGGAGGGGGGGTTGGCATTTTATTTGTTATAATATTCAGGTCACATGACAATCATGCTCACTAACTGTTAGCAGGAATAGACCTCCATCGACCACTGCTCTACTATAAGAGATAAGAAACGCATGGGAAATAGCCGGACTATTATGGACATACACAAAGGCGTTGTCGAAACGGGGAGGGCACCGGAGGTACTTGAGCAAAGATATTGATGTGACGGGATACAATGAGAATTAATAATATTGTAATGTTTGCTTTTGGTTAAGAAAAATTATAAAAATAGAGTTTAAAAAAAAAAAAAAATAAATAAGTTATTTGATTAGATGCTTATGGTTCTCCGTTTATTTATCTATCTCAATATGTAAGTATTATCATAACTATTTATGTACAATTGCTTCACTATTGAAATATTGAAAGAATATTTTATTAAAAAAGTTCATAAATATACAAATAAATTAGCTTAAAGTACAGCAACACTTGAAAGTCTGAGTTTATTAAATACAACTTAAATCTTGATTTAATACCTTCCTTGTATGTGTATACCCTCCATGTATTTATGTATCTGTATATTTATTACCTTACTTCTACTGTAAAATAAAAAGATTTAGAAAAAGGTTTTGAGCCTCTCCAATGCACTACCCTATGTTTCACCCTATACCTCTCTCAATATATCCTCTCCCGCCACTCTCTGACTCATCCCAAACCTCATTCTACTACTATGATCTCCAAAATAACCCTTTCTAGACTCTTCCCTCCTCTATCACAAGTCGAATATATTGTATAATTAAAAAATAATATCACACAACACCCTTCTCTTTCAATAATATTCCCCAAAAATACTAAAAAATACTACATACAATATAAACAATGCTACATACAACATAAAAGTGAACCAGCCCTATTAGAACTGCCAGCGCTTGTTTATTGGTATTTTCAGGTTATATCCTCAAACACATTACCATTGAGGATGTTACCTGAAGATCGATGAGCTGACATGAGAGATGGATTGGTAATGTTATAAGGCGTTTGCAGTCAACAAATATGAAAAATAGCACAGTGGAAGGTCAAATAAACAGCTTTATCATTGTCGGTGTTGTAGCTTAAGGGAGAACAATTCAAACTCCCAAACTGTGCTGGGTACAAGGAGGGACTTGGGCTTTTGCCTAAACTCACGAAGGAGGAGAGTGCCTGGCTGCATGCTGTAGCAGAAGGGTGGGATGCTGGTAGAACCCTAGGAATTCCTAAATCACAGATGGATAGTAGATTCACTGTCATTTCTTAGCAGAGAAGTGGTGTTGGGGACTTTTGAGGGCTTGTTTCTATCGCCAGTGCTTCCCAGGATGTATTAAATGTTGTGGGGATTTTGCAGCAGGTGCGCAGATGTTCTCTCAGCCCTGCTCGTTGTCCTACTGTATATACGTTGCTTAGTTGAAGAAGCGTCAGATGAATCAGCTTTGTCCTATTTGGGCTGCAACATTTAATTAAGAGACTTTGGGCCTGATGTAGGTAATCCTACATTGCGAGTCCTTAATAGCGATTTTTAGCGAATCGCTATTAAGGACTTGCAAAATGGAATGTAGGTAGGAATCGCTAAAATATTAGCGATTCCTTAACATTCCTTAATAACGAATCGCTAATAGAGATTAGCTAATAAGGAATACCTACCCATTCATTCCTATGGGCTAGGAGGCCCATAGGAATGGATGGGAAGATATTCACTATTAGCGATTCGCTATTAAAGAATGGCAAATAGCGGGCGCTATTTCAAGGATGCCAGGGTGTCAAAAGGACACCCTGTTGCACCCCTGAAATGTGCATGTGTGCACATGTGGCGCACATACATGCCCTAAGGGCATGAATGTGTGCCACATGGCACTTTAAAAAAAGCAAAAAGTGCTTTTTAAAGGAAATCGCTAATTACCACCAACTTGAAGTTGGTGGTAATTAGCGATTTCTAAGGCTAAAGTGCACTTACTTTTGTGCAACTTACATTGCATTTAAGGAATCGCAATTTCCGATTCCTTAAATGCAAGAGCAAAATAAGGAATCGCTATTTAGCGATTCCTTATTTTGCTAGTAGGTTTAAACTCACCTACCTGCGAATTTCAGCGTTAGCGCTCGGTATTTGGCCACCTACATCTGGCCCTTTGTTATTTGGCACGCATGCTTGTCCTCACAGTGCCACAATGTATTTTATACACTTTTACGTTATCCCCTTTCCGTATTTTTGGACAGTCATAGTTGAGCACAGCAGGATAATGTTTGTGTATTTTTCACTTATGTGATGCCACTCATAATAGCCAGGCTGGCTTTTGAACACAAGAGATGGAAAGTGAAAAGAGATTTGAGGATTTAAACCAGTAAAAGAATTGGACGTTGGAGACTGTGTTTCAGTGTTAAGGGCATGAACACCACTGTTGCTGTTGGCCTTCAGGAAATGGCACATTCACCGCAAACCTCACAAATATCACACACATTTGGCAAGATGGGAAAAGACGGGTAGACTAACGAGGAAAGGAACCTGGAACTTCAACTACTGTCAACTGCTCTACTCCACTCTCCTTGGCCTATCTTATGCCTCTTTTGGGAGGAGAGAAGAGTACACTAAAGTGGATTAATTCAGAGAGATGATGCCACAACCTCCTGCCACTCTCAATTTCAGTAAGCAGTTCGCCAAAAAAGAGACAGATAATTTCCTTCTCTTACACAAGTATTGCAGTCCAAATGGTACCCTTTCCCCATTTCTTGAGTTTATATTGCCAGATCGAGGAATAACATTTCCGAGTGAGGGTATCAGTTAGAGGATTGAGGGGTTCGCTGTTATTCTGGCAGGTCAGTTGCAGCATGGCCTGAGTGATAAACATTCTTAGACAGAGGCTTGATTTTGTTTTCATGTTGTTTAGCCTCATTGTTAGACCTGACAGCCTTAGGGTGGTCTTCGCCAAAGGTTTTGCCTGCTTACCTTCACTTTTTGCTGTATTCTTTTTGTAGGCCTTCGGACTCTGGGCACTTTACCATTGCTAACCAGTGCTAAAGTGCATGTGTTTCTCCCCTAAACATGGTTTCATTAACTTATCCACAATTGGCTTATTTTATTTTTCTGTAAGTCCCTAATAGAGTGCACTACCTGTGTCCAGGGCCTGTAAATGAAATGCTACTAGTGGGCCTGCAACACTGATTGTGCCACTCACACAAGTAGTAGAGCCTGTGTGTGTAGTTTACACTGCCACATAAAATTTGCATTTAAAACCCCTTGCCAAGCATTAAACTCCCCTTTTATTACATATAAGTCACCCCTAAGGTAAGCCCTAGGTAGCCCATAGGGCAGGGTGGGGTGTATGTAAAAGGTAGGACATGTACTTTTAAAATTTACTTGTCCTGGTAGTGAAAAACACCCAAATTAGCTTTTCACAACTGTGAGCAAAAGGCACACAGATGATGGACGGAATGCAGAGTAATTCAAACATTCACCCCCAGTTAGGAGATCTGGGTTAAATCCATTGTTCTTTTGCTCACCATGCCACCTCAGTTTAGACCCAGCCATATGCATATCAGTCTTGACACTGTGTCTCATGGGAACATCCCAGCACTACTGCCAAGCCAGGTCCTTACTGAACCAGAAACAAGCATCCTGGGACCGGTTTTGGGGCATCACCTCTCATCAGCCAGGCTAGCTTGAATCCAGTGGCACAGTGAGCCCGGGACCCACGTCTGGGCATACCCGGCGCACTTAGGGCGAGAAAGCAAAAGACTCACAGATGATGGACGGAATGCAAAGCAAATCAAACATTCACCCCCAGTCAAGAGATCTGGGTTAAATCCATCATTCTTTTGCTCACCATGCCACCCCATTTTAGACCCAGCCATATGCAAATCAGTCTTCACCCTGTGCCTCATGGGAACAGTCCAGCCCGAACTGCCAAGCCAGGTCCACACTGGACCAGAAACAAGCATCCTGGGACCGGTTTCGGGGCATCACCCCTCATCAGCCAGGCTAGCTTGAATCCAATGGCACAGTGGGTCTGAACTGGGGTGGCGAAGTGAGCTAAAGAATGACGATGGATTCAACCCAGATCTGTGACTGGGGTGAGTGTCTGAAAAGTTTCAGCGCTCCGTCCATCATCTCCTTCTGTTTTCTTTGTCCGCCCTAAGTTGGCAGTATATGCCCAGACGTGGGTCCCTTGCTCAGTTTGCCACTGGATTCAAGCTATCCTGGCTGATGAGGGGTGTTACCCCGAAACCGGTCCCAGGATGCTTGTTTCCGGTCCAGGGAAGACCTGGCTTGGCAGTTCGGCTGGACTGTTCCCATGAAGCACAGGATTTGCATATAGCTGGGTCTGAACTGGAGTGGCGAAGTGAGCTAAAGAACGATGATGGATTCAACCCAGATCTGTGACTGGGGAGAGTGTCTGAAAAGTTTCAGCTCTCTGTCCATCATCTTCTTGTGTTTGCTTTCACTACTGTGAGGCCTACCCCTCCCATAGGTTAACATTGGGAATTCCTTATTACACTTTTAGGCTGTAATTCCTGATTGAGAAGGAGTAGCTCTGTCGTGTTCAATATCATTGCAAATGGTAATGATAAATCCTCTTTGCTGGCAAAGTTGGATTAAGCATTACTATTTTAGAAATGCCACTTTTAGAAAGATGGTATTTCTCTGCTCTTAAAGCTCTGTGTACCTGCAGCCTGTCTCCAGTACATATCTGGGGTGGGTGACAGCTGGACTTTGTGCATTCACTCTAGAGAGCCAGACACAAAGGAGGGCTAGTTGTGACTGAGTGGCCATCTGCATCCTGATGGGTCATCCTGGGCAGGATGGGAGGGAGAAGCTGACACTTACACTTCAATGGGCAGTGTCCTGTCTCCTCACAAATGGCTGCATGCCCCCCTGGTGTGAGTCTTGAGCCAGGGCTGGGAGAGGAGGACCTTTGTGCATTTTAGACCCCCTTTTTAATGTCACCTCCACTTCAAAGGCACAACTGGGTATACATACTGGGTCTCTGACCCCACCAAATCAGACACTTATGGACCTGTAAAGAAACTCTGACAGAAGGACTGCTGTGCTGCTACAAGGACTGCCACTCTGCTGGTCTGCTGTTGTGGAAGAAATTCTTTTCCGCTGTGCTGCCATGCTGCCTGCTACCCTCTGCTCCTACTAAGGAAGAACTGGACTCTTGCTTGAACCCAGAGTGATCTCCAAGGGCATGCTTGCTTGCCTCCTCTTTTGAGACTGAGGGATATCAAAGTCTCCAATCCTGCTCCTGTGGCTGGTCCATTGGAAGTGGATCCAAGTGCTTGCTCCAGTTGAACTGATGCATCCTCTGCTGTGTGAAGCAGAATTAATGCATCAACGCTGTTGGGGGAACAGAATTGGCACATCACACTTGGAACCAGTGCATTGCCTTCAGAACCGACACATCGGAACCAACGCATCGCCACTGCTGCAATGAGAGATAACTGATGCATCCTCTCGACTACATGAAGAAATCCGTCGCATTGGTTTCAGAACCAACAATTCTCAGTTCGGCACTTCGTCTTCGGAATCGGCGCATTGCCATTGTTGCGTGGATAAAATTGATACATCACCTCGACTGCAGGATCAACACCGATACATTGCTTGGCTGCAACCCGCATTTTGCTGTTGCGACCAGGATCAAGGTACTTTGTTCAGCAGGCCTTGCGTGACTGCTGTATCTGGTCGCGCTTCATCGCAGTCAGGCTGAACTCTGAGTTTGCCCCAGTCCAGCACGACCAGATAAACCCCATAGGCACTTATTGCTTCTAAGCGCTAGTTTTACATTTAATCTTTAAAAATTCATATTTCAACTTCTACTCATTGGATTTTTGTCATTTTGGCCTTGTTTTATTTATAAAAATCATGATCTATTTTTCTTAACTGGAGTGGAGTCTTTTTGTGGTGTTGTCACTGTGTGACAGTTTGAAGTGTTGGACTAATACTTTACACATTGCCTCTTAAGTTAAGCCCTCCTGCTCAATGCCAAGCTACCAGAGGGTGAGCACAGGTTAATTTATGGTGTGTATCTGACTTACTCTGACTATGATTGTAGTTTCTGCTTGGACAGGGTGCATACCTCTGCTAACCAGAAACCCAATTTCTAACACTTAGGAAGTGGCAATGAACAGACGGAAGAAGCGGGCGCATGTGAAGTATCCCGACAGCGATACAGATTGACTATCTCAAGAGTGTAGGTTTTTTAACAATATTGTACACCAGTCCAAGAACCATCTTCATGAACACTGCAAAAAGTTGGTACATTTCCTACAAGAAAGAAAGCTGGAATGAACCTGCACTAAGGATAGTAATAATCCAAGAAAGAGGAGCAGGTACGCGATGATATTTAAATTTGAGATCAGAAAAACGTCATGGATAGATGAGGGACACAAAAACTGAATAACGAGAAGGTGAAATAACAACAGGTTCCGGAGGTGAGCAAGATAGACTATAGATCAGAAGCACAAAACTGCTATTTGAAACGCAAAAAAAATATCATTAACCAATGTAGTTTCTCAATGGAGAAATGCAAGGGGACAAACCTTGCATATGCCCCTTAGCAAAGGAAATCTGATAACAAGAGTAACCATTAAATGGTGAGGTTTCAGAATATCAGGGAGGAAAATCAAGTTCACAGAATATCGTGACTCGAATATCAAGGACCAAAATATCGACAGGTAAGTATATATATAGATCCATATCATCAAGGTTCATATATGTGGGTTAAGATTAGTAAATCAATACCTCCCTATGTGCACATACCTTCCCGATATTTTAGTGCTTGATATTCCAGTCACGATATTGTGTGACCTCGATATTTTCTCTCTGATATTCCAACCTACAATCCCTTAAAACCAAGAGTGAAAGAAGCAGGCCAGACAGATCTGTGTAAGATCACCAACTGGATAGAGGTGCCCAACTCAAGTGCTTCTGTCCCGGTCTACACCTCTTGAAACAAAGGCACTGGCCCTCCATCTGATCAAGACAGCCTTGGCAAGCTTACCGCCTTTTAAAATAGCGTTGATGGGAATTCTTTTTAGGACTTGCTAGATTCAGCTTTACTTGTATGTCAGAACTCCTGTGGTAGCAAAAAATAAAAAAATAAAATAAAACAATACAGAGAGACTTTAAGTGATGGATTGAGCAGCTATAAATTTTACATTGTGTGTTTTTCCATTGGCGAAGGAGATAAAATTAGTTATTTTCCTCTCTCGGACTACAGAGTTTCCATGACGCTAATACTGCTCTCAACTGCTGTTGACATATAACCATATCAGCATAGATACAACCACGCAAGACATCATAACAGTGACCAGAGCTGTAACCACAGCAAGGACCAAACAGTGGCCACAGCAGCTACCATGCCAGAAACAACAACAGCTGCATGCAACACAGGAACATCAGCATTGACCACAATTGTAACCAAAGCATGGATTGGATGTAAGAAATTGGGTTATTGTTTGAGGGGGATGGAAGGCAACACCCACAATCCTTGTCAAGGTGAACAACAAAACTCACTAAATTAACCTGTGCTTAACCCTTTGGTAGCTTGGCACAAAAGCAGTCAGGCTTAACTTAGAGGTAATGTGTAAAGTATTAATGCAGCTCACAAATAGTAATAAAGTGAAAACACAACACAAGAAAAATCTCAAACCAATTCAGAAAACTAGAGTAAATTTTAATAAATAAAATGACACCAAAACGAATTAAATCCGATCAGTAGAACTAAAAGATCAAAGCGCCAACCTCTGGTATCTGGTGACGCAAGACCGGTCAAAGTCAAATCTTAAGGCCGACCACAATGGAGTGCATGTCAGATACAAGGGCTGGATTGGGCACGGTCTCAAATTTCAGAAAAAGTCTTGGAGAAGGTAGAGTCTTCAGCAGTACAAGGCAGCAGGCTGTGTCTGAGGAGGAGGAGTCGTCATCGGAAGCCCCCTGAACCAGGTTACGGAGAAGATTTTTATCTTTGGACCTAGACGTGTTTACTTTTTACATTTGAAAATCTCCAGTGAGACAAAGCTGCAGCTGAAGAGGGCTCCACAAGGCTGGATACCTTTGCCAAGAGGTTTCAATGAAAAGGATTTGGTGCTGCAGAGAAGAACATAGCACGAGCTACTGCAAAGTCAGATTGACCATTGATGCCCCTTGGGTGGATTGGCTGACAGGTAGCACCTGATCTTCTGTCAGTTCTTCACGAAGTTTTCCTTGAAACATTTTCCAAGTCCTCACTTTTAGGGTTAGACAGACGTATTACCATCAATACCACTTTTATGGTCCAGGACCTACGGGGGACCACTTGTGGGGTTCTGATGTACTCCAGCAGAGGCAAGCAGCAGGGCTCAACGCCTCAGGAGCTTGTTATGTCACAGGAGGCCAGCCAACTAGCATTTGGAGTCACTCTGGTGGTCTAGAGTTCAAGGAACGGTCCAGTTCTCCTACAAGCAGCAACGCACCCCTTCAAACAGCAAGACAGTCCTTCAAGCAGCAAGACAGTCCTTCAAGCAGCAAGACAGTCCTTCAAGCAGCAAGGCAGTCCATCAAGCAGCAAGGCAGTCCATCAAGCAGCAAGGCAGTCCTTCTGGCAGCAGGGCAGTCCTTCTGAATCTTCCACAGGTCTAGCAATGTACTGAAGATTTATTCTGAGGGTTCAATATTTATACCTGATGGCAGCCTTTGTGTATGGATGAACACCTTACCCTTTCCCCACATCTAGGTCTGGAAAGGTCTTCCCTTTTCCTGTCTTGGCTCCAAGTCATTTGGGTGACAAAAAGCTGGTGCTAGGTTCCTTTGTGTATGTTGGAGGGAAGCCCTTTGAAGTGTAAGTGCGGCAGGGAACAACTCCGCCACAGCCATCCTGGCAGGATGGCCCATCCTACCCACACCTAGTCCCCCTTGAGTCACTGTCTGGGAGAAGTACACAAACCTCAACAGCAGAACCATTCACTGTCATATGACCAAGGACACTGGCAGAAGGCACAAATGGTTAGCTCACGGAAATGCCAACTTTCTAAAAGTGTCATTTTTAGAATTGTGACTTAAAATCTTACTTTACCTCTAAAAGGATTTTGAATTTCAATTCACTTAAGTCCACACAGCATACCTCTATCTGCTCCCAATTCAACATTACCACTTACTAAATTTAATAAGGTAACCCAGTGTTAGCCAATCGGGGAGCTAGGCCTTACAGTAGGGAAAAACAACTTTTTGAGTTTCCCACTACCAATACAGATGCCCTAATGTTTTAACTACCATGCACCCTGCCATAGGAGCTGTTAGGGCCTACCTTAGCGGTGACTTAAGAGTAATAAAAAGGAAGGTTTAGGCCTGGATTGGAAAAGGTTTATTTTGCCAGGTTGAAAGTGCAGCTTAAAACTGCACTACAGGCTGCATTGAAAGGTTTAAGAATTCTTTTAAAGTGCTACTTGAGTGGGTGGTACAGTGAGTGCTGTAGGCACCTAGTAGCATTTCATTTCCAGGCCCTGTGTACATGTAGGACTATATATTAGGGGCTTAGAAGTAAATTTTATGTGCCAATCAGGTGTAGGCCAAATTTACCTCAGGCACTTTAGCAGTGGTAAAGTGCACAGAGTCCTAATCCCAACAAATACAAATTCAGGTAGGGGTGAAGGGAAAATGTTTGGGAGAAGACCACGCCAAGGATGTCAGGTCTAACAATGGACAAAAGCAACAGCAAAAACAGCAAGAAGTACAGCAGGGACAACAACAAAAACAACAACTGCCCACAAAGAAATTACAAGACAGCAACCACAGTTGTAATCACCAAGAACAATCACTAGCAAAGTTAATAGGTCTCTCCTTTTGCCTTTGCCAAGGCTTTTTCGAATGTTGTTAAAGCCTCCTGAGGGGGAATGGTGGAGAAACAACAGAAAAGTTTGGGGGATGTGGGCTCGATATGGAATTTATGGGGGTAGGGATAAGACGGAGAAGCAGAAATTGGGAAGAGAGCAAGAAAACACATGCACTCCCATAGTGTTATAAAACAAAACAACAAAAGTATTGTGGGATGTGGAACTGTAAAAAAGGATACAAGCCAAGCAGTCAAAAGGTTGGTAAAGAATCTGTGCTCCCGGGGTGGGACAAACACAAGAAGAGGAAGGAAGGCCATTGTAAAAGAAGCAAGTGAAGGAGATTGTCAAGGAAGCCAAACATTGGTAGACAATGGAGTCCACTCTTATTATTGGCCTTGTACACAATAGGTCCTTGAAAACAGATAGATAAAAGCTGCCTTTAGGCAGGAACTAAAAAGGGAAAAAGTAATGAGTGAAATGCTGGCATAATTCTCAGCCACCGGTAATTACTAGGGGCCACTTTCCAGCCAATCTCTTTTTTTTATCACACAGTCAGTAGAACCAGGGACCAACCATGTGAAATGCAGCCTTTGGGGTGCTCTACCAAGAACAGCTCGACCCAAACGCCTATGCTGTGTTGACTTAGCTTTATCATTGAGTTACATCTTAAGTCCTATGGCACAGTAAGCATAGAAACCATGTCTGAGCGATCCTCTACATTCTTGGCATCACACTGAGAAAAGCACACAGCAACTGGCATAGCCAGTAGGTCTGGCTTAAATGTGCTAAGGTACCTAAGTAGAGGCATGCACAATGTGCAATTTTACCCTGTTTTTCGTTCCCCAAGCTTGCTGTGTAGCAGCAAGCAGATTACATGGTGAGATTGTCGTGCACACTAGCCCATGCCTCCCTGTGGGATAGATGTGGAGCCGCAACATTTCCAATTCCGAACCCCGCTTCCACACTAGTAAGTACCAGCGATAGGTAAACACTGAACAACCACTGGTAGGGAAGGGAAAGTTAGTGTGGATAAGGAGACAGACAAGCGAGATGATGATTGCCTCCGAGTCTTGTCAGCATGGTGTTGTCAAGCCAGGTGTCACAGGATTCTTCAGTTGTCCCATTTTCACTGTTACAAACTGTTATATGTAACACATTGCTTACTTAACTTAGTCTCTAGCTGTCTCCTTTCTAAGTTTACTTGATGATCAACCTTCATTCCTATCCAACACTCACTTGTTTCCCACTAGCTCAAGCGATAACGTTTTTTGCTAGACACACTGGTTCTGGAAGAAACAGATTTCACAGGTATCTATAGAAATGTTCATATTGCATTTACATATATCTCAATCTACCCTCTTTAAGATGTAAACGTTGTGATATTTTTACCTGACTCCAGCCGAAGAGTCTTAACTTGTAGTACCCTTTTATTGAGAAGGTTCTACTATGCCTTTGATGCTCAACGCATTGCTTCATGGGTAGTGGCTAGATTCATAAAACACATCAAAATCAACTACAGTTTGTAGCAGTGTTCCTCTATGAAATGTTCTTCTGTAGCTATGAGAATAACTATCTATTGCCTTTTTCACGGACCAATCTGTTCTTTTCCATAAACTCAATAATGTCATATATTTAGAGTTTTCTTAATCTTCTGCCCCTTGACAAGTTCTATGTCTTTTGTGATTCTTTTTGCAAAATGTCAACGTCCCTGCGCTAGAGCCCTTCAAAAGTGCTTAAACTTGTAAATATCTCCGGTAGGTATAGAGGTGCCTTACCATATTCTTGTTTGGTAACTGGAACTGTTACTCACAAGTGCCAGCCTATTCTTTCTAATCTGATCTCTTTCTTTCTTACAGGTTTGCAGGGCCGTTGTCGTGTGCTCCGGTTAGAAGACAGCTCCAAGAAGAAAACACCGGTCAGTTGTTTCAAGAGGGATCGCGAGGAGCTCGTTCTTTGCAGGAAACCGCATAGCAAGCAAGGGGCACCTGTTATTGATGTGGCTTGGATACGAGAGAGTTCATCCTGCACATGCAGCGGGCATGGATTGATTCAATTTTCACCTCCCATATTAGGAATGTTTTACGGATTGCAGGGGCATTTATAAACAGGCCCACGTCTTTGGCATCACCGGTACTGGTCAACTCTAGGCAAGAACTTGCATAGTGAATCCTCACCTATCTACACAAACACAAGTAGTTTTTTTCATTTGTTCATGGAGGCATAAAGACAATGAGTATTTTCACCAGGAGTATGTGGGATGTCGGCGTGGGTCTCAATAGAGATGGCACAAATAGTATGTGCAGATTGTGAATGCCTGTCTTTGCATGTATTAGCACATTAAAACAGACTTAATGGTGTTGCCAATGCTTGTTAACTTATGCTGGCACATTCGATCTGTTAATATTCTAGTGTAGTAAGACACACGCAATGAACTGTCTGCATGAACACTGATTAGAGACTAAGGGCCTGATTTAGATTTTGACGATAGTACTCCCAATCTGCCGCGGTGGCTGTCCCAAGTACTCCGTCAAGCCGATAGTGTTCTGATCGCCATATTTAGATCTATGGCTGTACAGTCGCTGTCTGCATCAACAAAATTGTACTCCATTGTACTAGCTGTAACCCGCAGATGATGCAGCGGACTCTAGTACTGGCAATGAGTACTTCGTCGCCGTCGGGACGGCAGCATTGCGTTGACCATATTTAGATAACACAGTCGAGCTGGCGGTGTAACAGCGGCTGTCCAGTGATGGCGGGAGTCCATCGTGGGACCCATTCAGCATTGGGCTATGGCTGCGCCAATAGGATGGATGTTAGCAGCCTACACCTGATGTATATTGGACAATTGTGAACACCTGCAAAACACACCATAAAACACATCCCATTTAAGACCATGATCCTTTGCCATTTTACTGCTGACCACCATTCTGAGGATGACCTTACCACTGAACATCCAGATTATTTTTTAGTTTTCCTGTTCTTCCTCTGTTTTCTTCTTTTTTTATATATATATATATATATTTTTTTTAATTCAAAGCCAGGTAGGTACAAAAAGGAAATTAGGAAATTAGTTCATGTAGATAATACTTTCAATAGATAGATTACATAATACATACTGCACATATTACTGCATAAATACTTAAATACATAGATACATATATACATATACAATATAATCGTGAGGTTTCCTTAGTCCTTTTATATACATGGAATGCGATAAGCTAATCTGGCTTAAGGCTGCTCTCCATAACCTCCTCTGCTATTGCGCCATGCCGTCAAGGGCTCCCATATCTTCCTACCCTTCTCCCTAGCCCACCAGCCCTTGCGCTTATATAGTGCAGTTTCTTGCACATAGATGCTTAGCAAACAGTGAAGCCAAAGTTGGTATGTGGGTGGGTCCATGTCTTTCCATGCAGTAGCAATCAGCAGTCGAGCCACAGCTAATATCATAAATATAAAGTCTCTCTGGGATGCATCAAGATTGACCCGACAGTCATATCCTAGTAGCATCATAGCTGGGCTGATGGAAATTGCCTTACTGATCGTTTGCAACCAAAATTCCTCTATGCCTTCTTTTACAGGAGTGAGTTTAGTGCATGAATAAAACATGCGCGTGCTATCAGCATGACCTGTTTGGCATCTGGAGCAGCTGTCATTCTCCCTCTTCCCCTACCCCTAAAGCTTGGCCGGTGTATAGTATAGGTTAAAGATAGTTTTGTAATGCTGGGCCTTCAAGAAAGGATGTAGCCTTACGGCTAGAGTGGTCAACCTCGAAGCTGGGGAACTGGGTTTGAGTCTCGGCAACGACGCTCAACATCCTGTGATTCTGGGCAAATCACTTAATCTCCCTGTGCCTAACAAAAATTAATGTGTCCATCTGTAACGAAACTGCCGCTCATGTAAAGCGCTCTGATACCCGATTTCTCGAGTCTGGTTCACCCTATATAAAACTCTAACAACAACAAAAAAAAATTAGCTGATAAGAAGATCTTTCTCCCCAATTCGATTGACATATCCAGGTCAACATCCCCATCATCCAGCATTACTGCCCATTTTGCCTTAGTTTTTTCCAAATCGTCGGGGAGGGTCTCCATTAGAGCTTGGTAGTAGTCTCTAATTCTGCTGTCCCGCCGATTTGCTATTTCCAAGATTGGTATTTTGGCCAGGTTAAGGGACCCGCTAGGGAGGCGCATGAGACATTCCCAGATCTCTATGTATTTGAATTGTGTTCTGCTGTTAACACCATATCTTTGTATTAGCCCTGAAAATGAGATATTCTCCATGTTGTTGTACAAATTTGCGATCCTGTCTATTCCAGCCTGCTCCCAATTTAGACCCATTATGTCATACAATGCGGCCGGAGATAGAGAGGAGCGCCAAATGGGTGTATACTTGTTGTATCTGGGGACCGTCAACAGTCTGCTGACCTTTTTCCAGATCTTCCAGGCCGCTTTGACACACTTGAACCGTATCTTCTTATAATAACTTAGTTCTAGTTGCCGGAGAAAGAGCCCCTCCGCCTTTTTTCCAATAGCTATGTGGTATATGGAGGGTAGATTAAGATCCCCGGGGCGCAAACCACCAGGTAGCAGGAGGGTGCCCATCTGTTGTAGTGCGGCGGCCCAGTAGTAAAATAGCAGATTCGGGACTCCCCACCCGCCTCGTTCACGGGGAAGCGTCATACTTTTCAGAGCCCGCCGTGTTTTCTGGTAGCTCCATGTAAAATTAGAGAACATAGCGTTCATTTTGTTTATAGTTGCATCTGCGAGTTCGAGGGGGATTGAGCGGAATAGGTATAGTAATTTAGGGAAGATTTTCATTTTTAATACGTTAGATCTTCCTATTATTGTTAACTGCAGCTTATCTAGACGTCTTAATTCCAGGCTTATTTTATCAAGTAATGTGTCAAGATTGATTGTCCATATTGCTTCCATGCTAGATGGTATATTAACCCCTAAATATGTGGCTGATTCAATTTTACAATGATCTTGGGTGTGACATTGTGGAGAGCAGATTATTTGTGTCTTCCCCTTGTTCAAAAGATACCCAGATTTCCTTCCAAATTCCTCCGCCATGCTTTCGACCTCTCTAATTGTCTTGTCCGGTTCTGTAGTAATTACTGCAATGTCGTCTGCATATGCTAGGATCTTAGTGTTGTACCCTTTGCTAACTACGGGTTTGATTGCAGAGTTATGTATAATCTGATTGATAAAAGGGTCTAAGTATAGAGCAAACAGGATTGGGGAGCATGGGCTCCCCTGCCTCGTCCCTCTGGCTATCTCTATTTTCCCCAACGTATTGCCCATCACCTGTAGTTGTGCATAAGGTTTGTGATACATGGCCCGGATAGCAGTTATAAGATATGGACCAAGCCCCCTCTCTGACAAAACCCCCCAGAGATATTGCCATGATACCCGAACGAAAGCTTTTTCGGCGTCTAGGAGGACCACAGTCACATAATTTCCTTCTGCTTCTGCTATATCTAATATTGAAATAACCCGCCTGATGTGGTCTGTGGTCCCCCTACCCGGTACGAAGCCATGCTGCCAAGGTGAAACCAGTGACGCTATGATTCTCTGTAGCCGATTAGCTATGACTTTTGAGTAGATGATTTTGGCATCAGAGTTCATCAGTGAGATGGGGCGGTATGAAGCTGGTAATTCCGGTGGTTTCCCCTTTTTGGCAAATATCACTACATCTGTTCCCTGCCATGATGGAGGTGGGGTCCCGCTATGCTGCACATCTATAAACAGGTCATGCATAATCGGAGCTAGCTCATGCAGAAGTAGCTTGTAAAGTTCCAGAGGGATTTTGTTCTGACCGGCTGCTTTCCCTGAAGGGAGGGAGCCTATTGCGTCCAGAATCTCATCCAGTGCAAACTCTTCTTCCAGCTCCAGATATGTTGTTTCATCTATTATTTTGAGCGCCGGCCACCTATCATCTACAGTCATTAGGTTTGTTCCTGGAGAGTCATCTTGATATAGCTTCTTATAAAACTGCTCAAAAACACCAATAATCTCTGCAGGTCTAGTCTCATACTGCCCATTACTGTTCTTAATTTTGGCAATGTTGTTTCTAGCAGTTTTCTGCCTTGTACGCAGAGCCAGCAGCCTTTCTGCTGACTCTTCATACTCATACATCTCACCCCTGTGTGCCTGATAGGTTTGGTCCACGTTTTCCTGGAAATACCTGTTGATCTCTGCTTTTATTATAGCTAATTTCACTGCGTGTTCCTTTAGTATCTCATCCTGCCCCCCCTTGCCGATCAGGCTCACATTCTCTATGACTAGTTTTGCCAATCTTTCTATTAGTGAGTTCACCTCATCCTTCTGATGTTTCCGCCGCTGACCCAGATAGCTTATGACCTCCCCTCTCAACCCGGCTTTGAAGGTATCCCACACTACCCTGCGTGAGGCACTGTATCAGTTCATATCTAAGAATTCAGTTGTCCAGTATTTATTTGATATGAGCAAGGAACTCTTCATTGGCTAGAAGTTTCCTATCGAATGACCAGCTGCTCTGCGTCCTGGCACCCCCCTGCCCTGTAACCTCCAGCAGTAGTGGTTTATGGTCCGAGAAGAGTTTTGGGAGTTTCTTAATCTCCATCTCGTTAAGTATTTTAGTTGAGACAAGAAAGTAGTCCAAACGAACATATTTTCTGTGTGGGTGGGAAAAATAGGTGAACCCAGGGTCGTTCGAATTCTTCTCAGCCCAAACGTCAGCCAACCCGTGGCTGTCTCTAAAGGTACTCAGCGCCCTATGTACTTGGGGCTTCCTCCCACTATATTTTTGGGTTCGATCCTTGGTACTTCCTAAATGTATGTTAAGGTCACCACATATTGTCAAGGGGTCTGACCAAGAGGCTATCTCTACTTCCAGATCTTCCCAGATTTTGGGATCATCCTGATTTGACCCATACACGGTCCCTAGTGTCAACCCGGTGGTTAGTGAAATTACCGCCCAACACCCCCATTTATCAGCCAGTGCATGCTTTACTGTTCCAACCTGATGTTTGATGTGTATGGCTACCCCTCTAATCATGGAGGTCTGAGTAGAACATATAGCCAAATCATACCACCTTATACGAAGAGCGTCCTTGTTGCACCATGGAATGTGCGTTTCCTGTAAACAAATTATGTCAGGATTAATAGCTTTTAAAATTTCATACACTTTGTTTCTCTCATTTTTATCTTTAGTCCCCCCACGTTAACTGAGCAAATCCTCAATTTATCCATATTTATCTAGAGAGCCCATCCATCTAGACCATACTGTACTAATATTTCCTACTTGATCTTTTTCCTTTTTGCTTCCTATTTCTGGCTTTTTTTTCCCTTTGTAATCTGCACCCACGCCTTGGCCATCCCAGCCACCCCCCAACCCTCCACCCCAGCTTGCCCCTCCATTCCCCCCAACCCCTCTCCCCCCCATGGAAGCTTCCAGACCGCTGGTCTGTAAGTGATGAAGCAGCATAGCACCAAGATCAGTGAAACCCTACTCAATACACCCAAGATAAATATAACCAAACAGCAAGTCCCCCCTCCTGCACCCTAGTTTCTATATTGGCAAAAGATGAGGTGAGCAGATAGAGAGGAAGATAGCAGAAAACTATCAAATATCACACAAAGTCCAAAATATAGTCCCATAGGTTCGATATTTCCCCCTAATCCCAGGTCCCCCTTCTGTCCCTGTTCGGGCCTAGGTTCCCGTAGTTGGGGCAGTTGTCATGTTCGGGCCGCTGTCTCTCCTATCCCCTGAGTTCCTCCAGAGCTTCCTTTGCTTTACTTTCTGAGGTAAAGAAGTGAGCCCGGTCACCGATTACCACTTTCAGCTTTGCAGGGTTCATCAGATACACCTGTGCACCCTTTGTCTGAAATGGGGTGATCAACTGTCTCAGTCTCCAGCGCCTCTCGACAGTGACATGACAGAAGTCAGGTCAGGTGAAAAAGGTGCTATCCCCCACCTTGCGTTTGTTTTCCGGTCTGGCCTTTTAAAAAATGTTCTGCCGGAGTCGATACTTCCCAAAATATACTAGAACAGCCCTAGGCTTTGTGTCAGACGCAACTGTTTTTTTCAGAGTGAAGGGAACTCGATGGGCGTGTTGAATCTCCTGTGCCCAGTTCCAGCCTTCGAGATCAGGAAATGCCCTCCCAAGCAGCTCTATCATATAGAGACGCATGTCTGTACCTTCTTTACCCTCGGGAATACCTAAGAAGCGCAGGTTGTTCCGACGCTGCCGGTTTTCCTGATCCTCTAACTTCCACTGAATATCCACCAGTCTGGCCTCATGCGACTCAGATTGAGCCTGGGCTCCTGCAATATCCACCTCGAGGGCTCTGGTTCTAGACTCCAAGGGGCACATGCATCAAGCTAGGCAATTGCGATTCCTTAAGGAATCCCTGTTAAGGAATCGCAATTGCCTATGCATGTAGGTTTTCGCTAAAATATTAGCGATTCCTACACATTTCTTTATTGCGAATCGCAAATTGCGATTCGCAATTAAGGAATGCCTTCCCATTCATTCCTATGGGCCTAGAGGCCCACAGGAATGAATGGGACAGCATTTGCAATTTGCGAGTACCAAATAGGTACTCGCAAATTGCGAATGCAATTTCAAGGGTGCTAGGGGGCCTAAAGGCCACCCTGATGCACCCCGAAAACATGGACGTGTGTGCGCCACATGGCACTTAGAAAACTGCAATTTTATGCATTTTTCTAAGGAATTGCAATTTACCATCAACTTGAAATTGATGGTAATTTGCAATTCCAAATTGCGAAAACGCAATTTACGATTGCATAATGCATCGCAATTCGGGAAACGCAATTTGCGATTCCCTAAATGCATTCGCAAAATAGGTAATCGCAAAAATTGCAATTACCTGTTTTGCGAATGCCTTTGGACTTGATGCATCGCAAATAGCATTTTACCGGTTGCAAACGGGCCGATTCTGAGAATCGGCCCATTTGCGACCGGTATTTTGCTTGATGCATGTGCCCCCATGTCTGTTAAGCGCTTGCTGATGCTATTACATACTTTAGCGACTTTGCGGACAGTGCCTTGCACCTTGCAGATAGCGGATTGCGAGCGGCGACTGTCCTGTCTAATTTCCTCCCGGTGCGACATGATAGATTGTAGAATAACATCCAATGTTGAAACGGCGTTGTCTTCAGATTCCAGTGCCGTTCCTCCTGCAGTCGCCACCAGTTGACTGCCGGAGAGTAGTCCCAGTTTAGATCTTCTTTTTCTTTTCTTCCTGCAGCTTTCTCTAAGCGCCTTGTTTTCCTACTTGCTTTGCGCAGAGTTGCAGCGGAATCCATTCCGCTGGTATGCGGCAGGCTTCTGCTTTCACTTTAGTCTGTAAGTAAGATCGACTCATCTGCTGAGCAGGTATCCTCCGAGAGGGAGTAGAAGCAGTCTGTCACCTCCAAATCATTCTCCTTCCCCCCCCTCTACTTTCCTTAATGCGCTGTGTTAGCTGTTGCCCTGATCTTTCTAAGGTGTCAGGATTGCATTTAGTGTCTTTGGGTTTTTAGGAGGATTCTCAGGTATCTCTTCTCCCCCACCCCCCCTTGCAGTACTGTCCTTGAAAGTTTCAGGCTGGGTGGGACTGCTGCTGAATTTTTTTATCATTTGCCCCTTCTTTCCCACCCTCTCACATATCAATGTCTGCCACACTAGAGCCCTCCACTGTCCCCATTTCCCCGTTACCAGGTATGCGTGCTGCTCCGGTGTTCGCCTGGTGCTGCTGAGTGTTGGTTACTGGCATCCCAGTCTTCAGACATTCAGGCGTTGGTTCCTGGGAGCCTTCATTCGGGGCTTTGTCCTCGCCGCTTTCCTCCACACGCTCACTGTGCTTACTGCTGACTGGAGTCGCTCCAGCATTTCCGAGTCCGGCCCGTTTTTTCGTTCCTCTGAGCAGTTCCGCCACTGTGGGTCCGGGGAGGCACTGCTGGAGCGCAGCTCCGCCTTTCCCCTTCCCCTCTGAAGCATTCGCTTTCCGGGTCACGCCCTGACCTCGGCGCCCGGGCTGTTGCACTGCTCCAGCGTCCGGCTCAGCGTTAGAGCGGTTGAGCGGTGGTTGGATCCACTGCGGGGCTGTCTCCAGTAGCAAAAGCCGTGGATCCTTTTCCGCTCACCTTTGGGAGAGCTGCTTTCGACTTCATTGTTTCAGGTAAGTGCTGTCCGGGACAGTCGGGGCAGTCCTTCGTTTCCGGCAGGCAGAGAGCAACTCCTGCTGTCCCTCCGCTACCTCACACTTAGCTGCACAGATGCCTGATTGTTCAGTAAGTAGTCTCTGCAAGGCATCTAGTAGGGCTGGCAACATCTTTTTCTTTTCTAGTACTGCAGGAGTGTTTAACAAGGGCCTCGCTGGATCATGGTGCTGCGAGCTGCAGCGGCTGCCTCAGCCGACCGCCATCTTGCTTCCACATCCCATTCCGCCACCAGTGGTTGTTTGAGTTGGCCTCTGTTTACTTCAATATCTTTTTTTCCATTTATTTTCAAATCACTGTAGGGACACTAATATATAAATATATATTTGATCACAATGACATGGAGGAGGAACCCGTGTCTTACAGAGGGAGAATTGTCTGTCTTGGGGGATGAAATTATTAGAGTAGAGCCACAATTGTTTGGAGCACTAGTACAAAATACTACCATATCTCAGAATAGTCAACAGAGTGAATGCTGTAGCTATTATTCTGCGCACAGAGAGGGAAATTAGTAAAAGGTGCAACGATCTGCGGGGTAGAGTCTATTCCCTGGCCTCCTAGCATCACCTGGGGGCCCAAAGGACTGGTGGTGGTTCTTGCAGCCCTCCTTTGAAACTGTTTCCCTGGGAGGAGAAGGTCTTGCAGATCCTACATCCTGAAGGCTTGACAGGAATCCCTTGTCGAGTCGAGACTGGCAAATTAAACCTATGTATGTCTCAGAAATCACAATTGGAGCCCTTGCCCTTAACTTTGCTGTTCAGAATGTTTCCAGACACCTATCAAAACATATATATTTAAACTTCAGTTCCCAAAATACCCTGTGTTATCCAAATCAGTAGCATCATGGTTGTTATAATCTAGTTAACAATGGCCAATATATATTGTCATATTGTGTGTTATCCTCCATGGATCACCCCTTGCATTTGCCTAGTCATTTGCTGCATCTCAATGTAGGTTGTCTTACTTCAAAAAACAGGTTCCAAACTCCATCCATATGCACATGAAGGTAGGGCTGCACAGCAAACTGAAAATACTCATGTTCCCCTATGAACCACAGGTTGTGTCAATGAGCCTGCGGGATGGTTATATGGAATTAGGCGTCCTCAAGATCAAAAACCACCATCCAGTCTCCGGGTCAAGGGCAGACAACCCTCGAGCCAGTGTAAGAATTTTGAATTTGTCCTTCCAGAGAAAGGAGTTGAGAGAGTGCAGCTCTAAAATAGGACAAAGGTCTCTGTACTTTTTTGACACCAGAAAGTAGCGGGAATAACAACCATGATCTACTTCTACCAGCACCCTCTTGCTAGCCCCTTTTGCCAAAAGGGCTTGCCCTTAATGCCGCAAGATGAATTGATGGTCCTCCATCAATTGGTCCAGGGTCAGTGGAAAGAGTGTGGAGTTGCTATGAAGGATAGGGACTACCCCTTTCTGGGCAATCTGCAGGACCCACCTCTCCAATGTTATGGTCTGCCAATCTGGTAAGAATCGTTGGATCCTGCCTCCAACTGGATGGCTGCACTCAAACAAGAGTGCGCTAAAGGGGTTTGGCATGTGGGGTCACGAGGGTTGGCAGGGGCAGTTGACTGACTGGCACACTGTCCCTGATTTCTGGGTCAGTGGTTGCCATGGCCTCAGCTGTAAAACTGCTAGGCACCATGTTGAGGCTGGATTGGCTATCGGTGTGGGTCACCTCTGCCGAAACCATGAAAGGAGCTAAGGGTTGATGCGGCTGGCGAATTGGGGCAGATAAGGTCAGGGAGTTTGCTGTGGCCCTGCTCTCTTTCAACTGCTCTGGAGTGGAACCTGCTTGTCCCTAAAAAGGTAAGTCCCAGCAATGAGTATGTCTATGAGGGATGACTGGTCATAACTTGAAAAGAGCGTCAACCTCAACCAGGCTTGGCGACAGATGGTGACACCAGTGCCAATGGCACCCCCGATAGAACACGATGGTATCTTGGTCACAACAAATCCTAAATTTGGTAGTGTCAAGACTTGGAGCAGGACTGGTCAAATTTCTTCCCGGACATCTTAGAGGACTTGAGCAGCCAAATTACAGAGAGCATGGGAATAGTGGCCCAGCAGGCTGGTACTGACTGACCTAAGGACCAAACTAGTAGAAGAAAATGCCCTCTTCCCGTAGGTCTCCACTCACTTGGACTCCCTATTGGGGGAGTAGTCGAGAAAGCATTTGGGTTTGTCCAACTGGTGGAACTTTGCACCAAGGTGCGGAGACAAAAAGGCAGGATCGCCAGGGGCAGGTTGGTGGTACATCACAATTTGTTGATTGACTGGAGGACCAGAGCAAGGTTTGGCCCAGGACACTAGGAGGGTATCAGTGAGTGCCAATTAAAAGTTAGTAGGGACTCAGTATGTGTTTGCCCCGGCTGGAGTACTTTGGTCAGGACTTCTAAGGTGGGGAGGTGAAGGTTGAGAACTTTGGCTGCCCTCTGCAAGACCACCACAAAGGAAGCACTTTTGTCAGTGGCACGGCCTAGGGGTGAACGAGGCCAGAATCAGGAGAGGTGTCAGGGCCACCGGCCTCCTGGAGGTCATCATACCAGTTCTCTTTGTGGTAGGGTTGGCCAATTTCATCACCTGCATCGATATTGGAACCCTTCCCAAAAAAGGAATGCAAGGTAAGTTATCTCCCTTGTTGAGGTGGACATTAAGAGGGGGAGGTTGTTGTTTGATGAAAACTGATTGCAGCTCGGTCGAGGTCGCAGCGGCGCTGATTCAGAGCAAGAGAGCACAATGGGCACCTCTTCCATAGTCAATGAAGTCAGCATCGGTGTCCACACTCCGAGGACACAGGGGTAGAATCGGTACAGGATCCGTGAGAGGCCGAGCCGATGGCAAACCAGCCAGCAGACTCCCAGATGGAGGGCCTCTCGGCTCCTTGGGCAGAGAGTAGGAAGGGTCCAAAGATTCGGAGCATGGCCTTGCGCAACTCTTGAATCTGCCCCAGTGTCACAGATGGCCCCAAAAACCCGGGTTGTGCTGGAACAAGTTGTGTGATGGGCTCCAATGTCAACCGACTACAGGAGTGAGATCGAGAGGCTTGATGATGACCTCACCCCTTCTCAGGAGCACGAACGTGTCAGGGAGGGGCAGGAAGGGGCAGAGTCCTGCCTGGATGTTTTATGTTTTTTCTTCTACTAACCAGAAGATTTAGAGTGCTAAGAAGATTGACCTCAGGATTGACACATGTGACTTCTGGACCGGTAATTGAACTGAGACACTGACCTTTGGACCAGACACCACAGGCAAACCTGATGGGAATCTGTTACTGGCATTTGCTTGTGGCAATCCTTACAAGGTTTAAGACCTGTAGTTTTAGTATGTGACGTTTCCCTTGCACACTGTAAAGTTTGAGACAAAAGAGGTCTCAAAGAGATGAGAGGTAATTCCGGATCTGTGTCTGGTGACGCAGAAAGAAAGGAACTGACATCAGTGTGCAGAAGTGGCGCCTACAAATGCTAGAGAAACAAGAGAGTCCCTAGCTAAAATGTGGATACAGTGTTGTTCTGTCAACATCTACACTCTTAGTGGGGTTGTAAAGCACATTTAGTTAGACACAGCAGCAATTAACATAACATATATCAATTTGTGCAGGGCAACACACTATTTTTTATGTTAGTCTTACAGGACCCAATATAATAATGCCAACAAACAATGTCATATTAATTGTATAAAATCAAATTTTATTCATCATATTATTAAAACCATTCTACATACATTTCACAGCAGCTTTGATCATAAATAAAATAGATAAAAACAAGGTTAAAATTAGGCAAGAAAACTACACAAAAAAGTCGACGCAGCGTTTTGGTGAGACTAGGATCAACCACCTTCTTCAGGACAGAGTTTTCTAAAAATGTAATATAATACATTATCAATTAATACATTTGTTACATCAAAATGAGGACACATTATTACAAAGTTAGTTACAAGTTGGCATACAAGTTGACATATATTATTTTATTTACTCTACAGCGCCCCAACTAAAAAATGAAAACACAACCAACACATTATCCACTGTATATTCTTTACATTGCAATGCCCCAACTAAAATGAGGACAGAAACAACACATGATCCACTATTGCTAAAAAGAAACATACCTATTGAAGTTTCAACAAGATATCCCCTGATTGATTTAGAAGGATGAAGAATCTTCTACTGTAATATTATGAAGAAAAGGAAGAGATGTCCTGAAATAAGACAAACATGTTTGATATTGTCATGTTGTTTTAATACTAAATCTTATTTTTTTTAATTGATTTAAAAAAAATTTTTTTTTTGAGGTATACATATCCTCCACAGTATTAATTGTGATGTACCTTTTTATATGGTACTGTCTCTTCTAAAATTACGTTCGTAGGCGCCACCGATAGATTTGTAGCAGATTAAAAACCTTTTTAGAAAAGAGAATATCCAAATAAGTTGTTTTTCAAATCTATTGTGTATTGATAAAATAATCAGAGTAGACTAACGCTTACCCATAAAAAACCAGTATCCTTTCATTGCAAGCAGATAAGCCGAGGTTTTACTTGACAATATATGTAGCAATCTTGGATGAGGGATTACTAAGGGATAAATATATACATTATTATCTAGAGTATGTCATATCGTACTGGGATGAATTGCCATAAACCGTTAAACACTCAAAATTACCTGGATATTGTTGCTTTATAGATATTGCAACGTTGCAAGGAAGGCTGTAAAAAATACAGAAAAAGCAGCTCTTAGCTTTAATTTAGGTTATTTGTTACGACTACTATGATCGCTGTTATTATGTGTCGTATCGCGAAGAGTCAACTGTATCGTGTACACAAACTAATTTGAAGACTTAACTATATCATAACCAAAATCAAGTGGGCATAACCCTTGTATCAGTTATAGCTTAGATTCTTTGTGCGGCTACTATGGTTACTATTTTTATATTTATACGTACTACCGCGTGGAAACAGCTTACTCACAAACATAATCTAATGTACATTCCTTTAATTTGCATCTATCTAAAATTGGTCTGTGCTTAAAATCTAATTTGAAGACTTAACTATATCGTAACCAAAATCAAGTGGGCATAATCCTTGTATCAGCTATAGTTCAGATTCTTTGTGCGGCTACTATGGTTACTATTTTAATATTTATACGTACTACCGCGTGAAAACAGCTTACTCACAAACATAATCTAATGTACATTCCTTTATTTTGCATCTATCTAAAATTGGTCTGTGCTAATGAAGCCCAAAACCCCGGCAACCCGCCCAGTACTTACTATATACAAGACTTTCTAATATGCATTCTTTTATTTTACATCAATCTGAGGTTGGTCTATGCTAAAGAGGCTAAAAAATCACAGCACCCCGCCCAGTACTTACTGAATACAAGAGTTTCGGCCTCCCTCCAGCCTACGAACGTCCTCATGAGTCAGGATATATGGACAGAATGACCTCTATACAGCTTTAAATACCTAATTGACGGTCATGTGATTTCCGCCATCATTGAGAAAAACTTGTTAAAATGGTGAAAATAGGGTCAGCCATCTTTGAATTGCCAATGGTCCCTTGGTTTATATCGCGGGAGGATAAACAAATCAATATAGTCTACTCTTTTCATTTCCAACGGTGGAAATTCTATTTCTTATTAATAATTATGATAGTTAGTGAGTAGAATCTAGTAAAGTATTAATTTTTACTATTACATGCCTTAGTTCAGAAGACCTAAAAAGTGAAGGGCGGCAGCCATCTTTAAATTGGCAAAGAAGTATGGTGTATTACTGTTCGTTTTATAGATCTATTTCTGTTTAGACTTCTGGCGGCTTGTCAATGATATTTCCTGGGATAAGTATCGATACCATAATTATGGTAGTTAGTGAGTAATGTTTAGGCAGGGATTAATCATAACTATATCTTACCATCATTGAGAAAGCCTAAACAACAAAGAAGGAGGGCAGCCATCTTTGAGTTAGCAAACAGGTATGGTGCACTACTGTTCATTTTATAATTCTATTTCGACTTCTGGCGGCATGTAAATGATATGTCCTCAGATAATTATCGGTATCATCTACGAAAGTTCATTGTATTGTCATAGTTAGATTGATAACATCAGACATGGGACAGCTATTGTATCAGTTTTTCCCAGTCTTCCCTACTGTTTAGGCCTTGTCTAAAGGTTTTAAACTTGGACATGTAAAACTGTTCTCTTTTCTTACGTTTTTTTGTGGAGTTACCGCCACGTGCATTCATCTGGACTATTTCTAAAACGCACCATTGGATCTGATCGACTGTATGTACCTCGGCTTATCTGCTTGCAATGAAAGGATACTGGTTTTTTATGGGTAAGCGTTAGTCTACTCTGATTATTTTATCAATACACAATAGATTTGAAAAACAACTTATTTGGATATTCTCTTCTCTAAAAAGGTTTTTAATCTGCTACAAATCTATCGGTGGCGCCTACGAACGTAATTTTAGAAGAGATAGTACCATATAAAAAGGTACATCACAATTAATACTGTGGAGGATATGTATACCTCAAAAAAAATTTTTTTTTTAAATCAATTTAAAAAAAAAGATTTAGTATTAAAACAACATGACAATATCAAACATGTTTGTCTTATTTCAGGACATCTCTTCCTTTTCTTCATAATATTACAGTAGAAGATTCCTCATCCTTCTAAATCAATCAGGGGATATCTTGTTGAAACTTCAATAGGTATGTTTCTTTTTAGCAATAGTGGATCATGTGTTGTTTCTGTCCTCATTTTAGTTGGGGCATTGCAATGTAAAGAATATACAGTGGATAATGTGTTGGTTGTGTTTTCATTTTTTAGTTGGGGTGCTGTAGAGTAAATAAAATAATATATGTCAACTTGTATGCCAACTTGTAACTAACTTTGTAATAATGTGTCATAATTTTGATGTAACAAATGTATTAATTGATAATGTATTATATTACATTTTTAGAAAACTCTGTCCTGAAGAAGGTGGTTGATCCTAGTCTCACCGAAACGCTGCGTCGACTTTTTGTGTAGTTTTCTTGCCTAATTTTAACCTTGTTTTTATCTATTTTATTTATGATCAAAGCTGCTGTGAAATGTATGTAGAATGGTTTTAATAATATGATGAATAAAATTTGATTTTATACAATTAATATGACATTGTTTGTTGGCATTATTATATTGGGTCCTGTAAAACTAACATAAAAAATAGTGTGTTGCCCTGCACAAATTGATATATGTTATGTTAATTGCTGCTGTGTCTAACTAAATGTGCTTTACAACCCCACTAAGAGTGTAGATGTTGACAGAACAACACTGTATCCACATTTTAGCTAGGGACTCTCTTCTTTCTCTAGTCTAATCACCCCCGTCCCTATAATTAACAAGGGGTACACTCCTCTTTTTTGTCCGCCTACAAATGCTACACATGCCCGCACATCATTTCCATAATGTAACAACATCAGTGAGGAGCTACACAGGGCCACCTATTCAAAAAGTGAGGAATCTCTATAAGAAATGGTGCTACTAGATTCAAAAAATTAAAGTTTCTGGACTACAATTAAAGCTTTAAAGACTTCTGCAGCTACAGGCAGCAGCAGTTGTAGCAGCCTATTGCGTTGGTCCACGTCACCTAAGGAGTGGGTTGCTTTAGTATGGAGGTGTGACAGGACAAGATGCCACAGGGGAAAGCACTGACCAGTGAAATTGCTATTTTCCTCTGGCTTGGCCTTGGACAGAGCACAGGATGTGCAGGTCGCATTTGACAGGAGCTAGGATGTGCAGATTAAACCTGAGATTGTGGCTAAAGGAAGGATCAATAGCATGAGGCCTCACCCAAAAGGATCCATGGCCTTAAGTAAGCTATATGAAAGTGAAGGAGCAAATCCAGAATATGCACCTCCTACTGAATACAGTATGGCTTGGTGCTGACAATGGACCTAGAAATATGAGGCCTCCTCACCATAGAGACATGGCCATTTATTTGCAGATGATCTTTTTTTAACACTGGACAATACCAGTCAATCAATTCTGAGGGTTCAGGGGATCCTAAAGCAATACAAAATCATCTCTGGTTTAAAAATATACCTGTTCAATTCAGGATTGATATGTATGTGGCAAGAGTCAGGTGTAAGGGAACGTTTACAGGCAATATCACCATTCCCCTGGACAAGAGATGAGATCAGGTATCCAGGCATATATATCACCCTTCCACCACAGATTAATATAAAGAAAACTACCAAAGCTTAAAGGCAGAGATACAAAGAGATCTCAATAGGTGGCAGTTCCTCTTTATATCTAGACTCCGAAGGGTGTTAACTGTATAGATGCGTATTCTCCGACCGTGTTGCATGTTTCAGGCCTTCCCAGTAACAATAGCCAAACAAGTGCTCATGACAGTGCAAATGTATTCTGACACATTTGTGTGAGGGGAGTAAGAAGCGAAGGGTATTGAGGAAGTTGATGCAGTCAAAAAGTGAGGTGGATAGGGTATAGGGCTCCCAAATATAAAACTACATAGGAGCCCACTTGAGAGTGGCATTTGAATGGTCACAGAGAAACACTAGGCTCATGTGAAGCCGGCATTGGTGGGTAGACCGGTCTGTGATTTATTGTGCATGCCTCTGCAATATAGACCCATTGGAGCCTATGTTTCAGAGAACTCATGTCCGCTTCTGGGTACCGAAGACTCTCAAAAATGAAACGTTCCTGTCACCATTCAGAGCAGTCTAGCGTTGGTCGTGAATGTCCAAGCAATAAATAAACATACCTTTAAATTCTGTGTTTAGCTTGTCACATGTGCCTAGCTTCAAGGACAAAGGTCAAATGTCAGACTATGTCTTCTGACAAATTTCTGCTTATGTGTGTACAAACTCCACTTGCTTTGCAGTCAGTGAAAGAAAAGTAACGCGAGTTATGCGACAATCTTGTTGAGGTACAGACAATGTGACAGGAAAGGCTGTAGGATGAAATTTATTGAAACACACAACAAACTGTAAATACCTGTAAAAGAACTGTACACATTCAGCAGATAGATAGGAAAGCAAAAATGAAGCACCTTAGTTTGTAATTCTCAGGTTTCATGGCAGCAAAGATTTTTATAGGATCAAAACAAATTAAGACACTTTACTTAGTGATGCACAAATGATAAATATTCACCCAATTCCCACACATTATCATTTGTGGGCATTTAGTTTTATCAGTAAAACTGTATGTCGGGCAAATTTAGTGGCCATTTCAATGGAAACTGTGAAATCTATAAACTACAGTGCTCTGGCACACAATGCCTTAGTTACATTAAAAAAATCTCCTGCCTCATGTCCATTAAAGCTAGCTGGGTCCCGGAAGTTTGTCATTCTAAAAAGTGGGTTGTGGCTCTAAAATGTTTGGGAAGCACTGCACCAGTCCATTGCAATTCGATTTTTTTCCCCTGAACTAGTGGGGCAGCAATTTGTGAAATGAAGACAGGAGGACTGTCGAATGTTGAGGGATCTATTCAGCGAGGATCATCATCCACTGACCCACTCACTCCCCCATACAACCTTTCATACGTCCACTCACACACTTACATAACCATTCACCAACCCAGTCAATGACTCACACACACCACCCACTCACTCATACAGCCACTAACACAGCCAAATCACCCACCCATACAGCCACTTACACACCCACTCATCTATCCATAGAGCCACTCACACAGCCACTCAGTCGCCAAAACAGCCACTCACACACTCTCCACCCCATATAGCCACTAAGGAAGCCACTCACTCACCCATACAGCCAATCACACTCAATCACCAATACAGCCACTCATTCACACACCCATACAGCTACTTACACACACCCTTATTCACCTATAAATTCACTCACTCACACACACATACAGCACTCAGACACCCACTCCCACACTGATACAGGCAGTCACACACACACTCAGATGATATACGTTAGAAACAGTATCACTCATTACTAGTTTAGAAAGAATATAAATGTAACTTATGCAGTAGCTTACTATATATTGTTAAGTCTTAGAAACATTTACAAAACACTTTCACTCATTGGATGATGCCATCAGTGATGTCACTGACCATGTCATGAGTACTGTAATATGTGAGGTCATCAGCAGTGCAGTGCGGGGTCATAAGTTATAGTTAGCCCAGGTAACTATAACTGCTGAATTTCAATGGTTCTTTATTAGTGAAATATGAGCCTAACTATAACGTCCCTGTAACTATATATATATATATATATATATATATATATATATATATATATATATATATATGTGATCAAGGACACAGCCTGTGTCCGAAACGCGTCAGAGGCATCACCCTTTTCACCTTGAAATAAATCACGAATATTGGCATCAGCGAATTACAGAGTCCGTGGTCCTGTTTGTGCGTTCATGCATGGGGATACTGCTAGCGGATATATATATATATATATATATATATATATATATATATATATATATATATGCTTCACTGTCTTCTTCCCAGCTTCCACAACGAAAACTCACGGCACCATGGACAGTAGGTTCCTTCTTTTTTTTCCTTTTTATTAATTACACCATAGAGCAAACACACAGATGGACAGGCTATGCATTTCGGCTCCCAGCCTTCTACTGGACCTTAGAGTCCCTGCGTCTAGAACGGCTTTAAAAGTGCTCTTGTGCATTAACCCCTTATTGCTTTCCATTACAATGCATTTCTAGACTGCTAATCTTCATTCTCAAGTATTGGTAAAGTTTCAGAGCCATGTTGTATATAAATGTAAAGTACATTAAAATTCATTTCAACATGTTCCTTATAATGGCAATAAGATGTTGGCATAAAGTGCAGGTGCATTTTTTGTATATGTATCCAAATATTTTCAAGAGTTTGTTAAGACACTATCCAAGCAGATAACCCCATGAGGTTAATTATAAAAATAATATAAAATCCCTAGAATACAAATATATAAAATTTATAATGAACGTTTTCCCAAGTAAAACTCATAGTTAAATTTTATGTTAAAGTAATAGGTAAAAAATGGTGAAGTAAGCGAGGGGAGATTTGTTTTATAATTTACACATTATGTTAGTTCTATGTTTCATTTATCATGAAAAAAATATTATTCATGTCATAAATCAGTTCTTATTAAAAATGTTGTCCCTCAATATATGATTCAAATTTTTGTAAATCACAATATTTGAATTGTTCACCATTCCACCACCTTAATTCTAAAAGATTTCATCTGGGTTTTTGTTCAATTTCCATAAGAGTTTCTGTGTTATTTGTTGCAATTGTCAAAACCCCTATACATATATACATAAAGTGCTAGTGCAAGTGCTTTCTAAGATTGATCTATTCTGTTACATTTTACTTAGTCTTTCATTTATTATTCATAACACCATGCTATTAAGGGTCCCAAAATATGGTTCATCCTGTTGTATTTCTAGCGATCTTTATATTTTCCTATCTATTGCAACTAAGATTGAAGCAAAGGAATTGGTTGTTAGGCACAGTGACAGATAAGAGTTCACTTTCTAAGTCAATATCAGTTTTTTAAATGTATATATAGTTCTGCGTCAAGATTATGTCCATATGGAGTTTCAGTTCCAATGGCTAAGATAAGGTGAGATTCTGCACGTCTTAAGGTTAAGATTCTGTCACCTCCTCGTTCCTTTACTCCAACGTGTTTTATTCCAAAATATTTTAGTTGTTGGCTATCACTTGTATGGTAATCTAAAAAAAAGTTTCTCAATTGGATAGGACAGATCCTGGTTCTTTATAGGATGTAAATGTTGGAGAATTCTCAATTTTAACTTATTGATGGTACTTCCTACATATTGTTTCCCGCAGGGACATTCCAATATATAAACTACAAATTTAGATTCACAAGTGATATGCTCTTTGATTTTTTCAATTTTTCCATTTCGAAGTTTATATGAAGATGTATTTTGACCATGTTTGCATGCTCGACATTTTTAACATTTCCAGAAGCCAGGTGTAGTTAGCCAAGATAATGTTGTGGGTTGTTTTAAAGCAAGATGACTTTGTGCTAGAATATCTCCCAAGGAAGCTGTTTTTCTATATGTAATGTTTGGGTTTGTAGGTAATGTCTTTTTAAAGGTTTCATCTAATACGAGGATTTTCCAATTTCTCTGTAAGATACCTTTCAACTCTTTCTTTTCCTTGTTGAAATCCATAATCAATAGTATATTTTCATTTCCATTATCTTTTTCGTCATTTCTTGTTCGAGGTATCAAAAGTTAATCTCTTGATCTTTGCCTGACTTTGTTTCTTGGGGTCTCTATTACTTCCCATGGGTAGCCTCTTTCAAGAAATCGATTGCTCATTTCTTCCAGTTGTGTTTCAATATCTGATGTTTCCGAGCAATTTCTTTTTGCATTTCTCCGTATGGTATACTCTATTTTAAATTTTTGGGATGTCCGCTATTCGCATGGAGAATGCTGTTTTGTGCAGAGTCTTTGAGAAATTCACCATGGGGTATACTATTCTTTAACCTTGGGTACTTGAGACTGTGGAAATTGGTGTCTTTGAGAATAGAGAGGAACAGAAGCATTTGATTTTAACTTGAAAGTTATCTCTTCTTTTTTAACAAATTGTGCGTAGATGGGCATTAAGACATAGCCGTTATACGGCTTAATTTAAGATCAATGAAAATATAGGAGGGAAGTTGCATCTCTGAGAATAATCATTAGCCGGTACACGGCGAGATTGATAACATGAAATTAAATTTGGTATGAAATAGCCATGTTTGTAGGATAATACATGCTCGATAGACGAGCAAAAAAATGAATTGAAAATGTATTTGAGCACTGTATTATATATTGGCTTATTAATGCATTTGCCGATACACGGCGAGATAACTTGTAATGACATGGTTTTGCGCATGATTTGGGCAACTGGACGTACATATAAATGTTGAAAGGTTTAATTTTATGTTTAAATCTATGTATATTATATCATGCCAATATGGCGGGAGCGAGAAATGATGTGAAATGGGTCCCTCCTTTGTTTTTATGCCCCGGTATGACAACATTTAAGATGGCGCCTCTCAGTGTGATATGCAAAACACTGAAGAAGGAGCTATCCAAAACGCGTTTGTTGCGCTGAGAATAAAGAGATTAATGAATCCAACCCCGTGAGTGCTATTCTCTTTTTCCAGAGGGGAGAGAAGTTTATGAGCAACGATATTACGCTGGGGCACCGCCGCGTATGGAGCACCCGTCTCAAGAGTGATCCGCTTTACGGTGCAGAGGAGCAATGAAATATGTATATATATATAAATATATATTCACTGAAAAAAATAAAGGTTACAGAGACGTTATAGTCTTTTGCCATTTTTTTCAGCAAAGTCTTTAAGCATAGGATTAGCTAGTGCCATCCTTGCAGAGCTAAAAAAATGACAAAAGCCTTTTACCACTCCAGGCACAGTATCACAGCTTTGGATTGGTAAAATGCCATCCAAGCAAGCCGGGAATGAATAAAAGCAACCCTTGACACGTGTTTTGCTGTCTTTACAGCTCTTCAGGGAGGTTTAGCTTTGTCCAGACCTAAGTTGGCTTTCCAGGTCGGCGTTGATGGCACTGTGCTAATCCTATGCTTAAAAACATTGCTAGAAAAACAAAAATTTGAAGTGAGCAGATTTGTAGTGTTGCTGATGTTGTAGGGTGCTCGATACAGGAGCTGCTCTCCACCTAAACTTGGGAACTACTCCGAGTTCCTTGTTGCCTTTTTTGCATATATATTATCTACTGGCGGTCGCCAGTAGATAGTTATAGTTAAAACCTATTATCCATAGGAAATCCGCGACATTCTATTTGAAATAACGTTGGCGCCGGTTGATGAATCTTCGCGAAAGTTTCCAACTTGTTGGGGCGCTCCGGTCCGCTCCTATCCTGAAAGTCTCGGGGTGATACGTCAAGCGGGGGCCGAGAAAAAAGGGGGGTCCCAAAACACGTTTTCCCCATTCATTTTTCCATAGGAACCTTTAGTCGCAGCTACAGCCCGAACTGCTGAACGGAATGACACCAAATTTGGTAAAGAAAGAGGTAGCCCTTGGTTCAGTGTCGTGCCTTTTGCTTAAATGGTGTAAATCCGTTCAGTAGTTCCTGAGAAAATCAAAAGTAAAGTCACATATATATCTGGGCGGAGCCTAACCACACATGTCATCGTGAGATCTGATTGGCTGTCAGCACTTCATCCTGGAATTGCTGGCAGCCATCTTGGGACCAATATAAATGATAGTACCTCATTGAAATGCATTGTAGTGAATAGAAGATTTTGAGGGTCACCAAAAGGAGAACTATAAAGGGTGATAACAGGCTTTAGTTACATTAGAATTTATTTGGTGATGGTACCATACTAATTTTAGGAATTGTGGTGTATTCTAAGGTGATTTTACCATGTGAAAAACCTTCTGCTGGGATATCATGAATCATGTTTGAGAGAACACTATTTTCTCATGCTTGTCCCATGTAGGTTTGGAAGGTGCTCCAGAAGCTAGAATGAGAGCATATTTTCTGTAAATTCACATTATCTTTCTCACTCATGTGAGAATGAAGTCTGACATTCTCAGTAAAACATGTACATCCAACAAGGGCAGAGACTGTCAGTTGATTCCTTTGTGTTCTACTGCAGCTTCCCAGAGTGTTCTAAAGAACAACTAGAGTGCTAACAGCCTTACTTATGACAAAAGTATGGCACACCTGAAGCCATCTTGATTGGAATAAACTGGTAACACTTAAACAATTTAATTTAAAAAGGAACAAAATGATGGGGTTCATTTTGTCATAGAAATTATGGTTAGTGCTGTAGAAAGAAAAATTTGGACATATTTCAAGTGTGATCTCAAATATCTTCCTGTTATATTTCAACAGGAGCAGCCTGCCAGTTGATGCCTTTGTGTTCTACTGCAGCTTCCCAGAGTGTTCTAAAGAACAACTAGAGCGCTAACAGCCTTACTTATGACAAAAGTATGGCACACCTGAAGCCATCTTGATTGGAATAAACCGGTAACACTTAAAACATTTAATTTAAAAAGGAACAAAATGAGGGGTTCTTTTTGAAAATAGAAATTATGGTTAGTGCTGCAGAAAGAAAAATTAGGGCATGTTTTAAGTGAGATCTCAAATCCTCTTCTATTTCATTAGAAAATTCTGACATGCAGACTGAAACAATCACTTTCAATACCAGCAGCAGACTACCAGTTAACTCCCTGGTGAGCAGAAGCTTTACTCCAGTGATCTAATGAGCAACTAGAGTGCTAACATTCTGAATTTATGGCAGATGTGAGACACATCTGAATGCCTTCTTGATGGAATCAAAGTAAAAAACTGAAAGCATTTCCTACTGAGGAGACTGCAGTAAATGAAGAAATTAGGAAACTTCATAACAAAGAAGTCTTCCAAGATGGCCACCAGTGAAAAAAGAGCCCAAATGTAGCACAAATATTACCCAGATGTAGCCCACATATAGCCCAATGACAAAAGTGTGCAAAACACTTTTTATTTTTAGTTTTTTGCAGTTTTATGTAGTGCAGACTGGTCAGGTATTGGAGCATTGCATCTTAAAACATGACCCCCTACACTACAAAAACACCACTGCACTACCTTAAACCCTAAAACACTACCCCCAGCACGACCACCTACACTACCCAAACACCACTGCACTAACCTAAATCCTAAAACACTACCCCCAGCACGACCCCCTACACTACCCAAACACCACTGCACTACCCTAAAACATGACCCCTACACTACACAAACACCACTGCACTACCCTAAACCCTAAAACACTACCCCCAGCACGACCCCCTACACTACACAAGCACCACTGCACTACCCTAAACCCTAAAACACTACGCCCAGCACGACCCCCTACACTACACAAACACCACTGCACTACCCTAAACCCTAAAACACTACCCCCAGCACGACCCCTACACTACCCAAACACCACTGCACTACCCTAAAACATGACCCCTACACTACACAAACACCACTGCACTACCCTAAACCCTAAAACACTACCCCCAGCACGACCCCCTACACTACACAAGCACCACTGCACTACCCTAAACCCTAAAACACTACCCCCAGCACGACCCCTACACTGCCCAAACACCACTGCACTGCCCTAAACCCTGAAACACCAGCCCCTGCATGACCCACTACACTGCCCGAACACAACTGCACTGCCCTAAACCCTGAAACACCACCCCTAGCACGACCCCCTACACTGCCCGAACACCACTGCACTGCCCTAAACCCTGAAACACCACCCCCTTCACGACCCCCTACACTGCCCTAAACCCTGAAACACCACCCCCAGCATGACCCCCTACACTGCCCAAACACCACTTCACTGCCCTAACCCCTGAAACACTACCCCCAGCATGACCCCCTACACTGCCCGAACACCACTGCACTGCCCTAAACCCTGAAACATCACCCCCAGCAAGACCCCCTACACTGCCCGAACACCACTGACCTAAACCCTGAAACATCACCCCCAGCACGACCCCCTACACTGCCCGAACACCACTGCACTGCCCTAAACCCTGAAACACTACCCCCAGCATGAACCCCTACACTGCCCGAACACCACTGCTCTGCCCAAAACCCTGAAACACCAGCCCCAGCACTACCCCCTACACTGCCCGAACACCACTGCACTACCCTAAACCCTGAAACATCACCCCCAGCAAGACCCCTACACTGCCCGAACACCACTGACCTAAACCCTGAAACACCACCCCCAGCACGACCCCCTACACTGCCCGAACACCACTGCACTGCCCTAAACCCTGAAACACTACCCCCAGCATGACCCCCTACACTGCCCGAACACCACTGCTCTGCCCAAAACCCTGAAACACCAGCCCCTGCACGGCCCCCTACACTGCCCGAACACCACTGCACTACCCTAAACCCTGAAACATCACCCCAAGCACGACCCCTACACTGCCCGAGCACCAATGCACTGCCCTAAACCCTGAAACACCAGCCCCAGCACGACCCCCTACACTGCCCGAACACCACTGCACTGCCCTAAACCCTGAAACACCAGCCCCAGCACGACCGCATACACTGCCCGAACACCACTGCACTGCCCTAAACCCTGAAACACCAGCCCCAGCACGACCCCCTACACTGCCCGAACACCACTGCACTGCCCTAAACCGTGAAACACCAGCCTCAGCACGACCCCCTACACTGCCTGAACACCACTGCACCGCCCTGAACCCTGAAACACCAGCCCCAGCACAACACCGTACACTGCCCGAACACCACTGCACTGCCCTAAACCCTGAAACACCACCCCGTGCATGACCCCCTACACTGCCCGAACACCACTGCACTGCCCTAAACCCAGAAACACCATCCCCAGCACGACCCCCTATACTGCACGAACACCACTGCACTGCCCTAAACCCTGAAACACTACCCCCAGCAAGACCCCCTACACTGCTCGAACACCACTGCACTGCCCTAAACCCTGAAACATCACCCCCAGCAAGACCCCCTACACTGCCCGAACACCACTGCCCTAAACCCTGAAACACCACCCCCAGAAAGACCCCCTACACTGCCCGAACACCACTGCACTGCCCTAAACCCTGAAACACCAGCCCCAGCACGACCCCCTACACTGCCCGAACACCACTGCACTGCCCTAAACCCTGAAACACCACCACCTACACTGCCCGAACACCACTGTACTGCCCTAAACCCTGAAACCCCACCCCCAGCATGACCCCCTACACTGCCAGAACACCACTGCACTGCCCTAAACCCTGAAACACCACCCCCTGCACGACCCCCTACACTGCCCGAACACTACTGCACTGCCCTAAACCCTGAAACACCACCCCCAGCACGACCCCCTACACTGCACGAACACCACTGCACCGCCCTAAACCCTGAAACACTACCCCCAGCAAGACCCCCTACACTGCCCGAACACCACTGCACTGCCCTAAACCCTGAAACATCACCCCCAGCAAGAGCCCCTACACTGCCCGAACACCACTGCCCTAAACCCTGAAACACCACCCCCAGCAAGACCCCTACACTGCCCGAACACAACTGCACTGCCCTAAACCCTGAAACACCACCCCCAGCAAGACCCCCTACACTGCCCGAACACCACTGCACTGCCCTAAACCCTGAAACACCACCCCCAGCACGACCCCTACACTGCCCGAACACCACTGCTCTGCCCAAAACCCTGAAACACCAGCCCCAGCATGACCCCTTACACTGCCCGAACACCACTGCACTGCCCTAAACCCTGAAACACCACCCCCAGCACGACCCCCTACACTGCCCGAACACCACTGCACTGCCCTAAACCCTGAAACACCAGCCCCAGCACAACCCCGTACACTGCCCAAACACCACTGCACTGCCCTAAACCCTGAAACACCAGCCCCAGCACGACCGCCTACACTGCCCAAAAACTACTGCACTGCCCTAAACCCTGAAACACCACCCCCAGCAAGACTACCTACACTGGCCGAACACCACTGCACTGCCCTAAACCCTGAAACACCACCCTCTGCACGACCCCCTACACTGCCCAAACACTACTGCACTGCCCTAAACCCTGAAACACCACCCCTCAGCACGACACCCTACACTGCCCGAACACCACTGCACTGCCCTAAACCCTGAATCACCAACCCAGCACGACCCCCTACACTACCCAAACACCACTGCACTACCCTAAACCATAAAACACTACCCCCAGCAGTACCCCCTATGCTACCCAAACACCACTGCACTACCCTAAA
This sequence comes from Calotriton arnoldi, assembly GCA_963921515.1. NCBI lineage: Eukaryota > Metazoa > Chordata > Amphibia > Caudata > Salamandridae > Calotriton > Calotriton arnoldi. The sequence continues at coordinate 934,438 of CAWUFW010000873.1, read as the reverse complement.
CCCTAAAACACTACCCCCAGCAGTACCCCCTACGCTACCCAAACACCATTGCACTACCCTAAACCCTAAAACACTACCCCCAGCAGTATCCCCTACACTACCCAAACACCACTGCACTACCCTAAACCCTAAAACACTAACCCCAGCACGACCCCCTACACTACCCAAACACCACTGTACTACCCTAAACCCTAAAACACTCCCCCAGCACGACTCCATACACTACCCAAACACCACTGCACTACCCTAAACCCTAAATCTACCCCCAGCATGACCCCCTACACTGCCCAAACACCACTTCACTTCCCTAAACCCTGAAACACTACCCCCAGCAAGACCCCCTACACTGCCCGAACACCACTGCACTGCCCTAAACCCTGAAACATCACCCCCAGCAAGACCCCCTACACTGCCCGAACACCACTGACCTAAACCCTGAAACACCACCCCCAGCACGACCCCCTACACTGCCCGAACACCACTGCACTGCCCTAAACCCTGAAACACTACCCCCAGCATGAACCCCTACACTGCCCGAACACCACTGCTCTGCCCAAAACCCTGAAACACCAGCCCCAGCACGACCCCCTACACTGCCCGAACACCACTGCACTACCCTAAACCCTGAAACATCACCCCCAGCAAGACCCCTACACTGCCCGAACACCACTGACCTAAACCCTGAAACACCACCCCCAGCACGACCCCCTACACTGCCCGAACACCACTGCACTGCCCTAAACCCTGAAACACTACCCCAGCATGACCCCCTACACTGCCCGAACACCACTGCTCTGCCCAAAACCCTGAAACACCAGCCCCTGCACGGCCCCCTACACTGCCCGAACACCACTGCACTACCCTAAACCCTGAAACATCACCCCAAGCACGACCCCCTACACTGCCCGAGCACCAATGCACTGCCCTAAACCCTGAAACACCAGCCCCAGCACGACCCCCTACACTGCCCGAACACCACTGCACTGCCCTAAACCCTGAAACACCAGCCCCAGCACGACCGCATACACTGCCCGAACACCACTGCACTGCCCTAAACCCTGAAACACCAGCCCCAGCACGACCCCCTACACTGCCCGAACACCACTGCACTGCCCTAAACCGTGAAACACCAGCCTCAGCACGACCCCTACACTGCCTGAACACCACTGCACCGCCCTGAACCCTGAAACACCAGCCCCAGCACAACACCGTACACTGCCCGAACACCACTGCACTGCCCTAAACCCTGAAACACCACCCCGTGCATGACCCCCTACACTGCCCGAACACCACTGCACTGCCCTAAACCCAGAAACACCATCCCCAGCACGACCCCCTATACTGCACGAACACCACTGCACTGCCCTAAACCCTGAAACACTACCCCCAGCAAGACCCCCTACACTGCTCGAACACCACTGCACTGCCCTAAACCCTGAAACATCACCCCCAGCAAGACCCCCTACACTGCCCGAACACCACTGCCCTAAACCCTGAAACACCACCCCCAGAAAGACCCCCTACACTGCCCGAACACCACTGCACTGCCCTAAACCCTGAAACACCAGCCCCAGCACGACCCCCTACACTGCCCGAACACCACTGCACTGCCCTAAACCCTGAAACACCACCACCTACACTGCCCGAACACCACTGTACTGCCCTAAACCCTGAAACCCCACCCCCAGCATGACCCCCTACACTGCCAGAACACCACTGCACTGCCCTAAACCCTGAAACACCACCCCCTGCACGACCCCCTACACTGCCCGAACACTACTGCACTGCCCTAAACCCTGAAACACCACCCCCAGCACGACCCCCTACACTGCACGAACACCACTGCACCGCCCTAAACCCTGAAACACTACCCCCAGCAAGACCCCCTACACTGCCCGAACACCACTGCACTGCCCTAAACCCTGAAACATCACCCCCAGCAAGAGCCCCTACACTGCCCGAACACCACTGCCCTAAACCCTGAAACACCACCCCCAGCAAGACCCCTACACTGCCCGAACACCACTGCACTGCCCTAAACCCTGAAACACCACCCCCAGCAAGACCCCCTACACTGCCCAAACACCACTGCACTGCCCTAAACCCTGAAACACCACCCCCAGCACGACCCCCTACACTGCCCGAACACCACTGCTCTGCCCAAAACCCTGAAACACCAGCCCCAGCACGACCCCTTACACTGCACAAACACCACTGCACTGCCCTAAACCCTGAAACACCACCCCCAGCACGACCCCCTACACTGCCCGAACACCACTGCACTGCCCTAAACCCTGAAACACCAGCCCCAGCACCACCCCGTACACTGCCCGAACACCACTGCACTGCCCTAAACCCTGAAACACCAGCCCCAGCACGACCGCCTACACTGCCCAAAAACTACTGCACTGCCCTAAACCCTGAAACACCACCCCCAGCAAGACTACCTACACTGGCCGAACACCACTGCACTGCCCTAAACCCTGAAACACCACCCCCTGCACGACCCCTACACTGCCCAAACACTACTGCACTGCCCTAAACCCTGAAACACCACCCCTCAGCACGACACCCTACACTGCCCGAACACCACTGCACTGCCCTAAACCCTGAAACACCACCCCAGCACGACCCCTACACTACCCAAACACCACTGCACTACCCTAAACCATAAAACACTACCCCCAGCAGTACCCCCTATGCTACCCAAACACCACTGCACTACCCTAAACCCTAAAACACTACCCCCAGCAGTACCCCCTATGCTACCCAAACACCATTGCACTACCCTAAACCCTAAAACACTACCCCCAGCAGTATCCCCTACACTACCCAAACACCACTGCACTACCCTAAACCCTAAAACACTAACCCCAGCACGACCCCCTACACTACCCAAACACCACTGTACTACCCTAAACCCTAAAACACTCCCCCAGCACGACTCCATACACTACCCAAACACCACTGCACTACCCTAAACCCTAAATCTACCCCCAGCATGACCCCCTACACTACACAAACACCACTGCACTACCCTAAACCCTAAAACACTACCCCCAGCACGACCCTCTTCACTACCTAAACACAACTGCACAATTTGTTACAGGCGTTGCACCGCAGGCCTGTGGTGCTTACTGGAAGTACCTGGTGGGCTAGTTGGGCCCCGGGACTCTCAGGATTCAAGGTGACCTAATCCCCCAACTTAAAACGCGCCACGGGCGCGTTTGCACAGTGGTGAAAGGAGGGGCGGGGCCTCAGGTGACATGTGCGCAAACACGCCCTGTGGTGCGTTTTAAGTTGGGGAGTTAATTCCCTTTGAATCCTGGGGGCCAACTAGCCCACCAGGTACCTTCAGTAAGCACAACAGAGTTGCGTTGCAGAGAGGTGAAAAAGGTGCGTGGCCTCGGAACGCCTCTCTGCAACTCAGCTCTGTGGTCCTAACTGTAGGTACCTGGGGGATAGTTGGGCCCCAGGGACCCTCAGGATTCAAGGGGACTTAATCCCGCAACTTAAAACGCGCCACGGGGCGCGTTTGCACACATGTCACCTCAGGCCCCCTCCCTTCACCACTGTGCAAACGCGCACTGGCTCTGGTTAGTCAGAGTCAGTTACCACCAGTACCCGTCTGAAAAAGTTGTGGGCACAGGATGATTTTGCAACAAGGCCTCTTTCTGCTCCTCTGTTGGTTCTTTCTGCACATCTTTTGCTTCTTTCTGTGCGTTTTTTCTTCTTTCTTCACATGTCCTACCTCTGTTGGCATAGTTAGAAACTAGCATTTAAAAAACCTTTGAAATTCACTTAAAAATCATAGGTTTCAGGCACGTTATAGTTAGAAATTAGCATTTAAAAAACCTTTGAAATTCACTGAAAAAACCATAGGTTTCAGGCACGTTATAGTTAGAAATTAGCATTTAAAAAACTTTTGAAATTCACTGAAAAAACCATAGGTTTCAGGCACGTTATAGTTAGAAATTAGCATTTAAAAACCTTTGAAATTCACTGAAAAAACCATAGGTTTTAGGGACAGTTATAGTTAGTTGGACATTGCACTCGTACAAAACCCGTGAAATTCCCCTGTTATAGTTAGTTCAGCTAACTATAACTCGCGCCCGCAATGCACTGCTGATGACGTCACATATTACATCACTCATGACATGGTCAGTGACATCACTGATGACATCACTGATGACATCTCAAATTACATCACTGATGACATCATCCATGTGATAATTTCATGCATCTTCTCACACCCTAATATAACTTTTGATACACCCACTCTAAATTACAGACTGCCATTCTCAAAACCATAGACACTCCAACACCAAAAACTACATACCCACTCACTGATTCTTAGGTCTACACAGACATCCACTCACTCACCTGTACAGTCACTCATACTTACAGTCACTCAGGACAGGACTATCATATGCACTCATACACCTATATAAATACTCACACACCGCCACTCATCCATAGAGGTACTCACACACCTAGTCAGTCATGCAAAAAATTTATCACACACCCATTTACTCACCTATACAGTTATACACACACCAGCTCACTTACTCATACAAATACTAGCACATTCTTACACTCTTATACAATAACTGATACAAGCACACACGCATCCATACAGCCACTCTCACAATAACACACTCTCACTTATAGCCATTTAAATACTCTAACACACATATATACTGCCTTTTACATATGTAGTTACTCGCACATGTACCACTGAGATATACATTCACTCACTAACACACCCATACACACACTCACCCACCCAAGCAGTCCATCACAGATGCACTCTTGAAATCATGCACCCAGTGAATCACCCACTCACACATCTATGTATAGAGTCACACACACCCCACCCACACAAACACTCAGGCAGCCATACAGATACTCAGAGAACCAATCAATAACCCATATAGACACTCATGTAGCTATTCGCAAATCCATGCATCCACTTACACACCAACAAACAGACGGATACAGACATTCACACAGTTTAGTCACTAACCCATGCATTCAGTAAGATACGTTTAATCACTCACTTGTAGAGTCAGTCACTCACGTACTAAATCATCCATTCAGACACTTATACACCCACTCATTCTTCAATACGCCTTTCCCTATATATATTAAACATATTTAAACTTTACAGAAACACAGTCACCTGATGATGTCATCAGTGATGTCATTTGAGATGTCATCAGTGATGTCATCAGTGATGTCACTGACCATGTCATGAGTGATGTAATATGTGATGTCATCAGCAGTGCATTGCGGGGCGCGAGTTATAGTTAGCTGAACTAACTATAACAGGGGAATTTCACGGGTTTTGTACGAGTGCAATGTCCAACTAACTATAACTGTCCCTAAAACCTATGGTTTTTTCAGTGAATATATATATAGATATATCTATATCTATATATATCTATATCTATATATATATATATATATATATATATATATATATATATATATGTATAATATATATATATATATATATTATCTACTGGCGGTCGCCAGTAGATAGTTATAGTTAGGACCTATTTTCCAAAGGAAATCCGCAACATTCTATTTGAAATAACTTTTGCGCCGGTTGACAAATCTTCGCGAAATTTTCAAAACTCGTGGGGCGCTCCGGTCCGCTCCTATCCTGAAAGTCTCGGGGTGATTTGTCAAGTGGGGGCCGAGAAAAAAGGGGGGTCCCAAAACGTGTTTTCCCCATGCAATTTTCCATAGGAACCTTTCATTGCAGCTACAGCCTGAACTGCTGAACGGAATTACACCAACTTTGGCAAAAAGATAGCCCTTGGTTCAGAGTCGTGCCTTTTGGTTAAATGGTGTAAATCCGTTCAGTAGTTCCTGAGAAAATCAAAAGTAAAATCACATATATATCTGGGCGGAGCCTAACCACACATGTCATTGTGAGATCTGATTGGCTGTCAGCACTTCATCCTGGAATTGCTGGCAGCCATCTTGGGACCAATATACATGATAGTACCCCATTGAAATGCATTGTAGTGAATCAAAGATTTTGAGGGTTACCAAAAGGAGAACTATAAAGGGTGATAACAGACTTTAGTTACATTAGAATTCATTTGTTGATGGTACCATACTAATTTCAGGAATTGTGGTGTGTTCTAAGGTGATTTTACCCTGTGAAAAACCTTCTGGTGGGATATCATGAATCATGTTTGAGAGAAAACTATTTTCACATACTTGTCCCATAGAGTTTTGGAAGGTGCTCCAGAAGCTAAAATGATAGCATATTTTCTGTAAATTCACATTATCTTTCTCAGTCATGTGAGAATGAAGTCTGACATTCTCAGTAAAACATGTACATCCAACAAGGGCAGAGACTGTCAGTTGATTCCTTTGTGTTCTACTGCAGCTTCCCAGAGTGTTCTAAAGAACAACTAGAGTGCTAACAGCCTTACTTATGACAAAATTATGGCACACCTGAAGCCATCTTGATTGGAATAAACTGGTAACTCTTAAAACATTTAATTTAAAAAGGAACAAAATGAGGGGGTTAATTTTGTCATAGAAATTATGGTTAGTGCTGTAGAAAGAAAAATTAGGACATGTTTTAAGTGAGATCTCAACTATCTTCCTGTTATATTTCAACAGGAGCAGCCTGCCAGTTGATTCCTTTGTGTTCTACTGCAGCTTCCCAGAGTGTTCTAAAGAACAACTAGAGAGCTAACAGTCTTACTTATGACAAAATTATGGCACACCTGAAGCCATCTTGATTGGAATAAACTGGTAACACTTAAAACATTTAATTTAAAAGGAACAAAATGAGGGGGTTCATTTTGCCATAGAAATGAATAACATTCCCAGCACGACCCCCTACACTACACAAGCACCACTGCACTACCCTAAACCCTAAAACACTACCCCCAGCACGACCCCCTTCACTACCTAAACACAACTACACTACCCTAAACCCTAAAACACTACCTCCAGCACGACCCCCTACACTACACAAACACCACTGCACTAACATAAACCCTAAAACACTACCCCCAGCACGACCCCCTACACTACCCAAACACCACTGCACTACCCTAAACCATAAAACACTACTCCCAGCACGACCCCCTACACTACACAAACACCACTGCACTACCCTAAACCCAAAACACTACCCCAGCACTACCCCCTATACTACCCAAACACCACTGCACTACCCTAAACCCTAAAACACTACCCCCAGCATGACCCCCTACACTACACAAACACCACTGCACTACCCTAAACCCTAAAACACTACCCCCAGCACGACCCCCTACACTACCCAAACACCACTGCACTACCCTAAACCCTAAAACACTACCCCCAGCACGACTCCCTACACTACACAAACACCACTGGACTACCCTAAACCCTAAAACACTACCCCAGCATGACTCCCTACACTACCCAAACACCACTGCACTACACTAAACCCTAAATCTACCCCCAGCATGACCTCCCACACTACACAAACACCACTGCACTACCTAACCCCTAAAACACTACCCACAGCACGACCCCCTACACTACCCAAACACCACTGCACTACCCTAAACCCTAAAACACTAACCCCAGCATGACCCCTACACTACCCAAACACCACTGCACTACCCTATACCCTAAAACACGACCCCCTATACTACACAAACACGACTGCACTACCCTAAAACACTACCCACAGCATGACCCCCTACACTACACAAACACCACTGCACTACCCTAAACCCTAAAACACTACCCCCTACAGTACACAAACACCACTGCACTACCCTAAACCCTAAAACACTACCCCCAGCACAACCCCCTACACTACACAAACACCACTGCACTACCCTAAACCCTAAAACACTACCCCCAGCATGACTCCCTACACTACCCAAACACCACTGCACTACCCTAAATCTACCCCCAGCACGACCCCCTACACTACCCAAACACCACTGCACTACCCTAAACCATAAAACACTACCCCCAGCATGACCCCTACACTACACAAACACCACTGCACTACCCTAAACCCTAAAACACTACCACCAGCATGACCCCTACACTACTCAAACACCACTGCACTACCCTAAACCCTAAAACACTACCCCAGCAGGACCCCCTACACCACCCAAACACCACTGCACTACCCTAAACCCAAAAACACTACCCCCAGCACGACCCCCCTACACTACCCAAACACCACTGCACGACCCTAAACCCTAAAACACGACCCCTACACTACACAAACACCACTGCACGACCCTAAACCCTAAAACACGACCCCCTACACTACACAAACACCACTGCACTACCCTAAACCCTAAAACACTACCCCCAGCACGACCCCCTATACTACCCAAACACCACTGCACTACCCTAAACCCTAAAACACTACCCCCAGCATGACCCCCTACACTACACAAACACCACTGCACTACCCTAAACCCTAAAACACTACCCCCAGCACGACCCCCTACACTACCCAAACACCACTGCACTACCCTAAACCCTAAAACACTACCCCCAGCACGACTCCCTACACTACACAAACACCACTGGACTACCCTAAACCCTAAAACACTACCCCCAGCATGACTCCCTACACTACCCAAACACCACTGCACTACACTAAACCCTAAATCTACCCCCAGCATGACCTCCCACACTACACAAACACCACTGCACTACCCTAACCCCTAAAACACTACCCCCAGCACGACCCCCTACACTACCCAAACACCACTGCACTACCCTAAACCCTAAAACACTAACCCCAGCATGACCCCCTACACTACCCAAACACCACTGACTACCCTATACCCTAAAACACGACCCCCTACACTACACAAACACGACTGCACTACCCTAAACCCTAAAACACTACCCACAGCATGACCCCCTACACTACACAAACACCACTGCATTGCCCTAAACCCTAAAACACTACCCCCTACAGTACACAAACACCACTGCACTACCCTAAACCCTAAAACACTACCCCCAGCATGACCCCCTACACTACACAAACACCACTGCACTACCCTAAACCCCCTACACTATACAAACACCACTGCACTACTCTAAACCCTAAAACACTACCCCCAGCACGACCCCCTCCCAACACAAACACCACTGCACTACCCTAAACCCTAAATATACCCCCAGCTCGACCCCCTACACTACCCAAACACCACTGCCATACCCTAAACCCTAAAACATTACCCCCAGCATGAACCCCTACACCACCCAAACACCACTGCACTACCCTAAACCCTAAAACACTACCCCCAGCACTAACCCCTACACTACACAAACACCACTGCACTACCCTAAACCCTAAAATACTACCCCAGCACTACCCCTACACTACCCAAACACCACTGCACTAACATAAACCCTAAAACACTACCCCAGCACAACCCCCTACACTACACAAACACCACTGCACTACCCTAAACCCTAAAACACTACCCCCAGCACGACTCCCTACACTACCCAAACACCACTGCACTACCCTAAACCCTAAATCTACCCCCAGCACGACCCCTACACTACCCAAACACCACTGCACTACCCTAAACCATAAAACACTACCCCCAGCATGACCCCCTACACTACACAAACACCACTGCACTACCCTAAACCCTAAAACACTACCACCAGCATGACCCCCTACACTACTGCACTACCCTAAACCCTAAAACACTACCCCCAGCACGACCCCTACTCTACCCAAACACCACTGCACTACCCTAAACCCTAAAACACTACCCCCAGCATGACCCCCTACACCACCAAAACACCACTGCACTACCCTAAACCCTAGAAAAGAAGCCCCCACCCCATGCCCAATCCCCCTTACCACTCACTCCTTGTGGTTCCTCTCTCCTCGTAGTTCCTGCTTCACGTCGTCTCTGAGGGGCGGTGCACGTCGTTGTGAGGAAACGGAACAGCCTCTGTTTCCTTACAACGACGTGGATCATCTACATGTTTTTAGAACGCATGGTCATTTACCATACATACCTTTACAACAAAATTCGTTGTAAAGGCATGCGTGGTAAATGACCATGCGTTCTAAAAATGCGTAGTAATGACTTCGCTGATGTACAACGCATGCGTGGTAATGCATGCGTTGTAATGGTATCGCGAAGTAAAAAGTCGTTGTAACGGCTGCTTACCGATCGAAGCTGGCCCCTGTTCTTCAGTGAGATGTTTATTTGATTAATTAGGAGGAAGGAATGTGGGGGCATATTATCAAGGGCTTTATCGCCGATTTAGCGGAACTTTTTGCCGCTAAATCGGTGATATTTTTAACGCCCTATTAGCAAGCTGTCGCTAACAGGCGTTAGCGACAGCTTTCAGGCGTTAGAGGCTGGGAATTACATCGCCTTGCATGTCAGCGATATTTATCGCTAATGACATGCAAGGTAGGCGTTCCCAACCTAACAGCGACTGAAAACAGTCGCTAACATCGCTATCGCCTATTAGCAATAACCGCGAGGCGATAAAAATACGCGCGCTAACCGCGATTAGCGCTGGTTTTTAGAACTGGTAAAAGCATGACTTAACAATAATAGTCAATGGGAGGTGGATTGCAAGGTTAAGTCCCCAGCATTAGCGCGAGGAATCTATCGCTGGATTTCTCGCGTTATTGCTAGGTTTCGCCGCTATCGCTGGATATTTTATCGCATTGGAGATAAACCTTGCTAATAGCATGTTATCTCCGCGGTAATATCCAGCGATAGCCGGCGATAGAAAAACGCGCGCTAAGCAAGCTTTGCGATAATTATCGCAGGTTCTTGCTAATATGCCCCGTGGTTTTTTTACCGAAAAGTGCATTCCCGGCTGTTGTATTGTGAAAGTGTCCGCGTGGCCTGGTTTCACTTCCGGTGAGAGAGTGAAAGAGTCTGTTTGGATCTAAAGGAGTTCTGTTGTTGGACGGGGCCGGCGCGAAACGTCATCAGAAAACATAGCTAATGGAAAGCGTCCTCCCTGAAGTGTGGAGCAGTGCCATGAGAGGTCAACGAGTGTGCGTCCCACCGCAGTATGACCGTACCGCATGACCCATGTGCCGCCTCCAGGGTATGGGAGGCAGAAGCGGCATCACAGGTCCTCTTGAAGACTGTTGTAGCACTAATTCTACATTTTGGTACTAGGGCATTTTAACTTTGTTGTTCCTGCCAGATACAAAGAGAAGATCCAGTGTTATTCAGTGCCCTCATTACCTTTTTTGTGGGTTGTGGTGCTTGTCACTTCGACTGGGCACCCCACCTCATGTGCCATCTGCAGGGCCTCTGCCCTCTGATCACTGGTTTTGGTTTCTGGAGTGGCAACATAAACAGTTGCTCCCAAAGGACTAGCCTGAACACTTAGGTGAATATCCCCTGCACCAGCATTCCACGGAAATTCTTTCCTAGCTCTCCCACGTCAACGAGGACGTCATAATAGCACGGCTCCGCTCGCGACACCCTATGACGTCATCGGAGCAATAAGAGGACCTCGTCGGCGTGCTGACGTCAGTTCCACCCATTTTTTCCGTGCCACCGAGGCAAACAGGCAGACCGAGACATTTTCACATGTATACATAGTATAATAAATATATATATATTCACTGAAAAAACCATAGGTTTCAGGCACGTTATAGTTAGAAATTAGCATTTAAAAAACCTTAGAAATTCACTGAAAAAACCATAGGTTTCAGGCACGTTATAGTTAGAAATTAGCATTTAAAAAACCTTAGAAATTCACTGAAAAAACCATAGGTTTCAGGGCGTTATAGTTAGTTGGACATTTCACTCGTACAAAACCATAGAAATTCCCCCGTTATAGTTAGTTCAGCTAACTATAACTCGCGCGCCCGCAATGCACTGCTGATGACGTCACATATTACATCACTCATGACATGGTCAGTGACATCACTCATGACATCACTGATGACATCTCAAATGACATCACTGATGACATCACTGATGACATCATCCTTGTGATAGAGTGGCAGACCTCCTCTCACCCTAATATAACCTTTGATACACACACTCAAAAATACAAACTGACATTTTCAAAACAATGGACATACCAATACCAGTTACAACACACCTATTCAGTAATTCCAAGATCTACACACACATCCACTCATTCACCAACAGTCCCTATACAGTCACTCATACATGTACTCACTCATCATATGTACTCATACACCTATACATCCTGTTACACACCGCCACTCATCCTTAGAGTTACTCACACACATAGTCACACATGCAAACAAAGTATCAAACATCCATTTACTTGCATATACAGTTATACACACACTACCACACTAACTTCTACAGAAACTTACACATACTTACTCTCTTAAACAATCACTTATAGAAACACCTACTTATTTGTACAGGAACTCTTCCAATCTCTCACTCTCACATATACTCACTTATATACACCAATACTCACATATACTAGTTTAAAACATATGTAGTTACTCATAAAGACACTATTGAGACAGTCATTCACTCACTAACACACCCATACACACACTCATCCACCTATACAGTCCTGCACACATGCTGTCTTCAACACATACAAACAGTGAGTCACTCATTCATGCATCTATGCACTAAGTAATACCCCCCACCGAACCATACAGACACTCAGACACTCATACTGATACTAAAAAAAACAACTAATAACCCATATAGACACTCATGTAGCTACTCACCAGCACATGCAGCCACTTATACACAAAGTGAGAGACTGATACAGATATTTTCATATTTAAACATTACTCACTAACCCATGTATTCACTAAGATACACTTAATCAGTCAGTTATACAATCAATTTTACAAAAAAAATCATCCATTTAGACACTTATATACCCATTTATTCTTCCATCGACCTTGAGATATACATATATAAAACATATTTAACCCCTTGACCGCGATCGGAATTCCGCTCGTATGCTGGACATTCCGATCGCGGGTGGGGTCGTGACGAGCACAGCTCGTCATGCGCACAGCGCTACCGCGCAGCATGACGAGCTGAGCTCGTCATGAGCACGGAAAGGGTTAATTTTCAGAAAAACACACATTCACTGGATGATGTCATCATCAGTGATGTCATTTGAGATGTCATCAGTGATGTCATGAGTGATGTCACTGACCATGTCATGAGTGATGTAATATGTGACGTCATCAGCAGTGCGGGCGCGCGAGTTATAGTTAGCTGAACTAACTATAACGGGGGAATTTCTATGGTTTTGTACGAGTGAAATGTCCAACTAACTATAACGCCCCTGAAACATATGGTTTTTTCAGTGAATATATATATATATATATACACTGAAAAAACCAAAGGTTACAGGGACGTTATAGTTAGACTGATATTTCACTCGTACAAAACCAGAGAAATTCAGCAGTTATTGTTAGCTGAGCTGACTATAGCTCATGCCCCCGCAATGCACTGCTTATGACCTCACATATTATATCACTCCTAACATGGTCAGTGACATCATTGATGACATCACTGATGACATCATCCAGTGAATGTGAGTGTTTTTAAAATGTTTATGAGTGTTAAATATATATACCAAGGTGAATTGATGAATCAGAGTGTGTATGAGTACCTGTATCGATGATTCAGTGGGTGTGTGACTGACTGTATTAGTGAGTGATTAGGTGTCTCATTGAATATATGAGTCACTGAGTAGGTTGTCTGAATGTCTGTATCAGTCTGTCAGATGGTGTCTAAGTGGCTGTATGGGTTGGTAAATGCCATCCTTGCCGAGCTAAAAAAATGACAAAAGTGTGAGTGGCTGTATGGGTGATTGATTGGTTGTCTGAGTTCCTGTATGGGTGTATGAGTGTCTGTGTGGGTGGGTGAGGGTGGGTGTGACTGCCTGCCTGGATGAGTGAGTGGGTGAGTCAGTGGCAGTATGGGTTAGTGAGTATGTAAGTGAAGGGCTGTATAAGGGACTGAGTGTGTGTATGGCTGTGTTGATGAGTGAATGGATGTGTCAGTGGTATATGGGTGAGTAACTGGATATGTGAAAGTCAATAGCTGAGTTTTGGAGTATATGAGTAACTGTATGTGTGAGTGAGGGATTGTGATAGTGGCTGTATGGGTTAGTGAGTTTGTGTGTGAGGGGCTGCATGTGTGAGCGAGTATGTGTTAGTAGCTGTATGAATAAGTGAGTGGGTGTGTGTATAACTGTATAGGCGAGTAAATGGCTGTCTGATTGACTCTGTAGGTGAGTGAGTAGGTGTGTGAGTAGCTCTATGAGTGACTGACAGTGTGTGAGTGGCTGTATGGGTGTATGAGTGGATATATCAGTGGCTGTATTAGTAAGTGAGTTGGTGTATGAGTGGCTGTATGGGTAACTGAGTGGATGTGTATGAAGACCTATGAATCAGTGAGTGGGTGTGAAAGTACTGGTATGGGTGTGTCAATGGTTTTGAGAATGTTAGTGTGGAAGTTGGAGTGGGTATATGAAAGGTTATATTGGGGTGTGAGTGGGTGCGCCAGAGATTCTGTCGATGATGTTATTAGTGGTGTAATTTGAGATGTCATCAGTGATGTGACCATGTCATGAGTTATGTAATATGTGAGATCATAAGCAGTGCATTACGGGTGCACAAGTTATAGTTAGCTCAGCTAACTATAACTGCTGATTTTCTCTGGTTTTGTACGAGTGAAATGTCAGCCTAACTTTAACGTTCCTGTAACCTTTGTTTTTTTCAGTGAATTTCTAAGGTTTTTTAAATTCCATTTCCTAACTATAATGCCCCTGTAACTTTGTTTTTTTCCGTGAATTTTTAAGGTTTTTTAAATTTTAATTCCTAACAATAACTTCCCAGTAACCTTTGGTTTTTTCAGTGAATTTATAAGTTTTTTAAATTCTATTTCTTAAATGTAACAACCATTTTTGTTCAAGTGAGCCTCTAAGATTTTTGTATTTTCTTTCTATAATTGGATATTGTATATTATATTTATATTATATACCACTCATTTTTGATTTTGTATGTGTTTAAAAAGTACATTAATAACTGGTTTTATTTTTAACTATTTTTTGAGTTGGCACAACATTGTTGCATTTACAGTGAAGAATCTGTGATCAGTAAATGTATTTCACATACTGAAAAATACACTTGAAGACATTTTTTAAATAAAGTTTAAGTCTAAATATTTAGTAAGATATAGTTTTAACTTTTCTTTCTGTGATCAATTTAGGAGAAAACCACCTTTACAAAAAAATGTATATTCTCTACTACTGACTTCATCGCGGTGTTGTCGGTAGTCGCGAAGAGCACGTAGTTTGCACAAAGTGTAAAACATATATATAGATACATTCTACAGTATATTTAACAGCAGAGCTTCATTAGTGTACTTTTCAAACTCATATTTTTGTAGTGAGTTTTCAGAAAACACGTCTTCAAAGACTAATGTCCGTTTTCACGGTGACGCCGGGTGTTGCGATGATATCGGTAGCTGTGATCGCCATGAATACGTCGCGAAATGACAAAACAAATGTAGACATTCAGTAGCCACCACCAAATTCAAAACTTATAACTGCAAAATGTATTATAACCAACACACTAAACACATTTCTATATAAATGATTATATAATAGCATGTACAACTCCCTTAATATCTCTATAACACAGTGCATAACTTTTTCAGTGCCATCTAGGACTGCATGCATCACTGTATCACTAAGTCTCTCATTCACTGTATAAGTATTTGAGAGGATCTGTCAGATGGTGCATCAGTCTATCAATACATCTGTAGCAAAATGCGTGACTGCCTCAGTACATCTATGAGTGGGTGCATCAGTATCACAATGGGTCTGTGATTGGTTGCATAAGTCTCTCACTCAATCTGTGAGCAGGTGCATGAGTGCCTTTGTGCATTTGTAAGTAAGTATGTGACTGACTGGATCTGTCAGTGGATACATGAGTGTCTAAGTGAGTGTCTGAGTGGGTGAGTGAGTGGGTGCATGAGTATCTGAGTGGATCTGTGAGTGAGTGCATGAGTCTCTCAGTGGGTCTATGACTAGCAGAGTGAGTGTCTGAGTGGTTCTGTTAGTGGGTGCATGGGTCTCTGCGTGCAACTGTGAGTGGGTACATGAGTCTCTGAGTGTATAACTGACTGGGTGCTGACGACTCTGAGTGGGTCTATGAGCGACTATGTGAGTGACTGTATGAGTGTGTGAGTGTCTGAGTGGGTCCGTGAGTGGATGTATGGTTGTCTCAATGGGTCTGTGAGTGATAGCATAAGTCTCTGAGTGGGTAAGTGAATGGGTGCATGCATGACTGGGAGGGCGAGTGTCTGGGTGGGTCTGCGAGTGGATGCATGAGCCTTGACCGGGTGAGTGAGTGGGTGCATGTATATCTGAGTGTTTGTGAGTGGGTGTGTGAGTTTCTGAGTGTATGACTCACTGACTGAGTCGATAAGTCTCTCAGAGGGCCTGTGACTGAGTGTGGGAGTGACTGTATGGGTGTGTGAGTGGGTGTATGAGTGTCTCAGTGGATCTGTGAGTGGGTGTATGAATATCTCAGTGGGTCTGTGAGTACATATGTGAGTGGGTCTGTAAGTGGGTACATGAGTCTCTGAATGGGTCTGTACATGGGTGCGTGACTCTCTGAGTGAGTCTGTAAGTGGGTGCATGAGTATCTGACTGGGTCTGTGAGTGGGTGCATGAGTGCCCAGGTGGGTCTGTGAGTGGGTGTAAGAGTCTCTAAGTGTGTATGAGACTGTACGCATGAGTCTATGACTGAGTCTTTAAGTAGGTGCATGAGTCTCTGAGTGGGTCTGTACATGGGTGCATCACTCTCCGAGTGAGTCTGAAAGTGGGTGCATAAGTAGCTGAATGGATATGTGAGTGGGTGCGTGAGTATCTGAGTGGGTAAGTGACTGGTTGTATAAGTGTGTGAGTGGGTATGAATGTGAGTGGGTGTATGAGTGTCTGAGTGGATATATGAATACATACATACGTCTGTGACAGTGACCAGCGAGTGTGTACAAATATGCATATATTTATTTTTATATTTCAACCAATTTTCGCAATGACTTTGCGATAGTCACGACGTCCCTGTGACATAACATGGGGACCATGCTGGCGGTCGCAGCGTTGTCACCAATATCTCGTGCTATTAAAAAAATCAATGTTGGACACATAATTTGTGTCACTAACACACACATTTCTCAAACATGGGGTCAGAGTATCTCCACCCTGACCCCTTATGTTAGCTTTCACATACATTTTAAGCCCTGGGAACCGTTCCCGGATGATAAAATGACAGCTGCAACTTTCTGTTCAGGTTGCATTCAGCCAATCAGAGCATTCCCGTTGGCTCGCGCATTCACGATTCATCGCAAAACCACTGCGAAATATCAGAGTCCAGAGATATATCTATAACTTTCGGCTTAAATTTCTCAAAAACTACTGGACGGATTTGCACCAAATAACAAAAACCACAATATGCGTAACAACATCTACCTTTCTGCAAAATTTGGTGTAATTCCGTCCAGCGGTTCAGGCTGTAGGTTCAACAACGCGTTCCTATGGGAATTAACATTACAAACGCAGCCTTTTTTCACACCCCTATTTCTCGGTCCCCACTGTACAGATCACCCCCAAACTTTCCATGACACACAGAACCTACTTTGACACTTTTTGGGGAAATTTCATGAAGATTGGTCAAACGACTCCAAATTTATAGGCAAGTCAAAAAATGCTTTTCCTATGGAAACTAGTTCCTAACTATAACTACTTACTGGCGATCGTCAGTAGGTAATATATATATATGTATATTTATATTTATATATGTATATATCTATATATAAAATTATATATATATATATTCACTTTGTGCTCAAACATCAGCTTTTCAGAGAATACATGAATGTTGCTATTTAACAACAGCTTTTAGTTTTAGAATAATAAACATATTTATTCAAAACAAAAAGAGGAGCACTTTCATGAAACAAAATACAAATTTGTCCTAAAATACCATTTTACATTTCTAGTAAATGCTTGTTTGGTGTTTAAATATCAGTTTGCCGTTTTCATCAAATATCCACTGGTACTACAGCTGAACATGGAAAGATTCCATGTGCATGTCATGTCCCGCCACTGCATTCCATGGTCAAACAAAATATGCCAGAAATTAAAAATGTTATGTCAGGGTCAAGATTATATTACAATTCCGCAGTGATCACATCACCTTCACGCACATGCATGCATGTTTTAATTACGGTCCTCCCTGACAATAAAAGGTTTATTTCTACAGTGCTGAGTACTACAATCTTGCCACCTCTAAGCACTGCACGCAACCGGTGGTATGGTTACCCAGTTTATAGCTAGTTATTTTGCAGACCCCAGAAGGATGGAAGGCGTTTTTGGCAGCCTGAGATTGCTACTTATGACTTGGAGATCTCACACAGATGTCTGGGCGAGCATTTAACTCACCAAGTTATCTTTCCAGCATGTCCACATTTAATAAAACTCTATTTCTGATGCAGGTTAACACTGCAATGCAGTTTGCAGTTAGTGTGGATTTTTTTCATAATTTATCTTTTTCAAGTTTCATGAACAAATAGTGCAAGTCTTCTTTTAATCAAACTTCACCTACACTTTTTCTGTCTTGAAACACGAGAATGGCAACCTTCTTGAAAATTATATTCCACTTTTCAAATGCATTAGGAATACCGTTTTATTAAATGTGGAAATTGTGGCAAGATAAAAGTCTGCAAAAATTGAGCGGAGTTCTTTACTTTTTTTTTTTTACGGAGTTTTATATAGCGCGAACTTGACCCGAATCGGGTATCAGAGCGCTTTACATAGCACCAGTTGCGTTACATGAGGACACATTCATTTTTGTTAGGCATGGGGAGATTAAGGGATTTGCCCAGAATCACAGGATGTTCAGCGTGCTGAGACTCGAACCCAGTTCCCCAGATTCGAGGTCGACCACCCTAGCCGCCTCTCCCCAACTTAATGTCAGACCCTGCACTGCTAAGGCAAAATTGTAGCTATCATATTCACCTCTTCCAAGACAAATATTTCCATTATTGTGTTTTTGAAGCACACATTAACTTGGGTGTGCAAGTAATAGAACTGATAGGCAGACTGAACATAGATCTCTGCCATGTTTGGAGACCTCTCACACCAGCCCACTGAAAGCCCTGCTCCAACATAGCCCAGAAGCAATACCTCACAGTCTCGTCTGTTGTCCATAACTTAATTACCAAGCAGAGGGCTGGTGGAGTGGAAGGGACCTCTTCAATAACTATCCTCTACCTGCCGGGACCACCAGGGCTTGGAATTGCAAGCACATAGCAGAGAGTAGCACACAGCCGTTCCATCTTAACATCATCTTGCAGCTGTTTGCTCCACATGCAGGTGAGGAGCTGTGCTGGGCGTAGGGGCCACATGAGATGACACCTGGAACAGGCCTGCGCAGCCGCTAGCTGGGAGAAATACAGTAACACCACACACATGGTCACACTTCGGAACTGAGCCACGTGCAACTTGTTCCCCTTTACATCACCTGGGCAGCACCTGACCGAGGTGCTTTGTGCTTGCGTCACCAACCTCGCGGTGAGCCCGAGTGGCTCACTAAATTCCATCCAACATTAGATACCTTGGACCAACCCTACCTTGGCACAAACAAAGTCCCCCAGTCTTTGGCTAGGTGCTGGATTTGGCCTCAGCTCACGCTGCTGGCTCCTCCCACTCTGTGGGGTTATAGTCTCCTTGACACTTCCCTTCCCGGACCTGGCTTCGCTGGTGCAGGTGGGTGTTTTGCCAGGACTCCATTGCGTTAGTTCCTCTTGTCCCTCTGATGTTGTTGCTCCATTCTTGCCTGCCAGCGTCATCATGTCCTGATTGTCCATCCCGTTATCCTCTTCCACCCTCCTCCTGTCTGGCGCCACGGTGGGTCTGAAACAGAAATTTTCCTTGTTGTTACCTCTTGCCCCCTCCAGGCAGTAATCATGGTTCCACTCACCGCGGGTACTGTCCATGAACCCCTTTCAAACGTGGTGCAGAATTTCCACCGGGCGTGGTGATCACTCATTAGGACACGGTCCCCCACCTCCAGGTGTCTCTCGACCGCTCTTCGTGCTCGACTGGCTCTCCCATTTGTTCTCTGTCTTCTCCGCTGGACATCCCTTTCAATGAGGAATTCCAGTTGCCAGCCTGGGCTCGTTGCATGCTGTCCTGGACTGGCATTTGGAACATGAGGTGCATTAGGTTCCACTGCTTCGTGCAATGAGGGATGTTGCGGTAGGCTCTTGGAAAATGGTGCAGTTCGTTATTCTGGTTAACGGCCACACGTAATGCTGTGTTCAGCATCTGCATGAACCGTTCCACTGTGCCATTCGCCTTGGGCCACTGTGAGGTTATCTTCTGGTGGTGGATTCCCAGCGTTGCTAGGTAGTCCCTAAATTCCGCACCTTGAAAAGGAGGACCATTGTCCATTTTGATGACTTCAGGTATGTGGTATGCTGCAAATGTTTTCTCTAATAGTGGTTGATGTGTCCAAAGGGTGTGGTTGCTACCAACTTTACCACTAGATATTTAGACCAGTCATTGACATTGCCATGGTCAGTCTCCCAAGCGGGAAGCTTCCGAAGTCCAGGCTTACTTTCTCCCACGTGGATGTGGGGGCCTCTTCAGTTACCACGGGGCGGGTGCAGCCAGGCTCCCTATGATCTAGCACATCTGACTGAGGAGTACGGTTTCCTCCACCTTCCCATCCAGGCCTGGAAATCATACCATGTGGTGCGCAGGCCTGGGTCTTTCTCAAGGCGTAATATTAGTAATCTGGTCGTCGGCACACATGGAAAGTACAGCGAGAGTGTGCCAGAGTGTATCGTCCCTCGTGGAAAAGGGATGAATTCTGAGGTCCTGGACTTCTTCAATATTGGATATATCAGCTGTAGTAGTTCCAGTAAATATTTATATGGTCTCTACAGTACACTGGTGTGAACGCCACAAATATTACTATATTTGCGCACCACAAGGGTGCGAAACACGTGTTGGCTGCACTTTCGCTTGTCTTTCACTCTGGATCACCAGAACTACTTGGAATAATAATTTTCAAAAATTCGACTCAATTCTGAAAAGACTTGCAACTTTTTTCCATTAGCTATTTAGCAAGATAGTGGATTTCATGCTACAGCGCCTTGGCACCCTCGGGTTTTAGTGCGCTTTATAAATCCCTATCCTATCCTACACTTTGTCAATAGCGCTGCCCTCCACCCCAATTTATCCTGTATTATATCACCTCGGCTGCACCTGGCTCACTACAGCAGCCCTGCACCAGCTTTCTTATGCCCATTGGCGAGGCCTACACTAGGTGGTGTTGGCCCACTTTCTCAGTGCAGGCAGGATCTTAAATGAATGAGCTGCTTACTGTGCACATGGGAAACATGTGCAGTAAAAAGCAACTAAAGATACCAAAAGTAACATGCATTTAAAATGCTGCAGCGGCCTGTTGGGGTAAATGCTGAGGCCGGTGCAACATTTTAATTGCTTACTTTATATGACCCGTCGAAGAGGGTGAGAGGGGCTGAAACCAGCAGCGGTGGCTCCTCCGCTACGGCGGAGGAGCATCGTCCCACTACCCGTAGGGGTAACCGAAAAATAAAATGCAGATCATTTTATTGTTTGTCCTGTGGCTGAGTCTTGGGGGCTGGGCCACAGCACTGTAGCAGGGGAAGGAGGAGTGGTGGGCACTGCTGTCAGTACGCATGATGGTTTGGCCGGCCGTCTTAGGATGGCCAAGCCATCATGGGCACTGATATCTCTCCAAACCAGCTGTGCTGCTGGATGGAGAGACCAGCAGGCACAGTCTCCCAGCTCCCGATGGAGTGCAAAACAAGCCTGCTCCGCTCAATCCTGGCACTGCTCTCATGGGTTTGAGACAGGGCCGGACTGGCTACCGGGCGTTTTGGTGTGCTGCCAAGCTGGGGGCTGATTTCGTTGATGGGGACCTGCGTGTGCTTAAAACCATTCGTTTTTCTTTGTTTATTTAGAAGCACACGCAGGTCCCCATCAACGAAATCAGCCCCCACCGCAGTGAAATCAGCCCCCAGCTTGGCAGCACACCAAAACGCCCAGTAGCCAGTCCGGCCCTGGTTTGAGAGCAGCGTCTGGATTGGCCGTAGGGGAGGCTGGGAGCTTCAGCCTATGCCCAGAGGAGCAGAAGACCAGCGAGCAGACGTTTTAAAAAAAATTGTTTTGTTTGTTACAGTCCCACGCTGCCTCACCACATTTCCCTGACACTAGCCGCTACTGGAATCCAGCATCTGTGCCTGTATTCTACCAGAGAAACGCCTAATTTGAAAAGTGGACAGTACTGTTCCTGTGTTTTTAAATTCGACAATAGGAGGCCTGTTATTTTTAAGGGTGGGCACACATGCCCTGCCCCCCCAAACCCCTCTCCCCGCCCCTTCGACCCGGCCTGGACATCAAAATCCATCTGCTAGGAGGAAGAGGAAATAAAACCCAGGGTAAAACTGGAGAAAGACGAGGTTTTTGGAGACACCAGTGACAGCTGGTGACATTTCAAAGTGGTTGGGCATAAAAGTTGGGGGTGTTATGTTGCCAGCGAAGCAAGTGAGCCCGAGCAACATACGGCGGGTTTCGAGGGGTTCTTTCTTCTCCCCGAGAAATTTTGGAAAACAAATGTGGCAAATGGTGAAAAGAAAAACACGACATAATTAGCTGTAACAATTCACCAGAGCACTGAACTCATCCTGATTTTAATAGGGACGGTGCCAGAGCGTGGGGTCTGGGTTACACACTTGGTTAAAAAGGACGAAGTATTTTGTACCAAGATAGCACACGCACCTTAACTAATGATAAATGCAAGTTAAAGTAATCAATGGGAAAGGCACTTAAAGTAATCTATGGGAAATGCACTCTTTTACGTTCTGAAACCTCAGCTAGGTAACACAGTCACTGTAGATGTGTGTGAATGACCAGAGAGAAACAGAACTGAATCTTAGTTGGCGCAGGGTGGAATAGTCACGTGTGTTTATTGTGATATGAGGTTCCAGCCCGCAACTGAGAAGGTACTGTAAATATGCAAGCCATTATTTTAAAATTGTATTACGCACAGTATAAAAAGATTGCCACACAATGTGCAAAGAGATTTATTGTTTAGCATAAAAGAAGTGTTTGCTAAATATATATATTTTTGTTGTATGCAAAGGTTACTGAGTAGCGCACACACCTTTAATGAAAAACAAATGCTTGTCTCTGTTCCCTCGTTTCTTCTTCCGCTTGTCTCTGTTCCCTCGTTTCTTCTTTTTCTCGCTTTCTTTGCCTCTTTTCTAATTTTTGTTTAGGTATGACATAAGGTTTTGTGTTTCATGGTCCAATGATTAACAACATGCTACACAGGCTGCTTTAGTGGTGGGGCCACTCTATTTCTAGCACCTGTCTACAGAAGAGCCGGTGCCACTGTCCATCCAGGAGGCATAATCTTTGTTTGGCCCGGGGGATAACATCTATCCCTCCTCCCTTGAGGAGTGACTGGGCCCCCTTACTGCCTCTTCCTGGCTTGGTTAGGCCCTACCTCTTTGAACCTAGAGCATAATTCGTTAAATGAGGACTAAAAACATAAATTTAAAAAAAAGGAATTGGAAGGAAAGTCCTTTAAGCTTTGAAACGTCAGTTGGTTAATGTAATCACTGAAGAGCTCTGGGTATAACCAGAAAGATACCGAATTAAATCTTGGGGAACGCGCATTGGGACTAGAGACTTGTGTATTTACAGTGTTACAGGGTCCCAGTCTGTGAGTGAGAAAACAACGTACAGTATGGCAGTCATTATTTTAAAATTATATTATACGCTGTATAAGTGTCCCCCTTAGTATCATACATGGCTGAAGTTTGTCACTCTTAAGTTCACTAAAACTGTAGAAATGCCATACATAAGCATTCTACGTTCAACTGTCAGATCACCGAGGAGCAAAACCTGCCATTGAGACCAGATGTGCCCCTGCAAAGAATGACTAACAACTAAAAAATACACAGAAGGGTTTCCTATAAATTAACTGCCAGGCGCCTTCCCATGTCCATGCATTCATAGAAATCTAATCGTATTGCCTGCCAAGACCCCCAAGCCTGCGGTAGTGTCCATTCACGCTCCAGATCATGAGGTGAGAATGGGGCAGTGGGGGTGGGCAGGGCTCTGAAAAGCAGCACAATCCCCTAGCTGGGCTGACAGAGTGAAGTTAAGAGCCTATAAAGGGGGTGCAGGCAGTAACCCGGCCAGGTGAACATAGCCGGCCCTGGTGGGTGATAATGGGGTCTTAATAACAGACCGGGCCACCAGGCCCAACTGAGTCCTGCCCTTTCATTGGAGGAGGCTAGGGTGCTCCTGAGAAGAGAGCAGGTGAGCGATGCCTCCCCTCACATGGACTCCCAATCTAACAACAAATGGGCTTTTTGGTCAGCAGGCTCATTGCCCCACCCTCACTTATACACTGTACTAGTGCCCCCACTGTTGGGGCCTGAGGACCCAGATGTACATGGGTCACTGGACCTGGTAGAAGCCAAAACGAAAATGAACTTCACTACCTTTGAAAAGAAAAAGATCCCCTATGTGACAGACTCAGTCCCAACCCCACTGACCTTCCAGAAGAGCAGGAATCTTCAAGAAATGTGGCAGGGTTGTCGTCCGCAGATAAATAGGGATGTATGCAGCGGCGGTGCGTCCATTGGGGCGCTGGGGCGTTGCCCCACTAATGCTAAGCAAAGTAATACTCCTGTACGTCTGGCAGACGTACAGGTGTATTACTTGAAGTCCGTGCCGGGCGGTCACTGACGATCACCGGGCGACGCCCGGCAATCATCAGGACAAGGGGGGTGTTGACGTCGGGTGTAGCGCACTTAGTGCGCATGCTCAGTTCTGGGCTGGTCATTTTCCTGACCAGCCCGCGGCGCACATGCGCATTAGCCTGCAGATTAGAAGAGCGGGGGTTGCTTCATGGCGCAGCCCCGGTCTCCTAATGGGCGGGTGTGTACCCCTGCCCAAGCCAATCCTGGCACTGCTGGGGCAGCGCCTGGATTGGCTTAGTCACAGCGAGGCACGGGATTTTGGAAGCGTAAACGTAACTGTAGTCCGTAGTCGGACACTCGGACTGCGACACGACGACACACAGGACACACACCTCGTGTTCTGGTTCGAGGCTGCCTGCTACTACTGCTCGTCGTGGGTGGGTGGCTCCGGTAAAGAAGAGACTCACTGCTGGACGAGATTTCGACTTCACCACGTAAGTACTTCCAGAATCCAAAGTGAGCTGATGCTTGATCGCCTTGATGACGAGAAATATACAATGTGTACCTTTCACCTGCGCCACCAAGCTGATTGTTGTAAGTGTACATTTTAAATTACTTACAGCAATCAGCTTGGTGGCGCGGGTGAAAGGAAATGCTCATGTTAACGTTGATTTGTTTCGGGGTGCTTGTGGACAGCGGTTCGTTTCGTGGTGCCTGTAAATATGTTACTTTCAGGGTGACTGTGAAGAGCGGTTCGTTCTGGGGTGCCTATAAAGAGCCTTTGAGGTACAGAGGCCGACCGTGGACTCAAACTTCAAGCTGACTCTAGCAGGAGTTCCCCAGTGCTGGCTGATGCCCCTGCCCCGTTGCTCGGCGCCCTCTAAAGTGCACAATCACAGCGCCGGCCATTAATATACTCTTTTCCTGGAAAAGAGTATATTAATGGCCGGCGCTGTGATTGTGCACTTTAGAGGGCGCCAGCAACGTTAAACTGAGCATTTCTTAACGTTGCTCGGCGCTCTCTAAAGTGCACAATCAAGCGCCGGCCATTAATATACTCTTTTCCTGGAAAAGAGTATATTAATGGCCGGCGCTGTGATTGTGCACTTTAGAGGGCGCCGAGCAACGTTAAACTGAGCATTTTCTTAACGTTGCTCGGCGCTCTCTAAAGTGCACAATCAAAGCGCCGGCCATTAATATACTCTTTTCCTGGAAAAGAGTATATTAATGGCCGGCGCTTTCATAGTGCACATTAGAGAGCCGAGCAACGTTATGCCAACAACCAGGCTTGTTGAAAATGAAAAGAGTGGCCGGCGCTTTGATTGTGCACTTTAGAGGCGCCGAGCAACATTAACATGAGCATTTTGTTAACGTTGCTCGGCGCCCTCTAAAGTGCACAATCAAAGCGCCGGGCATAATATACTCTTTTCTCCCTCCCGTGCGCCCCGGTGGGCTCTTCCGTGGACACCGGAGATTAACAGGGCTCACACTCCCTTGTGTTGCTCCCCCCACCTGTGCCCCTTGTTGCTTCCACACCACGCTCCTGTTGCTTACTCAGTCCTCCGTGATTCTTTCAAGTTGAAAGAATCACGGAGGACTGAGTTTCAACCCTACCCCAGTGTTGCCTCGCCCCATGTTTTACATAATTAACTACACTAATTAAGGAGGTAGAAATGATGAGACCACTGGGGTATTCCTAACAACTCGGTTTCACAACTGTGGGCGCATACCCTCATAACCTTACCCTTGCTGCTCGCCGCATAGAACAGTAGTAGGTATTAAAAACTGTACTCTACCCTGCCTAACTGTGTGTTTGTCCATTATGAAATTTAAAATCACGTCGTGGTGTGGGGGACGATTTCCAACCTCTCCAGTTAAACAAAAAGGGGGCCATCTGGGCGAGGGTTTAATTGCCTAATAGCAACTCTGAGACTTATGCCGAGATGGTATGCAGCATGGTACACGTAGGAGGCCCAACTCGCCAGTCTCTGGGTACTTGCTTCCCATATCCCATCTCCATGGAAGCCATTGTTGTGGGAGTAGAGTAAAAAGCAGACATCCTGCTGGCCAAGGAACCTCAAGCTAAGAAAGGCAGCTGTCCTGAAGAAAAATAAGTCGTTTGTTTCAGATAGAGGTCAAGAGTGGGCAATGAGGACATACCCTCCACAGCCTCTGCACTTAGCAGACCCTGCAGAGAGAGGGGTATTTGGAGGCAGGGACAAGCTCTAACTCCACTCTATCCTCAATGTATTTATTTTTTTGCAGTTTTATATAACACAAACTCGACCCAAAGTTATTGGAGCACTTTACATGAGCCACTGGAAAAGAGTATATTAATGGCCGGCGCTTTCATAGTGCACATTAGAGAGCAGAGCAATGTTATGCCAACAACAAGGCTTGTTGAAAAGAGTGGCCGGCGCTTTGATTGTGCACTTTAGAGGGCGCCGAGCAACGTTAACATGAGCATTTTGTTAACGTTGCTCGGCGCTCTCTAAAGTGCACAATCAACACGCCATTAATATACTCTTTTCCTGGAAAAGAGTATATTAATGGCCGGCGCTGTGATGGTTGTTCGGGCTCGCGCGCTCGCTGCGGTGCTCTATGAAATTCATTTTCCGCCCCACCACTTACAAATGTCACCAGCCGCCACTGGATGTATGTGTGGAAGTGCAGCGTGAAAAGAGTGCAAGAGGACAGCAGACACCACAAAACAGACAGGGTGTGGGGTCTGCAGAAATTAAAAAGGCACTGAGTAGCACATGATGCAAAGTGCACCTTTTCTAGTCGTTTGAATGGTAGATATTGTTATCTTACTTGAGGATACTGAGCTTGTCGACCCGAGGAGAATGAAAGCAGTCAGCCATGCCAGCAGGTTGCCTATGCTCACCGCAAAATGTGGTCTCAGAAGAGCTGGACGTGTCTGTCTGATCACTACACAATATGTGCTATCCCGAGAGAGGATAAGGGACCGCTGGACAGCCCATGACTGGCATATGTGGTGTGTTTATTCACTCATACATCACCATGTTTTTTTAGCCACGTGCAAGCCGTACTAGTTAACTCACCACACAATACATGGTTTCATCCATTGCATGTATGTACATGATTTTCTATACCCTCAAGGGCATCAAAGCGCTGTAGAGAAAAGGCATTTACTTTATGTATTCTGCATTTACATTATGTAGAAAATATTTGTGCTTGTGCACTCTTTCCTCATTTATGTCTTAATCTGCGCACTGTCTGGGTGCTTGTAATTTATCAAGCTCACGCTAGTCAGTCATTCAGAATTCAGGCCTCTGAAGTTCTTTACCGTACGACTTTTTATTGAATCGTGTGTGTGTTTTAGATGTATTCCTCTTGTTTATTCAGTTGTTTATTCGTGTCCACTCTTCACCAGTTCATTCATCCTAAAGCGGTCCCAGAGTATTGCATCGATTCAAACTCTGTCTACCTAGTTTATTTTAGATCGTTTCATATGGCACACTCTGTATTCCTTCTGACTTCAATTTGAGTGAAGTAACTAAGAGTGATTATGATAACATGCTACTCAATCAATTCAATTCACTTACCGATGATAAGCATTTAAGCTGGTAATCTAGGCCTCTGGTCCACGGCCATGCTAACCCCGGGCGAAGGCTGAACAAGGGACAGAAATGGCCAATCACTGCATGGCTTCAAAATAAAGTCACATATTGACTGGCCACGTTCCCTGCCTCCCACCCCTGCGCTGCATCGTGTGTGCAGTAGTCGGGACTAGATTGCGCCCTGCCGGCAGCATTTCCTGAGTCAATCTAGATGCTGCTCCCATAATGTTTATATTAGTAAACAGTATGAAAGCAGAGCCGGGATTTGCCTTGAGCAGGAGAACCAAGCACTCCTTAGGAGACTGAGGGGATGCAGCTGTGACTCCCTCAGCTCCTAACATTGTGCAGGTAGGAGAGGCATCAAGTATGCATGTCGGGCTGGTCAGAGGAAGGCACCCGCCCAACACTAGCGTACCGAAACTTGAGAGGGGCCCCTGCAAAGTACATGGAGGGGCCCCCTTCCGGACTCAGTCAGGAACTGCCACGCCAGCGTACTGTGCTGAGGGGGGGCCCCTGAAGCTCAGGCCCCCAGCACCGAGGGGAGCTGCGGGGGCCTCTGTTATGCCACTGCCGCCCAACCCGACATGCTAATTTCAAGGCCAGAAAGCCTTCTGTCAATCAGTTAAGCCCCACCCCTGTCCTCATGCAGAAAGGGACCCCGCTTGCGACTTAAAAGCAATGGTGGCAGAATTTTTTTGGGAAACATTTATATAATATGGGGTGCCTGGGGGGGGGGGGGTGAAAAATACAGAGGGCAGTGCCCCAACGCTCAAATAGAGGAGCCGCCCCAGTGTTCCCTGACAAATATTTACCTTTTTCTGTCCAGGTTAGAAGCTGGCAAGAAGGCCTCAGAATTCTGGCACCTTCATCCACAGTGTCAGCACCTAAAAGAGTAAGAGAAGAATTATTTGAGAACCTTCAGTTAGAAGGCAAAGAAGATATTTATCTACACTGAGTATTTCATTGAAATTCCTTATTTCAAAATAAAAATTGTGTTTCTTCTGTGCTACCACATGGGCTCATTGTAGCCAGGATGGACCATTCCTGACACATAGAACCTGACTAACTACATGCAGGACGTTAGATAATACATATGCACAGGCCTTGGGGCTCAAAAGGAATCAAATCTGGGATCACTCAAGGCTGTTACTCTTGTTACAATCATACGACAAAAATAATTTTTTGAATTTCCCTGTAAGAAGGACAGTCTTTGGGCTGATGTCAAGGCATGCCAAATTTCATAAGTCCTGGATGAGAGAGTGAACAAATTCTCCTAGGACATGGGAAGAGACAGCTCGTTTATCACCTGGAAGCTCTCTTCTTGATGGTTAGCGAATTCAAGAATGTCATTGGACAAATAGCAATTGCCTCATCTGCATAGCCTTTACATACAGCCATCATTATTGCCTTTTTGGCTCAACAACCTGTCCCAGCATCCCCATTAGTGTTATTTCAGAGGAGAGCAGTCAGTAACCTGCTCCAGAACCCCTCAGTGACTGAACTACAACGGCGCTGCCACACCCCCACAAAGACCAAGTAAAAGAGCACTATCACAGGAAATCTGAAGTGTTAGAGCAGTGATTGGAAAATTAAATAATATTACGAGATTAAAAAAGTATATATACTTAAAGAGGCACAATTAAAATTCGAAAATTTCAAAAACGTTGGTATCCTTATCTTGAATCATGGGACCAGCGCAACTATTGCAAATGGACGACAAAAAGTAAGCATGCATTAAGTGTTAAAAAGACAACGTGATATGCTAGAGACTAGCACAGGGTGTCCAACCTTTTCTGAAATAAGAACTACTAATGTTCAATAAAAATGATCCCGAGATACTAACAAACATTATCAGTATGACCACAGCAGGCAAGATAACATTAGTGGTCACCGTATGGAAGTTTACCAGTAGTGATGACCTTGGTGCATCAACAGTAATATAAAAAAATGCTTTATCAAAATGCGTCAACATGGGTAACTCAACTGTCATAGCTGGAATGCCTGTGCATCAAGATAATAATATGCCTCCCTGATATAACATGATATATCGTTCAAATATAAGCTTTAATCATATTTTGGAAATGCAGCCATTTTTATCCAAACATCATTTCGTAAGTTCTGAAAACACATACATTTTTTAAATGTTATAAACATGTATTAACTTAAAAAGCAAAATATTCTAATTTAATTGGCCTGGCTGCCAAAAGGAGAGTTACTTCCTGGTAGCTGGATAGCTATCAGTAGCTCTTGAGCCACTCATTGGAGAAGCTTGGCCTAAAATTTTGCTGTCTTTTGGAAATAAAAGTGCATTTTGTAAAACTCCAAAATTTTGTATATTTTTTTTGTTTGTGAAATAAATAAAATGATTCATAATATAATAATACATAGGAAACAATATTAAAAAAAAAAAAAGAAAACTACGGATACTCCTCACTTGTGGCTTACCTGCCGGTTGGGTTTGGCGTCCCTCCCCGTTCCAGCGCGGATTCTTCCGTTTGTTTGGAGGGAGGTGCCACCCACCGGAAGTCAGGTCTATCCACTTCCGCCTTCCACCACTATCGAGGTTAGCATTTCAGACTACCCCCACTATAAGAGGACATGCCCAAACAGACGCGCAGCGGACGCGCGCAGTGGGCGCGCCGAAGGCAAGCCCGTCTGCACCCGTTCGCGGCCGACCGGGGCCAGGGGCCACAACCCCTGCCCGGTTCTCCACTCATATTAGGAGCTATAGCCCCAATTCTCTTCTCAAACTAAGCGGAACAACTCCCGCTCTATGCCATTCCTCTTGGAATCTAGCAGACCTACACACCACATGCTCACACTGTGGTTTTCAGCTCCATTCTGCCCCATTAATCAAAAAAAACCAGCAAAACATGTACCTCTTGAATTGTAGGTCACTCCCTAAACATTCTACGGAAATCTCCATGCTTTTAGAAGAGCTTAACCCAGATGTCATATTCCTGACAGAGACCTGGCTCAATACAGAGTCAGAACCCGATCTTATCCAGCCCCTTTCCCAAGGGTATCAAATACTACGCGAAGACCGCAAAGTGGGGAAAGGAGGTGGCCTAGCAGTCATCTACAAAGATTGTTATAAGTGCCGCAGTTCTCCCATTTCGATACAAGACTGCGAAAGTCTTTCCTTCGCTATAGACTTCTCCCCCACTAGCACCTTTTCTGGGATACTTTTATATCGCCCACCCGGAACTTTGGGACAATTCCACAATATCCTTCCCCCCATTATAGCCAATCTAGCATGCAGTCCATCCAATTTTACACTACTAGGGGACTTTAACATCCATTTTGATAACACCTCTGACCATACCGCCCTAGAAATGACCACTAGTCTCTCCGCACTACAATTGAAACAACTAGTGCTTAAGCCGACCCATTCCAAAGGTCACCTACTTGACCCTGTTTTTAGCAACTGCACAGATCTTATAGTGGGAACTCCCTCCCCCCTTCCGTGGACGGACCACTTCCTGATCTCCCTCTCTTGGGTCATTCCAGACCCCCACCTTCCTTCCAATATAGTTACACGTAGGGAACGAATCTGGTCAAAACTCCCTCTAGAGGACTGGCTGGCAGCTCTTGAAACTTCCAGACCACCCAACAACCCTGACCCTACTTTTGCTAATGAGGACTACAATAGATGGATTTCCAATTCGTTAGACTCCGTACTCCCCATGAAATGCACCAAACCTAAGCGCAGTACAAAGACTGCCCCCTGGTATTCCTCAGGATTACGGGAAAGGAAACGTCAATGTAAAAAATTAGAATGGAAATGGCGACTGGATTATTCCCCTTCCAGTAAAACTGTTTATAGAGAAGCGATAAAGACCTACAAAAATGAAATTAAAACCGCACAATCGACCTTTTTTGAAGAAAAAATTAATGCAGCTGCTTCTAGGCCTAAAGAAATATATCGCATTGCGAGAACCCTCCTTAAGCTTCCAGAAAACCCCCCAAATTCCATCAATGCGCAAACCCGCTGCAATAACCCGGCAGAGTTCTTTTTCCAAAAAATACAAACCATTTACACCTCCTTTTCCTCCACTCAG
Source organism: Calotriton arnoldi (assembly GCA_963921515.1). Classification (NCBI taxonomy): domain Eukaryota; kingdom Metazoa; phylum Chordata; class Amphibia; order Caudata; family Salamandridae; genus Calotriton; species Calotriton arnoldi. Next base: position 901,981 of record CAWUFW010000873.1, on the reverse strand, counting down.
ACTGACCTTCCGCCCACCAAATCATTTGAATCAGGGACCGTGCTCCTGGTATCACTCGAATCTCTCCCCCCACTTAATCCCACCATGCTAGAATCCATTATGCATCAGGTGAAATCCGGCTCCCCCAATGACCCGGCACCACCGCGCACCCTGCTGTCAGCCACTGTCAACGTCCTTCCCACCATACTTGACTTGCTTAATGCCTCCCTGTCCGCAGGCACTGTCCCGCTTCCTTGGAAGCAGGCCATGGTTAAAGCCCTCCTTAAAAAACCCAACCTAGACCAAGATAACCCTAGTAACTATCGACCGATCTCCCTGTTGCCCTGGTTGAGCAAGATTTTGGAGAAACATGCCAACATAGTGTTGGCGGAGTTCATCGAGATCAACCACCTGCTCGACCCCTCCCAGACGGGATTCCGTCCCATGCATGGGGCCGAAACCGCTCTGGTTGCAGTGACGGAGGAGGCCAGGAAGATTTTGGATCAGGGAGGATCTGCAGCAATCATCCTCCTTGACCTAAGTGCCGCCTTCGACACTGTAAACCACAACATCTTATTACATCGACTCACCAGTTTAGGAGTCTCAGGAAAAGCAATAGCTTGGTTTGAATCCTTCCTTTCAGACCGCTCCTTCCAGGTTTTTGAGGGTGATATCACCTCCCCCAGCAAGCCTCTTGGCTGCGGTGTGCCACAGTGCTCTTCGTTGAGCCCTATGCTATTTAATATTTACATGAGCCCACTAGCTGAGATAGTTCGTCCGTTCGGGATAAAAATCATCACTTATGCCGACGACACCCAGCTAGTGGTGGCTCTCAATCAGCCACACACCGTGCATAACAGCCTGAGGGACTGCCTAGAAGAAGTGACCAAATGGATGACATCGTCATGTCTCAAATTGAAGGGAGACAAAACCGAGCTGATGCTCCTAGGCAACACCGCCACGCTTACGATCAACTCATTGTGGCCCACCTGCCTTGGCCCTGCTCCCACGCCAAAGGACACAATCAAGAGCCTGGGCATTTGGTTGGATAAGTCCCTTAATTTCAATTGTCAAGCAGCCAAACTATCAGCCACTTGCTTTGGTCTACTTAGGCTTCTGCGGAAGATTCTCCCCTTATTGCCTTTCCAAGCAAGACAGATCATGGTCCAGGGTCTCATTCTGTCTCGTCTGGATTTTGGGAACGCTCTCTACTTAGGGGCCCCCCAAACCACCTTGCGCAAGCTCCAGATTATACAGACCTGCGCTGCCCGAACATTGCTTCAGATCCCTCATCGACTTCCAGTCAAACCCGGACTAAAGAGCCTTCACTGGCTCCCAGTCAGGGAAAGAATCAAATTTAAGACCCTGTGCATTGCCCACCGAGCCTTCTGGAAAACAGGTGCTGTTATCAATCATTCACTGATCACCCCCTACCACCCGAACAGACAGCTCAGATCAGCATCCTCTTTCCTCACGACAGTACCCAGGATCAAGAGAGCCAGATGTGGGGGCCGGTCGTTCTCCTACAACTCAGCCAAACTTTGGATCTCCCTTCCCTTTCCTCTGCGTTCAGAGCCCAATTTACTATTGTTCCGTAAACACTTAAAAACCCTGCTTTTTAATAAATCTGAATAATCTTCAATTGTTTCTTCTGTATGCGTTGTCCGTAGCGCTAGGACGCCCGAGGGTAGCTATCGCGCTTAATAAATGGTAATTTCATTTCATTTCATTTCATTCATAATTTGTGTATTTGTTTGATGTATACCTTGTTTCTATATTTATGTGTACTGAGGTTCAAATCATGGAGGTGGCTCAAGCAGGGGTCCTCTGTTGATAGTAGTGATTAAGTTGGGGGGTCCACTAAAGTCAAAATGTTAAGAACTGCTGTGCTAGCGCAAAAATGACAACATCTGGCAGAGCATTATTTTAGCAGGACACACACGTCTCTGGTCAGTGGGTCATCACGGTTGCCAGTGTCATCAGGGAGGCGCACCAGGTGTTTCTCTTCTGCAAGTGAGCTCAACAATCGACGCCTGCCCTCCCATAGAAACAGGAGGTCAAAAGGGTGACCCTACTGATACCGAATCCCCTACTCGCGAAGCTTGTCGGTAACCCGCGAGAATAAACACCGGGGCAACTTGACAGAAGTTTTAGGTAGACAGTTGGTTTGGAGAGAACTATCTTGCGTCAATTATGCATGAATGAGACTCTCCACACTTGGGAAGTCTCAAATAGATAAGTATAAGATTGCAACGACAAATCAGGTGCACTCCTCTACTGGCTCCCCAGTAAAGAACTAGAATCTAGAGTGGTACCCGGCATTACGACCCTACACGGACAGCATGTCAAAACTGGCTCTGAGATAGCCTCCATATTCGCAGATTATTATGGGTCCCTCTGTGCTGCACGCATACGCAGGAAATGCACATCCTGGTGGTCACGGACATCCCCTTCCCCAGATTGACCCCTGCAATGCGGAATACCCTGGATTGCCCATTGGCTGCAGAGGAGATTAACGACCCCCTCCAGGAGCTCAACTCAGGCAAAACACCAGGCCCAGATGGGTTCCTCACTGAATACTATCATAAAACATGCCAAATCATTATACCTCCAATTCTAAACATATACCTTGAAGCCATTGACAGAGGCTATTTTGTTTACCTACGGAAATTGACCTGGCTGCTATTGTGGTCCTGCTTAATCCTGGTAAGCCACCAGACAGGTGTACCTTGTACTGGCCCTTCTCCCCTATAAATCCTGAAGTTGAATTGTTCGCGAAGACCTTGGTGAGGCGGGTCACCCCATTCCTGAGCCGTCTGGTCCACCTGGACCAGTGTGTATCATTACCCAACACAGCACCATGCACTGTATCTGGAGAGTTCACATGGAACGCTATTGACAAAAAGAGACACAGCCAAATACTGGAATAAGGGAACAGGCTGAGTTCCCCGTCACTGAGAGTTTAGAGAGTTGGTATGGACCATTGTACAAAACTAGAGAAACCTATCTACATAGCATGTGGATGCCCTAAAAAACATTCCAGGATATGGGAAAAATGGTGGCCATATTACGGGTTGGAGAGGGAGAATGCTTAAGATAGGGCAGAAAGGAATGACGGTGTATAGGGATTTCTTTGGACAGCTCCTAAAGGCTCCCTTTGAGTGCCTGCAATGTGTGTACTCTCTTTGTATTGTTATCAGAAATCCAATAAAATGTACTTCTAAATAAAAATATGAAACATGCTACAACTCCCAGGATGTAGCATAAAAGGGCTACACGAGTACGTTTTTCCTGACTTGGGAAACCTTGAGATACTTCCGATTTCACCATGTGACCACATACTACACTTTGAGGTGTGCCCCTGTTGTACATCACTGAGAGATCCCCATAGTAGTAACCTTGGGCCAGATGCACATAGGCTTCCGTTTGCGGTTTCCTAATAGCAAAGTTTTGTGTTTCGCTATTAGGAAATCACAAACGATTATGTACAACAGTGTGTTTTACACTGTTTGTGATTCCCAATGGGTCGCAAGGGACCTGCCTCATCAATATTCATGAGGTAGGTCACAATTTGCTACCCATTGGGAATTTCTGGCACTCGCAGGGATGGTGGCCTGCTGGAATCAGCAGACCACCATGTCTGTGACTTCTTTTTTAAATAAAGCATTTTTTTTATTTTGCAATTCAGCCCATTTTCCTTAAAGGGAAATGGTATGCATTTCAAAAATAAAAATGAAAAGCTACCTTTTCATTTTTTAAGAGTAGGCAGTGGCCCTTGGTACCACTGCCTGGTCTTAAAAAATATTGGCGCCCACATTCACAAAGGATAAGTGGTCCCTTGGGGACTTCCAGAATCCAGGTTGTGGATTTCTGAGAAGCTGGAGCTTGTAGGCAGTTGCTACGGGGGCAGACAGTCATTGTAGTCTACTTAATAAACCTCTTTCAACATAAACCTCTGTGTCCTTGAATCCCAAAAGTGTCTGGGGTCCTAGCGGCACCGTAGAATTAATCCGGTTCGCACTGCACCGTTCCATGCGTGTCAGCTGGTCCGCATAAGTGTTGCTAAGATACTACAATGCAGTGTAGTCACAGAGTCTCCACTGCACAACAGGACGCACGTATTCCGACGTTATTACCATCCAGTTCCACTGCGCCTCTTCCGGGCGTCAGCTGGTTCGCTTAAGCGTTGCTTGGATTCACAGCGCAATGTAGTTACCACGTCTTCACGTCACAACAGGACGCATGTGTGATGATGCTGAAGCCTTGGATGGCCGAACTTCCGTCACAGCAAAGCCTCCACCATAATGTTCTTATTTACCATCTGCAGTCACACGTGGGCGCTTCCCTTGAAATTTAAAAGATCACAACACGGTAAGCTCGCTTGAAAAAACAGAAAAACACTTACCTTGCGCTCGCCGCATCGCCGATGCGGTGAGCGCAAGGTAAGTGGTTTTATTTATATCTTTTTTTAATTTGAACTAACCCGTTGTCTGTCGACCCCCGCCCGCCCCCACCCCACCGCCTCACCGCTCTTACCTGTGCCAGCCGCCACTGCCCATTTTTATGAAACTATGATCTCGCCTGAAGCACTTTACATAGGGTGACCAGACGTCCCGGATTTCCCTGGACGGTCCCGGTTTTTGGAGAAGTGTCCTGACACTTTTCTCCAAATTGAAGAAATGTCCCGGTTTTTGGGTAGTGCCTGGGTTATTTAAAGAAAAGTCCCGGTTTTTAAGGGAGGGTCGGGTGAACCTGCACATTAATCACAGTGTTGTGCAGGCTCACATTTCGACCGGCCCTCTTAGAAACGGGAACAGAAGTTAAATTCTTTTAACTCTCCTGCTGTGCTGCTTCGCCTCATTTAAGCAGCACAGCAGGATTTAATGAGGTGTGAATCAGGGCTGCAGAGGCCATAGGGCAAGGCCAGGCCCACCAGCAGCCAGACCCTGGAGCTCTTCCTAGAACGGGCGGTAAAGTAATGTGAAAATATTTTTTTTTAAAAAGAATTCATATATATATATATAGCAGAGTACAGGATGATGTGCATCAGGGAGCACGAAGTGCTCAGCATCTGGGGCACGAGGTGCAATACACCAGGGAATCAGCAGTAATGTGCTCCAGATACTTTCTGGTAGAAACACTCTGAATACTGTTTTTTTGTTTGTTTTGTTTTTTAAAAACCACAGTGGGTTGCTCTTTAGAACAAAGTTAGTGTCCTTACTTATGTCCAACCAACAGGTCACGCTGTTCCAACAGCGCTTTCTTTTCCTTGCGCTGCGGACCTGCTTCGTTAGCAGCGGGACGCCTCGCGATCCGGGCAACCCACTGTGGTTTTAAAAAAAAACAGTATTCAGAGATGCAGCGGCTCCCACTGGGATAAATTATGATGTTGACCTACAACAACTGTAATGCAACAGATGCCTACGCCCATTGAGGCGGGATATTTCAATCAGGTGCGCTGTCATTTTCGCTGCTGCTCTCGAGATTGCCGGTGCCAGTGAACAAGGGCGAGGAAATGCCCGAAACATGTTTGGCTAAGAGACTGTACTTTAAAGGCGATGCTGTATTAATGCTCAAGGGGCAATGCTGGGGCCCTTAAGTCTTCCAATAAAAGGTTAATACTCACGCTGTGTGTGGCGCCTCAATATAGGAGCACCTTTCTTGTGGATTTGTTGGCGGTCTGCCCGGATCACGAGGCGCCCCGCTGCTAACGAAGCAGGTCCGCAGCGCAAGGAAAAGAAAGTGCTGTTGGAACAGCGTGACCTGTTGGTTGGACATAAGAAGTAAGGACACTAACTTTGTTCTAAAGAGCAACCCACTGTGGTTTTAAAAAAAAAAAAACAGTTTTCAGAGATGCAGCGGCACCCACTGGGAAAAATTATGATGTTGACCTACAACAACCATAATGCAACAGATGCCTGCGCCCATTGAGGCGGGATATTTCAATCAGCTGCAGGTGCGCTGTCATTTTTGCTGCTGCTCTCGAGATTGCCGGTGCCAGTGAACAAGGGCGCGGAAATGCCCAAAACATGTTTGGCTAAGAGACTGTACTTTAAAGGCGATGCTGTATTGATGCTCAAGGGGCAATGCTGGGGCCCTTAAGTCTGCCAATAAAAGGTTAATACTCACGCTGTGTGTGGCGCCTCAATATAGGAGCACCTTTCTTGTGGATTCGTTGGCGGTCTGCCTGGATCGCGAGGCGCCCCGCTGCTAACGAAGCAGGTCCACAACGCAAGGAAAAGAAAGCGCTGTTGGAACAGAGTGACCTGTTGGTTGGACATAAGAAGTAAGGACACTAACTTTGTTCTAAAGAGCAACCCACTGTGTTTAAAAAAAAAAAAATAGTATTCAGAGATGCAGCGGCACCCACTGGGATAAATTATGATGTTGACCTACAACAACCATAATGCAACAGATGACTACGCCCATTGAGGTGGGATATTTCAATCAGCTGCAGGTGCGCTGTCATTTTCGCTGCTGCTCTCGAGATTGCCGATGCCAGTGAACAAGGGCGAGGAAATGCCCGAAACATGTTTGGCTAAGAGACTGTACTTTAAAGGCGATGCTGTATTGATGCTCAAGGGGCAATGCTGGGGCCCTTAAGTCTGCCAAGAAAAGGTTAATACTCACGCTGTGTGTGGCGCATCAATATAGGAGCACCTTTCTTGTGGATATATATATATCCACAATATAAAGTTGCCTGCTGTAAGATGAAAAGCGATACTTACCTCCTTGTCTGGGCCCCCTCAGTGCAGGCAAACTGTTGTTTGGATTTGAAGCGGCCCCACCTGAGTCGTGAGGGGTGCCCGGCGGCACGGTGTGCCGTCCGGCTGCAGCGCCAAACATCGAGGCAGCATCGGGACAAGGATGCCATTAAAAGACATTAACGGATGTGAGCTAGTGGCTGTGGTGCATTCTGCAACCCACTGGGGTTTAATTTTCATCACTGTTGAATGCGGCATGCTAACTCACTGGAGTAGGATTCGAGGCACTACATTTACCAACAGGCCACGGAGGTGGCCACGCCCATCGGGGCGGGGTTTCTACATATTTGAACTAGTGCCCGGAAAAAATCACCGTGCCTGCATTCAATTGAAAGCCAGAAGCCCATGAGGAAGTGCCTGGAGGCACGAAACGCGTCGGGATGAGCTGAGCTGTGACACTGGCGAAAGTACCTGGCTGTTTGTTTCACTGCATCTTTTAATAAATGAAAGGCGATACTTACCTCCTTGTCTGGGCCCCCTCATTGCAGGCAAACTCTGTTGTTTGGATTTGAAGCGGCCCCGCCTGAGTTGCGAGGGGTGCCCGGCGGCACGGTGTGCCGTCCGGCTGCAGCGCCAAACATCGAGGCAGCATCGGGACAAGGATGCCATTAAAAGACATTAACGGATGTGAGCTAGCAGCTGTGGTGCATTCTGAAACCCACTGGGGTTTAATTTTCATCATTGTTGAATGCGGCATGGTAACTCACTGGAGTAGGATTCGAGGCACTACATTTACCAATAGGCCACGGAGGTGGCCACACCCATCGGGGCGGGGTTTCTACATATTTAAACTGGTGCCCGGAAAAAATCATCGTGCCTGCATTCAATTGAAAGCCAGAAGCCCATGAGGAAGTGCCTGGAGGCACGAAACGCGTCGGGCTGAGCTGAGCTGTGACACTGGCGAAAGTACCTGGCTGTTTGTTTCACTGCATCTTTTAATAAATGAAAGGCGATACTTACCTCCTTGTCTGGGCCCCCTCATTGCAGGCAAACTCTGTTGTTTGGATTTGAAGCGGCCCCGCCTGAGTCGCGAGGGGTGCCCGGCGGCACGGTGTGCCGTCCGGCTGCAGCGCCAAACGTCGAGGCAGCATCGGGACAAGGATGCCATTAAAAGACATTAACGGATGTGAGCTAGCGGCTGTGGTGCATTCTGCAACCCACTGGGGTTTAGTTTTCATCACTGTTGAATGCGGCATGGTAACTCACTGGAGTAGGATTCTAGGCACTACATTTACCAATAGGCCACGGAGGTGGCCACGCCCATCGGGGCGGGGTTTCTACATATTTGAACTGGTGCCCGGAAAAAATCACCGTGCCTGCATTCAATTGAAAGCCAGAAGCCCATGAGGAAGTGCCTGGAGGCATGAAACGCGTCGGGCTGAGCTGAGCTGTGACACTGGCGAAAGTACCTGGCTGTTTGTTTCACTGCATCTTTTAATAAATGAAAGGCGATACTTACCTCCTTGTCTGGGCCCCCTCATTGCAGGCAAACTCTGTTGTTTGGATTTGAAGCGGCCCCGCCTGAGTCGCGAGGGGTGCCCGGCGGCACGGTGTGCCGTCCGCCTGCAGCGCCAAACGTCGAGGCAGCATCGGGACAAGGATGCCATTAACGGATGTGAGCTAGCGGCTGTGGTGCATTCTGCAACCCACTGGGGTTCAATTTTCATCACTGTTGAATGCGGCATGGTAACTCACTGGAGTAGGATTCGAGGCACTACATTTACCAATAGGCCACGGAGGTGGCCACGCCCATCGGGGCGGGGTTTCTACATATTTGAACTGGTGCCCGGAAAAAATCACCGTGCCTGCATTCAATTGAAAGCCAGAAGCCCATGAGGAAGTGCCTGGAGGCACGAAACGCGTCGGGCTGAGCTGAGCTGTGACACTGGCGAAAGTACCTGGCTGTTTGTTTCACTGCATCTTTTAATAAATGAAAGGCAATACTTACCTCCTTGTCTGGGCCCCCTCATTGCAGGCAAACTCTGTTGTTTGGATATTTATATATACATATATGAAGCCCTGAGACCTTATAGGACATTTAGTCCTATTTCTATGTCTGTGCCCGTCCCGGTTTTTCATTCTGAAAATCTGGTCACCCTAACTTTACACAGTGTTCATTCAGGTACCTTGTCCAATTATCCCTTGAGGTGTTTCCACCAGAAAGTATCTGGAGCACATTACTGCTGATTCCCTGGTGTACTGCACCTCGTGCCCCAGATGCTGAGCACTTCGTGCTCCCTGATGCACATCATCCTGTACTCTGCTGACACATATCACCCAGTGCCTCATGCTGTGGATAGAGGGGCCTGCGAGTCTGGTGATCTTCGTGAAAACGTGTCTGCACATGCACTTGTCCGTGTGTATGCTCTACCTGTGTATTTGTGCATTGTGTTAATACATTATAGAAAATGCTCTTTTTTGGGTGAACTTCTCACTTCCAGCAAGCTAATATTTGACGTTTAGGTAAACAGAGCGCAAAATGAAGCTGCCTGCATCAACAGGGCCACTCCTGTCTGCTCAGCTGCATTAAACTAGATTTGAAGGCTGCACGTGCATAGATTCACAAATTGACAAAGTCAGGCTGCAGGTTCTCAATATTTAAAGTCTAGAGAGATACAATGGAAGTAACAGGCAGGGGTGATATAAATGTGCTGAGCTACATTTATAAGACATAGACATGCTTTTCGTGCACTTGCTGGATGACACATTGGAGCTACGAGTCAGTTAAAAATAAGCTGACTATTTTTTACCTGCCCCTCTTCACCTCACACATACAGACACATATTAATTGCAGAGTTTGTGCAAATAATGACTTTTTTCTATGTTCCCTGCAGGGGAAGATGAAGACATGACACGTTTCTAGAGACCTGCAATAGGTAAACCTAGCTACTATTTCGGGAGCTGGAGTGCCATAAATTGGTCCCTGGTGCCATTTTCATGCTGCAGGTGGTAGAAATAGCACCAACAAGTGTCCTGGTTCTCTATGACCTGACACCCGAAGTATGATAGCTGTAATAAGCATGCAGTGTAATTCTATACTATTTGGTGCATTGCTTTTTTCTTACAATGTAAAACATGTGCAGAGAAATGAAAATGAAAGGGCCAAATCAAGATGGAAAACCCACTCCAAATATATTAGGTATCCTCAAAAAATGAATATATATATATTTTTTTTTTAAAACCCACTTTTTATTAATTTTGCTCATCATCCAAAAAATGCAATAGTCGAATCATTCATACAGTTTACACTTTGAAGCAGGGAATTGAACAGAACGGTCTCAGAGTGTCGGTGATTCTGTGTGGATACATCGTGTGAGGGAAAGACAGCGTTTCCCAATGTTTGGAATACAACATTGCATGTGCCTCTTGCCCCTTCCCACATCCACACCAGAAGTCTTAATAGCCCCTAAAGGCACGCCAGTTGCCCCATATTTTCTCCAATTTGTGTGGGCAGCCCCTGCTCTGATACACCACCTTTTCTGCCTGCTGACACCAATCCATGTCAGATTCCCAATTCATGATCCGGGGGGGGGGGTGTAGCTGCTCCCCATGCACGCGCCACGCTTCGTTTGCCCACCCCTGCGCCATCTCGTTCTCGATTTCAGTAGGAGCCACTTCATGTCTAGTGGGACCACCAGGTTGTGCACCCATGCCATTTTTTGCACCACTCCTTTCCAGAAGGTCTGTATGATCAGGCAGTCCCAGAGTATATGGAAGAAGTTGCCCACCTGACCACAGCCCATCAAGCAAAGTGCAGAGTCGCCCCTTATTATCTTATGCAAGAACACTATAGAGTAGTATGATCTATGTAGGATGCGCAATTGAACCAGTCGAAAGCGGGCCCTAATCGCCACCACCCTCGGGCTCTGAAACACCTCTTCCCAGTCATCGTCTTCCACTGTCCCGATGTCCTCCTCCCAGAATTCCCGTAAAGGTCTCAGAGCATCTGGGGAGTTGCATTAGCGGCTAGTGTTGTGGAAGAGTGGCGGGGGGGGCAAAGGGTGAGGGGCGACAACATTTTTTTTAAAACTTACCTGTAGCCGGCTTCGTCACACTCTTTTGCTCCTCTCCTCGCAGGCACACGCTCCCAGACTCCACTGCCGCCAATGCTAATGCTGCTGTCATGTCATGAAAGCAGCGTTAGAACTGGCCGGAGCGCTCTGAATTTGCGCTCCGAGCGAGACTCGGAGCCTGTGCCTCCTCTCTCCAACCCGGCTACGCAGCTCGGGTTAGAAACAGATTCAGTGCGTATGATGGTTTGGCGGGCCAGAGATGGCCGGACAAACCGTTATGCGCACTGACAACAGTGCCCACCAGTCCTCTAGCAGCCTGTCATTCCCCATGGCCCCGCCCCCAAAGACTCGGCAGGAAAGGAAAAATAAAACAATAATAAAATGTGTTTATTATCATTTTATTTTTCCTTTCCAGTCGTTTTGAGGAGGCTGGCAGAGGGGCGACGCTCCTCTGCCATAGCGGAGGAGCCGCTGCTGGGGAGTTGTTCATTATCTTTTTGTATGTCAGGGAGATGGCTTTTCCAATCAGCAGGACTAAGAAGAGACGATCCTCCAACGGTGCTGCCTCAGTCAGTTCTCCATCCACAATGTGGTGTCTGAGGGCGTGTCTAACCTGCATGTATTTAACTGCTTGATCGCTGCCATCTTATACTCTTGTTGAAGGACCTCAAACATTACCAGTGAGGACCCCCTCCATAAGTCACCCAGGTGCTCTATTCTGATCAGGGCCCATTTTGAGGCGCTTCCCAAATTCCCCACCTATTTCAATAGGTCACTGTCCCACGGGGGGTACAGTCCATTAGTTTGCGCACCCAACCTAGGGATTTTGAGGCCTCTCTTCACACTCTCACCACCATCTGGGTATGGATTGGCAAGGCATAATCCCCCGTTGCTTATAGAGAATTACTGGATAGCCCCTAGGCCCCATTGCCTCCCTGTCAACCCGGAATGTCGGTTTGGTTCGTTCTGCAAAGATCCAGTCGTTCATCACAACTAGTTGTGTGGCCCAGTAATATTTAAGTATGTCTGGGACTGCCATCCCTCCATCATAGACTCCTCTCTGTAACTTGTGGAGAGTGATGCACGAGCCACCTCCATCCCACAGGAGCAATAGGGCCTCATGGTCTACTTTTTTAAAGAATTCTGGAGGGACCTTGTATGGTGTATTTTGAAGGACATATAGGAGACGGGGTAGGGCCATCATTTTGTAAAGGACAGCTCTGCCATAAGGAAGAGGGGTAAGGCTCTCCAATGCCCATCATCGCGGCAAAGCCTGTCCAGCTGTGTATATAAGTTCTTACAGGGGGAACGTCTCTGGATTCCGAGTGATATATATACACCGAGGTAGTGGAAGCCCTCCAATGGCACCAACACTTTACAGTGCGGGGGAAACTCGGGGCGTCGCTAACCAGAGGATAGACCCAGGACTTGTCCCAATTAATGTGGTAGCCAGCATGGTCCCCAAAGATTCGGAAGATCTGCAGTATTCTGTTGATAGAAAGTATTGGTTGGGTGACATATAGAAGTATGAAACATCAAATTCAAAAAGGGGTTAGGGCAATGACCTACCCGACCTGCCACACAGTTAGGGCAACTAATTGTATCGTAAGTGGGGTGCACCGAACCAGAAGTTTAACCCCTATCAACTTCTAAAGGAGAAAAACTCCCAAATTCACATCAATCTTTAGCGGTTCAGCACCCTAAACTGACCAAACGTATCTGATGTGTTAGGCAAGAGTTCAGCAAAATTCTCACAGGCAAACACTGTATATAGGACATATTAATTACAATACACAGTATCCTTCAGACGTATTTTGTTATCAATTCTTTATTCATTTTCTTCTGTTGTTAATCAATTTAAAACCGTACCCAATGCGTTTCGTCCTCTTGGACTTCTTCAGGGCTTATAGCTTCACCCGTGCTCCGGAGTTTTTACTTGTATTTTGAGTACGGTGGTCTTCTATTTGCTAGGGATGGTGGTACCTTTGTTCGTAATTATTTGGGGGTGGGTGGGGTCTTCTTGCTCTCCCACACCGGGTGACATGTTATTTGTAGTCTGGACAAGTTCGAAAGTCTTCTCTCACTACCCCTAGACAACCAAAACCCAGCTCAGGTGCCGAGATTACCACTAGTGCCTTAACCCGTGGCTAACTACATTTTCCAGCCTACAAACACCATGTCACCTGATATGGGAGAGCAAGCATGCAGTCAGGCGAGTTAGATGTATTCTTCAGACATAAATACAGTTAGGAGAGCTACCTGCTTCTCAAAATATATTTTGTTGTACTTTATCTAACGGAGAGGGTGTGGCTTTATGGTCAGAGATGCTGACTTTGGAACTGAGGAACCAGGTTCATGTCTTAGTATCCGCTCAACATCCTGTGATTCTGGGCATATCACTTAATCTTTCTGTGCCTAAAAAAACAAAAATTGAATGTGATCTGAGTAATGTAACTGGTACTCATGTACAGGTCTCAAATTCCTTTGGGTCAAGTTCCCACTATATAAAACTGCAAAACAAGCATTGTAATGCATCGGTTTCACCTATGTGATGAATAATAAGTTGTTTTTATCAATCACCGTCCAGGACGAAGGAAAAAGCTCCCTGACAAGTATCACAGGAGTGAAGAGGATGTGGTGCAGCGGCCAGAGCTGCTGACTCGAGAGCTGGGGATCCCGGTTCGAGTCGTGGGGGCGCAACATCATGTGATTCTGGGCTAATCACTTTAATCTTTCGGTGTGATAAGTTGCGATATATAAACCTGCTGCAAGACAAAAAAGCAGAAAGAAGCAAAACTTTATGAAAAAATTGTTCCACCAAAGCGGATGTTAACAGTATTCAGACTACGGGAAACTGATAAGAGAAGCAGACTAGGGACAAGCATTGGTAAATGCAGGAAAATATGCTACAGCCAATAGAAATGGAGGAAATGTAAGTGGCAAGCACAGGAACCAATGAATTGTTGCAGATATTTTCTGCCCAAAAACAGAACTATGCGCAGGATTATATATTATCATCCTACCACCTTAGTACTCATGAGCCCAGGACCGACTAGCTATAGTGTCTCACTTGCTCTCCTACTCACTCACAGAGAAACAAATGATTAGACACCCCAGAACACAACACTCGGAGATCTCTCAGGAATCGCGGTAACAAGACACACCCTTTTGCTCACTCTCTTGTACTTGTCCACAATAAGATCTGACAGACACATGAAACAGTTTAAAATATTTATTTTAACTAACGTGCCCTAACATGCATTATACGTGCCACAACAAGCAGGAAAATGCATAGTACAAATACAGTCAATATAGCAGCTAGTCCAGATATCATGAAGGGAGATGTCATCATGAAAAGACAATGGAGCCTAACCTCCCTCCCCTTGCTAAGAAGCAGTATTAGTATATATTAGAAGATCTCTGGGCTTTGTCAGCAGACCCCATACCTTAGCCTATAGATGGTAGATCTACATCATATGTGCTGTCTCGCTCTTCTTCCTGGAAAGGTCCCTCTCCAAGTGTGTGCTACCTATTCGTGTATCCTAATAAAAACCAAAGTACGTTGTCCAAACAACAACTGCATCAGTATGTTTTGTCTAAGGGCTAAGGCCTGGCCAACATAACAAGGGGCATTGTTGTTCGACCTTGCTCACAGTGCAAACTGTAACATGCATCATTTGATCGGAATGTAGTGATACCAGTGGAAAAACACAAGTCCCCCACAGACCACCATGGCTGACTCATGTTTTTCCACTGGTATCACTACATTCCAATCAAATGATGCATGTTACAGTTTGCACAGACGCGCGCAGATCTCTTCTAAGACACCTGTTTCCAGTGGGGAGGTAGCGCAGTGTAAGTTGGATACGCTTACAAACAGTGAGATACTGTTTTCTTTTTTCAGGTTGGACACAAAAAGGCTGACATTCTGGATCCAGGATAAGTATATCCCAGGACCGGGTATGTAGGTGCAGCTACCTGCACTGCATGAGTTATTTACTTGCACCGTGAAGTTTGACTTGTTTGCAGACTAGGGAGTGTCCTACTGTAGAATCACAATCCTCCCCTGTAAGGAAAATCTGCTTATCTGCTTGTTGCCACCGAAATATGAAAGGCAATGACCATAATTCATGAATATAGCTATTGCCGAGGGGCTTATATCTTTCAACTGGATAGTGTTTCATGCAGGCCGTAACCTGGAAGAGTGAGATAGGCAGTTATGTTGTTATGTTATGTTGTTATGTTATGTTAGTGAGACTTGTAGAGCGCGCGAATACCCGAAGGTGTCTTGGCGCTATGGATGCAGTATTCATCACCTGGAGATCAATTCTGGAATAACCATGTTTTTAACTTCTTCCAAAAGTAAGGAGGGAGGTGGCCCCCCTGAGCTCAATCGGCAGTGTATTCCACAGTTTTGCGGTGCCGTAAGATAAACTTCTGCCTCCCCAGCCTGTGGTTCGTATTTTTGGAACTTTCATCAATCTTGCGCCTGTGGATCGCAGCTGTCTGGTTGGTTGATACCAGTCAAAAACTCTTCTAAGAGCAAAAGGTCCTGTGTTATTCAAAGCCTTATAGGATAGGCAGAGGGCTTTGAACTTGATTCGCTGATCCACCGGGAGCCAATGGAGTCTACGGATCTCCTTGGACATTGAGTCATACTTGGAAAAGTTGCCCAGTAGCCGAGCGGCAGTGTTTTGGATTGTCTGAAGTTTTTTTTGGTATTGCTTTTGCATCCCAAGATGTGCAGTGCAGTGAAATAACCCCATGTATTAATCACACAGCTGAATCAGTCTCTGCCACAGAAAATGGTAACTGTTCTAGTTGTTCAATATGTAACATCGTGCATGTTGCGTCTTTCATTGTCATCAATTTCTGTTTATCTGTCAAATTAAACGGTAAAAACTGCAGAACCATTCAAATAATCCCATGGTACTTTTCCACTTTTTAGTGTTTGCAAGGTCCAACCAAATTGCATTACAGAACATAACTGATTTTGACCATGGTACAAAACAGACACTTCATTTTGAACAATGTCAATGACTGATGATACAATATTATCCAAAGTATATATACGAGAAGACAATGTATTAATGCTATTATCGACTACTGCCAGAACCTTATTTAAATTATCTTGGTCAATTTGGTGCAGGTGCACCGCAGCTTCCATCTGCGATAGTTTCCAAAATTCATTATAAGCTGCATAAACAAACCGTTTTGCTCGAGGTGACTTTGGACCTAAAAGAAAATTAGCAAGATCTATGTCACAGGACAAAAGGGAAATATGCTGTTTCACAGATGACAATGTGGAATGTCCCAACCAATGTTGACATAATTTACCTACAGAATATGTGGTATCCATATGGGACAGTGCAAAACGAGGGTCAGGTCTACTTTGTGTAAACCCATTTGTGGTATTCAAAAAGCGTAGTTGACATGCATTTGAGCTCATGGGCCACAATAACAATCCCAAGGGGTCAATATTCGAAGAGTTGAGGGTGCCGTTCTGAAACATGACAGTTAACTCCTCGATTGTGTAGTTGGTATGTGTCTGCCATTCGTTATGAGCAGCCAATAACGGAATGGATGGAGCATTTAAATTTTTAGCTGTGGCCAAACCATAGCAAGTCGTCTGTTGCACCGTCTCATTTAAAAATATGAGCTGAGATGGTTTCAAACACGCGCGATGCAAGGATTCTGTGCCCTGCACTTGCCAAATTTGGTACCCCAAATGGATTTTAAATCAACGGTGTCCTTCCAGTGATCATAACCTTTCAGGGACAAATCAGCTATGAAGGACAAGGAGTAAATTAATCTAGTATGGGTCAGCATAAATTTGGTTCGGGCAGGCATCTTCAATTTAAAAAAATAGGACGCAGGTTCAGTAAGATTGTAACCAGTAAAATACATAAATTTACTTAGTTGTGTCTTTGAGCTCCCCGGTAACGGGGTTGGGCAATGTTCCCACTGGGTATAATTAAAATATGGTCTCTAAGTATTAGTTTTGTGTAAAAAATGATGGCCATAATGTTGGTAACAGAATAAATCTGCATAATTTGCCAAATTCAAATACAAATCCTCAGTGTCAAAAGCAGTATAATATTTTAAATCTGAAAATAATGAATAAGCAGAGTTAACACCCCAGTCATCAGAGTGTATTCCAGGCAAAACCACATCTCCTAAAGAAACGCAGAATACGTATGGAATGTTCAAAGTCTCGGTCGGGCCATGGATATCGAATGGTACTTTATCCCAAACTATACCATCAACAATTGGGAAGGCTGAAATATTAACTAGGGCTTGATCTCTTTTCTTTTTATGAGATGAAGTGTGTGGGGCCAGAACTCCGTTAACCAAGTTTACAGCAGAGCGTTCAGGTAAGTAATAGTCATTAATCAACAGGAAAAACACAGTCACGAACCCAATTCACATGAAGAGGAAAGTCATCGTCAGCACCATCCAGACATATGTCCAGGGCGTGACCAGGTAAGTCTTTTTGAACCAGGGATTAAAAGACTGGTACGAGTAGGGGTTTCTGCCACAGATGATGACAACAATGATGTATCCAAAAAAAAGCTATTACGGTCCATATAGTAACCACTGGACCCCAGCTGAAACAACGGTGGCTGTTCTTCATTGGAAGGTGACTGAATTGTACTTTCAGGAATTTCAATTAAAACTTCAACTGGAGGCGAAGCATACTCATTATCCACAGTTGTAGATGTAGAAGGTAAAACAATCAACGAATCAATTGAAGATTCCTTCTCCCCCTTCATTTGTTGGGGATTATTTGTGAAAACAGAACCAGCGTGGAATGCTTTTAGGCATACTATTCAGTATCGGCCATATGGTGTAGCTTGACATGCTCAATTGAAATGTAGCGATTATCCTTACTACCAGGTAGTGGAGGCAGGATCACAGTACGAGTGCCCTTCAAACCAAGGACTCTGACCGGTGCACGGTATGATGGACCAAATTCTTTTTTGTTCTCCACCTTCTCTCGGACCAGATCTCCAACTTTAGGAAGCCAGCCAGAAACCGGAATCAGCACAGCCGCATCTGTGGAAGAGGGAAAATGGGCTCTTGCTTGTGAATCACAAGACTTTTGTAGATCCTGTAACATAGCACAATGGTTATTTACATGAAATGTTGCGGCAGCTGCCACAACATCTAGACCACCAAGGTCTGGCACAAACATTTTAATGCCAAAGAGCATTTTGTATGGGGTCCGCCCACCCAGAGATCTTCTAGGGAGATTATTAAGTGCACGTTGAACTCCATATAGATGAGTCAACCAGCCCGACCAGTACCTAATACTCTAGCCTTTAAAGATTGCTTTAAGTCACGGTTCATTCGCTCCACAACAGAATTGCCCTCAGGCCGATATGGCGACGAGAATTGCACCTGCACCCCCAGAGACTTCATCACATCCCGGTAAGCCTTAGAGGCAAAAGCAGGACCTTGGTCATAATGGAAGGTGCCACAGGCAAATGTCCCTACAAAGGCACGCAAATCTTTTATAACAGTTCGAGCGTCAGCACTATGTTGGGGCCAAACCCAAAGGAATCTAGTGCACGAATCGACTGCAACCAAGATATACTTAAAAGCAATATCAGATGTCAAAGGACCGCAGTGATCAAGATAAATACAACTAAATGATTGATTTGAAATGTACAGTTGAGTGTGGGGTGGACGTGAAACAGTTGAAGGCTTAATCTGGTGCCAAATGTCACAGGAAGGAACATATTTACGAGCCTGTTGCTATAAACCACGCCACCAAAAACGTGGCTGCAAAAGGGAAATAGTCGCTGTCACTCCTGCATGTGCAGAAGCGACGCCTTCATGTGCAGCTATGATCAAAGAAAGTCTGCGGTCCTTGTTGGGAATCAGCTGATCACCAACGGATGGAATAGTTGCAAATGGAATTTGTTCAGACGACAAGTGGTATGTAGAACTTGAAGGGAAACCTTGGGGAAACTTTGTTCCCTCCTTTGTCGCAGCTATAGCCGCAAGAATATCATCATCAATTTAGTCATAGACCTAGTGACAGCTGCTACGGAACAAGTGGCTACTGCAGATTTGGCTGCCTCATCAGCCAGCGAATTACCAACAGCGTGTGTTCCCACATGTTGATAGCCTAAAATATGAATAACATGTGTGAGTGGCAAACGTTCCTTAAGAGCGGCCACTCAGACCCTAAGCGTTTTAAGCTTAATTGCGCTGCCTTTAGAATCACGAAAATCATTTTGTGTCCAGAAGAACAAATTGTCATTGAAGGATTGTACACAGTAGAACGAATCGCACACTACAAGTGTAGGAACTTCCGGATCAGCAAATTCAAGTGCCAAAGCCAAAGCACATAGCTCAGCCAATTGAGCTGTGCAGTCTCCAAGAGATTGTGTGTGCACCAAGGAGGACTTGAAATCCCCATCAACAATCGTACCTGCCACAATCGCGCAGGCTGCAGAACCAATGGCTGGCTGCACAGATCCATCAGTGTAAATAATGCATTTGTACTGATCAATGATAAAGGTGGAGGATGAACATGTTCATATTATAAAAACTCCTGTGTTTGCAAAGAAGGGTCAAAGATAAAGTTGACATCAACCGACGTCAAAGAATTAGCCCATTGTATCCACCGAGAATGCAAGGATTTAGAATTAGGGACACTAGCCTTTGTGACTGCTTCTAAAGCAGGTACTGGCAAGACCATGAAAATGCATTTACCCTGAGCCAGAGAGCGTTCTTTCAGAATCGCCATCTGAACAGCAGTTAAAATCTTTTCTGTAGAAGAGAAACGCATCTCAGCAGGAGTATACAAATGCGATTTATAAGCAATGGGGACAGTGTCCCCTTCATTGAAAGTTACGTAAGTGAATCCTAATGCTCCTGGTACAATCCGTATGACCAAATTAGATGTATTATCTCTTGTTAACAAGAATTGCGTCGCAAGCAGATCAGACTGCAAGGACCGAAGTACTGCTGTATGTTCCGGAAGCCAACAGGAAGACGAAAAAGAGGGTTGTATCAACACGTATAGCGGTTTGATACACTGGGCATAATCAGGAATGTAAGTTCTGCCAAAATTTAAAAAAAACAGCAAAGACTGCAATTTTTTTAAGGGTAGAAGGCGGCTGCAATTGAGCACATTTCTCTAAAAAGTGGGGGGCCAACCCCCTACCTTCGTTATTGAGTTCATAACCAAGGAAAAGCACTGCCAGAAAGCAATGTGTGATTTTGCAAAATTAAATTTGTAGCCTAAGTTCGCAAAATGTGTGACAATGCGATCAACACGCATAAGATGAGGATTCATCTCATCATCAGTCAAATAAATGAAATCGATGTACAAAAAGGCATCAGGTGTTATATTCCATATAGGTACCCCAATATAGGCCCGGGTAACATCCCAACCTTTCACCTATATTCGTCCCTACATTACATACATAACGGGCATTTAGGACTGACCCTTTACCTAGTTACAGTACTGCTTACAGAACGTGGGGTTGTCCCTGAACAATAGCCTCATACAGTATGCATGAGGATTCTTGGAAACTCAGCAGGACTACCATCTCCTGCATAATAACTATGTACAAGGTTTATTCCCGACGTCATCCTAAGTCCGACAATGGCACAGCAAGGTAGAACCCCTGGGGACACCTTTGGGTATATAAACATCACATCTTGCTGAGATAGTCAGAGGAGATCAGGACTTCCCTGCTGACACACTGACGCGAAACGCTGAGGTTCCTTCATTCAGATACTCCAGCTCGCAGTGGTCTAACATCCCTTGCGGGGTGTCCAGCTCAAGACCAAGACGGGGTCCCACAGTCTCTCACTTCAGGTAATGGGGTTGACTTTATCCTAGAGGGATTCTTGGCTTAACACCTACATACATACTAGGCACACTTAGGTACATCTAGTTAGGGTAGCATCATAGGAGTACACATTTTATTGTCATGTATTTTATATACTTGCCTGTATTCATGGTTATAGTAAAATGGTAGAAATCTACCATCTTTTTATTTTCTTAGTGCTTCTAATCATTTATATCTGTTTCTGTCTAGTGGTTGTTTCAGCACACCTATTTTACACTAGAATAACGACTGTTCAATGAATGCTTATTGGAAAACGTCCATACAGTTTATTCTGTGTATCTCTCTGAGACTTGGTGAGCACGAGTGACTGAGCGAAAAGTAGTACACTGTTTCCACAGGTCTGAGGGATCAGTGTTGTCATGTTCGATAGTTGCCAATAACTATTCTCTCCTTGGTAGTAGGAGTTCTAGTGGCGCAGTGAGCTAGCTGGTACACAGGCCAACATACCCGGTGGGGGTGTCTAGAATCAGTCTGACACCAGTCCTACAGTTTATGTTGTCTAAACGTGCAGATCTTATATAGGTTTATAAGAACTACATGACACAGGGTCAATTTCATGTAAAATTGAAACAATGCGTGCCACAAACACGCCAGGGCTATTCTTATATCCCAAAGGCAATCTCGTATATCGTCTCTGATTGCCTAAGGCACTGAATGCCGTCAAATCACAGCTCTCTGGTACCAAAAAATGGCTGAAGAAGCGGTTGGAGATATCCAAAGTAGTTTTATACTTTTTTCGAACAATGTTATTCACTAACGCCGAGCTATGGGTGTTCTGAACCGCAAAGGTACAAACACGACTGTTCAAATGCCTTTAATCTAAATCTATACGATATGAACCGTCCGGTTTTAATATCGGAAAAAGAGGATTATTCATCGACGAAACACATGGTTCAATTACACGCTGGGATTCCAATTGAGTCAAGATGTCACTCACGGACGCTTTTGCGGATACGTTTTAATTGGATACTGTGGTTGGGGCTGAGGTGTAGAACGCAAAGGAATCACATGTACTGGAGAATCCTTGTCCCAACCCGCCTGATCGCGATATAAGACCGGAGCTAAGGATTTTTTTTTTAACACATATTTTATTCATTTTTTCAAATAACAAAACATAAAAAAGAAGCATACAAGATATCATTGCCAGTATCGCTAATATGCGGCCAGTGCTATCACAGTTATACTTTGGTAAAAGTCTTCAGCAATAGATACTTTAATACTAAGGGCCAATAATCCAGTCGAGCAATTGAACATACAATATACATATCTCCATCGTCATAGTGATTCAATGCAAACAAAAGGACAAATAAAATAGAGTAACCCACCCCCACCCTTAAAATAATAACTACACTGTCCCACCCCCCTCCCAATTCAGACTCACTTCAGTATTTAACATAGGTTGTAGGGCGGCAGGCCCACTGAGTTCCGCCCAGCAGGTATCTTTGTCGAACTTTTTTGTCGTACGTTGTCAATGCACTAATTGGGTACTCATAGGGTCTGTTATATATCTACTCTCATATATTTGCTACACAGCCTGTTAATTGTACCAAGCCAACAGTGTAGTGAAGGTTCAGCGGCAGTAAACCGTTCCAACATCACATTCCATTCCAACGAAATGGGGTTCTTACGTAGGCCTCTATTTTCTTCCCGTTTGATCTCCATGCCTTCGGCTCTGCCCCATCTAACCACCTCATTATGCTATCCCAGCACTGTTGGGGGCAACGCAGATTTCCAGCACATCGTGATGGACCGTGACCGGAGCTAAGGATAATGCCCACCTCGAGGCACAAGCCATTTTATTGTCATCAGTCACATATTGTGAAAAACTGGGTAGAATAACATCTTCCCCTCTAGAGGAAGCCAAGACAAAAGGGGGAGGCCAATCAACCTCCGCCAATAAAATATCATATGAAGTAAGATTCTCCCAAAAGACTGCTTTTATGGGGCGTTTAATGTCACCTTCAATTTGGAGGCTTACTTCATAAGAGCCTATCAGGAGGAGCAACTCGAGTATCAGCTGTTTCTACGGTAATAAAACTGTCAGTTGCTTTCACCTCCAGACGCTGGTGCAGTGTCTGCCGCACTATGGTAACCTCCACCGCGCTGTCGAGGAGGGTTACCACCCAACTCCTGTCAAGGAGCAGGGTTCTCACCATCTGAGGCATACTTTGCAGTCAAAGCAGCAACTTTTTTCTTCTGAAATGGGGCACGATATTGAGGTGGTTCCTCCGGCTTGACTTTTACATCAAACTGGCGTTGCGGGTCATGTCTGGATTGCGTAGACTCGCCTTGTCTGCGATCCTGTCGCCCTCCTCTGCCGAATTGCTGATCCGACGATTCCTGAAATGAACGAGGAGAACGAGGATCAGGAACCTGGAACCTTTCTGGTGTTTTAATTTTTGAGCGGTCACGCATATCATATCTACGTTCAGAAGCGTCAGGTGGAGGCGAACCCGCACGAGAACTAGGCTTCTGTGGTTGCTGCCGCTGATTCTTGTTCCAAGCCTTTTTAGGAAAGACTGAATGACCATCCTTCTCAGGAGGGAGTTTAACCTGTGCCTGTGTAAATGGTTGAATCCCCAAGCTATTGCGACCTAAAGATGTATACACAGCCGCAATATTAATCGGCAACTGTCGCTGCCGATCCACTTCCGCCACCGCTGCCAGGCGTTGACGTACTTGTAAGCAAACTACCTCACCCTTAATATTGGCCAGAATCATATCGAAGAGAATAGGGAACATTCCCACTAACTTCATCCCCAAATCCAGGGCTAGACCAGCCCCATGCTCATCCTGTACCTTCTTCAGAACGTTTGGTAGAACGCTCATGGAGGGGGTGCCAAAGCACAGTGTATACACTGAAGCAAACACCGTCCCCCAGGTGGTGCAGTCAGCCAAAGAAGGAATCAGACCACTCAGCAAACTCATTGTAAGGATCCTCTGTTTTTCAACAGGAGTTGTGTGGGGACAAACTGCCTCCAGTTGCTAAGATTTTTGTGCAAGGCAAAACAGCAAGTCATCACGGTTTTGAGGACGATTGCCCAATCACAGAATTAATCATAATGGGGCTAATCACAAGTCCACCGCCGTGTCCTGATGGTGGAGGAGCAGCTCCAGCCGGAGCTGCCTGAAGTGCACAAGCCATAAACGGTATGACTCGTCTATGAAGAAGAATTAACTGTGTATACAATTGGCGCAGCTCTGCGATAGTAACATTGAGATAATTCGGATGTGGTGTAAAACCAGCCAAAACAGGCCTGGTGGCCCCAGCGATAGACAAGGGGCCCATTCAAACCAAAGAAATAGGGTGAGGAAGGGCACCATTAAACCAAATGGTATGCTCCCAGGATGTCAACGGAACTTCAAGTAACGCATAAGGACGATACGCTTGAGGAGGCGCAACGGGTGTATATTCATGGAACAAATTATCATTTCCATCTACAGCCGGAAATGTAACCCACAAATAAAATACTTCAAAGCAGTATGCTGGATTAGCTTCAACCACAAAAATAATATTTGCCCCTGCATTGGAGACTCCGCGTTGAGTCAAAAAAGCGTAACCGCAGCGCGATTAGGTGCCGCAATTGCGACAGCTTGTGCCATGTTTATAAAGAAAGCAACTAACAAAACGGTAGCGCGAAACAGGGTAAAAAAACCTTTAAAAATTCAAGCTTGAAAAACCTATAGAAATAGGGGTACTCTAGAAATACAAGAGGCTAAGCCCCCCCACCACGGACATCTTGTGGTATTGTGGACAAGCACAAGCGCTACTCAGGGGTCTCGTGAATAAGTACCAGACCAAACGTTGGTGGTGCCATGTTGCAGGGATTCTGCCCAAAAACAGAACTATGCACAGAATTATAGGACCTTGGTGTATAGGGACTGAGTCATCCTACCACCTTAGTACCCATGAGCCTAGGACCGACTAGTTATAGTGTCTCACTTGCTCTCCTACTCACTCACAGAGAAACAAATGATTAGACACCCCAGACCACAACACTCCCAGATCTCTCAGGAATCGCGGTAACAAGACACACCCTTTTGGTCACTCTCTTGTTCTTGTCCACAGTAAAATCTGACAGAGACACGAAACAGTTTAAAATATTTATTTTAACTAACGTGCCCTAACATGCAGTATACGTGCCACAACAAGCAGGAAAATGCATAGTACAAATACAGTCAGCATAGCAGCTAGTCCATATATCATGAAGGGAGATGTCATCATGAAAAGACAATGGAGCCTAACCTTCCTCCCCTTGCTAAGAAGCAGTATTACTATATATTAGAAGATCTCTGGGCTTTGTCAGCAGACCCCATACCTTAGCCTATAGATGGTAGATCTTCATCATAAGTGCTGTCTCGCTCTTCTCCCTGGAAAGGTCCCTCTCCAAGTGTGTGCTACCTATTTGTGTATCCTAATAAAAACCAAATTAAGTTGTCCAAACAACAGCTGCATCGGTATGTTTTGTCTAAGGGCTAAGGCCTGGCCAGAACAAAATAACAAGGGGCATTGTTGTTCGACCTTGCTCACAATGTTCAGTCAAAATCCCAGGAACCTCATGTGAAAACTGCCATAGAAGTTATTGAGAAATAAAGTTGAGTAGTAACGTGCGCAAAGCAGCAGGCAAGCTGCAGCGTGCTCATACTAACTTAGAGAAAACGACAAACAATGTCCCTATGGGCCATGTGACAGAATAGCCAGGAAAAAGATGGGGCCCCTTTTAAGTTTACATGAAAAACAATAGATTTCGCAAGCGCTTTGCAGGCGAAACCTAAAAAGAGTCCTGTCCCTGCTTATGAATCGCTTCCAGACATGTTCCTGCTATTTACAAAAAGAGAGGTTTGGGGCAATTCATGCATCACCTATTTCTTATGTGGATCATTGTATAGACAAAAAGATCTTTCATTTACCGGAGTGCAAGAGTCAAAAAAGGACAAACCTCTTTCCTTTCAACGTCAGAGGGAACTCCTACATACTATAAATACACTAATGACTCAGCACAACCTTACACACTTCCCCGTGGTAAGACAAGAGATTCCTTATTTAGCTATCAACGATAATATAGCTTGAATGCACAGACTCCTTCTTCATCATCATTGTTGGACTTGGCCCGTTTGGCAGGTTCACCCCTAAACTTTTTGCCTGTTAATGTGACCTGATATTAGTAGTTTTTGGCCTCTGCGCACTTTAGCACTGTGTCCCAGTGTAAAGTGCGTGTGCACTCTGAGTGCGTGTGGTGAGATTGGCCTGCCCTCCCATAGGAATGCATGGGGGATATGTGTGTCCATGATAATTCCTGGTGTGAGAGGAGTGCAGGGGCGAGTTTAGTATGTGCGAACTCGTGAGAATAAATGCTGCGCAATGGATTCCCCCGCATTTGTGTGAGCGGAGCGGGAGCCTACCCCGCACTGGTGTTGATTTTATTGAGCGGGAGCCCACCCCGCATTGTGGAAGTGAGGAGCGGGTGCCCACCCCGCATCGTTGCTTATTTTATCGAGCGGGAGCCCACCCCGCATTTCAGAGTGCTTTGGCGGGAGCCCCCGCGCAGTTTTTGCGCATTGAAGCGGGAGCCTACCCCGCATTGCCGCCGCACTAAGGAGCCGCCGGACCGGCCGAGAAGAAGCCGGAAGTCAGGCGCCTGCTGCCTGACTCGGGGTAGGGCCCGGTCCAGGAAGCTGACGGCCGGCCGAGGCAGCCAATTGTAGCGCGGCCAGAAGAGTGGTAGCGGAAGGAGGGCGGGAGCCTACCCCGCCTCCGTGACCACGAGACGCAGCCGAGTTGTCCCGTGTTTGGAGGCAGCCGAGGCAAAGAGTCTCATGGAGGAGCCCCAGTGAAGGGAAGGGGCCTCCTTGAAGTCGGCTGGGAGCCAGCAGCGACCCCGGACGGAGCGAGGACACTGCCAAAAACAAGAGGGAGAGCCCGGTGAGTGGGGCTCGGTGATTCACTGGTGGTTGGGGGGTGCGTAGGGGGACACTGTCGGTGCCCGCCCCCCCCCTGCGGTTGCCCATGGGATACCGGGGGTGTCCACGCTGTATTTCCACAGCTGCCCCGCACGACAGTGGGCAGCTGCAACGTTGGGGCACACTTGTCCCAAGAGTCCCAGAGTTGAGGGAATCAAGGCACAGTTAGTGCCCAGAGAGGTGCATATATCCCAGCTGCCCCGCTTGCAGAGGGCAGCTGCACCGAGGGGGTGATTTTATTTAGAGACCCCCCACTTCGCTTTGCTCACAGCTTCGCCGCATCAGAGCGGGCAGCTGCAACGTGTTGGCATATGAGTAGAGAGTCCCAGAGAGGGGCTCAGGAGGCACGCTGGTGCCCGGGCTCATTTTTACAGCTGGCCAGCAAGTAGTGGGCAGCTGCCACGTTTAGGTTGTGCATCTGCGCACTTTGCTTTGCTGCTGTTGCAGCCAGCCCTGACATTGCTGGACATAGGGCATTTGAGCCCCTGTGAGAGGCCAGTTGGCCTGGGGGCCAGTTCCAGGTTGTGTGCCCCCGATTGGGGCACCCTGTGTTTATGATGATTATTGCCTAATGTGTTTATGCATCATGATTCTTGCCTAATGTACTTTTACGTATGAGGTTGGTGCATAACGTGCGATGCTAATGAGATTTATGCCTAATGAGATTCATGCCTGATATGATTTAGGTGTCCCATCTTTTATGTTGCAGGTTAATGCTGAGTACAGTATTATACCAGTAGTTACTGGTTGTGCATTATGTATAATTAACTTGTGCATTTCTGAAGGTTCTGACCGTGGCCCGATTGGCCCGGCCAGGTGTAAATAATCCCCTGTAAATACTGCCTGGTGCCCGTTGGCACAGTGTACATTGTGTGATTATGATCTAATGTGGTTATTATAATACAAAGGCTATTTTTATATTTAACCTTGTGTGGAGTTCCTTTTGTGGTGTGCCTAGTGTGTTGCTGCTGTGAGTGTGTGTTGCGCAAACGCTTTACACATTGCCTCCGGGATAAGCCTGACTGCTCGTGCCAAGCTACCAAGGGGGTGAGCAGGGGTTATCTTGGATGTGTAACTCCCTTGCCCTGACTAGAGTGGTGGTCTCTGCCTGGCTTTGGCGCAAGCCTTAGCCAACCAGAGATCCCATTTCTAACATTGGTTGTCAGCGGTGAGGATAGGACTTGCGTTTGCGCAGTACCACAGCGACAACTGGTTGCACTACAAACTCTGCATTTAGATAATCACGTGTTTGGGGATTATTGATCTGAGTTTTATTTTAATTCTTCTCCTGAAAGTGTCATTTGTAAATTGTATACTCTTGCTTCAGCTCAGGCACCTAGGTCTCCTGTGTTGCACGTGTCCCTGAGCGTCCTGCCAAAATGGAGTCTGCTTTTAATTTTTGTGGTCTGTTTAGATACAGTATGTGGGAGTTAGTGGAGTTCTGTGAGGAGAGAGACATAGCAGTGAGTGGGTCAGACACCCAGTCAAAACTTAGGGAAAACCTGATCCAATGGCAAAAGGATGAATGGGAACGTGAGCGCAATGAGGAGAAGAGGGCCCTGGCCGCACGCCAAGAGGGTGGTGGGTCTGAGGGGAGCACTGAGGAGTCTGAAGAGGAGGAAGAAAATGACAGGACAGGGACGCCAGTAGATAGTGAGGACCCCATAGATAGGACCCCCTTGCTGGGTCCAGTGTCTGGGGCAGCGCCCCATCCCTTTCCCTGTCCCCAGAGGAGTGGGTAGATAGGAGGGAAGAAAGGGAGTATCAGCTGGCTTTGGAGAAGCTCAGGTTAGAGCATGCCAAGGAGATAGCGCAGCTGAGTGTGGAGGAGAAACAGTTAGAGACCGAGAGGGTCCTAGCACAGGAGAGGATGGCGAAGGCTGAGAGGGCCTTCACCAAGGAGAAATTAGCTCTTGGTATGTCCTCTGAGTGTAGTTTTAATAGTCTGGATTCACCAGTAAGGGTGGGATCCAGTGGTGGCAGCAATATGGAGTCCAGTGCAGGAAGTCCCATTCCCAATTCCCAAAGTATGGTACCTTGTTCCCAAGAAGAGAAGTACAGGTTGAAGTTCAGGGGCAGTAAGAAACTGTCTCACCAGTCTTGGGGGCAGTTTGCGGATGACTGTAATGATGCACTGGCTGATTGGGTGACGGTTAACACGGAACAGAATTTTGAAGGACTGTTCGATCTGGTTATCCGAGAGCACATGCTCAGTTGTTGTTTTCCGGGGTTGCGCCAACACCTGTTGGAGTGTGGGGTTTCTGATCCATGGGATCTTGCATGGGAAGCAGACCTCTGGGAAAGTGCCCGAGGCTCTGAAGAGGCGTTGGGGAGTGATCCCAAAAGTAGTGGCTCAGGTATCTTCCCGTCCTGTATTGGGGAAGAGGTTCAGTGTAGCCCAGCTAGGTCCCAGTGTAGTGGGAGGGGTGTAGGGGCTCACGTCCTGTCTCAGTGGAGTAGGAGTGAGTGTGGGACTGAGTGTCCCCAGGTGCCCAAAACCCAGACTCAGAACCTGGATGGTTTCTTCAGGGAACACCAGGTTGGGAGCCTAGGCTGTCCTGTTAGTCCATTTGAGGAGGATCTCCTAGTGTCTGGAGAACCTGGAGCGTCTGTAAATAGAGCTCCAGTGGTTCTGGTGTCTGGCAGTGCCGCTCCAGTTGGGAGGGTACAGAAGTCCGGATTGAGGGGTGAGAGGGGGATGTGTTCCCCAGTGGAAGAACCAGTGGGTCAGGGACCAGCCAGTAGGGCTGAGTCCCCTTGGAGTGACCAGGGTGACACCACTTCTGTTCTGGGGGATCTTTGCGCACTGTCAGGTGGACAGGGGACGGGAGATCTGCGCCAGGCAGACTGGCACACAACACATAAGTCATGTGTTACCCTCGGGGGGCTACTGTGCGAGTCCCCAGAAGTCCTGGAGTGCCAGGCAAGTACTCAGCCAAAGGGTTTAGACCTAAGGATGGGAGGCCAGGTTCAGGATCTGCCTGACCTGGAGGGAAGGACGTCTGTAACCAGTGTCCTGACCGGTTCATCTTCCAGGGGTACCGCTCCCGTTGGGAGGGTGCAGAACTCTGGAAGGGGGTGCAGAGGGAGGGAGGGAGTCCTCGCCTCTGACCCCGGTGCAACCTGAAGGGTTAGACCCTAGGTTGGGAGACCAGTTGTGGGAGAGAGGTCCTGAACTGGTGGGAGAGTTGTGTTCTGAGGGTGCTTCTCCAAGGAGGAGAGGGCGGAACCCTAGAAGGAGAGGTAGGGGGAGGAGAGCCTCACCCGTGACTTCTGGTCCGCCTGAGGGTGCAGACCCTAGGCTGGAGGATCAGTGGCAGTCTAGACCTGCCCTGATGAGGGGAAGAGTGGAGAATGGCTACTATGTGCCAGGGGTTACTACCCCCTACTCTATGAATGGGCAAGGACCAGTGGCATCTGGGTGGCCTAGGGCCTGGTCCTGGCCGCGGACAGCTAGGGAGTACCAGTGGGGTAGCCCAGTTGCTCCGGACAGCTTTTTCAGAAGGAACCACATGGGTTCACCGTGGCATAGAACAGGAGGGTGTCCCTGCAGTTGCAGGCCCGCGTCCGTGTTCTATCGCCCCAAGCAGGGAAGCCCATCACAGTGGTGATTGGTCTGCCCTGCGTTTTGGCTGGAAGGGGGTTGTGTTGGACTTGGCCCGTTTGGCAGGTTCACCCCTAAACTTTTTGCCTGTTAATGTGACCTGATATTAGTAGTTTTTGGCCTCTGCGCACTTTAGCACTGTGTCCCAGTGTAAAGTGCGTGTGCACTCTGAGTGCGTGTGGTGAGATTGGCCTGCCCTCCCATAGGAATGCATGGGGGATATGTGTGTCCATGATAATTCCTGGTGTGAGAGGAGTGCAGGGGCGAGTTTAGTATGTGCGAACTCGTGAGAATAAATGCTGCGCAATGGTGTGCGCAGATTTATTGTGACTAGTGGAGAAGTGCCACTTTTAGAAGTTGGCATTTCTGTGTGCTGTGTGTCTGCCTGCCTGATGTGGAGTGCATGTCTGGCTTGTGATTGACAGGGGCTGGGTGGTGTGCTTGGCTCCAGGAGCCAAGATGAGTCTGCCCAGTGGTGAATAGGGAGATCTGCATGTAGATGGGAGAGAGGAGTTGCACCTGGGACCTGAATAGGGCTGTGCCTTCCCTCCACAATGCTGGCTCCGCCCCCTGTGGTGCGTCTGAGCACCTAGCCCCCACCTGACAAATAGGAGAGGAGCTGAGCCCAACAAAGTGCTCCAAAGCTCCCCCAAACCAGTTGCATCTGGTTTTCCCCCAGCCCTGTGCTGTGTGACAAAGGGGGATATGTGTATAAAAGAAGGGGCTGTGACCCCATGAAAAGTTGTTCTTGTGCTTACTTGGACTAGCGGCTGGCTGGCTGCCAGCCTGCCAGGAGGAACCGCCGCTGGGGGTGGACTTGCTGCCCTGCTAGGCAGCTGATGGTCTGCTGGCCTTGGAGCCCCCAGCGTGCTGGCCTGCCTGTGTTTTTATGTGCCCAGCTTTTGCCCTTATCAAGCTCCAGGACGAAAGGACCGCGTGGGCCCTGCAGCGCTGAGCTGCTCATCAGGAACAGGGAATCCCCGGCGTAGGGATTCCTCGCATTTGTGTGAGCGGAGAGGGAGCCTACCCCGCACTGGTGTTGATTTTATTGAGCGGGAGCCCACCCCGCATTTTGGAAGTGAGGAGCGGGTGCCCACCCCGCATCGTTGCTTATTTTATCGAGCGGGAGCCCACCCCGCATTTCAGAGTGCTTTGGCGGGAGCCCACCGCGCAGTTTTTGCGCATTGAAGCGGGAGCCTATCCCGCATTGCCGCCGCACTAAGGAGCCGCCGGACCGGCCAAGAAGAAGCCGGAAGTCAGGCACCTGCTGCCTGACTCGGGGTAGGGCCCGGTCCAGGAAGCTGACGGCCGGCCGAGGCAGCCAATTGTAGCGCGGCCAGAAGAGTGGTGGCGGAAGGAGGGCGGGAGCCTACCCTGCCTCCGTGACCACGAGATGCAGCCGAGTTGTCCCGTGTTTGGAGACAGCCGAGGCAAAGAGTCTCGTGGAGGAGCCCCAGTGAAGGGAAGGGGGCTCCTTGAAGTCGGCTGGGAGCCAGCAGCGACCCCGGACGGAGCGAGGACACTGCCAAAAACAAGAGGGAGAGCCCGGTGAGTGGGGCTCGGTGATTCACTGGTGGTTGGGGGGTGCGTAGGGGGACACTGTCGGTGCCCGCCCCCCCCCTGCGGTTGCCCATGGGATACCGGGGGTGTCCACGCTGTATTTCCACAGCTGCCCCGCACGACAGTGGGCAGCTGCAACGTTGGGGCACACTTGTCCCAAGAGTCCCAGAGTTGAGGGAATCAAGGCATAGTTAGTGCCCAGAGAGGTGCATATATCCCAGCTGCCCCGCTTGCAGAGGGAAACCTCACCGAGGGGGTGATTTTATTTAGAGACCCCCCCCCTTCGCTTTGCTCACAGCTGCACCGCATCAGAGCGGGCAGCTGCAACGTGTTGGCATATGAGTAGAGAGTCCCAGAGAGGGGCTCAGGAGGCACGCTGGTGCCCGGGCTCATTTTTACAGCTGCCCAGCAAGTAGTGGGCAGCTGCCACGTTTAGGTTGTGCATCTGCGCACTTTGCTTTGCTGCTGTTGCAGCCAGCCCTGACATTGCTGGACATAGGGCATTTGAGCCCCTGTGAGAGGCCAGTTGGCCTGGGGGCCAGTTCCAGGTTGTGTGCCCCCGATTGGGGCACCCTGTGTTTATGATGATTATTGCCTAATGTGTTTATGCATCATGATTCTTGCCTAATGTACTTTTACGTATGAGGTTGGTGCATAACGTGCGATGCTAATGAGATTTATGCCTAATGAGATTCATGCCTGATATGATTTAGGTGTCCCATCTTTTATGTTGCAGGATAATGCTGAGTACAGTATTATACCAGTAGTTACTGGTTGTGCATTATGTATAATTAACTTATGCATTTCTGAAGGTTCTGACCGTGGCCCGATTGGCCCGGCCAGGTGTAAATAATCCCCTGTAAATACTGCCTGGTGCCCGTTGGCACAGTGTACATTGTGTGATTATGATCTAATGTGGTTATTATAATACAAAGGCTATTTTTATATATAACCTTGTGTGGAGTTCCTTTTGTGGTGTGCCTAGTGTGTTGCTGCTGTGAGTGTGTGTTGCGCAAACGCTTTACACATTGCCTCCGGGATAAGCCTGACTGCTCGTGCCAAGCTACCAAGGGGGTGAGCAGGGGTTATCTTGGGTGTGTAACTCCCTTCCCTGACTAGAGTGGTGGTCTCTGCCTGGCTTTGGCGCAAGCCTTAGCCAACCAGAGATCCCATTTCTAACAATCATTAATTCCTTTATTGACAGTTCCTTTAAAATATCTTGCTGCCTCGTCCTTACAGACATCTTCAGGGTTTTGGTGAGTCTTTCTATTTCAACCAGCAGGAAAATTAATATGCAGTCACCCACATCACACGTTTCCGTGTTTAAACTCACTAGTTCCGTATTGTGACTAAGCACACTTCTGAATCATTTTATCCTTTATTAACTACTGTCCATGTCTTCCGCTGTGAAACACCGTAGTAGCACTCACATCAGAAAGTTTTCCTTTAAAGGGGTGGGGCAGATTTACAAGCCCCTTGCAACACTTTAACGCTGCAGTTGCATCACTTTTGTGACGCAGCGGCGTCGTAAACAATGCGCCAAGTTGCAACACATTTACAACATGACGCAACTAGGGAGATGCATCACGTTGTAAAGCCCTCCGTCACATTATACCTGCGTCAGGTATAATCTATGCAGGGTGGGCGTTCCCACACAAGAAAGCCTTGTAAAAGTGACGCAGTGAAATCTACAAGATTTCACTGAGTCACTTTTACGACGCCACTGAGTCAAAACCTTACGCCTGCTTGAAGCAGGCGTAAGGAGTGACGCAGCACAATAAGTATAGGCCGCCCCTGAGCATTGCTGGAGTTTCGTCGCGCTTGCGACACGACTCCAGCAATGCGTTACCTTTACGCCGACAGATGCGTCACGCATCTGTCAATTTTTGCGCCACGGTGCCTCGAATTGTAAATGCGACACATCCATGGTGGCGCAAGGGTTTTTTTTTACGTGACTCAAATTAACTGACGCATCTCTGCTGATATGCAGAGATGCGTCAGTTCTTGTAAATCTGCCCCGGTATGTTTATTTCCTCAGGTATCAATATTGTATAGGCAGGATTCTTCTGATTTATTGAGCACGGTGGCTCCCATCAAACTCCAACACCACTGATTCCAACTAAGCGGCCTAATAGAACAGAAAATTACAGGGGTTAATATTATACCAACCCAGTAGCACTCATGTTATGAACCATCGAAGGATGAACAGCAGATCCTGCAGAGATTCAAACCGTGATCTCCAGGTTGCATTTGCCCTTTGGCAGCAGATGCCTTGACTCCCTGAGCTACGTACATTAAGTTGTGTTTGATAAAACCGCACCTGAACTTTGTATAAAAAATAGCTTATTTTAATATCACTATTTCACTTTAAAACTTTGATTGTACAGGTTTATTGGAGCCAGCGGTGTGAAGATCACAGGCGATTTGTATTGGGTCTCCGAGCCTGACCCTGTCCCCTCCAGAAAATTAGTGTTTCCTACGTCCCTTGGTATTTGTCGCAGCAGGCCCCAGGGCGTGGGTTCTGCCCTCTCTCTGCCACATTTTTGCAGTGGCATGTTGGGTTAATCACCCGCTGCAGCGAGAAGGCGGCCCCTGGACTTTTACCCTGGTCTTTATTGCCCTTACTCTGGCTTTTTGACTTTCTCTGATTTTACCTGGCATTCTTCATTCTTTTGGGTGTCACTTACTTTTACCTGCAAATGCCCATAGCTGACACAGCTGTTAACTGGCCTCTTACCAGGTGCATCGCGCGGCGCGTTGTTCAACTGAGACCATTTGCTGTATTGTTTGTTTATTGGCCGAGCGCCACTCATCAATAGTGTTCAACATCCATCAATACTGGACAACAGCAGTTTTAGACTGTGACAGAGGCACTCCCTATTCCGCCTCATTAGGCAGACAGAGATATTCGTCCTACACAGAGCTTAATTTCCCACACAAAAGCCTGTAAATTCATGGTCATATTGTTGCTGACTCCAACACCCCTGAGCATCACCCGGAGAGAGAGCATTGAGTTACGCTGCTGAATATCTGATCATGTGAACTTGAATTTGAATCTGAAAAGCTCTAAATACCATCCAATATCATTGCACGGGTAGTGTTTGGTTGTGTCTGGTCTCACGCAAAGCTATTGCAGATAGCCACTGCCGTCTATTATGATCTAAAGTTGAAAACTAAGCATGACCATACATAAACTGCACACAGGGACATTAGTGCCTAGAACATATCTCTACATGTGCACAACAGGCTGCTGCCTTGTTATCCAAAAGCTGCTATGGCAGCACAGAGGGTGGATGGGCCTGTGCAGGGACTACAAATTAAGCCGGACACACAAGACACTTGCAATCATGAGAGGCTGGCACTCATGACTCCCTTACTGTGAAATGTGCAGCTGAGCCTTGACAACCAAGCACCCAAAACTCAATCAGGACTATTTTCCTAGGGATATGAGAGATAAAGCTTATACGCCACCCCAAAGTGTGCCAACCAGACACCAATGGGATATATAGCAGTGAACTATGTTCTAATGAAAACCTGAACACGGTAAGCTAGGTGAGGGGGAATATTCTAGCGTACATCTAGTCCTAATAAATATTGTATTAGAACTAGGACACGGATACTGACATGTAGACACTGTCCTAAGCCAAATGGGGGACAAACTGGCTGAGATTTAAACCCATGAGTTGGGAATGAATAGAACTACAACCCTCATCCCTGTAGCCAGTTCTTCTCCAATACATGAGCTACCAGATGTTCCACTTGTACCCGAAGAACACTTAAAGGAAAATTATTTTTCTGGTGCTCAGACAAGCAAAGTGTTGGTCAGTACTGGTGCAGACAAGTATGAAAGCAGCTCACTCTCCAGTATTGCTGATTCTTTCTTCCTAAATGTGTGAAACAGCCTTTACCACACAGTCATTACCATGACATGCATTTACCACAAAGTCATTACCCCGCATGCAACATTACCACGTATGCCATTACAACAAATATGTCTTTACAATGAATGTCATTACCACAAGTCATTACCACACATTTATGTGTAAGTATATAGGTAAGTATATGGTAAGTATTTTAGGTAATTCTATTTATTTTTAAAATAGGTGGGTGATTTTTAATACTCAGATATTCATTTAAATACCTGAGTATAAATGTACACAATAATGTAAATATTAATAATATTTTTATAAATGTTCTAAGAAATTTGTAACACTAAAATGTAGAAATGGGATGCAAGGGTTATAGGGGTATGGGGTGTAGTAGTGTATTAATACTCGGGTATGTATATAAATATCTGAGTATTAATTTATACAATATTGTAAATAATAATATTTGTAAACATGTGATAAGAATAATTCTTATCACTTACATTTAGGCACGGGATGCAAGGGGTATACAGGTATTGGATGAAGAGTGTATTAATATCCAGGTATTTATTTAAACACCTGAGTATTAATTCATATAATAATCTAAATACTAATAACATTTTTAAACGTGTTAAGAATATTTTGTAACACTAGAATTTAGACACAATATGCAAGGGATATAGGGGCATTGGCCGGGGAAGTGTATTAATACTCAGGGATTAATTAAATTACTTGAGTATTAAGTTATATAGTAATTTAAAATAAAATTAAAATTTCCTAACATGTAATAAGTAATTTCTAACACTGAGAATTAGGCACGGGATACATGGGTTTAGGTTGGGGAAGTGTATTAATACTCGGGTAGTAATTTTAATGCTTGAGTATTAATGTATACCACAATATTTTTACTAATAATATTTTTTACATGTGCTTAGAAATTTGTACCACTACAATTTAGACACGGGATGCAAGGAATACAGGGGTATTGGGAGGGGAAGTGTATTAATAGTCAGGTATTAGTTTAATTATTTGAGTATTAATTTATACAGACATTTTAAATTACTTCTGTTTTTACTTTAAGCAATGAAGTACGCGGTTGTCTGTCTGTTTTGACAGTTGATCAAGCATTGCGGTGGAGATCGGAAGCAAGGAAGAGCTGCAGTCAGGTAAGAACAACTTTATTTACATTTTAAAAGTATATAGGTGGGGGCGTGGTCTGGCCACGAGCGAAGATGGCTGCCTGAACCGGGAGCTCCGCTGTGAGAAGGGCTCCGGACGGGGGTGGCGGCCTTCATAGTGCGGCTGGGGTCATAACATCGATGCCCCACGAAGTGCTGTGAACCCTGGACCTTGACAGCCTGGGTTCCGACACCGCCAGCGGGCACAACGGGGAGGAAACAGCCTGAGGCTCGGGTGAGTGCGCCGGGCCTAAAGGCACGCTTGCAGCCTCGGCCCTCGCGCAGCCTGCCGACCCCACCTCCCGCTCCTCACGCCCAGCATCCACTGCCCCGGCTCCATTGGTCCCAGCAGGCCCGCCTGGTTGCGCAGCCACAATACCAGCAACGGCATTCCTTCCATGTGCATCGATGGCCCACAACATGCAGTATGCCCTAGACCCCACCAGCCTGGGCCCCGACGCCGCCAATGGGTGCAACGAGGAGGAAGCAGCCTGAAGTGTGGGCGAGCGAGCAGGCCCAGAGGCACGATTACAGCCTCGGCCCTCGTGCAGCCTGACTACCCTGCCTACCGCACCTCCCACTCAGTGCCCACTGCCCCGGTTCCATTGGCACCAGCAGGCCCGCCTGGTCGATGCGGCCACGATACCAGCAGTGGAAATCCCCCCCCCATGGTCCGGGACCCAGGGACTGCAGCGGCCCGGGACCTGACTTCAATTAAGAAGGGAGTGCAGTCTGCAACACAGCCAAGAACGCCGGGCCCGGAGGCAAGCCTACAGCCTTGGCACTCGTGCACCTAATTGCCTCGCATCATGGACCCTGTGTCTAATGCCCAATACCCCTCCCCTCCTGAAATCACCAGGGTTGCGACGCAGCAAGTACACCACAGAACGCCACCACAGAGCAACAACCGAGGAGGGGGGTGTCGTGGGTGTGGCCCCCCAATACATACATGCAGGCAACAAGAAGAGGGGACAGGGACACTCCGCATATTGGACCTTGTATTTATTTATTGCCAATGATAGGGCCACGACGCGGCAAGCATACCACAGGGCGCCCCACAGCACCACGACTGAGGAGGGGGGGGTTGTGGATGTGGCCCCCCCATACCGGAAAGAGGAAGTGGGAGCCAGCATCTTGGGCCCTGTGTTAAGCGCCCAGCACCCTGGCTCCCCCTGGCACCAACAGGGCCGCGACGCGGGAAGCACGCCACTAAGTGCTACAACGGGACCACGACAGCGGAGGGACGAATCGCAGCAGTGCCCCCCGAATAAGGGTAAGAGTTAGTGGGAGCAATTACGGTGGAGGGTGCCAACGCAAGAGAGGGCCTCTTGCTTACGACCCAGCACCCCGGCCCCTCTGACACCAGCGAAGCCATGGCACGGCAAACAGAATAGCGGGCGTGTAGAGAGGGAAGTCATGATCACGAACACATTCCACCCCCGCAACACCACCGGCAAGAAAATCACCCAAAGAGAACTGAACCCCAGCACGTGGCCGATTGAGAAGGAGCCAGGCAGGTTCCCACTACAACCCCTCATGGGAGAACTGGCAAAGTGCCACTGGTACACTCAAGGGCACGACAGAGAACATGCTGGCAAGACGGAAGAGCCTTGCAGAAGACGGGCACGAGCCCCGACCCGCTCCGACACCTCGACATAAGCCGGGACCAAGCGGGAGCCCGCCATCCAGCCCGGGGTAGCCAGAGGAGCGCAGCTGCAGCAGGTCCATAACTGGAACATCAGCATCTTGGTCCCTGTGCACTCTCGCTGCCTACCTGCCCTCCCACAGCACAACGCCATGGGACTGAAGACGAATGTCCACGAACAAAAACAGGAGCAAGTCCTCCAGGCAACTTCTCTTCGCAGAAGCGCTAAAACAACCACGCAATATGTTCACGAAGGGCACTGCATCCCCTGCAAGCGGTCCTCCCTAGACCTCCCCACCACAAAACGAGACCATGGACCGTATCCTGCTGTAAATCTCGTCCGTCAGTCGACGCCTCGAAGGGATGGACACCAATATCTCCTCTCTAGCGGCGGAAGCAAAATCGATTAGAGCAGAAATTGCGGGATTCCACACAAAAGTAAAGGGGTTGGACCAAAGGCTGACGACAGTGGAGGGCCGCCTCGAGTCCATCCACGGCAGGGACCAGGTGCTGCTGGTTCTCCGTAGCAAACTGATAGATTTGGAGGATAACGTCCGCTTCTTCAGATTTTCAGAGAAGATCGAAGGCTGGAATGCCAGAATGTTCCTTTGCGACACCCTCCCGAAGCTGTTGGGCATCACCTTCGACCCGCCACTGGAGATACAGCGCGCCCATCGCATCAGCCCCCCACGCAAAGACTTTGCAACACGACCACGTCCCCTCATTGCCTGCTTCTCAAGACACGAACAGGCGAGGCAGCTGCTGGCCACAGCACGCACCAGGGGCTCTTTCTCATAGGATGGCCACAACATACGCCTGGCCGCAGACTTTTCCAGGGAGACCAACGACCACCGCAAGGCATTCCTTTCCATGAGACCCCAACTGCTTCAGATGGTCATCAAGTATGGCCTCTTTGAGCCTGCCCGCTTCTGTGTCACCAAAGACGAGGTCTCCAAAGACTTCTATGACCCGGAGGACCTGCGTCTCTTCCTAGACCGCATAGGACCGCACGACATGTACACTCATCATGCTACCCCGGAGCAGGCGCAATCCGATCCTTCCCTTTCGACACCAGACAGCAGAAGGCGAAACTCCAACGATTCCTGGCATCGTGGCAGAGATCGGGAGAGAGCCACCCGCACCCAATGAGGACAAAGCCTCGGCTCTACAAACCGTGGCTGCCTTCATCCAGGAACAACATAGAGACAAGTCCCATTCACCCCTAAA
Organism: Calotriton arnoldi; assembly: GCA_963921515.1. Taxonomy (NCBI): domain Eukaryota; kingdom Metazoa; phylum Chordata; class Amphibia; order Caudata; family Salamandridae; genus Calotriton; species Calotriton arnoldi. Next base: position 862,312 of record CAWUFW010000873.1, on the reverse strand, counting down.
ACTAACCCTGGGTGGAGCTGGCATAGCGGGACTATGCGGAGGTCCACGGAGTTGGGAACAAACTCCGTGGAACTCCGCTCCGCTCCGCCAGCCGCCTCCACCCCCCCTATTAATAATTAATTAGACATTAATTAAAACTAAAACAAAAAACACTTACCTGTACTGCGGCGTCCCCGGGCTGCCCTCCTCCTCTTCCTCGCCGTCTCTGGGTGATCATTGCAAAAACTGCGCAATCGCCCTCGCATGCGCATTTCTTGTTAATAGGGGGGGTGGAGGCGGGGCTGGCCAACTCTGCTCCGCTGCGGAGTGTGGGGAGATTTGCCTACGTGGAACGCGGAGTAGGCAAATCTCCACACACTCCACGGGCGGAGCAGAGTTCTCCGCCCGTGCCTACCTAAAACCCGCTCCGCATGCAGACTGAGTTCGAAGAGGGGCCCAGCTAGAGCCTCCCATCCCAGGGACAGAATCGGAGACAGACGCAACCCCAAGATGAAAAGCAGACATCCAGACTCCGGACAGCTGAGTATCGCTCTCACTGTGTTAAAAATACTAACTGTATTATCTGTTTGCCTATTTGCATAGCTGTATATGCAGTATACGTTACCTGCAGATTTGGTTTAAATGCTCCTTGTTATTGGTACTGTAAATAGCGTCACTGCCTCTGGCCTAGCTCAACATTATGTGCTACAGGCCTTCTACCTTCCTAATGCCCCTCGGGCCCGACCGCCCAGCGCACTACCATACCGCAACAGGATACTTCTCCTGTCCACCACCGCCCTTTCCCCTTCCGCTAACACGGCATACGCCCCAGCCCGCATAATGTAGATACACCTCCATTTAGCCCTAGCGACTGCCCCGCCCTCCCGAAGAGGCACCGTCCCGCGGCGGCACCCCAGCAAGCTTAGACCCGCAGTCGAAGGATTAGGATCCCCAGTGCTGCACAGCAGCCACTAGTCCTCCCCTCCTGGCCCTCTCCCCCTCCCCACCCCCCATCCCCCTGTACCCTACTCTCCGACAAGTCACACTACCCCTTCTGGGCTTTACATCAAGGCCTGCATCTCGGCAGCCGACGCCCCCGGCTGCATCACCGGACTGTAACACTTCCTCCACATGCCAGGACCCCCCCTTGCCTTTCCTTTGCCCGTACCTCCTCCCTCATCCTCCTCCCCTCCCATCATCCTCCCTCCCCCCTCTTATCCCACTGTTCCAACCCCCCCTCCTCTCCTCATCTCTTTACTCCTGCATCCGAGCCTCTCTACCTGTAATACACCCCCCTCCTTGCGCATCTCTCCGGGCGCTCCGCCACCCACGCACATGCAGTAGGTAGGACCTACCCCCCGCTGCCCTCCAACACACCCTCCACCCCACTGAGGTCTCTTAACACACCCTTCAGGGCCTCCCATCACCACCAGCTCCTCCTTGCCTCCAGATGTGGGTTCCTTGCTCACTTTGCCACTGGATTCAAGATAGCCTGGCTGATGAGGGTTTTGAACCCGAAACCGGTCCCAGGATGCTTGTTTCCGGTCCAGGGAAGACATGGCTTGGCAGTTCGGGCTGGACTGTTCCCATGAGGCACAGGGTCAGACTGATTTGCATATGGCCATGTCTGAACTGGGGTGGTGGAGTGAGCTAAAGAATGATGATGGATTAAATCCAGATCAGTTGACTGGGGGTGAGTGTTTGATTTGCTCTAACGCTCCGTCCATCATCCCCTTTGGTATCGCTTTGTTCGCCCTAAGTTGGCAGGGTATGCCCAGACGTGGGTCCCTTGCTCACTTTGCCACTGGATTCAAGATAGCCTGGCTGATGAGGGTTTTGAACCCGAAACCGGTCCCAGGATGCTTGTTTCCGGTCCAGGGAAGACATGGCTTGGCAGTTCGGGCTGGACTGTTCCCATGAGGCACAGGGTCAGACTGATTTGCATATGGCCATGTCTGAACTGGGGTGGTGGAGTGAGCTAAAGAATGATGATGGATTAAATCCAGATCAGTTGACTGGGGGTGAGTGTTTGATTTGCTCTAACGCTCCGTCCATCATCCCCTTTGGTATCGCTTTGTTCGCCCTAAGTTGGCAGGGTATGCCCAGACGTGGGTCCCTTGCTCACTTTGCCACTGGATTCAAGATAGCCTGGCTGATGAGGGTTTTGAACCCGAAACCGGTCCCAGGATGCTTGTTTCCGGTCCAGGGAAGACATGGCTTGGCAGTTCGGGCTGGACTGTTCCCATGAGGCACAGGGTCAGACTGATTTGCATATGGCCATGTCTGAACTGGGGTGGTGGAGTGAGCTAAAGAATGATGATGGATTAAACCCAGATCAGTTGACTGGGGGTGAGTGTTTGATTTGCTCTAACGCTCCGTCCATCATCCCCTTTGGTATCGCTTTGTTCCTCCTTGCCTCCACAGCATGGACGTTGGCCGCCCCCTATGCGCGGTAACATGGAATGTACACAGACTTACACATTATGTAAAGAGGAAAAAAGTACTCTCTTACCTTCAATCAAAGAGGATGGACATAGTACTATTACAGGAAACACGCCTCAACGCCCCAGAGTCTGAGAAGTTATGCAGGGACTTGGTGGGTGAGGTGAACCACAGTAGCATAGGGAGGGGAGATGCCCCAGATGCAGTATCCACCCGGAAATGCGGGGTAACGATCCTTATATGCAAATCTCCCCCGGCCACGGTGTCCAAGACGTGGACGGACCCAGATGGATGATACGCGTTTGCCAGGCTGCTTATAGGGGAGGCCTCTGTCTGCGTTGGATCAGTCTATGCCCCGACTGGAGAAAAAAAATCATTCCTTCTTCAACTAAACCGCCTCCTGGTGGAAATAGGCGCCTCGCAGTATATCATTGGCAGGGACTGGAATCTGGTGAGGGACCCAGTTCTGGACAGAAAGGGCCCCCTCGGCAGAGGCAATGCCGCGGACAGAGCTCTAATGGGCGACATACTGGCAGACAATGGTCTGGTGGACCACTGGCGCCTCTGCCACCTGGACGACGCAGAATATACATTCACGTCCCTGACACACGGAACGCTTTCCTGTTTGGACTACTTCCTGGTCTCCCAGAGGACGGTGCAATTAGTCAGAGAATCCCGCATTTTAGAAGCTGCACTTTCTGACCACTCACCAGTCCTCCTCTCACTGGAGGTGGGGCTGGCCAGACCGGGCCGCAAACCCTGGCGCATGAATATACAGTGTCATCGCACTCCGCAGGGCAAATCTCAACTGCGAACGCACCTCCAGGGATATCTCGCCACCAACCAGGGATCCATAGACTCGGGCAGGATCCTCTGGGCCGCAGCGATAGCTACCATTCGGGGCCAGCTAATGTGGGATGTGGCGCAGGCCAATAGGCAAACAGTGGCTCGGCATAAGAAGCTAGAAAAGGACATTGCATCCTATACCTGCTTATACACAGATAAATCTACCCTGCAGCACCGTAAATTCTTAGAGCAGGCCCGCAAGGCACTAAATAGCCTCTTCACCTCAAAGGCAGAATACGCCTTACAAAGGATGAAAGGAAGACACTACGAGCAGGGGGAAAAGGCAGGAAGACTACTGGCGGCACAGCTACGCCAAAGGGAAGCTGCCTTGGCCATACCGGCTATACAGTCAGCTGGAGGGACAACACTTACCCATCCCCAAGATATTGTGAACACATTTTCTCAGTTCTACCAGACTCTTTACACCCTAGGGACGCAGGCCAATGAAGTTAAACTGACCACTTTCCTCACAGAGGCGACTCTCCCCCGCCTCTCGGACAAGGGCAGAGGGAGAGATCAGAAAGGAGGAGATTGCACAAGCAATAGTGAACCATCCCTATCACAAGGCCCCCGGTGAGGACGGCTTTCCATAGGAATTCTATAGATGGACCGGGACTGGGGTGGTCGACACACTACATGCTGCATTCCAAGAGGCGGAGTGCACGTCCTCTTTAGGTCCCCTCTCTAATAAAGCAATGATTGCCGTCCTACCTAAGCATGGGAAGGATCCCACACTGTGCGGCAGCTACCACCCTATATCACTGCTGAACTGCGATATCAAAATTCTGGCCAGCATTCTGGCCGCCCACCTCCGCAAAGTCTTCCCCTCCCTGGTCCACCACACACAAGTAGGATTCGTACCCAGCCGCTCCTCCAGAAACGCGAACCCGGGCCCATACTTTATGATCCACCACAAGGATTCACACCGACGCACTGGCACTGTCACTCGATGCAGAGAAAGCGTTGGACCGCATTGAATGGGACTATCTTTTTAAAGTAATGGCGCGATTCAGACTGGGAGATCAATTCATCGCCAAAGTACTACTGCTATACGACAACCCCACCGCCCAGGTAAACTGCGGGGGCTTTGTTTCTGACCCGTTTCCGATCCATCGGGGGATGCGCCAGGGATGCCCCCTCTCCTCACTCCTCTTTCTCCTAGCTATGGAACCACTGGCAGCTACTATACACCAATCGGCCAAAGTCACAGGCATACTCCTCCCAGTTGGAGATTCCAAACTCTATCTGTAGGCAGATGATATCCTGCTCACTCTCACGGACCTACCCCGCTCTCTACCGTCCCTGCTCCAAATAATAAATGACTTTTCCTCCTTCTCCGGTTACAAAATAAACTGGGACAAAAGCGAGGCACTGCCCATCTCAGACTGAACCACAAAGGCAGCCATACATAGATTCCCCTTCCACTGGCAACCCTCGCGCCTCAAATACCTGGGTGTCTTGGTGAACAAAGGGATGGGGGGATGGTCGTGGACAATCTGAACGCCCTGCTCACTCAGATGCAATGCGACTTTGAAAAATGGAAGGCGTTGGGGCTCTCTATGTGGGGCAGAGTACAAGCCGTACGTATGGTCACACTCCCGCGCTTCATATATACCTTGGGCATGCTTCCCCTACAGGTACCTCTGGCCACATTGCATCTAATCGGCTACAGGATAAAATCCTTCCTGTGGGGCTCCTCGAGGCCCCTCCTGGGTGCGCTGAAACTGAAGGCTTGTCGTTCCTGCGGGGAACTAAGCCTTCCATCAGTAGAACACTTTGCCCTCACACTGCATCTCTCTCAAATGGCGTATATGCTGCCAGGTACCCTTGATGTACCGCAATGGGTGCATATAGAGAGACACCTGTTGTCTACAGGGATAGGCCTCTCTGCCCTATATGGACAAGGGGCAAGCCGCCAAGACCCCTCCAACCTGGTACTATTGGCCATGCACAAGGCCTGGCAACGGGCACATCAACTGTTGGGCTCGCACCCACGACTCCACAAGAAAGCCCCCCTATGGGGGAATGTAGGCATACGCATCAATGGGCAGCTGCTGTCCTGATCCCTATGGGAGATGGCGGGCATCCACACCCTGGACCAGCTCCTCTGCGATGGGGACCTCAAGACATTTGTGCAACTCCAAGATGAATTTGGCCTTCCCACGCCGCAGTCCTGGAAACACATGCAGCTCTGACATTGTCTGCAGAAATGCCTGGGACCGCGCCCTTGGTCGTTACCAGCCTCACCAGTGGTATCATACCTCCACACGTGGGGGACACACAAAGGAGTTACTTCCGGCCTATACCTCCCATCTTTTCTTTCGCACCAGATGGCAAGCCCGGCTTTCGGTCTCCTATGGAGAGGATGAGTGGGCGGAGCTCTTGGATGACCTGGATAGGGGTGCCCGGTAGGCAAGACTGAAATATTGTCTGTTTAAGACCCTACATGAGTGGCACTGGTCGCCGCCTAACTGCACAGGGCAGGCCTTCTCCCGCATGCAAACTGTTGGAGATGCGCGAACACGGCTTTCGACACAACCCATATCATATGCGAATGTCCCTTGGTGCAGCCCTTTTGGGCCTACGTAGGCAAGACCCTGAGCACCACTATGCCCTTGCACCTGCCAATCACTCCCACTGCTATCCTTCTGCACAACCTGCGGCGCTTCCCAGAGTTGTCGAAGCCGCAACGCCAACTCTACCACACAGCACTTGCCACAGCCAAGTTATGTATCCTGCGCCAATGGAGGTCTTCGATCCCACCGTCACAAGAGGCCTGGCTAGTGGCCATGATCCACACGGCTTCCCACGAGCGAGTCATCTACAACCTCCGGGACCAATCTGACCTATTGCTTCAAGTATGGGTGCCTTTCCTACGTACAGAGAGCGACAGCGAGGAATGCCCCACAACAGAGAGCCCGCCTTGGACATCATCATGACAACATCACGACGTCACAGCGCCTTACTTTACCCCCCACGCATGCGCTCCCTCCCCCATCCTCCCCCACTCCTACTCTTCCCTGCGATTGCTCCCCCCCATAATTCCGGCCATCCCCTTCCCCTCTACAGCCTATCCCCCCCCGGCACATCGGCCCAACAGGTATATATTAGCCAAGTCCCACCCAGGTATTGAGACGAGACTCCCCATAAGGAGACGAAGTACAACACCCTCCCCCCCATGCCCCTACTCCGACCCAGGTATTGCCAATGCAACTTTAAAGCAGGGCACCTACCCTCCCTTGTATCCCGCACCACAGCCGACACATAGCAGAGGCGCCTCCTCACATCGCCTGACACACCCCCTACCGATTCGTACACTCCCTGCATAGCCCCCCCTACGCCTGGGAACCGGCATGGCCCCAACACGACATGGCTCCTTATGCTATGTTACTGCCGATACGTCAGGCCTCCCACCCCTCACCCACACCTGGACACAGCATGATTAACACCTGATATGCTGAAACAGGCAGGTCCCTCAAACCCCCCCCCCTCCCTCCACCCTACTACTCTTTTGGATATTCTCTTCAGTTTTCAAGAGGCGCACGCCACGCAAATTCTTGTTGTACTATCTGATATGGCCATTGTACCTGTGTGGCCGATGCTGTTGTTTTCACAATGTTATCTTTTAAAATTGCTAATAAAGAATTGCAACACAAAAAAGTATATAGGTGACTAAATGTATTGCAAGGATTGATTGGGGAGATATATTATAGTAAGGATGTATGATGTTCTATTATTTATATGTTTTAAAAACATTTTAATTCCCAAACAAGTTGCTATAGTATTCTCGCATCGGGATGGTTGTATTTTTTCCCAAAATACGTCTAGAAAAGTGATAAAGTACACTAGTAAGTACTTTAAAAAAAGTTTTTGAAAAATAATCAACATTTGTATTTTTTTTTTATCATGTTTTTGTATTTCGAGAGGAAACATGGCGGCAGGTTGACGCCCGTCGCGCGACCTCCCAGGAACGAAGGGAGAGAACGGGAACAATGCGGAGAGGATTCGGCGCAATTTAGTAAATTAAACATAACAAAATATAATGATATGTGGTAGTTAATCGGCAAGCCGTTTAAAACGGAAATTGAGGAGAAAGCTGAAAAACGAGGGAGCAAGGAAAGTTCTGACTCACCACCTATGGGCGTAGACGTAGAATTCAACGGAGGAGCCTGGAGCAGAGCGGCCGCTCGCTGGAGGAAGACGCGGGCTGCCTCCCTGTTAGTCGGGTTCCGGGTTAGAGGAGGCAGAGCCAGTATCGGACATTGGAAGCCGGCGAAGGAGAGGTGTGGGAAACGCGACGGCGAGGCGGAGGAGCAGGCTCTCGGCTGGTGGACATCAGAGGAGAGTTGCCGAGATCATGAGAGGAGCTGGGAGAGGAGTTGGGAGAGGAGTCCGAGCCTGTGCGGGAGCCCAGCGAAGGTATCGGCGTGGAGAGTGCAGAAGCAGAAGCAGATGGAAGAGGCCACCCCCCAGAGGTATCGACTACAGTTGGTGGTAGTAGGAGAGCGGGAGGAGGAACTCTGTCACACGCCACTACAGTTACAGAAGTAAGTAACTGCTTGCAGAGGGAGGTTGACGGCCTGCAGAGGGAGACGGACAGTCCAGGTCTAGGTCCAGGTAATGAACATAACTTATCTGGAGGGGTAACTGTGGCGGAAAAGACCTCAAGAGAGGGAGGACAAACTGCAAACTGTGCAAAGTGTGAAAAGTGTGCAAGATACGCAAAGCACACAAAGTAAAAGTAGATATCTGCTGCGTTCAATTCCAGAGCCAGTAGGAGGAGGAAGAGGAGGAAAAACCAAAGGGAAGGGGGAAAGTGGAGGAGTCCCGGCCCCGGCCCCAGTCTCCCCGAAGAGAAAGGGGGTAAAATCAGGAGGGAAACCTAAGCGGTGTGGCCCTAAGGTGTCACGTACTTTTACAAAACCCCTTCCATCCCTTAGCTCCTATTTCAAGATAATGGAGCAGATTACGACACCGACTGGAGGGGGGAGTAAGAGGACACTATCTACTGTGCCAATAGTGTTGGAAAACAGATTCTCTGTATTATCTGAGTGGCCTGACAAGGAGGTGCAGGGGGCAAATATGAGCGAGGGGGGGAATGAAGAGGCGGATGGTTGTCCTAGTATTACCCCATCTTTCTTCCATTGGGTATCCCCTTCCCCCACTCAAAGACCAATTTCCAGAAATGAGAATCTGGAGGATTCTGAGAATCAGCAAGGCGCAGCTACAGGCATATATGCACAGCCACAGGCACAGGTACAGGTGTAGGTATAGAGACTGGCTCAGGATTGAGTGTAGGCACTGAAGGAATGGTCGAAGAAGCCGCAGGAGGGGTGAAGAGCCAGATAGAAAAGATGTTCCTGAGTTTAAGGCAAGACATTTTGACAAAATTCGAGATTTCTGAGACAAACCAGAGAGGGATTAAGGACAAATGCGAGACTTTGGAAGGAAAATTTGATGATATAGCACAGCGAACTGGAATCCTGGAAGGGGAAGTGAAAGTTTTGTCGGAAGCTGTGACTGAAAACTCAAAGGATTTAGAAAAACTAAAAAGGCAGAATAGAGCGTTAGAGGAAGACATGGAGAGGCTGGAGACGCAGGCTAGGCGTAATAACTTGAGAGTTCTTAAAATACCAGAAGAGTCCGAGAAGGAAGACATTAAAGCCTTTATATATAAGCTGTTAAGAGAGGGAGTCTTGAGAGATAGACCGGACATTGAGTTGGAGAAGGAGATTCAGAGAGTCCACAGGGACCCCTTTAAATTGAATCCAGCCAGGAAGGTGCCGAGAAGAATCCTGATAAATTTCCAAACATATGCAGTGAAGGAATTGGTGTTGGGAAGAGCTCTGAAGGAGGGAGTTTTAAAATATGAAGACTTCAGTTACCAAATAAGGTCAGATTTGGGCAAAAGAACAGCACAGAGGCAGTGGGAGTTGGATCTCGAATGAGTGAGCTCCGGAGTAAGGGAGCCCAGGTGCAGATGAAATTCCCAGCATTGCTGAAAATAATGTGGCGCAATAAGATGTACAGCTTTTACAACCCAGAAGAAGTTGATGTTTTTCTGGCACAGATGGAGGGTTGAGTATTTTGGAATACAGTGTAGGGGGTATAGCGGCAGGTCGTAAAGTTTTGTATATAGGCGCCGTTTCCTCTTTTTTCTTTTTTTTTTCATTTTTGCATTTAGAATTCTTTCTCTTCAGGAATGGGGGGATCACAAAGGGTGGTTTGCAGCGCCCAGGGAGTAAAAAGGGGGTTTCCCGGGGGGGAGGGGGGGTACAGGGTGTGGGGAGCATTGGGAAAAAAGAAAAAAAAATGTCCTCAAGATGCTGAACTCGAAAAGGAAGACAAATAAATACAATACAGGGTATATGCCAAAGGAGATGGAATATTGTGGGGAGAGTAGAGTAGAATATGGATAGTTCCAAAAAAGGAAAAAAGAGGAGGCACCCTATTAACTGCAGTAGGGAAAAGGGTAAACAAGCATCAAAACTAAAAAGGTCCCTACCTGAAAATCTATATGGATCATGTGTTGTGTAGTATGGTGCTCCTATCACCTCATTCTTATACAGCACTTATTTTGGCATTAGTTACAAAGGAATTGACATGGTAAAAATATAATCAAAATATAATCAGAATATCACATTTAAAACAAAATCAGTATATCAAAAATTCAATTTTTATTCATCATTAAAAAAGATATTTGTACACAGAATTTTACACAATTAAAAACTTAGTTAAAATCACAATTTCATCATATTGAGCACCAAATTGATCATAATATCATTTAACACAGAAAAGTTAAGAAAACTACGGAACAGTCGACGCGGCGTTTCGGTGAAAATGGATCAACCACCTTCTTCAGGACAGAGTTTTCTATTATGGTACTAGGAGGAAAGTCATCAACCCTTAATCAATTGGGAGATATTTCTTTCTTCTGTAGAGTTACAGGTGGTAATAGCCTTTTAATATGGTACTATTCCGTCGTAATGCGTTCGTCTTTCCGCTACCGGTTCAGGATACATGTATGGGATACATACATGTATCCTGACCCGGTAGCGGAAAGACGTTCGTAGAGAGCAGGGAGGCCGCATGTTTTGAAACAGCTTTTTTTATTACTTCACTGCCATTCCGTCTCTGCATACATATCCGGTAGAGTGGTCTTCACATACAAGACGCACCTTAGAGACTAGAAGCACAATCACGGCTCACCTGTATTGATCAATGAAAGATACTGGTTTTTAAAGGAACTTCAATTATTACTCCCTTTTATAACGGTGGCTCCTACGAACGCATTACGACGGAATAGTACCATATTAAAAGGCTATTCCCACCTGTAACTCTACAGAAGAAAGAAATATCTCCCAATTGATTAAGGGTTGATGACTTTCCTCCTAGTACCATAATAGAAAACTCTGTCCTGAAGAAGGTGGTTGATCCATTTTCACCGAAACGCCGCGTCGCCTGTTCCGTAGTTTTCTTAACTTTTCTGTGTTAAATGATATTATGATCAATTTTGTGCTCAATATGATGAAATTGTGATTTTAACTTGGTTTTTAATTGTGTAAAATTCTCTGTGTACAAATATCTTTTTTAATGATGAATAAAAATTGAATTTTTGATATACTGATTTTGTTTTAAATGTGATATTCTGATTATATTTTGATTATATTTTTACCATGTCAATTCCTTTATAACTGATGCCAAAATAAGTGCTGCATAAGAATGAGGTGATAGGAGCACCATACTACACAACACATGATCCACATAGAATTTCAGGTAGGGACCTTTTTAGGTCGAGCCTCGAGTAGCGCGCAAGCGCTGCTTAGAGGCGAAGACTTAATGTAAGCGAGTTTGAAAAGCAGTCCAACAAACGCTCGTGCGTCGTGGCTGGCCTTTTTGAGATGGGTACGCGCGGCAAACATATGTTTCCAATTATCGTGCCCAGACGCGGGCGCGATAAGTGGAAACACATGTCTGCCGCGCGTACACATCCAAAGGCCAGCCACGACGCACGAGCGTCTGGTCAGCTGAGCGTCTCGTCAGCTGAGCAGGCTGCCGCGCTCGCTCGCCCCCGCTCCTCTGTGGTGCGCGCGCACCACTCGCGGGCTTGTTGTCATTCCGATCTCTCTTTCTCAGTCACTTAGCTCCTCTTTAACACTTCCTTCCGCTTATTTCTTTCCTTCATTGTTTACAATTCTATAAACAATTGGCTGTGATTGGGGCTGCATTATTATCGCCAATATCATAAAACATTGTGAACCTAGTCTCCACACTCCGTCTGTAGCAGTAAATGTTAATTCCTGGCTGTCAAAGGCGAGAAGCACAAGCAAATACATTGTATTCTGTAATACTGATAACTGGAAAGAGAAATCGTTTGAAATAGAGTACCATACCTTCAAAACATCGTTGCAGCCATTCACGTCTGCAGGACCGGAGTGAATATACACCGCTGCTATATTTAAGCAGCTCCTTAAGTTTCGGTTTTGTTCCATCACGCGCGGCACTCGTGATGACGTGTCAAGCTAGAGGGACAAAACAGCTGCCATATGATCATTGACTTTGTTCTTCAGGCAGGCAGTTGCTAACGCAAGAAGATATAGCGACGGGGAGAGGATGAGGCCAAACGGTCAGAACTACCGGCTTTGGGCCGACAGAGCCAACTTCCTCTCTCGCTGTTTGCTCAAGATCCTGCAGGTTTGGTGCTTGTAGCTGAGCTAAGACTGCTGCTGGCAGGCAGCTCACTGCTACATTGTATCTAATTATTTCCTGTGGCGCCACTCTCAGATAGCTTGACTTCATTGTTAGGCCAAATGGCTACTACCGTCACAGCCGGGGCGGGACAGACCGGTCAGATTAAGTTGATTTATTTTATAACGTCTTGCGCCGCGACGGGGGGAGACGTGACGTCCTGCTGCCAAAGGCGGGGAGTTTGTTATGGGAGAATTTGCGGTGGGGCTTTAATTATGGCGCGTGCAGCGCTGTCTCCTTCTGCTTCTCGCACCGGCCCGGGCTGCTGTGTGCAGTCAAAAATGTAATGTGACCGGCGCCGCGCCTAATTCAGTTACAGCCGAGCTTCACGTCACAGCAGTGATCGGCGATTGCAGCGGACGGCGGTCGGAACACAACGCAAAGAAAGAAAGAGGTAACTGTGTTTTACTCTTTGGATTACTTGTAAACTGTGCCCCTCCTAACTTAAACGTTGTTGCTTCTGATAGCCCTAACTGCTGCCTTTGTTGGTGCTGCTCCATTGTGGGGTTCAGCGGGCAGAGTCTTCGGGATGTCTGAGGGCATCAGGATGCCAGAAAGATGTTTCTGCACATAAAATGCGTACTGTTGGTTCAACTATGGGGCGAGGGTACAGCATGCCCTGTTACAGCTGAAGTTAGTCTCTCTAAGTCACGTGACATAAAGCCCACCAACTCGTGTTGGGACGGTCGGGGTCACTGAGTCACTCTGTGACTGACTATATGTGGTGCTGCTGCCTGTCCAATTACTTTCAGTGCCAGTGGTGTCACCAAAGTCAGCAGAGCCTCTGTGATAGCCGGTGGGTCATGTTGATGTGTGCCGATGCCTGCAGGGTTGGGCAGGTAGCAGCGCAGCAACGGGGGCGGCCGCTCGGGGTTAATGATTTTATTAGTGTTTGAGTGGAGTTCATTTGTGATATTTACAGTTTTGTTAACAAGACGCTGTACTCATTTGCGTAAAGTCTTATTTATTCAGCCTATACCTATTTCCCTCATTTTCATTGCTTGATTTTGCGCGCGAGAAAGTGTCACTCATAGTCATTAAATGTCACTCATAATTCAACTAAAATTATGAAAATGTCACACATAGCAATCTGAAACCTTGGCAGCTGTGTAAACCATTCTATATATTCACACCTTTCATCTTCTCCCTCATTATCTTTCATTCTTTCCAAATCTGAATTCATAGTTCATAGACGAGCACTTTAAATTGAAGGCTCCCTGCTCATTAGAGACAAGCATTGGCATAGCCAATAGGTCTCGCCTTTAGGACCTTATAAGTGTTTAGCCATGCAACAGTTGATGTTGTTGCACCAAGGATATTGTGCTGCATAACTAAATACTTATAAGGTCCCAAAAGCGAGACCTATTGGCTATGCCAATGCTTGTTAGTTTTGACGCTAGTTCCAAAAAAGTACACTTTTTGACATGGAATGTAAATGGTCTAAGGGGTAGAAAAAAGGCACATAGGGTGTTAGAATTTTTAAAGGAAAGTGGTGCGCAAATTATCTTTTTACAAGAGACGCATCTAGAGAGGCAGGAGTGTAGACAGTGTTTCTGTAAGGCACGTTGGGTCCAAGAGGTGTTGTGTTCAGACCAAAGGGGGAGTTCTAGAGGTGTGGCCATCATTATAAGGAGCAATCTAGGAATCAGGGTGGTGAAATATGAGACTGACGCCATGGGGAGATGGCTAGTGGCCACTATATTGATGCAGGATAAGCCTTTGGTTTGTGCAGTTTATTATGGGCCAAACAAGGATAACCAAGGACCCTTAGTAAAGCTTGAAGCTTGTTTATTGGAAACAGGAGCCCCTGTAATTCTAGGAGGAGATTTTAATCTGGTTCCTAATAAAGAATTAGATAGAACATCACGTGCGAAATATGTTACCCCCCAAAGCATTTGCTAGACTAAATTATGATACAAGAATTTAATTTGGTGGATATCTGGCGTAATAAGAACAAGGGAATAAGGGATATCACCTATTATAGCAAAAAATATAGACATCATTCCCGTATAGATTATTTTCTTGTAGACCAGGCTCTATATGCGGACATAGAAATAGTATCACACATTCCAGCAATTTTATCAGACCACTCTGCAGTGGTAATGTCTGTGAATCTCCACCAAAAGCAGGGGCAAAGGAGGTGGACGTTAGATAGGACTATATTACTGGATGAAAACGTGATTAGAGATTTGGGGGAAAAAAACGAGGAATATTTCCAGATAAATGTAGGTTTGGCAAACGAGCAACTGGTCTGGGATGCCTTTAAGGCTTATTTAAGGGGAATTCTGAAGTCCATAACAGGGGGGAAAAGAAAGACAGTAAAACAGGACGAGGAGAGTAGAATAAGGGAGATCAAGATGAAAGAGAGAGATTTACAGAAGGCCTCCTTAGACGGTGCAAGTAATGTATTTCTTTTGGCTAAAGACTTAGAGAATTTGCAGGCTAAATTTCAGGCGCAACTGGATAAAAAACTACTTGAAAGGTGGAAGGCGAGCAAGCTCCAACATTTTGCCTATGGAGAAAAATGTCGCTCTCTGTTAGCTTGGAAGGTGAAAGCAGACAGAGCTAGGAACACAATAAAATGCTTGAAAAGTAGAGAGTCAGGGGAAGTGTTATGTGCGAATGAAGATATATGCCGGGAGGCCAGAGGGTTTATGAGTGAGCTGTACAAAGAAACTGTATTGCCTGACCAAGAGAGGATAGATAGGTGGTTAAGACAGACAAGGCTCCCACAGTTGACCGAAGAGCAGAGGGGAGACTTGGGAAAGGAGATAACAGAAGAGGAGGTCAGGATCCAGTGCAGAAAAATGGCTAGGGGAAAAGCAGCCGGACCGGATGGCCTTCCAGTGGAGGTATACCTATGCATCTTAGACAATGTGGTGCCTGCTTTAACGTCTATGTGTAACAGACTGTACAGTGTGGGAGAAAGCATTCCTAGCTCCTGGTCAGAAGCTACGATCACGTTAATTTTAAAACCTAACAAAGATCCGCAGAAGGTCGATTCTTACAGACCTATATCCCTTTTAAACACCGATTATAAGATTTACTCGGGAGATGTAGCATCACGAGTAGCTAAGGTGATAAAAGGGGTTGTGCACTCGGATCAAAGAGGTTATATTCCTGGGAGGCAATTAAATGAGTTAACTTTTCAGATGATAGGAGTTGTGGATATGGCGGAAGTACGAAATATCCCCTTGACTGTAGTGGCAGTAGATGCTGCTAAAGCATTTGATCAAGTGAATTGGCAGTATCTTTGGGAGGATTTAATCAGTTTTAACTTTCCAATGAATATGGTGAAGGCGGTGAAAAATTTGTATCAGAACCCTAGAGCCAAAGTGTTGATCAATGGAGAGTTATCAAATTGGTTTAGTATAACAAGAGGCACAAGACAAGGATGTACCCTGTCTCCGCTCTTATTTAACCTATATATAGAGCCTTTTGCTAACTTAATTAGGGCAGATACTACGATTTTTCCATTTAATTCTAACGGGTTTGAGGTAAAACTGGGATTATACGCAGATGATCTGATTATATATACAGTTAACCCCCAAGAGGCAATACCCATTTTGATGAGAAAGGCGGAAGACTTCGGTTCAATCTCAGGTTACAAGGTCAACGTAGATAAAACAGAGATTATGCAATGGAACCAGAGAATAAACATTCAAGGAGCCAAAACTCAAATGCGATACTTGGGGGTGATAATCACGCAGAAGCTGGAGGATATCCCGAGAGTAAATTGGAAGAAAGTGAGTCAGGAGATATCGTGTTTATTGCTAAAGTGGGCGAATTAACCATTAAATATCTATTGTATTGTATTGTATATAAAATTTATAGAGCACACTGCAACCCCACGGGTATCCTGGCGCTTGAGCACATAGGTCAGTTATCTTAGAATATAGGGACAGTTAAAAACACTATATTATACCCTGGGAAAGAGCCAGGTCTTCAATTTCTTTCTAAAAGACAATAGATCATCTATCTGTCTAAGTTCGGTTGGTAATTTGTTCCACGCCGAAGCTGCTGCAACGCAGAAAGCTCTTCCACCAGATCTGACTTTTCTGAACCTCGGCACTCTCACCAGTTTTGCTGAGGAGGAGCGAAGATTGCGTAGAGGAACATACCATTCAAATCTACTTTGTAAGGGCTTGGGCCCAATGCCATGTAGAGCTTTAAAAACTATACATATGGATTTAAATTGCACCCTCTGTACAACTGGGAGCCAGTGGAGCTCAGCCAGGGCCTGAGAAAGAGACGACTGGCGAGGTCTCATAAGTGCCAGCTTGGCTGCCATTGACTGAATTCTCTGGAGTTTCTCCATCAAATATTTGGGAGACTCCAGCAGTAAGGCGTTGCAATAATCCAGTTGGCTAAGAATGATACTTCTCACTATCAGTGGCCTGGTATACTTAGGCAACAGTGGGAGAATTCTACGTAACACCCTCAGCAGGGCAAAGCATTTCCCAACTGTCTGATTCACTTGAGACTCAAGGCCTAATTTACCATCAAAACTGATACCTAAATTACGAACCACATTTGTCGGGGTCAAAGGGGCTGTCACTGGTAGTGGCCAGAACCCCGTGGGTAGTGAATAAGGAACCTTCCCCACTGAACAGCACAGAATCTCAGTTTTCTCCCCATTGAATTGCAAATAATTATTTTGAAGCCAAAGAGCCGTATCTTGCATACAATTGTGAAATTTTTCAAGTGAAGTTGCCTGACAACCTTCCAGAGATAAAATCAACTGGGTGTCATCAGCATAGTTCACTAAGCTAATGTTATGTGACTTAATAACAGTCACCAATGGCTTCATATAAATATTAAACAGGATGGGGCTGATTGCAGATCCCTGTGGTACCCCATGTAAAACTTTCCTGTACATGGATTGATACGGGGGGAGAGCAACCGCCTGTTCTCTGTCTGAGAGGTAGGATTGAAACCACTTCAGTGCCAATCCACTCACACCTATTCTGGCCAGCCTATCCAAGAGTACTGCATGGTTAACCGTATCAAATGCGGCGGACAGGTCCAACAAAATCAAAACGGAGGCTTGTCCCCTGTCCGCCCGCATTCGAAGATCATCTAATACGGTCACCAAGGCAGTCTCTGTCCCATGTCCAGGACGAAAACCAAACTGCACATCCTCCAGTTTATCATTGGCTTCTAGGAACTGAGAAAGTTCCCTACTAACCAATTTTTCGATGATTTTCACTGGGTAAGGCAGCAATGAAATAGGCCTGTAATTCTTCGGGCATGCTGGATCTAATGAATCTTTTTTTAAGAGTGGTGTGATCAGTGCTTTTTCCAACTTACTGGTACCACTCCACTCTCCAAAGACTGCATACAGATCAGCCTAAGTACCGGGAGAAGTTTAACTCCTAAGGTTTTCCATAATTTATGAGGTAATGGGTCCAAAGGAGAGCCTGAAGACACACTTACAGCTAGTTTAATAAAATCATCCACTTGTAATGTTGGAAATTGATCAAAAGCGACTGTAGTCTCAGTAATTTCCCATTCATATTCCTGGGAGATGCAGTGATTCTTAGATATCCCATTCTGGGTATCCTGTGTAGGTGCATTACTGGATTGTAGCCCTTTAATAATTTTGCTAATCTTTTCTTCAAAAAACATAGCAAGCCCATCACAGAGAATCTGTGTAGGGACAATTTCCTTTTTGTGCAAGTAGGATTAGTGATATCATTTACTATTTTAAAAATGCCCTTAGCACTATTAGAAGATTTCAGAATAATATCAGCAAAGTATTCAGCTTTTGTTGTAGATACTTCTTTTTTGTAAATAGATTTCATTTCCTTCCAAATTTTTTTATCCTCCCCTATGTAGGTTTTCCTCCAACTCCTTTCTGCCAGCTTACAATCCTTTTTCAAATGTTTTAGTTTGTCATTATACCAGGGGGCTGAGGGTCTATCCCTCTTTTTGATAGTTTTTAGGGGTACTAACTGGTCAAGTTGTGTAGTAATTTGATTGCAAAAGTTCAAATAGTTTTCATCCACCTGTTTACCTGCATCGAACATCTCATGAATGTGGAACTCAGGTAATGGCATTGTTACATCAGCCAGTCTTCTCAATCTCTGCCTCTAAAAGTCTTATTTTGCGTCGGGGTGCCTATGGCAGGGTAAATCTCATAAAGATGGTTATACTCCAGAAAGTTACTTTTCTTTTTAATTCCATCCCTCTAACTGTTAGGAAAGAGGATATAGCTAAGCTACAGGGGAAAATTGGTAGTTTTATATCAAAGTCAAAGGGCCCAAGGATAGCTTGGAGGAAGTTGAGGAGGAAATTGGGGGCAGGGGGATTGACAGTATCAGACCTGCTTGCTTATTGTCATGCTTTCCATTTCAAAAATTTCCGTATGCTAGCAAATAAGCCAGACAGGTCATCATTGGGCTTATTGTTTTCAGCAATGCTTGGGGAGGTTAGTCAAGGCCAGCATTATTTCTTGTTTAAGTACGGAGACCCGAAGTTTTTTTAAAAAGGTCAGATTGAAGATTTTAAGTACTGCATTAAGAACTTGTATGTATGTCCGGAAACAACTGCGAATAACATATTATTCCACACGGGTACCGATTTGGGAATCCCCGGGCATCCCCGAATGTCTGAAAGACCAATTGAGCCAACCGTTAAAAGCAGGAGGCATATTTTATTGGGCAGACCTTATGAAGGATAGTAGTTTAGTGAGTTGGGAAACACTTAGCAACCTGACCAGGGGAAAACTGGCAAGGTTCAAATATTATCAATTGGGCTCCTGGTGGGCAACTCAGGATTGGACACAGGAGGAAGAAGACCCCAAGTTAGATCAGCTAACAAGAACAGATAACTGGAAGAAGGAAATCTCTTTTTGGTATTGGTCCTTCGTAGAGGCAGAGGACAATATAGAAACCAATATCAGAAATTTATGGGGTAAAGAGTTTGGAGAGGAGGAAGCCAAGACTCTGTGGACGGATTCTTTTGATATGTTACGAGTAGTTGTAAAACCAGCTTCACTAAAGCGTAACCATTTATTTACTGCTCACAGAGTTTATTGGTCTCCGCGGAAGTTGTCAAAGGTTACAGGCAACAAGTACTGCTGCTCAAGATGTAAGCACGAAGAAGCAGACGATCTGCATATGTTTCTGGAATGCCCAAAAATTACTCAATATTGGTTGGAGGTATGCAATTTTTTAGGAGCGGTCCGGGGAAAACAGATTAAGGTAAGCCCGCACTTAATATTCTTTGGGCTCTCACAAGATGAAGAGTTGGGGAAGGAGGTTGGTTCTATGTTTACATTTTATGTGGTAGTACTGGCAAGACGCGAGATCTGTAGGAAATGGAAATCAGAAAACCCGCCATCTATTGCTGAGTGCCTAAAGAGTGTTATATTAACAAGTGAATCTGATATGGCCTGTGACTTAGGAAGTAGAGATAAGACCTGGACTTTATTGTTGGAATGGAGAGAAAAAACAAGCGGGTCCAATGATTAAGTCAAAAGTGCTGGCGACTCTGGCGTCTCCAGAAATCTTCAGCAGGGGCGCACAGATAGAAGTGGAGATGGGATCAGTAACAGCACTTCTCTTAAGGAGTACTCCTTCCTCTCTTTGATGGCCTTCGCACCCAATATAGAGAGATAGGAAGAGAGACTTAATAATATGAGAATTGGCAAAATGAGGACATAAAAAAAAAAGTTTTTGTATTTCAAACATACATTACGTACTTGGTGGGAACAGGCCAGAGCACGTGGTCAGAGTTCATCCACTTTCGTGGATTATATTTTTTTTTCTGATTTTGGACATCTACATCGGATTTCTCCATGGGAATGGAGTACACTTCATTTTTGGAACAGTCTTTGGAAATGGCATTTTGGATGATCCTTTCTTCAAACACTGGATTGATTTTTGTATTGAAGAAGGAATTTGTTTTTCAATTTAACATATTTTTTGGGTTATGGACTTTGGTTTGGATGTTGGATACATATTTAGATAGTTAGAATGCGAAAGGCTCTTGTTGACAGGTGAAGTTAAAACGTCGCCAAGAGTCAAAAAAAGAAGACACCTGCAGGTAGGAGGAAATTGTTTGTTAAATTTTAGATAAAAAATGTTTACGAAAATGGCAGTTTCACTTTGAGTGTTGTTATAACAGGCAAGTAATGGGACAGGTTGTTAGACAATGTTAGTAGTGTAAGATATAGGCAATATTTCTAGGCAGTCTGATGCAACCCTCAAAGAAAAATCTTTGATATTTGCCAATAGTCTTTCTGACATTTCTTTGCTTCTTTTAGATACCAGGATGTTCAGACTACCTGTAAAAGATTGAACAGTTCTCATTTCCTGGAAGCTTTGCTCCTTCTTCAAAGTTTCCAGGAAGTGATATCGTTTTGGGTGGTGTTTGCCTTGCCAATATATTTGTTGAAGTAGTTGTGCCATCCCTTAATGGCATTGTTCTTCTTCGCACCATCCTGTAAGCAGGTCGAGTAGCAGTTACACCAGTCAATAGGGAACCTTGGCTTCCTCCTGTGACCCGACCTGCTTAAATGGCCAATCGAAGTGTCTTCAAAATAATTTAGTAAGGGTGCCAATTTCACCTTGTTTTGTGTAAAATAGTCAGATTCAGTACTTAATATGTAGAACTCGTCTGCACACTCGAGGTATGAAGCATAAGGCAGTACGTTTTTGTAATTCAAATGGCAATTTACTGTCAAACATATAATCCTCAACTAAGGATTTTTTAAAAAGTTTACACCAATATGCCTAAGAAAAGTGGAAAGAACATCCTTGGATTTGGGTGGTGGGGTACAATTTACAAATTGTCTTAACAATTGTTAATTCATAATCAATTATCACTTTTTTAGGACTTTTATCAAGGGTTTTGGAATTTATCACTGTCAAAAATTCAGTATATGTTCAGGGTTATTTGTCTGGGAGTAAACTGTATACTAATGGTACCGTTGTGTTATTTATTTTAACATGAATAGTGTATATTTGAGTGAATGATGGGGTGTGGATTTAAACATGCCATCCATCATCCAAACATCACTATTCTTAAGTGTTACCATGTTATGGGATGTTGCAAAAATTAGTATTCTTTTTTTAGGGTTTCTGTTGTCATGCAGTAGGAAATTTTAATCAGTGAAAGTAATAGTTAGTTCTGGGGGAATATTAATATCAGAAAATGTCTGTGGTGTCACACATTGGGGATTACTTTCCTGGTTTTGTCTCTGGATCATCCTTCAAAGTTTGGAAATCGTGGGCATACTACTAGCTACATGAATGGGAATATTTTGTGCTGCCTTCCTCAAAACTGCGCCACAGGGTTCATTGGAGGTGGATGCAAGATTTTTTATTTGTTGGATTTTTCGTGTACTTCTATCTCCATTGCAGAGGCAGAGTGGTTAGGCTCACAGGTGCTTTCAACACAGTCACCTAGAGTAACCGCTTTGACTGTGCAATCGGATGAAAAATAGTGCACACACCTACAATGACTGCTGGACTCAGCTAATCTATCCTTGCACTAAAGATAGCCACCATATTTCAGAAGTTGGCTTCCCTTTCTTGATTCTACATACATAGCTTGTCTAGCTATAGCCATTATTGTTGAATCTTTTGGCAAAAAAGAAACAGAAAGAAGTGTAAGTTACTGTGTTTTTGGTATTGTTTTCATTTTTGCACTCTGTTACTTTGCCTGTTTGGAAAAAATATGCAAATGGCTTTGTTAATTTTGCCTTTTTGCAGAGAAAATGAACACATTAGATATCCTGTGGAAAATGTGAAGTTGCATTGTTCATTAGCATTTTTTTACCAAGGAACAAATTAAGCCTGGGCGTAGTTCGCGTAGTTCTTCGTAACTCCGCAAAGAGACAAAAAACTCCACCAAGCTACGCGGAGATCCGCAAGCGGCGGAGTGGGTTACCATGCACCGTTTGCACAGATTTTTAGTGCTGGGTGTTTGTCACGCGCTGTAAAATAAGCGCGAATGGCATCTTGCACAGTGCAAGAGGGTGCTGCTTCTTTCTGCCGCTCGAGTAGAAGTTCTACTCGAGCTGCAACTTCCTCAACGCTAACGGAAGGTTTTCAATGCGAGTGGTAGTGACCATCCGCGACCGCCCGCGTTGAGAAATCTCACTGGGTAGTGGTCTAGCGTTGGATTTTCCTCACTCGTGCTCGCCAACTTGCCATTGGCGAGCGAGGAAAAAACTCTGCTCCGCTGTGTGGAGCAGAGTTTTTTGGAACTCCGCGAGCTACGTGGTGTGCAAAAAACTCCACGCATGGAGCAGAGTTTACCGCCCAGGCTTAGAAAAAATGTACTTTGTTAGAGAAGGAGAAATGGAAAGGTGATATTTATTTACCTGTACTATTGTCTGTCTTGGTACTTTAGAACGAGGACTGCGATTTTCAAATTCCGGCTTGGACTTTGTGATTTTGGCCTTTCAGTGTTGTCAGTTTTCTGGTTGTGGAGATAATAACATTAAATAAGTTATTAGTTATATATCCTTTGGTATTGTTAGGTTTTGGTTTGTTGGTGACTTCCTTTTTTATGTTAACTTAATTCAAATTCTGTGATGCCTCCTGACGTTTTTTGTTTTTAAAGGTGTGAATTTTCAGGCTTTCCTCGGCATTTGGACTATCTATTTCTCACTGAAAGAAAATAAAAAAACAAAATGATTCTTTTCTTTTTCTAGTATTTTATTCACCCACCCTCTCACTGTCCAGAACCTGTCCTGACTTACGACCCCAGCAGAGTTTTAATAGTAAATTTGCCCCCAGTCACTGTCCAGCACCTGCCCTGAGGACCGCTCCCAGCGGAGTTAGTATAGTAAACTAACCCCCAGTCACTCACTTACGCAAATTCGGTGATGCCTCCTGATGTTTTTTGTTCGTCAAAGTGCGAATTTTCAGGCTTTCCTCAGGGTTTGGACTATCTGTTTAGCACTAAAAGAAAATAAAAAAACAAAAATTTTCTCATCTTTTATTCTGGCATTTTATTCACCCACCCTCTCACTATCCAGAACCTGCCCTTAGTTATGACCCCAGCTGGGTTAGAATAGTAAATGTGACCCAACTCACTGTCCAGCAACTGCCCTGAGGGATGCCCCCAGCTGAGTTAGAATAGTATATTTGCCCACAGTCACTGTCCAGCACCTGCCCTGAGAGACACCCCCAGTGGAGTTAGAATAGTAACTTTGCCCCCAGTCACTGTCCAACACTTGCCCTGAGGAACACCCTGCTAATTCTCCCTTTATGTCCTGTGAGCCCCTTTGCCCCCTCCTTTGGATAGATCATTCACTAATCGGATTTCGGGTTACTTCCACATGTGTATCCGAACACCCAAAAAAAACTAATCAAAATCTTGTGAGATAATGGTGCAAAGTCACACCGGACGCCTTCACTAAGGAGTTCACCATTCCGACAATAGGGAAGGCTGGGGAAGTGGACAAGGCACTAGCGGATTATCACAAGTCATTAAAATCAGCAATAGACAACCTGGCCCCTGTGAAAAACCAACATGTAGTTAAACATGGTCCACATGCCCTATGGTATACTCCAGATTTGCGTAGGGAGAAAGCATGGTGCTAAAAACTGGAGAGATGATGGCAACAAACCTGTAACCCCAGTGATAGAGAAGCTTATAAAAAAACCTTAGCGCTCTACCATGGCAACATTAAAAAAGCATACAAGGCACACATTTCACTGCAACTTAGACGGGCTGGGAACTCCTCCAAAGAGTTAGGCAAAGTTCTTAAATCCTTCGTAAACCCGCATGCCTGCTCAACAGATACCCACCTTCACAAGCTTTATGTGATACCATTGCAAACCACTTTGAAGAAATAGTTAATCAGATTTATAATAACTTTCCTAGACCAGTGGATCAAATTGGATTAGAATCCAACTCCACCCTCTCTAATGTTGCAAGTACTTGTACCCAAGAAACCTTTGTATCTCTTAGGTCAGACTCCGTTTGAAAAGCTTTGAAGGCAGCGAAATTAGGGTCTCCTCTAGACATTGCCCCAGCTAAGATTTTAGCAACTCTGTCTAATCAGCTCACCCCGGTCATCTGCTCTTTACTAAACCTCTCGATCAGCTCAGGAAGGATTCCACTAGACTGGAAAGCTGCCTAGGTCATTCCTATCTGTAAGAAGATGAATCTCCCAGCCTCAGACCTGTCTAATTCTCGTCCTATCTTGCTTCTCCCCTTGATGAGTAAACTATTGGAAGGACACATTAATAGATAACTTATGGAGTTTTTAGAATCCAACAGGATCCTGGACTCCTCCCAATTCGGGTTTTGACCCATGAATAGCACTGGAACTGCTCTCATAGCAGTCATGAACTATATCAGATACTCTGAGGAAGAAAACCAGCCTTCACTGTTAGTGCTGCTTGATTTGTCGGCAGCTTTTGACACAGTGTCTCAGATTGCTCCAGAGACTAGAGGAGATAGGTATTTGTGGCACAGCTCTGCAATGGTTCATGAGTTTCCTGTCACATCGAACTCAGACCATCAATCTAGGTCTGTTTAGATCCAGCACCATAGAGCTTAACAAGGGGGTGTCTCAGGGCTCATATCTTAGCCCCTCACTATTTAACATCTATGTAGCCTCCCTTGCCAAAACCATTAAAGCTTATCGATTCACACCTCTTTCGTATGCGGACGACACTCAACTTCTTTTGATAAAGACTTCGACACTATGAAAGCACGTTTTGCAGATGGGATGAAAGCTATCTCAGCTTGGATGACAGAGAACTTTCTCCAGGTAAATGCTAGCAAAACAGAGATCATACTTTTCAGCAGAGCCCAACTGCTCTGGTCCCCGGATTGGTGGCCGACAAATTTAGGCGCAGCACCTACCACCAAATCTACAGTAAAAGAAATCTGGGCATTCGCTTGGACTATACTATAACTATGAAAGATCAGGTAGTGGCTACCACTGGCACAGTGGCGTAGCTAGGCACTCTGCCGCCCGTGGCGGTCCCTGCCTTTTGCCGCCGCCGAGCGCCTAAGAGCAGGGGGGGGGGGGGTGCTGGCGATAAATTTACCTGCCGCCCCCAAATCTCGTGCCGCCCCCTCCGCCCCCCCCTTGCTACGCCAGTGCACTGGCACTTGCTTTCATATGATGAGCCTGTTGTGCAGAGTTTTTCCTCTACTCCCACTCTCAGTGCACAAAACCTTAGTTCAGGCACTGGTGATCAACCGCCTGGACTATTGCAATGCCCTCCTAGCTACCACAAATGAGTCTCTACATGCCAAGCTTCAAGTGGTCCAAAATACAGCGGCCCGCCTCATCCAAAATATGCTGGCCAGATCAGCCTCTACTCCCCTTTTATTCTCACTCTATTAGCTTCCTGTGCGCAAGAGAATAATCTTCAAGATCTGCTGCATAGTGCATAAATATTTGAACACCAAAGGACCCAGATACCTGGCTGAGAAACGTATTGCTAACCAGCCAGGCAGACCTTTAAGATTCATGGTCAAATCATTTCTCACTATGCCCCGAATTAGGAAAACACTGACCGGGGGCAGAGCTTTCTCTTACTTGGCCCCCTACTACTGGAATAAACTACCCACTCACCTATGGAAGTGCACGGACCACTTTTATTTCAGAAAGCTTCTCAAGACTGAGCTACTCCGATTTAGTGCTGCCATGCTCATGGTTCACTGCGGCGCTGAGATACCCCTCCTGGGGTGATTCATGCACATTATAAGTTAAATTAACATAAAATAACTCCCCCAGCGGAATTAGAATAGTAAATATGCTCCCAGTCACTGTCCAGCACCTGCCCTGAGGGGCGACCCCAGTGGAGTTAGAATAGTAAATTTTCCCCAATCCCTGTCCAGCACCTGCCCTGAGGAATACCTCTAGCAGAGTTAGAATAGTAATTTTGCCCCCAGTCACTGTCCACCACCTGCAGAGGGACGACCCCAGTGGCGTTAGAATAGTAAGTTTGCCCCCAGTCACTGTCCAGCACCTGCCCTGAGGGATGTCCCCAGTAGAGTTAGACCAGTAAACTTGCTCCAGTCACTGTCCAGCATCTGCCCTGAGGGACACCCCCAGCGGAGTTAGACTAGTAAATTTGCCCCCAGTCACAGTCCAGCACCTGCCCTGACGGATGCCCACAGCAGAGTTAGAATAGTAAGTTTGCCCCCAGTCACTGTCCAGCACCTGCCCTGAGGGATGCCCCCAGTGGAGTTAGAATAGTAATTTCGACCCCAGTCACTGTACAGCACCTGCCCTGAGGGACGCCCCCAGCGGAGATAGAATAGTAATTTTGCCCTGAGTCACTGTACAGCACCTGTACTGATGGACACCCCCAACGGAGTTAAACTAGTAGATTTGCCCCAGTCGCAGTCCAGCACTTGCCCTGAGGGACACCCCATAAGAGTTAGAATAGTAAATTTGCCCCCATTCACTGTCCAGCACCTGCCCTGAAGGACGCCCCCAGCGGAGTTAGAATAGTAATTTTGCCCTCAGTCACTGTCCAGCACCTGCTCTGAGGGACACCTTGAGCTGAGTTAGAATAGTAAATTTCACCCAGTCAATGTCCAGCACCTGCCCTGAGGGACGCCTCCAGCGGAGTTAGAATACTAAGTTTAAAAAATATTTTCCAAAATACGTTTGCAATTTTTTATTTTAATTTAAGGAAAAAAGTCATTTATAATTGCTCACATTACGGTAATTAAATAGAGTAGAATATACATATTGTTTCTAATGAGATGTTAAAATCTGTGAAATAAGGGAAAAAAATATTAATATTCATCTTACTGAGAAATTTGGACATACTGTGGAAGTGGTTTGTTTAAACGTTGTACTTACTTTGCCTGGTAGATGGCAGTGTCTCCTCAGCAAATTGTCACTTTCCTCAGAGAGTCCAAGACACGTGTGGTCACGAGCAGTTTCAGTGTACCACTGGTCACAAAATGGAGGTTGGCTAAATTTATACGTTTTTTCAAGGGAAAACCACATTTCAAACAAAAATATGTCTTGGAATCTGCATTTTAACATGTTTTATATTCTGACAGCCCAGCGCCTTGAGACCCTCACGGGTGAGTAGCGCGCTTACAATTCCCTGATTGATTGATTGATTGATTGATTGACAGAACATGTTTTAATTGTAATGGTAGAAAAAAATGTTGATTACAGTCCGCACATACTACGACAGCCATTTTAGTTGTCGACAGGGTGTATTATTAGCATTAAAACAAAGGAAGGACTGCTATTGAAACAGGATCATTTCCGATATATTTCTCTAAGTTATAGATGCATTGTATTTCGCTTTCATCGATAATATTTAGTGGTAAAATGGTTTGTTGACTGCGCTGCTGTATTTTCTATTTAATTTAGAGAATGTCAAAATTTCATTTTTTATTTTGAAAATGTTCAGTGCAGAAACCTTTATTTTAAATCTACAATAAAGCTTATTTGTAACTGTATGCTTGGTAAAGGTATGCGTGGTAAAAGTATGCGTGGTATTGGTAGTTTTAATGTATCTTTATGAGTATGCATGGTAAAGTTGTGCGTGGTTCAGGCATTTTCGTGGTTTAAACCTCGTTGTAAAGGCATGCATGGTAATGGCATTTTTGGTAATTCATACACCCTCTAAATGTATCTTTGAGATCTAGAGTATGCTCCTATCAGAGGCTAGAGAAGATATTATAATATCAGACACTATGAATGCATTGCAAAGGATTTCGAGCTATGGTCTAGCATTACTTGTGCTGTAGCGAAAATCAAAGTTTATTTGTAGGGGTGCAATATAATCACACGTGTAGAGTGCACCCGCATATAATCCTTTGTCGTATTAACGTGAAGTGTTAGAATTTCAAAATGTAACAACATGAAACGTGATGTGTTTAGGCCATTGAATAGCAACTTGGAGAATTGATGTAGAAAGTTAATGTGGCTAGCAGCAAACATCAACGTGAAGAGTTCGTATTGTGTAACTGACCATCATTTTGAAAATTCGTAAAGTTCATATGCTGGTTTCTTATGTTAGCCGAATTTTGTAGGCCTGAAACGCATTTTCCCTGGAAACTTTCGCTTTAGAATTAACAGTTTGAATTTCATGTGTGCTGTGGAATTTGTTCTTTCTCTGTTTAGTGCTGCAGGTGAGAGAAGTGCTCTTGTTAGCTAGAATAATGTCTTTGTTTTATTAGTCAGGTAAGGAGAGAAAAAGTTACATCGTACGGTCTGAATCGATAATGGAAGGCCGTTGTCCTTCACAAGGAGAATGCTTGGGAACCAAGGGCAAATGTGGAGAGAAGAAAAACACCGTTGTCCCATGGAAAACTACCTTTAGGACGGTACCCAGAGTGGATGGCATGACCTGCAAAGGATCTTGGAAAAGTTCTCTTCAATATTGTGTTGTTGGGAGTAGGGAAAGCACCCACTTTTCCTCCTGCCTTCGGAGAGAGAGCACCTTAGAACAAGCTTTGTCTCAATAGCTTTATGCTATCCTACCCATTGATGGTGGAGAGGCTTCTCAGGAAGACTCCACATGCTGACACCTTTTATTTCTTTTCCCTGAAGATGCTTAAGTAGGGATGTAATTTTAGAATTAATGTAGGGATAGATTAATGCTTTATATTTATCAACCCTCGACGCAGGGAAACTTGGACTCAAGCTTTCTGATCCTCTGTGTCCTGCTTCTTGAATTAATCGTTTTGTGCATGCTGCACAGCTCAAACTGGATGCACAGGTTTGGCTTTATGCTGATTCCGATGTATTTCTACACTCTCATCTTGAGGTGTATTTATGTCCAGTTATTTTTGGCTTTGTAATAAATTTACTAATCTTACGTAGTTGTCTGTGGTTACTATGTGTCCAGAGAAATTTCTGTTGAATTGTTTGGCAATAATAATGACTTTCTCCCCTCTATGCTTACATGCTGCTAAAAAGAACCATTGGATTATGATTCTAGAATAGGTCCAGAACTTATGGGCCCTAGCCCTTTCACTTGAAAAATAGATAGATGGGTTAGAACAATACGCATGAACACTAGATGGACACAGAACGTTTGTGCCTTAAGTGCCACAACCGCACCTGATTGATTATTCGTTGAATACAGGCAGCTCCCCAGTGAGGTCCAGGATAGCAAATGATACCGGCTACAAGGTGCAGAATTTCAGATGCCACGCGAAGTAGTATAGCCACTCCAGTCCATGTTGCATGCAATACAGAATGACCAATATCCACAAATGAGATGGCACCAACTATGACAAGTCACCAACTTGATCCAATAGCTCCTTGTGCTAACAGTGGTGGGAAAGTCTCCAATGTGACTGAAGCACAACTGGTTAAAGCACAAGAGGACACTACCAAAAGGAGGCAGAAATTAAATAAAAATTGAAAAAATAGAGATTATGTCCCGTGTAGTAGCAGCGAAGCACCCACCACATGAGAGGAACAGACTTAAACGGAGGCACCTAAAACAGACAAAACAAAAATTACGCTAAAAGGATAAATTAAGAAACAGACCGCGGTTGTGTATTCTACTAGGAATCTGTTTAAAGAGCCCTGAAATGACAACAACGAAGGAATGAAGCTCTATGTTACCCATTGAAACTCCAAAGATAAGACGAAAAACCCACAGCTTTATCCTACCTTCACCAAGGGAAAAACCCATTTACAATAATACCTTAAAAATACGAAGTCAAGGTCCTAGCCAGAAGAAAGATTCTTCAATGCAATAAAGTAGTTGCGAAAATTTGGCAAATTAAAGAGAACAATGGTACAAAGGGCTTACCTGATCCTGACCATTGCAACATGAAGCTACCAATAGCTCAGGCATCTGTAGTTTAATCATTCAGTGCAGAAAATTAGGAACAGCCCTTAAACAATAGCTTTTCCATAGTACCAACACGAACGAGTGGTAACTACATTCCTCAACCTTGTTGATCTCTTCCCTGATCTACAATCATCTATCCGTCTGAATAGATCAAGACTAGTAAGTTTATTTGAGGCAGTTCATCTGCTGAGGACGATCACTACATACAGCATAAAACGGTTTGGGCCTGATCTTCTGTATGACGGCAGCAAGCTGTAGCAAATATCCAGAGTTGAATTTTACATGCACAGAATCTTCCTGTTGATTTGAAATAATATGGACCAGTTTCGCATTATGGGCCTAGACGTGCTACCCCACTATCCCAGACGATGTCATTGCTGCCTGGACTGAGCATATGTCTAGTGAACCTTAAATATCTGTAAAAAAGCAAAAAAATACCCATAAATAAGTTATTCTCTAGAAAGGAAAGTATACCTAAATTAACGATTACGAAAAGAGAGAACTCCAGGTGGGTAGAATTATGCCACCCTGGGCAACCATAAAGGGGCCGAAAGTTGTGCAATGAAAATTAGGCATGGCTGCCAGCTCTCTATTAGCTCTAAGAACAAGAAAACCCCTCTGTTACATTAAGAACCGTTTTTAACAACCTAACCCCTGCGTAACTGTGTCATCTGGAAGCGATGAAATAAGTAATAGTTCTGGGCTAATGAACCTTCATATTCTGTCAGGGAATATTGTCAGCAAAATTGAAAAACTAGAGAACCCAGATTGACTACTTTTTGTGCACGAGAAGAACATCTAGGGCTGTATTACAGAGAGTGCCCTGAGGGCGCAACGGGCATGTGCGCCCCACTTTTTTTTAGGAGCACTTTGGTATTACAGAAGGGCCTGCAGACACTTGTGCAGCCCTGTCTGTAATACAGATAGCCCTGGCCCACATGTAGTGCCAGCACTATCATTAGAGGGCATTACCTTATTTTGCATAGGGGCGTTTCCCAATGCAAATGAGGGAATCACTTTGCCTCTGCGCCTGTGCTGTGTTATGGATGCGAACATGCCTTTAGGAGGCGCACTGAAAGTGTGCCACAAAAAGGTGGTGCACTTTCAGTACGCCTCCGAAATGCAGCCATCTCAGGGGATGAAAGGGGTCCCATGGACCCCTTAGACATCTCCTTGCAGGCAGGTGCAGTCACTCAATGCACCCGTCTGCAAGGGGATCTCTCTCCCCTCTTGAAAGTACAGACGGGTGTCTCCTGCATTGTGAAACAAGGAGCGGCTTTGAAGCAGCAACTCCGTATTTCACTTGAATGCGCTTCCCCCAGGGCAGCAAGAGTTTGCGGCTGCCCTGAGGGC
Source organism: Calotriton arnoldi (assembly GCA_963921515.1). NCBI lineage: Eukaryota > Metazoa > Chordata > Amphibia > Caudata > Salamandridae > Calotriton > Calotriton arnoldi. The sequence goes on along the minus strand of CAWUFW010000873.1, from coordinate 831,176 downwards.
AGCTTATACAGCATAATAGGCACACTTTCCCTGTATGGGCCTGGCACACCTGTTTTAAGGTGCACATTGGCGCAAACGGGAAAGGTGCGTCCTATTTGTAATAGGGCCCCTGCTGTTTTCAGGAGATGAGGGCATTATCAAATTATCAAATGTTAGGGGTCGTATGTGTAATAGGGCCCCTGCTGTTTTCAGGAGATGAGTGGCATCATGCACTCTTTGGTGCAGGTTGTGTGCAAAGTAATGATTGATTCTGATCTTACGAAAACAGTTTTGCAATTTCAGAGGCTGAGAGAGTATATTTTGAAAGATTAAATAAGAAAACCACAGACCCCTTTTGGAGGGGCACTCTTCTTCATCATGTGGCGGGCCTGGAGGGGTTTGGAGGATAAGACCTCATCAGCATCTTCCAACTTGGACATAAATGGCAGGGCTCTGCCATGCATCACTTATCCGAGAAGCAGGCTGACTGCCATTTACACCATATGCAGTTTTTCCGCTTTCTGCAGATCTGCCATGCCTTATCCTATCACCAACTCGATTTGGGGGTGATCCCTGAGTACAGCTCTATGGAGGTGAAGGTCCCTATGGCACCCCGAGGCCACAGGGGGTCTCCCAGATTTATCGGTCCCTAGTCGTAAACTCTTCAGACTTATTTCTGCCTCTCCGTACTCGGTGCGAGGCTAGGTTGGGGGCCCTTGAGGATGGAGACTGGAGGGAAGTACTTATGGCACCTCGGGAGTTGGCCATCTCCTCCATGGCTTCGCTTCATTCAACTTAATGTTCTCCATACTACCTACTTGATGCCGGAACGGCTGTGGAAGGTGGGTATACTTCCGTTACCTGCATGTCATCGCTGCAATGCTGATACCTCTGATTTTTATCATGTGTGCCGGCTATGCCCTGTCATACAATGATATTGGTCCCAACTTCTGGGGATTTTATCGGATGTGTTGGGGAGGCTGATAGACTGTTCCACTCAGATAGCAGTTCTGGGTTTAATGGAGGAACTGGGGGGCAGACAATCTGAGATATACTTGGTGTTTGGGGACATTGCTGGGGAAACGAAAAATTGCCGGGAACTGGATATCAAAGACTGCTCCGGGTCTACATGTATGGCAGAATGCCATGGACTGGTGTTCCAAGATGGAGGAACCGGTGTATGCAGCACATGGCTGCCCTCAAAAACACCTTAAATTATGGGTCATTTGGGGGACCATTTTGGGCTTCTGGGATTGTGAGGTGGATCCTTGTATTATGTTGTGATCAGGGATTATTAATGTTCGCTTTTGTTTGGTTTTATTTGATTTGTTTGCTGATATGTCAAATATCTTTGAAAATCAATAAAAATACCTTATAAAAAAATAAGAAAACCATTTCAAGGTAAGACGTGCTCTCTTGGGTAAAAGGTGGGATTATCAGAAGTAATGCTAGCGTTCCTGTGTTTGTCCTGTTGATAAAAACCCCTCCCGCGCCCCTCTCTCGCTCTCTCTGAGGACTTCGATCTCCTAGGTCTCTGCCCCAAAAAAGTTTGGTTTAAAATGAATAGGGTCAGGTTGAATAAATGTGGCATTGGTCCCTGGCTGTTGCGGACTGTCAGAATAAGAACCATTAGACACAGCGTAAGCCAAGAACGTTATAAAGCGTTTAGTTTGTCCTTTGTCTTATTTGATGTGGCCAGGGCCAGACAGAGAATGCAAACCAGCCCTGGCAAATTAGTAGGACCAACCTGTGGGGGGGAGGGGTGGTGTTGGTGGGAAACACTGCTGCTGCTTTTGTTACAGGGGGCCGATATTGCACACTGCTGCAAGACCGGCCCCCAGTAACAAAAACAGCTCTCACTGGTCCAAAACTGGCCCCCATCCTTCCGGCCCACTGGGAAAATGCCCGGGGCCCACTACGGCCAGTCCGGCGCTGGATGTAGCGTCCGGCCTCATCCTATTGATAGCATTCATCTGTTAAATAATTGTATTTATCGTATTTCTAATGTCTTTTGCTAGTTTGTCTACTGTACAGTGTTGTGTGATAATGTTGAAATCAATACTGGTCTAATCCAAAGGATCAGGGTCTGATCATCGACAACTTCTTGTGGCAGTTATGCATTTTCTCTTTCTAGTTTCTTTGTGTGTTGAAGGCCTGTTTCTATGTCGAACATCATCCAATGATAGGACCATTTATTTGCTACAAAGCTGAAATTCTCCTGAAAGCTGGGATCTTTAATGAAGATCGCTGGTTCATTTTTTAACTATAAAGCTAGTGGAATAATGTTAGGCGAGAGGATAGGGTCTAACGGCTAGAGCGGTCGACCTCGGAGCTGGGGAACTGGGTTCGAGTCTCGGCAGGGATGCTCAACATATTGTGATTCTGGACAAATCACTTAATATCCGCTCAACATATTGTGATTCTGGACAAATCACTTAATATCCCCGTGCCTAACAAAAATAAATGTGTCCGTCTGTAAAGCAACTAGTGCTCATGTAAAGTGCTCTGATACCTTCGGGTTTAATTCGCGCTATATAAAACTCCCCCCCAAAAAAAAGTTTGACTCAGGTATTGTTTTGTTAAATGTCCATGCAATTGTGTGTCGGTTAACTTCTTTTTGAGTTTCTCTAGTCTACGAATTTTGGACTAGAAAGCATCTACTACTGGGTTTGGCATAGGCCCCAGAAAAGAGGGACCTTTCAGAAGTTTATCCATTTTTATGTACAAGAGAGAGTATTGTGCTCCGACATACTCTTTAGCTAGAGGAGTATAATGTAAAAGAATGCCCTCACAGCTGACCAACTGCAAGTAAACAAGGGAAACAAATAAGGGGCAACCATGTATTCCGCGAATCCAAGTACAATGATCCTCACAGATGAAGTACCTGTGAGTTTTACTTCCAAATCAATGAATAATGAACAGCCATATATACTGATCAACAATAATGTAATTAAATTATCACAATATCGGGAAAATGTATAACTAAACAAGTAGGCGCTCCATTGAACTGTGAAGTTATAGGTGCTTACTGACAGAATTGAAAAAAGTGTGCAATCATGATAAAGGACACTACGTTGACTGTAATACAATTTAATTATCAAATCACATACTCAGGCTTGAAATGTGTACACTTTGTTTACAAAGCCAATACAAAGGTATGTCGGCGTTTTGACCCCAAAACTACAAATCATTGGTGGGGTCTTCATCAGTGGAGGAAATTGGGTTACTGGTTCAGGGGAGTGAAACCCTACACAAGCAGCAACCGCAGTTCTTTTCAAGGTGAAACACAAGCAAACTCCAAATTTACCTTTTCTTACCCCTCTGGTAGCTTGGCACAAAGGATTTAACTTAGAGGCAATGTGTAAAGTATTTATGCAGCACACAAACAGTAATACAGTGAAAACACAGCACAAGAAAAATCCCACACCAATTTGGAAAACCAGAGTAAAATTGAATAAATTATTTGAAGCCAAAACTACACAAATCCAATTAGTAGGACCGGAGATATGCAATTTAAAATATTTCGGTAAAAATAGTGCTTAAAAGCACGAAGTGCCAACTGTGGTAATCTGGTCACGCCGGACTGCGATAAAGTCGCAAACTCAGGCCATCTGCGATGGACCGCGGGCCAGTTACAGGTATTAAGTTAGTCGAGTTGAGAAATGTACCTTACATCCTGGTTACAGAGCATTGGGCTGCGCAGCGGCAGTCCAGGGGACCAATGCGAGGCTTGTGCTGAGGATGTGTCACACAGCGTCAGATCAGATGAGCTGCTAGGGCTGCGATGCGGACTTGTGTTGAGGTTGTGTCAGTTCCGAGGAGTGGCAATTTCAATGAGCTGCAATAGCTGTAATGCGGGCTTGTGTTGGTGCTTCATCGTGCTGCGTCTGTTCCAATGAGGCACCGCGAAGAGCTGTGTTGGGTTTGCGTCGCGCTGCATCGGTTCTAGTAGAGACCACAGCTGGGGTGGTAGAGCACACTTAGCCCCACTTCCAAGAATCCGGGTCTGGATGAACACCATGTGGGGGGTTAGGACTCACTGCAGGCAGAATCCATGTGCAGGGGTCAAGATGGTGGTCTACACCTTCTCACTCAGATAGCAGGGCAACAGAGTAGCAGAGTTGCAGGGTAGCAGGGCAGTACTTCTTGCAGCAGAGCAGCACAGCAATCCTCCTTCTGAGTCTTTGACTTGGCCATAAGTATACTGAAAACTTGGGTACAAGGGTCCACTATTTATAACTGGTGCCCACTTTGAAGTGGGAGAAGCTTTTAGAGCCCTCCCCGTACAGAGGTGTCTGGAATTTCCTTGCTCCCATACCTGGACCCAGATTGTCTAGGGGCACAAAAGACTAATGTAAAACCATTTGTGAGTGTGCTGAGGCAGAGCCTTTGTGATGTGTAAGTGTGGTAGATGGCAGCTTTTCTCCCTCATCCTGACAGAGATGGCCCATCCTGCCAACCCTTATTCCCCCTTTGTCTCATTGTGTGGGAGTAACACAAGGAGGCCAATTGCCAGGTACACCTAGTCATGTGACCCAAGAAACAGGCTGCAAGGCATTAAATGGTTGGGACGAGAAAAGGACAACTTTCTAAAAGTGACATTTTCAGAATTCTGAGTAAAAATCCAACTTTACTGTTGAAAATTGGGTTACTTGTTGAGGGAGGTGAATCCCTACTCATGCAACAACCACAATTCTTGTCAGAGATAAACACAAGCAAACCCCAAATTAACCCACGCTTAACCCTGTGGTAGCTTGGCACAAAAGCAGTCAGGCTTAAATTAGACGCAATATGTAAAGTATCTATGCAGCCCTTCAAATAGTAATAAAGTGAAAACACAACACAAGAAAAATCCCACACCAATTTAGAAAAACAGAGTAGAATGTAATAAGTTACTTGAGATCAGAAGAACAACAATCCAATGTGTAGAACCAGAGATATGCAATTTTAAAGATTTAATTAAAAATAGTGCCTAGAAGCATAAAGCGCCCACTGTGGTTATCTGGTTGCGCCAGCCCGGACAAGTTCAGGCCAAATGTAATGGAGCACAGGCCAGATACAGGGAACTAATTAGGCCAGCTGAACAAAGTACCTTAAATCCTGGTTTGCGGAGCATTGTGAGATCCCCGTTGAGGATTTGTCATGCAGCGGCATTTCCCAAGAAGCAGTGGGGCTGCAATGCAAAGTCCTGCATCATCACTGAGGATGCTGTCAACGAGGTGCTTGCGATGCAAAGTCCTGCGTCGAAGATGTGTCGCTTACCTCCAGTTCCGAAGAAGCTGCAGGGGTGTGATGCGGAGTCCTGCATTGTCGTTGAGGATGCGTCGACAAGAGGCTTGTGATTCGAAGGCCTGCATTGAGGATGCATTGTGCAGTGGTGGTTCTTGAGGAGACTGAGGGCTGGGATGTGAGGTCCGGCATCAAGGATGCATCGGGCTGTGGCTGTTCCGAAGTGGCTGCGAGGAGATATGTTGTTCTCCTTTGGTTCTGCTCAAAGGATCACAGTTGGGCTGGCAGAGCACCTTCAGTTCAACTTCAAAGGATCCAGGAATGGGGTGGGATTGCTTGGGGGGGTAGGATGGGGGGGCAGGATGTGCAGCAGACAGAGTCCAGGTGCTGGGTTCAAGGTAGTTGGAGCCTTTTCTGTTCCTGTGGCTCTGATCAGGAGGCCAGCCAACTAGCCCTTGGAATCATTTGTCCTGGGTTTAAGATGCAGGTCCAGTCCTTTCACTCAGGCAGCAGGGCAGAAAAGTAGCAGTCCTTCTTGCAGAGCAGCACAGCAGTACTTCTGAGTCTTCCACAGGTCTAGAGGTGTATTTAATAGTTTGGTCTGAGGGTCCACTATTCATCCTTGGTGCCAGCTTTGAAGTAGGAGAAGGTTTTGGAGGTTTCCACCCCAGAGGTGTTTGGAATATCTTGCCTCCCTGCCCTGGTTTGTCCCGGATTGTCTGAGGTCACAAAAGACTAGCTTCAAGCCCTTTGTGTGTCCAGACAGAGCCTTTTTGATGTGCAAGTGTGGTAGGTGACAGCTCCTCCTTCTCATCAAGTCAGAGTTGGCCATCCTGCCAACACCTATGTCCTCTATGTCTCAGTATCTGGGAGCAATACACAAAGACAAACTGCCAGCTACATCTAGTCATGTTCTAGTCATGTGACCCAGGATACAGGCTGCAGGCACTAAATGGTTGGGACAAGAAAATGCCAACTTTCTAAAAGTGGCATTTTCGGAATTGTGACTTAAAATCTAACTTTACCATTAAAGAGGGTTTTAAATTACAATTCTTTAGCCACTAAACTCAGCATTCTGATCTGCTCCCAATTGAAAGTTATCACTTATAAAATGTAATAAGTTAACCCAATGTCATCCTATGAGAGAGGTAGCTCTTGCAGTAGTGAAAAACGAAGTTAAGAGTTTTTCGCTACTAGGACATGTAAAAGTTAAAAGGAGATGCCCAACTTTTTAAATACACTGCACTCTGCTCTAGGAGCTATTTAAGGCCTACCATTGGGGTGACTTATATGTCTAAAAAAGGAAAGTTTGATTGTATATGATTTGATAGAATAACAATTTCATGGAATACCATTACTGAGAAACAATTTCTCCTAAACTATTTAATGGAAATTTGCAGGATGAGTGGCACTTATCATTTCATGGAAACCAATTTAGAGAATGTCTTTTTCTTCAAAATTCGATTTTGCATGCTTATTTTTTAAGGTTTAAATGCAGTGGTGGCAGGTCTTACTTTCAGAAACATTTTTGTCTGAGGTACTTATTTCAGTGCTTTAATTCAGGGGCATTATTTCAGGTTTATATCTTTTACATTGTCAAACAATTACTTTGGATGCTTTTAATTCATTGACCCATCTCCACCCCTAAACACCATCCATCCCATACCACCTCACAACTCGTAAATACCATCCATCCCTGCTTTGTAAAAAACCCTCCCCAAGCCTAAACTTCACCCATCCTTGTCTCCTAAACTGCACCCATACATGGCCCTAAAAGCCCTTCCTACTCCTAAACCCCATCCATCTCTAAACCCTAGAAATCACCCACCATGCCTAAACTCCATTCATCCATGACCCCTAAATTCCACTCATCGCTGAACACTAAAACCCTTTCTCTCTCTAAGCTCCACCCATCCCTGTATCCTAAAAAACCTTCACTACCCCTAAATTCCACCCATTCCTAAACCCTAAAAACTCATTACGGTGACTAAACCCCACCCATCCATGAACCCTTAAAACCCCTCACCACCTCTAATCACCCCTGAACGCTAAAGAAACTTCACCACCCCTAAACATCACCCATTCCTGACCCCTAAAAACTGCTCACCACCCCTAAACAATGCCCATTCCAGATCCTTAAACCCTCACCACCCCTAAACACCATCTATCCCAGACCCCTAAAAAGCTCCTCATCACCCCTACTTTACCCGTTTCTGATCCCGAACAACCCCTTTATACATCTAAACTCCACCCCTCTCAAAACCCTTAAAACCATTCAACACCCCTAAACCCTACACATTTCTCAACCTTAAAAACGCTTTCCCACAACTTTACCCAACACTAAACATTAAAAAACCCTCAGAGCCCTAAACTCTGCCCATTCGTAACCCTCAACACCCCTACACTTCACCCGTGCCTGATCCCAAAAAACCCTTTCTGCAGCTAAGCCCCATCTATCCCTGAACACTAAAATGCCCTTTGTACACCAGAACTCTCCCTTTCCTAACCCCTAAAACTCTCATCATCCATACCTGACCCCCAAACAATCCTCACTACCCCTAAACTTCACCCCAATTTTAATATAATTTTGGATTTTTCCTTACACTTATCTTTTCTTTAAAATGTTGTTGTTTTTGTATTTCCTCAAAATAGTTTTTCCTTAAGTTTGGTTTTCTATGATTTGGTTTTCTCCAAAGTGGTTTCTCAGTTTTCTCATAATTCACATACATCAAGAAGGTTTAGGTCTGGCAAAAGGTTTATTTTGCCAACTTGAAATGGCAGTTTAAAACTGACACACATGCTGCAATAGCAGGTCTTGAGACATTTTTAAAAGGCTACTTAAGAGGGCGGCACAATAAGTGCTACATACCTACTAGCAGCCTTTAATTTAGAGGCCCTGGGTACATGTAGTACCACTTTACTAGGGACGTACAAGTAAATTAAATGTGACGATTGAGTTTAAGACAATTTGACAATATTCAGAAGAGAGTGTTCAAGCCCTTTAGCACTGATTAGCAGTGATAATATTTGCATTGTCCTAAATAGCCAACAAAATGAGTTCAGAAAATAAGAGGGTGAAAGCAAAAGGTTTGGGAGTTACCCTGCAAAGCAGGTCAAGGCCAACATTTACCATTAAAGATAGTATTAAATTACAATTCTTTGTAGACCAAACTCGAAAGTCATACCTGCTCCAGAATGAAAGTTATAACTTATTAAATGTAATAAGGTAGCCAAATGGTATCCTATGAGAGAGGTTAGCCTTGCAGTAGTGAAAACTGAATTTAAGAGTTTTTCACTACCAGGACATGTAAAATTTAAAAGTACATGTCAAACTTTTTAAATACACTGCACCCTGCCCTACTAGCTACTTAGGGCTTACCCTAGGTGTGAGTTATATGTATTAAAAATAAAGGTTTAGGCCTGGCAAAAGGTTTATTTTGCCAGGTCTAATTGACAGTTAAAAACTGGACATACAGGCTGCAAAGGCAGGCCTGAGACATGTTTCAAAACTACTTCAGTAAGCAGCACAATAAGTGCTGCAGGGCCGCTAGTGACGTTTAATTCACAGGCCCTGGGTACATGTAGTAACTATTTACTAGGGACTTACATGTAAATTAAATGTGCCAATTGAGTGTAAGCCAATGTTACCATGTTTAAAGGAGAGAGCAAAAGTAATTTTACACTGGTTAGAAGTGGTAAAGTGTGCAAAGTCCTAAGGCCAGCAAAAATGAAGTCAGCAAAAACAGGATGATTGAAGGCAAAAAAGTTGGGGAAAACCAAGCCAATGATGTCAGGATACAAATAAGGTAGCAACTTACTAAATGACGAGACACATATTTCACAGCTGTTAAAAAAAAGGCAAGATTAATTAGTGTTGCTATAGATATTATAAAAACCCTATGAAATGATAATTGACAGTTATCTTGAAACATCAATTATGAAAAACAGGTGGTAAATATTGAGCAGTCAAACCTTTAAAAACATATCAAATTCAATGCTTAATGATCATTGTAGAAGGAGCATGCTGCTGTTTCTAAAACAGACCAGCCTGTCTCCAATCATCAATTTAATTCAGTCCATGTTCTATAGAATGATCCCAGTTTATCCAACTGAGATCCTTTCTAGGGAGTCCAGCTTGATTACCACCTCTTTGCTACAGAATTTTGTACTTGATTACTTGCAATCTGATGTCTTCCATCATGTGTTGTAGCAGTTGGCAGTGTTCCACAAGAGGGGCAGTGGCTCTGATAGTGGCACATTTTATCACTGGCGGCTGGCAGGGAACGTGGGTGGTGGAGCGCGTGGGTGAAAAAAACAAAATATTTTTTAAAAACACTTACCTTTTCAAGGCTGCCATCTCTCCTCCATTGCTGCTTCTCTTCCTGGCAAGTCTGGGAAGCAGGAATCACAACGCTGCTGTTAGCAGCGCTATGATTGGTCTGAGCGCTGTGGTTTGGTGCTCAGTAGGGGACTGGGAGCCTGTGCATGTTCTCCACCCAGCTGTGTATTACAGCCCGGTGGAGAACATGCTAAATGCGTATGACTGTTTGGCCGACCCAAGATGGCTGGCCAAACCGTCATGTGCACCTATTTTGCACAAACCACTCCTTCTCCAAGACTGAAACACCAGCACCGCCCCACTCTAACCCAGCCCTGTAGCTATGAAAAATAAAACGATAATAACAATGTTATTATCATTTTATTTTTCCTTTTTCCGCTGCTCTGAGAGCAGAAGGGCGACGCTCCTCTGCATTAGCGGAGGAGCCGACCCTGCATTTTATACAGCTCCAATGTAGTAGGATCCGAGCTTAGATCTTCTGAGCAAGAGTTTAATTATATTTTTTAAGGCTCATCTTCGTCCATAATCAGAGAATAAAACTTCCAAGGTCATGAACCCTTGTTGTGAATTAGTTACAGGTTGAAAGTGAGACCTTTTCTAGGAGGTATTGTTTGTTGATTTTTAATAAGCCCTTTGAAGGAAAGCATAAAAGCACAAGAACCAGAAAAGGTATATGTTGAACACCCACAAAAGGATAAAGCACGAACAGTGCAGTGATGAATCAAATCTGTAGAATTAGGGACAGATGTATGAAGAAACCGTTTTGCGATTCCCTAATGGCAAATCCTTGTGATTCGCAATTAGGAAATCGCAAAACGGCATGTATGAAAGCGTGTTGAACACTTTCTGCGATTCCCACTGGGTCAATAATTACCTACCTCATGAATATTAATGAGGGAGGTCGCAATTTGCTATCCATTAGGAATCGCAAAAATCACAGGGATGGTGGCCTGTTGAGGTCAGCAGACCACCATGTCTGTGATTGCTTTTAAATAAAGCAATCTTTTATTTTGTAAATGAAAACGGGATGCTTTACAAAAAGAAAAATGAAAAGTTTTCCTTTCATTTTTTAAGAGCAGGCAGTGGTCCGTGGGACCACTGCCTGCTCTTAAAAAATGCTTTAACAAACATTCACAAAGGAGAAGGGTCCCTTGGGGACCCCGTCCCGTTTGCGAATGGGTTTCCACCAACTTGAAGTTGGTGGAAAAACTTGAATGTTTTGCGACCGCATTCATGGTCACAAATCATTCATATATACCACTGCGATTCAGCATTTGGAAGGGATGCCCTAAACACGCTCCTTTCAAATACCAATTCGCAAACCCATTTAGGTTACCGAATCGCAAAATAGGGTTTGATACACGTAAAAAGCCTTTTTTGCATGCGCAAACAAGCCAATTCGCATTGGTTGATACATGTGGCCCTTAGTTGTTTAAACTGACGAGATGAAATCTTTGTAAACAATTCTGTAAACCGAAAGAAATTTTATTCGATCACTGAAAGTCTGCAATTCAACAAAATGTGCAGCAAGGGGGTGAAAGTACAACCTTAAAATATCACAATAGTAAATGCATAATTCGATTTGTAAATGAGATGATTTAAGGTTGTGTTTTAAATTTGACAGTGAAAATCCTTCTACTGAAAATCAGAGTGAATCTCTTTAGTATCACTCTATGAATGCACGCCTTGCTGTAACCTTATCAGAGTAGACGGTGTCTGAAGGTGGGACACAGTGATCATCACGTGACTCCAGAGGAAGACCTCGGAATCTGATAGGCGCAACTTGAGTTGCACCAGTCAAATGGAATCCCAAATCATTATCCATTTAACAACTAAATCATTTCATTTTAATATTAACCAGGTCAGATTTAACCCTTGCACAGCTGCGAGTGCTGTAATGCTGGGAGAGTATTTCATAAATTAGAAGGATGGACACTGTGATAAACTTTGAAAAAGAGGAGGGATCCATTTGAAATGCCTCAGGTGTACTCACTCCACCCTGACTGTAGATCGTGGTAGGTACACATTTGTGAGGGACAGGTTCATATGCCCTGTTCCTGTTGTTTTAAATGCTTGCACTGCAGCTATTCTGCTGAAGCTCCTGGGCAGACTGACCAGCTGATTCAAGTCATCCTTACAGGGAGGACACCAGTCTTATGCTAGTGTCTCGTTATGGGAGTTGGGAAGCTTTCAACATTTCTTGGGTGGTTGTAGTCTTTTGGGATCCGTAACTCACAGCTCCTCGGGGGTCTTGTGGATTTAGAGTGACTTGGTATAGGGGACAACAGGGGTCTTTTGACCGAATTTCTTACAAAAACAACACACAAGACAACTAGTTGTAGCCTATTTTGGTCGTGATTTACAAAGGCAATCATATCTTGAGATTGGCTTAGGTCTGACAGTAGGTGATGCCAGGAAGAGCTAATTACTAAACATCCATAGCTACAAACACAAGAGGGAAAAGAGGTCCTTAAGACCTATTCTTCTGGCCTTCCTATCAATACCTAAACACACAGTAAGGAAGAATAGAGCTTTGTAAATGGGTCATTACTGACTGGGGGCCCGATATGCAACTGGGAATTGCATGGTAGTCAGCCACATAATCGTAGCATGCTTCATCATCGGGCATTCCCACACTTGAACCCAAATGGTCTCAAGCAGGCTACAACCAACACTTTAGTGTGTGTTTGCTAAACTTCCATACCTAGGCAAATGGCTGTCTGAGGGAACAAGCATAAATGCGCGGGGCAAGGAGTTACTACAGTGCTCATCATTGAAGGCTTGGCTTTTTGGGGGCAACTCTCTCTATATGAGTGGACAGTATTTGTGGCCGCTATTTATTGAGTGGCATGAGCTCGTTGTGGTTCTAGAACTTCACACGAGGTCCGTGACTGTTTCCAGTTAACAAGTTATTTAAGGAAGCCCCTGCTTTCGCAGGGTTGTCTGTAAACAATTAAACTAAAGAAGCGTGCTCATAACCAGTGCCACAAGACTGAATAACATTCTGATAATGAAGATGATAGTGCTTCCAACTCTAGAGTGGACTTACAGTGTATGATTGATGCTGCGGCTGCTTAAAAAATACTGTGCCTCCTAATAAACAGAGAAGAACAGAAGATTCTGATAAGGAAGGGGATCCAGTTCCAAAAGTGAAATATGTGGAAGGAGCAAAACTGGAGTAAGTCTTTTCATATATTAGAAATTTGGATGAAAGCTTTATGTAAATGAAGAGAGAGATGAAGTCTTCTTCCAGTATGACCATCCTTTCACAGATTCTCTTTCTGTGCATACAATACAATGATTCATGTTGTCAAAGAATAGAAGACTCTGGGTTAAACAGAATTTCCTTGTTTTCTTTCCAAGAGATGTCAATTGCCAACTTCTGAAGAGGAATTTCGTCAAAATCCAAAAGCGCATTCAAGCTGGTGGGTGCGGTTTCCTTCTGTCTCTGGCAACTGAAAAATGCAGCAATAGGTGGCCAATGTGATAGAAACATGCAATTAAAAGGTGGTTGCAGTGGCGGCTGGTGACATTTGAAAGTAGTGGGCCTAAAAGCTGGATCTGGATTTTATGTAGTGGGCAAGCTTAATGGACAAACGTGAGGTCCAGGGTCGGTCCCCCTCTCGAGAAAAAATTGGAAATTGTTTGGCAAATGGTGCATTTGAAAGCAAATGAATTTAGTGATAAAGCAAGGCTTATAAAGCAGTGGGAACGTATAGTCTTGAAATATTAAACACATTAAAAACTGCCCCATATCTTACTGCATTAATATATTCAACAGTTACTGTAATGTGCAAATTTTACAGCGTGACAACTTCGGCCCTTTAAGTTTGTGCTTGCCCAATGTCTTGCACTCCATGCGGCATCAACTTTGGAAGAAAATGCTCTAACCAAGCTTCAGGAAGCACCCACAGCTGCTGGCTGCAATCAGTCTTATAGATATATTTGCAGACAGGTCTTTAAGTGGGATGAAAAAAGTGGGGGCTCTCTAAAAGGGAACATGTAAAATAAATTGTTGTGATTCCTGTAGTGTGCTACCTGACTGGTATTTTGTTTTCTCTCTGAGATGCAATTGCATCCAGATATTTCACACAACACCTGCCATACACCTAAAACCTGTCAGTACGATTGGCTTTGTCAATGAATGTTAGCCGTTTAAGATAAATGAGTAACAACAATGATTTGTTAAAAATAATTAACATTAAAAATGTTTCAAATCTGAAATTGTGAGTCTGTGAATTAAATAGTATTAAGGCCTGTGAAAGGAGTTTTGGCCTTCAGTTATGTGTTCTTTGTGTTAAATATGTATGCCCTTTTTCTCTGCATATCTCGTTCATCTGCACATCTTCAACTGCCTCTCTTTCCTCTTCAGCACCCTCTTTTCACTCTTCCTCAAATGCACTTCCTTGCATCTCCCCCACTTCAACACTTCCAAGTATACACTGCACTCACTCACATTTTAGCAATTTATTTTCTTTTGCTTTTGCCTTGTAAATATTTTGACATGTGTACCTCCTTCACACATATTTCCACAGAATTTCAATACCAACTGAAATACATGACGATTGCTCTGTGTGCTCTGCAGAGAGGCCAACGAACTGGCAGGCCCTTTGCTTTGGATTAAGCCTCAGTGTCAGAGGTCTCAATCAAAGCCCCTCATAAACACCTTGCACAGCTCAAAGTATGCACTATGCAAGAGTAATAAGATGCACGGAAAAAAATACAGAAACACAACATGATAAAATAGCTAACACTCTGGGGGCAAGATTAAGTAGAACATGTGAAATAAGAGATGAACTAAATCACTGATATGAATTGCCTTAACATTTTTAACATTCATTGTTCTTAAAGCAGTCCATGTTTTTGACATTAACATTAAGGGCATGAAGATAAGGCCAGCTATATAACCATACAGCAGATAACTGTCTTTACAATAAGCACATATTTCTCCCTTAGCACTTATTTTGATCAACTTCGCAAGGAAACAAAATCCCTGGTCGTCTTTTGGATCAATTTTGCAGGGGAACAAATACAGCAGTTCTACTTTTGAAGTGGCCAGCAACATGCAGCCAGTGCCTGGGATGTCATAGTGGGAAAGGTAGGCGTGACCAGGGGTCCCGGCGCAATATACATAATACAAGATTAGCATTATAACACTTACCATTACCGAGGACAAGGCACCAAATCACACGTGCTTGCATCCACTCCTGCGTTTGACGAATAGGAAAAGGGTGGGATCTATGCCTGTGAATGACGGAGGGCTAACCTCATGCAAGGACAGAGACTCCGACGCCAAAAACCGTGAAGCTAAAAGCATCACTGGCCTACAGTGGATACTACCATAGACTATAATGGCAATGAAGGGCTTTAGCCCTGCGTTGTGCGTCACAGTGCAGAAAGTTGATTTACTGCGTGGCTTCCATCTCCTGCCTCAGAGCGGGGCGGGGCAGGCAGCCTGGGACAGACAGCCCAGAATTAAATACATCAATTTGTTTAGAGATACAATCGTATCTCTAAATAAATTGATCTATTTAATATTTGTGCAGCAATATGTAGGAATTTCAGTGGGGTGCAGACCAGATCCCTAATGAGAAACTGCCCTTGGTCGCTTGCAGCCTCTAGTTGTGCAATGCAAATGAGTACTTTCACTTGGTATGCTTCATAAACTTTGCTAAAAACTTTCAATCTCAGTTCAATCAGATACAAAAAGGAGAGAATCCATTTTTTTTAATTGGCTCAGTGGAAATCTTGTCTCGTTTTCTCTCAAATATATCTTTTTATTTGATCTTCAAAAACTGCAGCTGGGACTTTGGTTGCAGCAACATGTTATACATGGGTTCAATTGTGGAAGCCATGGTAACTAAAACCTTTTACTTAATCACCTTTTATTATCTGGGTAAAAGCCCTTTGTCTTGTTTCTGTATCAGAAGTGAAAAATACCTTGGTGATATCTATTTGTGCCCCTAGCAAATAACATATGTCCCCTGTTTCATTTGAAGAGTCATTATCTGCAAGCATGGGGAAGTGATTCTATGACCTTCATATGGCCGCAAGTACTTCTCTATGCATCGCCCCCCATCCCTTTCTCCAGAGCAAGCTAAAGAAGATTCAAGAGGAGATGGTAGATGTAATACTAGTAACTTCATTCTGGCCTTGACGACCACGTTTCCCATCATCTTTCTCCAGAGCAAGCTAAAGAAGATTCAAGAGGAGATGGTAGATGTAATACTAGTAACTTCATTCTGGCCTTGTCGACCACGTTTCCCATCTCTGATGCAGTTGGCAGTGGACTCTCCTAGGAGACTCCTGATGCTTTTGCATCTATTATTGAACCCTAATAAGTCACAGGGTGGAGGTTGATAGATGGGGCAACAAGAAAAGGGATGCTTTAGATGCAGGGGCAGTTTATACATTAGGGCTCTAGGGTTGCACCCTCTGAAATTACCACATCTTTGCTGCAAAAATATTAAATACATTGATTTATTTAGAGATACGGTTGCATCTCTAAGAAAATCAATCTACTTAATTCTGGGCTGCCTCTCCCAGTCTGCCTGACCCGTCTCGCCCTGAACAAGGAGCCGGAAGCCAGACTGTAGATCAACTTTCCGCAATGCGACGCACGACACAGGGCTTATCTTTCTAAAGCCCTTCAGTTCCATCGGAGTCTATGGTGATATCCACTTCAGCTCAGTGATGCTGCAGGCGTCACGGTTTTGAACTTTGCAGGCTGCATCCCTGTATGAGGTCAGACGTCCATTATTCAGAAGCATAGAACCCATCCTTTTCCATTCTTCACAGGGTAGGACTGTATAAGAACGCCATAAGTGAGATTTGGTGTCTTTTCCTCGGTAATGATAAGTGTTATAATCCTAAGCTTTTTGTAGGTATATTGTGCTTAGATGATTAATCACACTGACATCACCCACTGTGAATCCACAGTCCATGGCTGTAGGTCGCTGGCCTCTTTCAAAGTGGAACTGCTGTCCAAAAGATGAGCAGGGCTCCCTGGGGAAGTTGATCCAACTGTCTGAGTCAAGCACAAAAGTAAGAATCTATGTTTATAGAGTCCTAATTTGAGGAATTCCACCAAAATGTCAAAAAAACATTAAATGCTACAAGTATGCATGCCTAGAATATAGCTTGCGTACTTGGTGCTTAATAAGGCCCGGATTTATTTAGATTGATCGGCGCAATGGTTCTAAAATGTTTATCCCACTTTTGGGCATGTTTAGATTTTAAAGACGGGCGCCGTAGCATGCTCGATGTTTGTGAAATTCTGGGGATCAAATGGCATTAAAACAGATATTGAAACGGGTCCCTCTCCAGCCCTATATATATGCCCTTAAAAAATTGCCATAAACACTTTTATTTCCGAACAATGAACGTTAAAAATGTTAAGGTAATTCATGTCAGCAATTTAGTTACTGTTTCATGTTTTACTTACTCTTGCATTCCTTAAGAGTGTTAGCTATTTCATTCATATTGTGTTTCTGTGGTTTTTCTTCTTGCATCTGATTACGCTTGAATAGTGCACACTTTGAGTTTCTCACAGTGCTTGTCAGTGAGCTGGCTTCACCGCAGAGCACACAGAGCAATGGTCATGCATTCCAGTTGCAATTGAAATTCTTCTGTAAATGTTTTTGAAGGGCATACACAGTTGTCATAATATTGACAAGGTGAAAGCAAAACAAAATAAAGTGCTTGCATGTGAAGAAGGGCAGTGTATATTTGTGGGCGGTGAAGTGAAGGGGGAAGTGCATTCAGGAGAGAGTGAAAAGAGAGTGCTCAAGAGGAAAGAGATGACGTTTAAGATATGTAGATGGACGAGATGTGGAGAGAAAAAGGGCATACATGTCTAACATAAAGTGCATATAATATTTTCGCAGGCCTCAATCATTTTTATTTCACAATCTCACAATTTCAGAATTGAAACATTTTTAATATTAATTATGTACAACAAAATTATTGTTATTACTCATTTATCTTAAACAGCTAACTTCAATTGACAAAGCTAATGGTCCTGGAAGGTTTTAGGTGTATGTCAGTTGTTGTGTTATAGATCTGCTTGCAATAACAGAAAGTTCAGGGAGAAATCAAAACACCAGACGGGTGGCACACTATGTGTCACACCGCGATCCAACAGCACTGTTTGCTCGCCCTCTGTTTCCAGCATGCTTGCCCCTACTTTCCTGTAAAGCCTGTTTTAAGGAAGTTATTTTAAATTAGAAACATCCCCCGGGTCCTTTCTGCCCATCCTTAATTTGGTATTCCTCTGGGACTTTGCCCCTGTCACTTTTCAATAGATATCCCCTGGGGCCTCTTTTTATTGAACCATTAACCATTTACAAGTCTTCCACAAAGTTTCTTGAAAGGTCCAAAACTGCTTCTTCCCCCATGCCCTTACTTTGTAGTTATCAACTGGGAGCTTCTCTTTTGAGTCTCCTCAGGAGAATAGCAACTTTTCGAAGCCCCCGCCCTTCTTGAAGTCTTGCGAAATCTCTGGAATGGTGGCCATCTTGGGCATGATACTGTACATACTTTCTATCCACATATACCCCTGAAAAGGACTCAGGGTAGGGAACAAGAGGCGCGGGGTACTAGGAGAGGCAGCCTCCAACATGCAATGTTTACCACAAGAAACCTCTCCTAGTTCAGTGACCTAAGTGCTTACAAAATTATGTGAGTGCTGACATCTCACAAAAAGTGAAAGACTGGTCTCACACACCACCTGGTGTCATGCTTCATCATTGACCAGTCCTCGCCCCCTAAAAACTTGGTTTGATAAGGGGCGGGCATACACCAGGTGGTGTGTGAGACCAGTCTTTCACTTTTTGTGAGATGTCAGCACTCACATAATTTTGTAAGCACTTAGGTCACTGAACTAGGAGAGGTTTCTTGTGGTAAACACTGTACATACTTTGCCAAAGCGCTACAGTCTTGCTTGGCTTCGTCGTCCCTCAAAAGAGAAGAGAGTTCCGGTTCTCTTACCTGTTGATTGGTTCCCACTGATGGCTCCTCCTTCCATGGTCTCGCCAATGAAACTACTCTTCCTGTTGCCTGCCACCCTCCCTGATATCTCGACAACCAAAATCTGAAAAAGAAAAAGGAGAACATTACTAGAAACGTGGTAAATTGTATTACCATTTTGTGGAAAAAAAACTGAAAAGGTTACTGATTACTGAACAAGCCTTTGCCAAATTGTTTTATTTTGTTATTTGGACCATTGTTTAGGGCAATTGGTGCCATAGCTGGAAACGTCAAGGAGTTATGTGAGATAAGAACTCGTGAACTTAACCAACTACAATTGGACTAGAGACTTTTGTTGCCTTCTGGAAATATCATGGACACCAGGGCAAGCCTGTAACAATTACAGAGTAAGGTATTGAAAAGTATCAAGGAACGTTTCTATCATAATTTGGGGGTGGTGTTGTGTATACTGTTTGTGACTTATTTCTCCCTGGGCTTGTTTAGAAAGGGTAGGCTCGAGGGCACAGATCATGACAGAACCCAACATGCAGAACAGCAGCCATAGCAGCCATGCAAAAGGTAAAAAACAGAAGGGAATAACATGAGTAGAAGTTATTTTGTGGTGCACTTCAACAGGAGATTAATTGTTTGTGTTTACTTTCTATAAAGGAGCTTCCAAGAAGACAAGAGTCCACAATACTCCGAGGGCTCCAATCCAGAGAGACAATTAACCTTAAGAGACAAAACCCTAAGGTCCCTCAGAGTGTCTAAACCTCAGGGGGCACCGGAGGACATGCTCTGCTTCTGCAGATACCCGAGTTCAGGTGAGTGGATTGGTTTTGACACTTTTCGGAATCACAGAAATGTACCCTACATGTTAATGCAATGTCCTTTTTATAGACCCCCCACTTTTTTCATCCCACTTAGAGACCTGTCTGCACATATTTCTATATGACTGATTGCAGCCAGCAACTGTGGGTGCTTCCCCAATCCTGGTTTGAGCATTTTCTTCCAAAGTCAATACAGCATGCAGTGCAAGACACTGGGCAAGCACACACTTTGAAGGGCTTAAAGTTGTCGCTCTGTACAATTTGCACTCTACAGTAACTTTTGAACATATAAATGCAGTAAGATATGGGGGAGTTTTTAATGTGTTTAAATATTTCAAGACTGCACGTTCACAATTGCTTTATAAACCTCTTGCTTTCTCACTAAACTCTTTATTAAAATTTGCAATAAAGTGCACCATTTGCCTATTTTTATTCAAATTTATCAGGGGAAGAAACTACTGAACCCCATGTTTGTTCATTTAACTTGCTAGATTTGCTCACTACATAAATGTCATACCCAACTTTTATGCCCCATCTGTTTCAAATGTCAACATACCTCACTGCTCTAGAGAAGTAGCAATATCTATTCAGTCTTCCAGGAGGGTATCTACAGTGTCAGGTTGTGTAAGACAGGTTCCCTTTGAGAAACAATGTTTAAAGGCTAAACTTAACTCAAGGACGTGATCTATTTAAAATCTTAGATTTGTAAGTGATAGTTTTCAAATAGGTATGGCCCCCTTCTACTCTGGACATGCAGTGGACAGCCATTAGAGGTTTTAGAGAATCCTAGGGATCGTTACATGAAATTGTTCACTTTTGATCAAAAGCTTTCAGAATCTATGGACAAAGACCCATTCTCCAACTCCAGTGTGGGATTTGCTGTTGGTGTTAAAAGGTCTACAAATCAGTCTTTTTGAACCTCTGGAAAAAGCTCATATGAAATGGTTATCAGCAAAAGTTGCTTTTTATTAGCCATTACATTGGTTTGGAGGGGAAACAACCTTTACTACGCATGCATTACATCGCATGCCATTAGATCGCAGTCTTTACAACGACTTGCGCTGGAGGGCGCTATAGGACAAGGAATAGTTTAATTTACTATCCAACACCTTCCCTACTGTACGTAGGCTGGAGTTGGAATAGTAAATTTAACTACTCCTAAGTCCAGCGCCCTCCAACGAAAGTCGTTGTAACGACTTGCGTGGTAAAAACCGCAATCTAATAGCATGCGATGTGAATGCATGCGTTGTATAATCATACATTCGTTTGGAGACTAGGAGAGTTAAATTGGCAGAAGTTTAAGAAGTTGGTTATCTTGTTGTATTTGATCTTATGCAGGAGGGTATAGGATGTGAAAGACTATCACAACAGCATTTTGTTTTTACCACATAGTGCATATTTGTTTGTGTGCACTGAAGCGTTCAAACAAAGAATGAACAAAGAACAAGTGTATTGAAAGTTCCAGGGCTGTCGCACTTTGCTGATTGATTTAGGCAGTCACATGACATAAGCCAGTTTCTAGTTCATCCCTGGCAAGGTGGGTAAAGGAGGTTATGAAGGAAGAAGGGAGAGATATCACAGTATTAGGAGCTCATTCCATCTAGGAGGCTATGGCCCTGGAGGCTTTACAGTAGGAGGAAACATAAACAACATTGTAATATCTGCTGATAGGTCTGGGGATTCAACCTTTAAGTAGTTTTCATTTAAGCTAAAATAGAGCACTGTGGAAAATGTTATTGCAAGGCTGTAAACATGCATAAAATTGCCCCCCCCCCCAATGTACTGCCATAGAAATGTAGATTTTCCACAGCCTGTTGGGTAGAAAATCATGGTCTTGAGTGGTAGAGTGGGCCTGGGCTGAGGTCAGTCGCACTACGCGGATCTCCACGAAGAGCCCCAAAAATTCCACCGTGCTATGCGGAGTTCCACGAGCGGGCAGAGCTGCTTGACACATGACCTTTTACGTGACAGATCAGACCCCAATTGGAAGGGATGGTTGGTTTGGCCCACAGACACAAACAGATGTCAAGGAAGATTCAGGGGTACCACCGAAGGGTTCAGTATTCATTGGCCAGACCCACGCTATGCACAAAGAGACCATCCGGGGGTGGTGACATCATACAGTGTTGGGAAGATATGCCTCGATTGGCTAAAGACCTCAACACTACCCCAGGTGAAACAGCACTTATCCTTACTTACAGAGGATGTGGACCTACGGGATTTTTTATTAGGTCCCAGAAAGTCACGTCAGAAACTTTTCTTATATGCTGTCTATAATGAAATTTGGAAAATCTCCCAACAAGAAGCAGCGGAGAGACTACGAGAAATAGATAGGATCAAATTAGAAAAGGCCTTAGCCGTAGTTGACAATGGTATGACTACGTTAACATCCAGGATTTATTCACTGGGCAACATTGTATCTTCTGCTATTGATGTACTAGAACAAGATTTGTCCATACTACAGCAGGGGCAATCGCAATTACGTTCTATTATGTTATTGAGCTGGACGCTGCAATCATTGCGCGCAGGTTATGTGCGTTGGCGTTTTATCAACCGTACGTCCTTGTTTTCTGCATACAATATAACGGAAAAATAGATGAAAATGGCACAAAGGGGAGCAAAATATACAATGCTGCGTATTGAAAAACTGGACAGATTACCTTTTACTGTGGCAGAATCACCGTCCACAGAGTGGTTGATCCATGGCCATCTAACATTACCGGTCACAACTTTCCAGTTTCAGTACTGCCTAGAACAACAACAGGTAGGCAGATATGAAGAAATTGGTAGGGAATTCATCAAGGAATCTTGGGAATTACCGTACAGATTTCGATGCAGGAGTGGGGATATGGAAGTGTTTCTAAGTGGTACAAACTGCGAGAATGCTTTAAGTGGATCTCTCATATGCCAGGATATTATGCTGCACGGGGCCTGCAATGGTTCAGTAGCAAACCTATCCTGTCACTTGAGGGGTACCCCGGCAGCCGTGATTACCCCAGTATTCAGGCTACTTTCAAATGGGAGTTACTTGATGCTGAACGATCAAGGTTGTTGTGGGATGCTTCCGGGCATCGCATATCTAGTCACTGTGAGCTCCAGGGTTACTTACTGTATGCAAGTATTGTTTCCACCAACACACAGTCAGGGAGGCGCCGCTATGGCCTTCATTGAATGTTTCCTTTATTCGGTTTGATACTCTGAGCAGAATGAAAGCCATGCTTCTACAGAAAACTGTGCCCTTAACCTTCACCCGGGAGACTTTTGATCTCCAAATAGCAAGGTCCTAGGCTGCGATACAGGCACTCATACGTACGAACTGCCCCTTCCATTTCACAGAATGGTAAATCGTATCTTTAACATGTGTGATACGACTGGTATAGTCCACCTATTTAAGACCATAGGTTCGGGGCTGTTAAGCACCTTTCAGACGGTCCTCGGAGTTATACCAAACTTTACACACTCCGTATGCAGAAGCATTTTTGGAGGACTTCCGCTGATCCTGTTCCTAATAGCAGGTATCCTAATTGTAATTTTTCTGTTACGCAATGGACGTTCCAGTCACCAAAGAGATGGAAAAAGCACTCCTGGAGCGTTAAAACCGTGATCGCATGGTACAACATCTGGTCACACCTCGCCTACGGGAACTGAGCGCCTCTTGGTTCCTGTCATTTAGACCAGTCTGGATGGACTGTGTCCTACCTGTTCTCCGATGCCTGTTCTGCGGAGAAGAATGCGTGTTGGATTTCTGTCTGACACTTCCATCAGTTGTGCAACCGGACATTGATGCTTTACTGGACCCGATAACGGCCCATGTTCTGCAGTGTCCCCAGCATATTCCCATGTTGATGGGGGCATTCTTAGAGCCACCACAGGAAGTCTCTGCTCCTGTTGGAATGGATACCGGCTCCTCAACTAACACCCAGGCCTTGGACGGAGCACAGGCTGCCCCAGCATCGGCTGCAGGCAGTACAGAAGATCATCTGTGCTCAATTGACGTAATATGAGAGGTGTTACAGGGATCGTCGTCTGCGAAGGCAGGCAACAGCAATGTTGCATCTATCAGCCAGGACACATAAACATTTGGCTCGTCGTGTGCTGTGAAAAATTCAGCCTTTTTAAACAAACTCAAATTGGAAGTCAAAAACAATTGACACTTTTTATGAACTGCATGGATTTCCGATGCTTGTAGTCGTTCGAACTATATATAAGGACACATTAGAGCTATTGCTTGAGTGACGATTATTTTGCATTTTTTAGAGGTTTTTAGCATTTTTTAGCAAAACTATTGTTTTTACCGTAGTTGTTTGCATACCAGTGCCTAGACAGCCTAGTAATATGTTAGAATTTAAATATGTCGTCCAGTCGGATAAGGAGTGGATGTTATATTCCATATAGGTACCCCAATATAGGCCCGGGTAACATCCCAACCATTCACCTATATTCGTCCCTACATTATCATCATAAGTCCGACAATGTCACAGCAAGGTGGAACCCCTGGGGACACCTTTGGGTATATAAACATCACATCTTGCAGAGGCAGAGGATATCAGGACTTCTATGCCGACACACTGACGCAAGACGCTGAGGTTCCTGCATGCAGATACTCTAGCTCGCAGTGGTCTGACATCCCTTGAGGGGTGTCCAGCTCGAGACCAAGACAGGGTCCCACAGTCTCTCACTTCAGGTAATGGGGTTGACTTTATCCTAGAGGGATTCTTGGCTTAACACCTATACACATGCTAGGTACATTTAGGTACATCTAGTTAGGGTTGCATTGTAGGAGTACTCATTTTACTGTCATGTATTTTATATACTTACCTGTATTCATGGTTTCAGCAAGATGGTAGAAATCTACCATCCTTTTACCTTTTTAGTGCTTCCAATCATTTACATCTGTTTCTGTCTAATAGTTGTTTCAGCACACCTATTTTACACTAGAATAACGACTGTTCAATAAATGCTGATTGAAAAACGTCCATACCGTTTATTCTGTGTATCTATCTGAGACAAAGTGAGCACGAGTGACTGAGCGAAAAGTATTGCACTGTTTCCACAGTCCTGAGGGATCAGTGTTGTCATGTTCGATAGTTGCCAAGAACTATTCTCTCCTCGGTAAGAGGAGTTTTCTAGTGGCACTGTGAGCTAGCTGGTACACAGGCCAACATACCCGGTGGGGGTGTCTGGAATCAGTTTAGACACCAATCCCGCAGTGTATGTTGTCTAAACGCACAGATCCTATATAGGTTTTATAGGAACTACACGACAGGCCGGGGGGGATCTCCCCTAAGAACATTTTGAAAAGAGTGGGCAAATGATACATTTTCAAGCAAATTTTAGAAAACAAGTAGGTTAATAAAGCAATTGCAGTTAGGGTATCATTAGGACGCAAAAGAATTTAAGCATGTAACTCCTAACACAGGCTGATACTATTTTGCATATTATTGTGCCTCTGGTGATATTTTAATAAAAATACCTCCGTATTCTGAGAGCGTCCATGGTCCTACCGTAAGGCAGAATACAAAATCCATATAACTGTAAGTATTACAGAAACACACCACTAAACAATAACCATAACAAACTACAAATCCCAGATAGGTTCAAACAGCTTTAGAGAAGCATACCGTCATGCTAGAGTATACTGTGACTCAACAGGGCACACAAACAACATGTCCAAAGCAGTAACATAATGAGCCAAATTATGTGGTTTGAGACAAAGAAGATCATTTAGTACAGATGGCGATGTCACAAACCTTGCAGTGTAAGAACGGTTGCTTCCATACAGAGGGTTTGAAAAATATGGGGAAAGGCCACAACGTATAAGATCAAAACGAGCTAAAAGAAACAAGCATTTTTGGAAGGGGTCTGGCTGGCAATGCTGACATTAAAGGTATGTATATATATGGCCATGTCGAGCTGCCTTTCAGAACGAATAGATCCGATTTCCAATGTTACCTACTCAGGGAAACTGAAAAAGATTTATAGAAACATGTCGACATATTGGCTGTTAAGCAATGCCCTAGGCACTTAAGGTCTAGCCTGCTTTTGTGCGGATCAGCTGCTCTCTTATCTTGTAGTGTAGCTCCTATTTCCCTAATAGGCTCTGCGCATTGGAATAATATATCCTATAGGTTTGACATAGGACTAAGTTCAGTATGTCCCTATCGAGTATATTAAACTTAATTACTTGTGCCAGCTAGCTCAGAGGCCACTAGAAACTCCTTGACAACAAGAAGGGAGTAGTTTCTGGCAGCCGCAAAACATGACCACTTTGTTTCCCTTTAGAATCAGAACGTGTCCCAGAGTCGTGGAAACAATAGATAACTATTTCACTCAGCTCAATCGTGCATGCTTAGTTTTCTCCAAGTTACACAGAAAGAAATAGACGGGCGTTTCAATAAAAGATTTATTGAACAGTCTTGTTTCTGGTATAAGTAAAATGTGCTGTTACGATCACAAGACAGTATGCGAGATAAATAATGTACAGTGTGAGCAGTAGAAATAAACAATACTGCGATAGCATTATCTTTTAGTACATATGCCTTTACATAAATAACACAGACTAAAAATGCGAGTACTCATACGATGCGTTTCTAATCTAGTTCTACCCCAATGTACCTAACCTAACCTAGGTGTAGGGAGAGGTAGGAAGTAGGTGAAGTATTCCTTACTATAGTATACTAAGAGTATGTTAAGCCCAGTATGCCTAGTATGCCAAGAGTCTCTCTAGGTTCTTATCAGCTCCATACCTGAAGAATGAGAGAGGTAGGAATCTCTTTGCCAGACTCGAACTCCAACACCCTGCAAGGGAAGTCAGATCCCTGGAAGCTGGACTCTCTGCGTGCAGGGATGACAGCGTCTTCTCAGTGCGTCAGGCCGGGAAACGGGCTCCTCTGAAGTCGAGGTCTCCTCTGGTTTACAGGGGCTAGGGAAGGTATATTTCTACCTGAGAGTAACTAGGAATGTTAGTATTGACATGAGTCGGACAGCGAAAGACGTCATGAATGAACCCCTAAGGAATAATGGTTCATGCATAATATATGAGTCCTTGAAGAAATCAATAGTCCTGGACTAGGGAAACTCCCGCAGCCTAAGGTTCTGTTCTTCATGTACTCGTTGTGACGTTAGGGTGGACGGATGTCAGAGACCATGCCTGTATTTGGAGTGCACGGTTTAATGCCTAAATAAGGGCTGGGATTTTATGCCTATATAAGGGCAGGGCGAATTGTGCCTATATAAGGACATGATACTGGAAAGCCCGTTTATGGACACCCTAAGAGGAATACAACACCCACTCCACTTTCGTGTGTACGATAATACTAAAATGCTAAACATTTAAAATGCTAAACATTAAATGGAGTACCGCATATTTAAAAATATTTCTTAAAAGCATTAAAAAACATAGTAAAAAATGCAAAAGGTACTGTACATTTGAAGCAAATGCTTTTCATTTCAGGCATAAAGTTCGAAAATAAATGCAATTGGAATGAAAGAAGCAGTAATATTTACATGTGACAGAAAATGATCGATAAGTTGTTCAAAAATCAAAGTCATTTCATGTCATGAAAATTAATGAACTGTTTTAGACACACAAGATGACTAAGTGTCCGTGGAAGTACCGCCAAGTCTGTACTATAAGGCTAGTTCTACTTTAAGCAGATTGAAGTGCCATTTTCGTTCGAAAAATGGGAAAAAGTTCAATTTTGGTAGAGTTCCAAGTTATTGTAGAATGAAGGCCAAATTGTTACTGCATCTCTGGAACACTGTATGCTGAATCAGAGTCAGTTTACGGGTCTGGTGTAAACATGAGATCATCTATTTCTATAGACAAAACATCATCCACTGTAGTTGGTGTCAGTTGGAACACCTCGTGAAGTAGATTAATTGCACAGAGATGGGAAGCATTGCTTTCAGCATTGGTCGCAGCAGCAATGTTCGCGTCCGTTGTTACCTGTGTGCCTGTAGATCTTTCTCGTACCTCAGCAGCAGCCGGAAGCGTCTGTGAGATCTCAATGAATGCTGACATCAGGATTGGTAGCCTCTGGGGACAACACAGAGCATGGGCCGTTATCGGGACCAGCAGAGTATCGACATCCGTTGGCGTAGCTGATGGAAATGTTAGACAGGTGTCCAACATGCATTCTTCACCGCATAGCAGGCATCGTAGAACAGGTAAGATGCAATCTTGCCAGATTGGTCTGAATGACAGGAACCAAGTTGTATTAAGGTCCCGTAGACGAGTCATGCCCAATAGCTGTACTATTCGCTCACAGCACTTTCGTTCAAGGAGAGCTTTCTCCATTTCGCTCGGAGTGATGTCTGCGAATAGGCTGGCCATAGCGCAATAGCAGGAAGAGAAATAGAATTCTGGCAACAAGTGCTAGAATTAATGGTATGCCACCAAACACCGAATGTGCAAAGTTCGGGATGATTCTGAGTATTGCCTGGAAAGGTGCTAACAGACCGGTACAGATGCTCTTAAATACATGTACAATTCTACTTGTATCAGACATGTTGAAGATACGTGTTAATCATTTCTACGAAATGTATAGGGCAGTTTGTACGTATTAAAGTCTGTATCTCAGCCGAAGTCCTTGCTACTTGTAGATCATAGATTTCTTTGGCCGAGGTCAATGGCACTGTTTGCTGTAAAAGCATGGCTTTCATTCTGCTCAAAGTATCAAATCTTATAAAAGAGACGTTCAGCGAAGGCCATAGAGGCGACTCCCTGACTGTGTCTATTGGGGCAAACAATACTTGCATACAGCAAGTGACCCTGGAGTTGACCGTTACTAGATATGGGATGCCTGGCAGCATGCCGCAGCAACTCTGATCATTCAACATGAGGTAACTCCCATTAGAAAGTTGTCCAAACGCTGGATTAATCACAGCAGCTGGTGTACCCTGCTGATGGCAAGACAAATTTGCCACAGAACCATTACAAGCCCCGTGTAAAGAAATGTCCTGACATATAAGTGAACCGCTCAGTGCACGTTTACAGTGTGTACCGCTCAAAAACACTTCACGATCCCCACTCCAACATCTATATGTATACGGTAAATCCCAAGATGTCTTAATGTATTCCTTACCCAACCTTTCATATTTGCCTGCTTGCATTTGTCTGAGGCAATACTGAAACTGAAAAGTACTCACAGGTAATGTTATTTTGCCATGAATAAGCCATTCTGTAGCTGGTTTTTCTGCCACTGTGAATGGTAACTTTTCCAGTTTTTCAATGCTTAGCACTGTATACCTTGCTCCTCTTTGTGCCAATTCGATCTGTTTAACAGTGAGATTGTATTCTGCAAACAGAGCCATTGTGTTGATAAAACGCCAAGGCACATAGCCCGCTCGCAAAGATTGCAGCGTCCAGCTTAATAACACAATAGAACGTAATTGAGACTGGCCTTGTTGTAACATCGCCAAATCTTGTTCTAGTATGTCGATAGCAGAGGATACAATGCCATCCAATGAATATATTCTGGAGGACAAAGTTGTTAACCCATTGTCGAACACAGAGAGTGTTTTCTCTAAATGAATACGATCAAGTTCACGTATTCGTTCTGCAGCCTCCATCTGTGATACTTTCCATGCTTCATTATAGGCAGCATAAATGCCCTCATATATGAAACGATTTTGACGCGGTTTTCTTGGTCCAAGCAAGAATTCCCTAAGGTCTGCGTCCTTTTTAAGTAAGGTTAAGTGTTGTTTCACATCCTGTAGTGTAGACTTATGCAGCCAATCGAGGCATAATTTTCCTACACTGTATGTTGTTACTACCCCCGGATGTTGTCTTTGGACGTATCTTGGGTCTGGCCTATTAATAGTAAAGCTCTGAGTTTTATTCAGGAATCTTTCCTGACAGTTATTCGTGTCTGTGGGCCAGATCAACCATTTTTTCCAAACAGGATTAGATCTGTTGAGTTGTTGTATATTGTCAACTGTCACCACTGCCTGTGTATCGTTATCACTTGCAGGTGTTGGTACAGAAGGTGTGTTCATCTCTTTGATCTTGGCTAATCCAAGACAAGATGTTTGTTGGATGGTTTCATTCAAAAACATTATTTGTTCAGAGATCATACAGGCTCTAAATAAAGCTTCTATCCCCTGCACTTGCCAATCTTTAGTACCCCAGACTGTTTTGGTGTCTACTGTGTCTTTCCAAAAGTCGAAACCCTGTCTAGACAGTTGGGCATTAAATAATGAAGAATAAATCTGTTTTGTATTTGTTAACATAATTTTCAGTCCTGTCTTGTTTACATTTTTATAGTAAAACATTTCTGGATCAGATGTATTGTAACCTGAAAAATATGGAAATTTACTAGCAAATGTTTTTGAACTACCTTTAGGTGGTGTAGGACAATGTTCCCATTGGTTAAACATAAACACATTTCTTGGATATGCAGATTTATGCAAATAATGATGACCATAGTGGTTATAACAATACAGTTGTTCATAGTCTGATGAACCCTCTAAATATTCATTTTTAGAAAATGCAGCAGATTTTTCTAAGTCAAACATTATGTCATTAACAGTCTCAAAGTCCCAATCATCAGAATAGGTACTGGACGAAATTAGATCACTTAGTGAAATTTTAAACAAATGTGGAATGTTCAATTGTTCCGTCGGACCGAAGATGTCAAAATCTGTTTTGTCCCACACTATACCATCCTGTATAGGAACAGCTGTGATGTTCACTGATGACAAGTCTCTTGCTTCACGATGGGAAGATTTATGAGGTTTCAAAAGTACGTTCACGTCTTTTCCTTCAGTGTTCACATGGATGTATCTGCCACTTATAAGCACGCTCACAGTTGTAACCAAAGCTAGCCAGAGCAGGAAAACAAAAAGTCCAGATGTAATCCAGAGTTCAATCCATGGAGAAACCAAATAAGTCTTTTTCAGAAAGTGAAGAAAGTCTTGTACTTGCTGCTTGAATTTGAATGATGCTGGCGTCATTTCAGGTTCACTCGGATCTTCTGAGAACGTATCAAAGTTAATGAAATAGCCAGAAGCAGTTCTGTCAATTGTTGGAATTGCATCAGGATTTGTAGAAATCACTGGAACCAGTTCATCACTTGCTACATTGGTGTAGACAGGTGTATTTGGACGAACTGTTACTTGGTGTTCAAGAGGGATGAGTTCCATAGCGTTGTTGCTTAGTCCTCCATCTGTTACAGCTGAATTCTCGATTGTTATCAGTCTTTCAGTCTGAACCTCTTGGATAGTAGCGAGAGGAGTGCGTCTGCTACTAGGTCGGAGTCCACGAGGCCTACTATTTAGTATTGGCCACATACTGTGGTTTGATCAGGTCGATGGACACAAATCTTTTCTCCTTTCTTCCAGCAAGGGGCGGCAGAAGTACTGTTCTTGTTCCTTGAACTGCAAGGACAGGTACTGGTTGTCTGTAAGAAGGTCCAAATTCCTTCTTGTCCGCAATTTTTCTCTGACTAGATCCCCAACTTTTGGAATCCAGACAGGCCTTGCTGGGACCGCCGATTTTTCCCCAGTGGTGGTTGGCTGTAGGAATACGTTGCTTTGTTTCGTTCTTAACTTATTGAGTTCCTGTAAAACAGCCAAACGATCTTTGATATCAAAGGGTTTATTTTCCACCACTGTGCCTACGTGTTCAAGGTCTGGTACCCACATTCTTGTCCCAAATAGGACCTCATATGGAGTGACCCCCTAGAGAACTTCTTGGCAGATTGTTCAATGAGCGTTGGACCCCACTAAGGTGTTTGACCCACCCATCACCCGAACCTAATACCCTAGCTGTTATAGACTGCTTTATGTCCCGGTTTTTCCTTTCCACAACCGAATTTCCCTCAGGATGGAATGGAGAGGAGTACCGCAATTCAACGCCCAGACTGGCCATGGCTTCTTTGTAAGCCCGAGAGCTAAACGCAGGACCCTGGTCAGAATGTAGCGTGCCTATTGCGTATGTGCCGATAAAGACTCGCAAATCTTTTATAACAGTTCGAGCGTCAGCTGAGCGCTGAGGCCATAACCATAGGAACCTAGATTCATTATTTGTGGTAATGCCTTTGTCCAGTAGGACGCAGGCGCGTAGATAGTCTATTGCTGACTAACAATGGTGTCTGTACTGGGTTGCCGCATTCGCAGCATGGTGTCTGGTGGCTCTCTCGCTGTAATTTACAGTCTAAGCAGTTGTTGATGAATATGTAAATTTCTGTATTCATTCCAGGCCACCAGTACATCTCTTTTAACGTCAAAATTGTTTTAGAGATCCCTTGATGTGACAGACCCTCCCCCAAATGTGTTTCATAAATCAAGGCTGCTCTACGTTCCATGTTTGGAATTACCCTATCCCCCACTCCAGGGATTCGAGCAAAAGGAACGTTGTTCGCATCAATTACATAAGAGTACTTGAGTGGAAACTTTTTCGGTAACGCTGCACTGCTGCCTTTGCTTGATGCATTGACAGCCAACATTATCTCACCGTCTATTTTTGTTTTTGAACAAGTGATCGCAGCTACGGAAGCCGTCTGCACAGCCCCCTTTGCGGCTTCATCAGCCAATGAATTCCCTGCAACGTGAACGCCATCACGTTGATGACTCAGTGTGTGGATCACGTGAGCCTTTGGTAGTTCGTTTTTCAACTGAACTACTTGTTCCCAAAGCATTTTGTGCTTTATTGTGCCACCTTTCGCATCTTTGAAACCATTTTCAAGCCAGTTTTGTATATATTCATTATACGACTGAACACAGTAAAAGGAATCGCACACTATTAGTGTGGGGAATTCTCGATCTGTACTTTCAAGTGCCAGTTTGAATGCTTGTAGTTCAGCTCGCTGAGCTGTACAATCTCCTAGAGATTGAGTTTATGTGACCATAGGTCTGAAGATGCCATCTCGCATGTGACCTTTAACGATTGCACACGCTGCACTGTAAGCTTGCTTACTCCCTGTTGTGGGCTGTGCGGATCCGTCAGTGTAAATTATGAATTCGTACTGATCGAGAGGCAGAATTTCAGTAGGCAGAGGACATTCATGTTCGTATTGCAGGAATTCTTGTGTTTTTAAATCTGGATCAAAAACATATTCAA
This sequence comes from Calotriton arnoldi, assembly GCA_963921515.1. Lineage (NCBI taxonomy): Eukaryota > Metazoa > Chordata > Amphibia > Caudata > Salamandridae > Calotriton > Calotriton arnoldi. The sequence continues at coordinate 798,769 of CAWUFW010000873.1, read as the reverse complement.
CATCTGTTGCAGCAAGAGAATTAACCCATTGTATCCATCTTGGATGTAATGCTTTAGCATTTGGAATGCTTGCTTTTGTGACCGCTTCTAAAGCTGGTACCGGGGTTACGACAATAATGCGTTTCCCTTGGGCTAAGGCTCTTTCTTTTGCTACAGTGGTTTGAACTGCTGTTAGAATTTTTTCAGTTGAACTGAAGCGCATTTCCGCTTGTGTGTACAAATGAGATTTGTATGCTATTGGTATTTTCTCACACTCATTGAAGGTTAAGTAGGTGAATCCGCATTGACCCGAAATTATTCGGATCACCAAATTGCGTTGACTTACGCGTGTTTGTAAGTGATTTGTTGCTAACATGTTAGCCTGGAGTGAACGCAACATTTCTGTGTGTTCCAGTTTCTGATCGAAAAATCAGGTTTGATTAATGCGTAGAGAGGTTTAACCCTTTCTGCGTAATTTAGAATGTATGTTCTTCCAAAGTTTAGGAAACCCAGGATGGATTGTAAGTTTTTTAGCGTTTCTGGAGGTTGGAGCAGCGCACACTTTTCTAAAAAGTTAGCGGCCAAGCTCTTGCCTTCACTTGAAAGCTCATATCCTAGAAATAGGACATTGAGATGGGCAATTCTGGACTTTTTAAAGTTGAACTTGTAGCCCTCAGAGGCGAAACCCAGTATAATGGTGCTCACCCTGTTCAAGTGTTTTTCCAAGTCATCGTCTGTCAGATATATGTCATCGACATAGGACAATGCCTCATTGTCATAAATTTGTAGTAACTCCGTTACCCTCGCTGAGAATAAATCTGGGCTATTCTTGAACCCTTGTGGGAGTCGACAAAAGTGACGCAGGGTCCCCATTATGGAGAATGCTGTTAAGTACCTGCTTTCAGGTGCTATGTTTTGACAAAAGAAACCATTTGAGATGTCTAATGTTGTTTTATATTTTTTACGCACAATGTTATTCATTAATGCTGTGCTATGTGCATTTTGCACTGCAAAAGTTTTAGAACAAGTGTTTAGGTGTCTGTAGTCCAAAACTAGACGATATGTATTGTCTGGTTTGGAGACAGGAAACAAAGGATTGTTCATTGAGGAGGTGCATATTTCAATCACCCCTTGGTATTCAAGTTGATCTAAGATCTCCCTGACCTGTTTTTTAGCTTCTTGCTTTATTGGGTACTGCCGTTGTGCAGTTGGTTCATGTTTCAGATGTATTTTATGGTGAGGTGAGTCCTCGTCCCATCCTACATGATTTTTATATAATGCTGGGGCCTGGGCCACTGCCCATTTCCTGGCATATGTATATTTTAGGTGAATTGGAATATGGTTGGAGAAGGCAGGCATAATAATGTCCTCGCCATGTGGGCACTCCCTGACAAATTGTGGTGGCCAGTCCTTTTCTGCTAGAAGTATGTCATAGCCCCTTGATAGTCTTTCCCAAAAAAGTGCTTTCACCTGTCTAGGTTTGTCTCCCTCCATCCGGAGAGTTATTTCATATAACTTTTGTGGAGTACTAACCCTGGTGTCTACAGTCTCAACTGTAATGTACTCATTCAAGTCCACTATCTCCAGAAGTTCCTTCAGGTTCTGGTGAACTATTGTGACTTCTGCTGCACTGTCCAGCATTGTCTGAGCCCATTCTTCGTTCTTGAGTTGTGTTCTCAGTATTCTCGGCATGTCTGATCTTTAGACCTGCTACTTTCTTTTTGGAGAATTGAGGTTTGCTTTAGCTTTTGGAGCGTGTTTGTCGTCTTTCGATTTCACGCGTTCTTCTCTATGTTCCGATCGTCCTCTTCTTTCCGAAGTCTGTGATGAGATCTGAAAGGGACGAGAGGAACGTGTATCAGTATCTTGATACCTGTCAGGTTTTCTCAAATTATCCCTATTCCTGAGGTTATACCTCCTTTCAGAGGGCTCCTTTTGAGGAGACCTACCTCGGGATTGAGAACGTTTCTCGTTTGATTTTTGTTTAGTAGACTCCCACTTCTTTTTAGAAGATGTAGGAGTTTGTTTAATTGAGTCCTTCTCAGGACTTTCAGATAGCTTCGGCTTCACTGGTCTTCCACCCAAACTATCTCTGCCTAATTCTGCATAAGATTGTTCAATTATTCTGGGTAGCTCAGTTTGATGTTCTGTAACATCAAATTCCCTTAATTTTTGGCGGATCGCCACTGCTGCTGCCTCTCCTTTAATATTAGACAATATTATTGTTGAGACCTGGTCGAAATTTCTCAGTAATGTCATACCTAAATTTAGAGCAGGTTCTGCCCCGTATTCGTTTTGAATTTGTTTCAGGACATCAGGTATTACCGCGATTGACGGAATGCCATGTGTTTTAGTATAGATGGCAGCAAAGACTGAGCCCCAAGTGGTGCAGTCTTCCAGTTGTGGTGTGATCCCCATTGGTAAACTGATTGTTAGTATTCTGTGTTTCTCATTCGGGCTAGTATTTGGAAATACTGCTTCGATTTGAGTAATTTTTTGAGCTATCCAGAATGGAATCTGCTCACGTTTTGTGGGCATTTTACCCATGACTGCAGATAGAGTCTGTGGTGTAATTTTTAGTGTATTCCCCTGTTGGGGAGTTGGATTTGGAAGTGTTAATGGTTGCTGGACTGTAAAGGTCCGCATGACATATTGGACCAATTGTCTGTAGATTTTTATTAATTCTTGTATTTGAACAAGTAAGTCCTCATCTGACATTATATCCAGTTCAGGATGAGGTGTGTAGCCGGCTAGAATCGGCCATGTTGCTCCTGGTCTACCTAGTGGACCGAGCCTGATAATGTTTCTGTGATGTTTTAAGGCGCCTTTAAACCAGAGCTGATGCTCCTGGTATGTTAATGGAATTTCAATATCCTCGAAAGGAATGTATAGCTCTGGTGGATCATCTTCTTTGTAGAAGTGAAACATGTGTGTTACTGAATTGGATTCAGGAAATATTACCCATGAATAGAATACCTCTTTCTGAAAGGATTCATGTGCCTCTATCACGAAAACTGCTCTACCTCCTCTTGGTGGTAGGCCATGTTTTATAAGTTTTAGAGTGAAGGCTCTTCTTAAGTTTGGATGGATGTCTATAACACCCTCCTCGGTTTCATTTAAATCTGTAATGTTAAAAGCTGCTGCTTGGGCTGGATCAGCCGCAGCTCCACCGTTTCCGGCGTCATTCATTTTGTTTTTTGAAAAATGTAGAACAAGTTTCAAGGAAACAAAGATTAGGTGCACAATATTTTGGAACACTGTATCCTTCAACGTTGAGCAAACCAAACAGCTAATATATAGGGTGTTTCCCTATGTAGCCGTGGTGGATACTTAACCCTGCCCACTCCAGACGTCTTTTGGAGTATATGGGTAGGGGTCTCTTGAGAGAAAAAGCACGACTGAGTTACTCAGTATCTAACGTTGAATTACCGCCTTACCAAACCGTTGGGCGCCATGTAGTGTAGCTCCTATTTCCCTAATAGGCTCTGCGCATTGGAATAATATATCCTATAGGTTTGACATAGGACTAAGGTCAGGATGTCCCTATCGAGTATATTAAACTTAATTACTTGTGCCAGCTAGCTCAGAGGCCACTAGAAACTCCTTGACAACAAGAAGGGAGTAGTTTCTAGCAGCCGCAAAACATGACCACTTTGTTTCCCTTTAGAATCAGAACGTGTCCCAGAGTCGTGGAAACAATAGATAACTATTTCACTCAGCTCAATCGTGCATGCTTAGTTTTCTCCAAGTTACACAGAAAGAAATAGACGGGCGTCTCAATAAAAGATTTATTGAACAGTCTTGTTTCTGGTGTAAGTAAAATGTGCTGTTACGATCACAAGACAGTATGCGAGATAAATAATGTACAGTGTGAGCAGTAGAAATAAATAATACTGCGATAGCATTATCTTTTAGTACATATGCCTTTACATAAATAACACAGACTAAAAATGCGAGTACTCATACGATGCGTTTCTAATCTAGTTCTACCCCAATGTACCTAACCTAGGTGTAGGGAGAGGTAGGAAGTAGGTGAAGTATTCCTTACTATGGTATACTAAGAGTATGTTAAGCCCAGTATGCCTAGTATGCCAAGAGTCCCTCTAGGTTCTTTTCAGCTCCATACCTGAAGAATGAGAGAGGTAGGAATCTCTTTGCCAGACTCGAACTCCAACACCCCGCAAGGGAAGTCAGATCACTGGAAGCTGGACTCTCTGCGTGCAGGGATGACAGCGTCTTCTCAGTGCGTCAGGCCGGGAAACGGGCTCCTCTGAAGTCGAGGTCTCCTCTGGTTTACAGGGGCTAGGGAAGGTATATTTATACCTGAGAGTACCTAAGGAATAATGGTTCATGCATAATATATGAGTCCTTGAAGAAATCAATAGTCCTGGACTAGGGAAACTCCCGCAGCCTAAGGGTCTGTTCTTCATGTACTCGTTGTGACATTAGGGTGGACGGATGTCAGAGACCATGCCTGTATTTGGAGTGCACGGTTTAATGCCTAAATAAGGGCTGGGATTTTATGCCTATATAAGGGCAGGGCGAATTGTGCCTATATAAGGACATGATACTGGAAAGCCCGTTTATGGACACCCTAAGAGGAATACAACAATCTAAACACAACCTTCCAGCTTTTAGCTAGATCGCATTTATCATTCTCTCCCACAGTCCTAGGTACCTGTTGTTCTGAATCACCAGACGCCCGACACAATAACACGACCACTAGGGTCATGCGTGTGTAACTACATGCATACACATACATACAAAAAACAACAATAAACATGAGCCAAGCCACAAGCCAATCTGGAGCTACATTATTTGTCAAGATAGAGTCTAAATGAGCTCTTGTTTATTAACTTTATCAGAGTAACAATTGAATGTGGTAATCAGCTGGTTTTGACGACCACAGTAAAACCTTTTCCAAAAGCTTCACATAATCAAATTTGATGCTGTTGTTGTGTAAACAAATAAACATTTACTTTAGTTAAGTCAATACTGAAAAGGTTAAAATACTGAGAAATGTCAAAATTGTACTTGTACGACGACTACCATTCCGGATAGCATTTTAACACGCAAACATCAGGTAGGAGAAACCATTTTAAATAAAATGTGTCAAAAATATAGGCTTGTAAATTACACTTGCCCATTTAAACTCTTCGGATTCTTACCAGCTACCTTTCCCCTCCTTCAAAAATCCGAGTCTGAAACGAGTCTTAGTATGCATGCCAAATTACAGATGCCCTTGAGGTTACAGGTAGATCTCTACACTGTGTGCATTGCTCACTGAGCTATCTTACTATTGAGGGAATTTGCCATAACAGACAAGCGCACTAGAAGAGTTCTGCATAATCTTTTTTTTTCAGCATCCTCCTGCCTCACGTTTAGTTTAAGACCAAGGAGTTGCACAATTCCCAAACGGATTTAAATATTTGGCTTAAAAATCCAAACCCACCCCTTTCCATCCTGCTCCTACTGTTTTGTGCACCCTGAATAAATGTTTAACAAAATGACCGAAGCATGTGTTTAATCAACTTTACTCAAAGTCAGATACGCCTCAAGCACAACAGTGCCCAGTAACATGGCCATCCTTGGCAGTGGGGCAGAAACCTCTCTCTCTTGGCTCTTGGTTTCAGAAGTGCTTTAGAACATCATGCTTCTGCATCTGGCCTCGATCAATGCAGTCTTTTGGCCACCAAGTGCACAGATGGGGCTGGAGTTTTTATAATCCCCACTGTCACTCGGCCTTCCGACCCCTTCCACGTCTTGCTCAATGCGCTTCCCTGCACACCACTGTCATATTTAGGGGAAGTGCCATTACAGCTCACCAATTCCAGTTCATGAATAGAGTGGCTGTACTGCTCTGGCCCTGTTGTCAGCTCCTCTACTACAATATACACAAATCTACCCCTTATCAAGTTATTTTTACCGTTCTGTAAAGAATCAACATTAAACAGTGTCCCACAGACGAATAGTTTACTTAATTTATTATCAAAAGATAATTTTGTTTTCTTTTTTTGAATTTTTTTTTATCACATAAATATACAGTAAACATAACATTCATTAGTTTTATATAGAATTCATATCGTACATGGGAGCCCTAATCTAATGGGGAGAGAACCATATAATTTCAGTACATGTCTCCACAGAAAACAAAAGCAAACCAAAAAAGAGCATATAATGAAAACAAACACTGTTACAATAAACTCAAACTAAGAACACAATTACAAATAACACACCATATACAAAATACAAAATACAAAAACAACGCAAATGCGCGTTTCGGAAGTACCATGTACTTAAACCATCCTTCATCAGGGGGCTGAATTCATAAGTTGTTCAAAAGTCAAAAAAACATTATGTAGTTCATTGTGTATAAAAAGACCATAGATTGTAGTGCACCGGGCTCTGTACAATATGCACACACAACTCTGTAGGGACAAACAAAGCATAATGAATAAATCTATACATGATTTAATGATATTTTCATTTTAATATTATTAAAAACGAAGGAGCAAATTAACTGAACCGTGAGTCCCAGATGACCGAAATAGTGCAAGATAAATGAAAAACACCACCACCATATATGTGGAATTTAAAAAAATCCATAGTAACCCAGTGATGGGGAAAGATCTCTTGTGAAAAGGAAATACAGGTAAAGGGAGGTGGAAGTGGGTTAAAAAGCAAAAAGGGAAGATGTAGCAAAAAAGCAAGTCAACATACTTTCCAAGGGCGTTCTGGTTCCCAAAGGAAGATAAGGCTCTAAGGGGTTCTTAAGATAACCCCCGAGTTCAAGCAGACTATCACAAAGGAAGAAATCAATTCTGTGGAAATAATTAAGGGATTAGAGACCTCTCTCACCTCAGTCGGAACTTTAAAAAAAGTAATAATATGGAATATCATGCCTACTTTCACAGTGAAACCGCACAGGATCACCTAGAACAGCCAACCCATGGATGTGATCTTTAGGATGGTGACGTCATGCAAACTAGAATATAGAAAAACGGTACGAGCATAACTATGCAATCCCCTTCTAGTTAGTTGCCAAGAATGTGATTGAAGTAATCCACATTCATACATACATACGAACTCGAGATGGTAGTCCCAGTTCATATCCAATGGGTTAAGTAGATAGAAATCATGAACTTGAATAGAAACTAGGGAAAATGAAATAAAAGATGTCAGTCAATCGCCCTCAACATGTGAATTATCAGACCCAAGATCTACTAAATGCCGTCTGACTTACAGATTTAAAAACTGCGGGCCGCGTGGGACAAAACTCAAGATAATGGTCCCAGTTCACGTCCTCTTGCTTCTGGCGCTATGGTGAAGTTGGAGGCAATCGTCAACGTGATTAAAAACTGGGAAAAATTGAAAAAATATGTATGAGTCAGTCGCCCCCAAGATGGAAATTAGGGAACCTAAGGTTTATAAAGTGTGGTATACCGTTCCAAGATAAAAACGGTGGGCCGCTTAAACCGGAAAATGTGCTATTCAAAACAGACACCAATCGCCGTGGGTCCAAGGTATCAGGGTCCCAGCCTTAATGGGACATCTATAGGAAAACATAGAATGGATCAGATCAATCGTACAATATCAAAAACAGAAATTAGCCCCCAGGCCTAAGTGTTAAGCGCGGTATAGAAGATATCCTCCCTTAAAGTGCGCAATTCCTGGGTGACAGAGTACTCACAGAAATGGAGCAGAGTTCCATCGGAAATCGAAAAAACGCCATCCAGGTCATTCGTAGTTCACCAAGGCGAGCATGAAAGAGATGTAATAGTCCGCCCTTATATCCAGTAGGAACGGGGTTTGGTAAATACCAAATAAGCAGCACCTGTCCACAAATAGCATGGCCCGTGGAGCCGAACGAAGCGGTATCAGAAAGGTGGCCATGTTGGAATTACTCACGCACGGGCGGGGGGAGGGGCAACATATGCGGAAACGCGTAATTCTTAGATCAAGATGGGGGCATCTTAGAGTGGAGTTAAGTAAAAAAGAGCAGTTAACACAAGATACTGATAATATCCTGATACACCGAAGCATCGATGTAGAAAATTATACACGGCGACTATCTGTAAGGAATGTGAGAATATTAACTCTTTAAGCATGGAACAAAAGTTCAATTCATAAAGGGAAAAGGACATAGAGCGATAATGATACCACACGGGGGCCACACAGGTTAATATAGACGCCATGTTAAAATAAGGAAACGATCATCCACGCTATGGGTTCACTCAGTGACAACAGCAGTTCCAGCACTAACGACTCAGAAACCATTACGTTGTGCTCTACTAAAGTATATCCTACACGTTCTTCCTCATCCTCCTCTCTCTCTTTTCCCCTTCCCACTTTCTCACTCTCTACCCCTTTTTTATGTCTCTTTCTTACCCCTCCCTCTTTCTCTTCCCCCCTCTGTTTCTATTTCACTCTCTTCCACTGGCTATCATCTCTATTTAAATCTTACTCTTTTTCTCTCTCCCTCTCTCTGTCCCTCTTGGACTGCCTCTTTATTTTTTCTTCCTCTCTATTAACCCTCTCTTTCTCGCTCTTTATCTCTCTTTTTCTCACATACACTCTCACTTCATGCGTCCCTCTTGTTAATTTCTTCCCACTCTCTTGCTCTTTCTCTTTTCTTGTCAAGTTAGCAGTATTACTGCAGGCCTTCTTGTATAAAGAAATATAGCCAAAACCCTCCCAAACATAGCTGAATGTCAGAAACGTGCCATTTGTCATCTAAATACAACTAAAAAATAAAAACATCCAATCGGAAAGTTTAAATTCTATGACGGGCAGGGAGGGAAGGATTATGCTTAACTTTCTCTTGCCTTTAGTTCAACAGCCGCTCAGTACTAAAAAAAACAAACTACATTAACCATAAGTCCAAGTGCTATGACAAACGCATGGCATGAATCCACCACGTGTGCCCTTGAAAGAGGAGCGCTTGGCAGGAAAAATTAAATAAAAGAGAAAGCTGAGTAATTCAACTCGGTCTGGCTTCATGATTTTTCTCGGGTTCATTCCAGCAGACTGCCTTGGAAAGCCTCCCTTACTGATGGAGGAAATAAAGACCGAGGGGTGGGGGGAGTCTTGTGGAGATCCTTAGTAGGGCTGCAGGCATGTTGTTTCAGGACCTGCTAGCAACAACCACAGTCCTTGCAGCAGCAAAAACTGGCATTGTGGTCTCTCCTGCAGTCTACTTATAAACGACTGGCACACAAAAGCGTCCTCTGCATAATCACGACGAGCTATGTGAAACGCACCTCTTGGAAATATGCAGGTTCGCTCCAGTTCCCTACCCATGGCCTATAACCAATTCAGCAGCTGCTCTCAGTCTCATACTTATTTCAGCATGAGAGCAGCTGCAGGATTGGCTGGAGCAGGCTAAGCCAGGTTTGCCCTAACAGATTTATGCCTGCTCAAATTTGTCCCTTTTGACTTTTGCCAACTACAGTGACTGGATAAGCAAAAGATTAGGCACATGATGATGATCAGTGACACCCCGCTATTCTATAGCAAAAGCTCTACCTACCTGGCCTTATCCCTCTATATTACCCTGCAGCAGAGAAAGTGAAGTTTCCTTTCCTTACTGCCAAGCTAATGAATTTGTTGGAAATAATTTGTGGTGGAGGGCGAGGCCAGGGAGTACAGTGGCACTAAGTGGCTGATTTCAAGTTTGGTGGAAGGAATACTCTGTGGCGAACGTGCCAAATACAATCTATGCATCCCGTTCCTTTCCCTGTAGTGCAGTGCATCATTTTTCCCACCAATCACTTATGGCAGACAGTATATCTGCATTTTATACGTGACTTGTGTGACGTAGTACCTTATTTGATATTCATCTGCCTCTTTGGAGTCAGGGTAGAATTTGAAAGGCATTTGGAGAAGATCAGGGCCATTGGAATTAAAGTAAGAAAATTGTCCATTACTGCTGCCCCAGCTGCAGACTACAGAGTAGCAAAGTACCCCACTTGCCGTCCATTAATATAGCACAACAAAGTCATTAATGAGAGGTAATTTATTTGTATTTTTCCGCACAAAGTTCTACACAATGTGTCTGTTTATTTTTTTACTAATAAAGCCTTTAAAATAAAAATAAAAAATCTGGTGTTATTCTGCCTTAGTCAGTACTTTTTATGTGAGGCATGTGTGGGTAAAAAATGGCCCCGTGACTCTCCTTATCACTTCAAATTCCAATGGCCCTAGTGGACCAGCAATTTATTGCTACTGTGCCACCCACTATTTAATTTTAAAGTGTTTGCGCAGAGCATTGATTACAATTTGTCTTTTTTCTTGATATAGCTACTCCTGCTCATCCACCACCACCCCCAACACAAGATAGCGGCCTGGGTGTGGCAGCAGAGGCTGGATAGCAGTGGCTGGTGGCCATGGAGGATGAGGAGGCGGAAGCATCTGCCTCTGCCTTGGGCCCTATTTTATCCAGCCAGCCGCAGCCTCCAACCTCCCGACCAGTACATAGCTGGTGCCGCCAGCTGTCAAGGGCCCTAACCGCCACCCACCTCCCGTTCAGACCACCTATTCCAGCGCCAGCCTCCGGCTGCGGATGGACCCTTTCGAAAACCTGTTGGGTAGATAGAGCAGAACTTGGATCAACTCCGGACCTGCATTGACGATGCCCTCTTCTGAGCCCTTTTTTATTTTTTTGCTTTGGTGGGAGGGACTTTTGTTGTGGGTGGAGAGGGTGGGAAAGGAGTTGGGACTGGGTGTTTGTGGACTTTCTTGGACAGTTTTCTTCTTTGATGGACATTGGTTGGGGATAGGGTGATTTGTTTGGAGAGCGGAGTGGACCTGTTGTGGGTGGAGAGGGTGGTTTTGTTGTTGTTAAATATTAAAGGGAAAATTGTTTTAACATACTTCATACCTGATGTAGTTTGTTTGTGTTTTACCTTTACTTTGCACTGCTGCCCTTTTTGTACAGCCTGTTTTTTTAGTCTGTTTATCAAAGTGTATACTGGTTAGTTTAAGTTAGTTATATACCCTTGTCTTACTACCCTCCATAACTATCTTGACCATTAAGGGGGTATGCTGCCATGACCTATATTGCCTACAACCTAGATATATAACTATTTATCTGCAGTAGAAGTTAGTTGCTTACTTACTAACTAAACTATTTCACTTCACTCCATAATTCTCCATAGTTCTCTTACCTCCAACTGTAGGATTAATCAAAAGGATTATCCATCACAGGCAACTAAATTGAAAGAAAAACACAGAGTTTGTGGGTTATATTTATATCATAGCTTTACAAAGATTGAGACCGTCACCAGACAACTACTACCATGACACAACAAAGAATACCTGATACTATAACAAAACATAGAAATAGTAACTTCTTCTCAGCAATGGGGAGCCTGTATTTAATTAAAACTAAAGTTACAAAATCCTTGAGTCAGGAAAAATGGACTCAAAGTCTGGAGTGGACAAGGATAAGTGTTTACGCAACACAAGCCTCAATGATGATGCTGACAAATGATGTTCTTCTATATCCAAAATATGAATCACTTTTATGGTTGGGTAGGAATATGGGGCCAGTGTTGACTATTGCTCAGGTAATAGAAGATCCTGCAATGAGTTTGTGTCGTTTTCACCACATCTGCCACACCATGTGTGTGATCCATTTATGGTGTAAATTAAGTTATATCTCAATAAATCACACAGCCTGGGGGGAAGAGCGTTAGGGGTTTGATGAATGGATGGGAATGGAGATTTGGGGAAAGGTGTGACAAAGACAAACACTACATGATGATAACATTCATCTGGGTGACAATGCACAGCACATCATCAAATTGTTGTTGAAGGAAATGAAGGAATGAGAATGACACAGTACAGTTAAATGCATTGCAAATAGTCCTTCCGCCCCAGAGACCCAAGTTATTATTATATATCTCAATGTTCTGCATCTAGGTTTGAAAAATACAAATTATGGAAAAGTGAAGTTTTCCCATGCACTTCTAAAAAATGATTCTTAAAATAAAAATTATACTGTATTGACAAATTGGGCGGTACATCTGCATTCTTCTCGGATTGTCAGTCAATCTTGAGTGCTTGGCTGAAACAGTCCGGTAAGGTAAGCAGGATTGGTATGGAGCTTTCGCCTTTTGTGCAGGAGAAGAGAAGGCCTGCGGATTGTAAATCTGAAATTAAATTGTAGAGCCAAGGAGAAGGACAGAGGTAAGCTTCATGAGGAGTGTACCAAAAATACTCAGAGGCAGATCAAGAACATAGTCTGCTGCAATCATTCATTTTATGACACATGTGAGATCATTTAACTGAGAAGTGAGAGCAAATTACAACTAATCACAGACAAGTGGCTGCATGTACGGGCTGATCCATTTCACAACTGCCATCATAACATTTAGCCAAGCGCATGAATAATGCAAAGTGCTGATGTGACATCCCATGTCTGTCTCCAGTTACTTACAAGTTACAACAACAGGCACCCCACCCTACCACATAATGGAAGAGTTACAAATTTGAGCGAGCACACATACTCAGCAGCATTGCATTTCCCAAATTGACTCACCTGTCACTAGTCCACAGAGCTGAGTAGGCCTCTTAGAGTCATCATCATGTTGTTTTCCCTGAAGTTAATAACTTCCTTCTTCTGGCTGTTGTTGAGGTAGTCCCGTCCTGAGTCCTTCCATCATCCTCCTGACTCCGTGTAATAAATCTGTCCAACTCAGTTCCGACTCCCGACCCAAATGAGAGAGATCGGCCTGTAGTGCACTGCTGTTGATGAACAAGAAGAGAAACATTAGAGTGGTTTGTTTTGTAGATTTGTGTTTGTTAATTAAACGGACTTTGTCTGGTCTTTGAAGAGTGTGAAGCAGAAAACCAAGGAGTGGACCCCACAAGTAAATCTTGCTAAGTGTCAAAGGGGAAGGGCCAATCACCTTCAGGAAAAATGATGACCTGTCAGGCCACGAACATTGTAAATCGTCACAATCAAGCATGCAAATTATAGTTGAACACCCTTCCTTACTGTCTGCCACCACATGAATCATCACTCACATTCACTCATATATCACTCATTGGTGCAACAGCTACCTGTTCCAATCCAAGCACGGTGGTACACAATTGCCTATCCTCTGATGCACGCAACACATATTGATTGGCCAGTCTTGTGAATCAAATGTACTGGGGCAGTCCTGCTAGGGGATAAAAAAAGGATAGGCACAGGATGGAGTCAGACATTGTCTCTCCAATGTCCTTCAAGGGAAAGGAGGGGGAGGCTTCTACACTGCACACTGGTCCAATGGTCCAACTCCAATCCGGCCACACGTGGGGCTGCATAGGTCAGTCAGACACAAACTAACAAAATATATAATGCTCCCCTAGCTATATATATATATATATATATATATATATATATATATATATATATATCTTCGTTGCGAGGCTCGCTTTTCGCTGCATGTGCGGCGCTCTTTAGAACGGTGCTAAACTCCTCGGCTGAGCCAAGCCGTAATTTAAATTCCACAACAATCCTCCCACTCAGAGAGAATAAACGGAGCGCACTCACGGGGAGACTTTTACAGCAGGTTTATTCCTTTACCGGTAATTTACACGGGCAATCCACAGCAAAAAACCAACGCGTCTCCATGAGACCTTGGTCACGGTTGAGTTTTAGATTTTACCATACATGTCGGGTAAAATCTAAAACTCAACCGTGACCAAGGTCTCATGGAGACCAGCACGTTGGTTTTTGCTGTGGATTACCCGTGTAAATACGGTAAAGGAATAAACCTGCTGTAAAAGTCTCCCGTGAGTGCGTCCGTTTATCTCTCGAGTGGGAGGATTGTTGTGGAATATATATATATATATATATATAACAATCCTCAGCCCAACATTGCCACAACAGGGTGCACAAGGTACGGACCACAAGACGATCCGATAATCCAATTTAAAAAAGTGCTTTTTTGCAAATCACGGCACATCGTGTTGTTCAGGCCAGTGCCTGTCATGACGCGTTCCGACCGTTAGAAAACACGGTCTTGATCACATGACACACTGCCCCCAATGCCATTGTTAAATAGTGTAGCCTAACCCCACCCACAATGCAACAGTGAAAAAAATCATGAACATAGTGAAAAGACTTCGGGGAAAATGTAAAGACATATTAAAAAATATGCAAATCTTATTTCTATTTCAATGAAATGCCAATCAATATACAATTAATGTCCATAAATAGTGAAGGCATCAAAAATCTAGATCAGAGAACGAAATTCAAAAACCAAACTACTGAATTAATGTACACAAATTGTTTTAAAGATATAATCACATCATCTATTGTTAATACATGATAAAATGCTAGTGCAAGATCCTCTAAAGTGCAAGTGCAAAGAGAATCCATGCATGAAGAAGGTACAGTGACCCAAATCAATTGTAATGAAACCACAAAGGACTTAAATAATGTATGCAATATAAATAGCAGCAATTGTAATACCTCCTATATATATAGTCTATCAATATGTACATAAAGTGCTGTTGCAAAGAATTCCCATAAAGTGCATAAAAGTTAAAGTGCTAAATTAAAATGTAAACAGATTGAAGCATGAAAAGCGGCCCAAAGGCATGCCTGCGAAGTTCATCTTAAATAATCACAAAAGAACCTCGGCCAACTCATAATGGATGTGCAAAAAAGCTGATATACACTGGTCCTATATGAACCATAAATATTGTACATAAATGCTGATATTTCCAAAACTTGTATCGACCATATCCTTACACCACAAAAAGGGGGAAAAAGGATGGAAATGAGGTTAAATAAGCACAACAGAGTAAAAAGCTTAGAAGAATGTAATAAATAGATGATAAAACAATCCATCTAAAATAAATGTCTTTATAAAAAGTTGTGCAATTCCTCACTCATATTGAGTCCGTTGGGCATCTTTGTATCGAGAGCCAATATGAAATGGGACTCTAGTTGTCTAAGGCGCTTTTCGCGATTGCCACCACGTCCCGATGTAGGGATTGCCCCAATGACAAAATATTTAAGGTCATTTAATTTATTGTCATGGACAGCTTTGAAATGACGAGCCACTGGGTAGTTGGGATCAGAGTTTACAATCGCTCTCAAGTGTTGCAAAATACAGTTAAAAACTTGGAGCTTGGTGCTGCCTACATATTTTAAACCGCATGCACATTGTAAAACATACACTGCAAATTCAGTGCGACAGGTATATTGCGTTTTGATCTTAATATGTCTAGAATCAAATGCAGTTGTATATTCGGAGGTGTTAATTCCAAATTTGCAGGCACGACAGGAATTACACTTAAAAAAGCCTGTCTTATTTGGCAACCAGGTTTGTGTGGAGAAAAACTCAGGACTAGTCTTAACTAGTGAATCCCTCATGGATTTGGCTCGCCTGAAAGTAATCGATGGACGCTTAGGGAGGACTTGGCCCAAAGTGATGTCCGTTAAAATAATGGGCCAATGAGTATTCACAATTCTCCATATCTGTCGTTCCTGCTTGCTGTACGTGGTGATAAGTCTAACATCTAGCGTACCGCATGAAGATGTAACAAATTCATTGGTAGATAGACAGTGTTCTCTTGTGTGTGAGTTGGCTCTATGGAGGGCACTTGTAACTAGAGAGTAGCTATAACCTCTAAGAATGAAGTGATTTACTGCTTCGTTCTGGCATTGTTCAAGATCGATTACAGAGCTACATATACGCCGAATTCTTAAAAATTCCCCATTGGGAATACTGCGTATGAGATGCCGAGGGTGTGCGCTGCTCGCATGCAATATAGAATTTCCAGCAGTGCTTTTGCGATGCAATCTAGTGTGAATAGCAGCCTGATCGATGTACACTTGTACATCTAAAAATTCCACACACTGGGCACTAATAGATGCTGTGAAATTCAAATTCAAGTTATTGCAATTAATAGAGGTTACGAATTCATCAGCCTCCTCTGTTGTGCCTTTCCAAATTACGAACACATCATCAATGTATCTCCACCAATGAACAATGTGTGAATCCCATGTGGCTTTATGCTGAATTCTGAGGACATGCTCCTCCCACCAGCCCACGTGAAGACACGCGTAACTGGGGGAGAAGCATGCCCCCATAGCCACGCCCCTCTGTTGGTGATACAAATCCTTGTTAAACAGAAACAAATTATTATTTAAACAAAGATTAATCATAGATAACAACATGCGGTTATGTTCGTACATATATATATATATATATATATATATATATATATATATATATATATATATATATATATATATATATATATATGCAGCCAGCCCCCTCGGTTGGGGGTGCGGAGGCTCACAATCATGTTTGAGCCATCAGGACACTGGATTCGAGTAGCAGCAGGTTCATGCAGCCTTATTGGTAAGCTTTCAGTGTGAGGCAACTAAGCCATATTTGGATCAAGTATGCGTGCTTACCGAAAACAATACTTTGGAGACACTTCAATTCGATCTGTGTTTTAGAAAGCTGCACTGCTGTTACTAGCTGTTTTGTGTTTTACTTCAGCAACAGTGAAGGTTGACTAATCTGTTTCTCTGGGATGTTTTTTGATTGAAACGCACTGAATTGAACTGGGGTCGAGGTATTTCATTTGGATATGTAATACTGCACCTTTTAAAGCAGTGGGAACTAACAATATAGCGAGGGGTAATTAATGTCTATTTTGGGACAAAAGACTATTTTCAGCTTGGAGCATAAATGTGCCTTAATTGTCAGAGATCCCGGACATAACGTTGACATTTTATGACCCGGAGTGTTTGTACAACTGTTGATTGAATATCAATATACTAGGTTTGCCTCTTGTGGGTGCACTACAAATAGTATGCACTACATGAATGTTGCTTGTTTAAATTTGAATTACGATCTCAGCTTCAATTTGTTGTTTTCTTTGCCATTTGTATTAATTTGTTTGAATTTGCCATTCGGCATAATATTAATGCGTTTCAATGAGGACACTGGTAAATGCCTATTCAGTGCGTAATTTCAAATTTTTCAGCCTGCAAAACAAAATCAAAGGTATTCACCTTAAAAGGCAATAATATTTAAAACATCAAAAACAGAATGACTTGAATTTTATAGGCCTTACCATACTACCCTGGGCATTTAGTAATTATCTTATGATATTATGTTGCTTACAAACGAACATTGTTGTATTTTGTTTATGTTTTTACTTACAAGAGTATATATATTGTTCACAAGATAGCGCTCATTAGGTGACAAAGGCTGCTGCGCAGCTGAAACGCGTCCTGTCCGGTGAGGCCTGAGGAAATAAACAGATGTTGATCTGGCCCCAGAGTGCCTTTCTTTCATCAATTGGAAAGATTGGTGGAATACATATATATATTTATATATCGCAAAACACAGTTCTAGAATGCTGCGCACTCTGGCCGTAATTAAAGATGATTTATTTCAAGATGATAACGCAAACACGATCAACTGACAAATGCGTTTCAGCCTCCTGGCCTTCGTCAATGTCAGTCATTTCATGCACAGAATCACTATTTAAACACAATTCATTTGATTGGTTACCAACAGAAATGAAACATATAAAACGGGACTTGCAAATTCAATCCTCAATCCAGGGAAGTGTCAGCCATCTTAACACTATACAAGTTCTTTATCTAGGGACTAAGTCCTTTGTCCTTAGTATGTTATCCAAAATTGGATATTAACAAACGTTGGCAAAAACAATTTGTAGGACTTGGCCTTTTTGGTTAAAGTTCCCTAAACTTTTTGCTTTCCCCCTAGACCGTTTTCCTGACCTAGAGATGCCAATTTAGATGCTTTAGGTACTTTGCCACTGCTGATCAGTGTCAAAGTACAGGAGTTCCCTATGTAAAATGTAATGGTGATTGGTTGGCCATGATTGGTATGTTTGCCTTACTAGTAAAAGTCCCTAGTGATGTGCACTGTGTGTGCAAGGGCTAGTAATGCAAGGGCGCACAGAGAAGGGAACTCAGGCCTTCAGTGTAGGGCCTGCGCGCAGAATGCTAAGTTAGCATGTTGTCCTGACAAGTGCAACCACTTGTCAGGCCTGGCCTTCCCTTTTACATACACATGGGCACCCCTGTGCTAGGTCCCAGGTAACCCCTGGGCAGGGTGCAGTGTAGGTAATAGGCAGAACATAAACTGAGGTGTGTGTTATGTTCTGACAGTGAAAAACTCTCCATTTCGGTTTTCACTGCTGAAAGGCCATTCTGCCCATAGGACAGAATGGGGGAGGCTGGGTGTTGTGTTTGTTAGCCTAGTTGTCTGTCAGTTTATAATGGAGAGGTGAAGTTTGGTATGTATGAACTCACAGTGTCATAATGCATCTTTCTGTGAAGGTGGTTTTGTCACTGTGTGTTTATAAGCCACTCTTTTAGAAAGTGGCTGAGTTTTGTGCACTGAGCATTTCTGTGTGTCTCTGAAATGTGGATTGTCTGTCTGGAACTGAAAGGTGAGAGGAGCTGGGAGAGGTCTTGACCCAGGGAGGGGTTGAGATGGCACCAGGCTGCCCTGCATCTGGAGAGGAGGGGAGGAGAAGCCCGGGAGGTGAAAAGGCCTGGGCTGGTGCTATAAACCAATTGACCCATCTCCTGCTGAGTGATTAAGGATCCAGACCCCCAGTATCAAAGGGAGAGAGGTGACACTGGGAGGGAGACACCCAGAGTTGATTTAGGGAGGGGTCAGGGACCCCTGAGCACATACAAACTTCAAAGACATTAAGGGGTATAACTATGAGAGCTGAAGCCCCTGAACGTTGGAATGAAACAGATATGGATTGAGACTGAAAAGGCTTGGACCCATTCTGTGGTCAAGAGGAACCTCTGCTAAAGAAGGAACAACTGAAGAGACTGCTGTGGATAGATCAATCCTTGCTTCGTGATCTGGGGCTGGTCTGCAGTTTGCTGTTCTAACTAGGGAAGAGGCTGTTGGGACTGTGCTTGGAGGGGCTGGGTCCCCCTGCTTGAAGAAGACTGTGCTTTGTGCTGTGTCTTGTAACCCCAAGGGCCCGAGGTGAGCTGGCTCCCTGTTTGGAAACACAGGATCATAAAAGTTTCCGGAGAAGTCCCAAGCAACGCGGTGTGCACGTGCTTTTTGGCCGCTTGAGACCCTCAGAAGTTGTGCCTTGTGATCGTGGGCACGCATGAGTAAGCTAAGTCTCAGACGCGCAGAGTGCGTGTCGTGGTGCAGGCCAAGGCGTTGGTGAGGAGCATCTGGTCGTGGTGTGCACGGGGAGAAGAGGCGAAGCTCAGACGCGCAAAGGTGCGTGTCGTGGTGCAGCCCGGGTGTTGGTGAGGAGCGCCTGGGCCTCGTGTGCACCAAAGGAAGAAGCGAGACTCAGACGCACAGTGTGCGTGTCGTGGTGCAGCCAGGGCGTTGGTGAGGAGCGCCTGGACATCGTGTGCACCAACGGAAGAAGTAAGTCTCGGACGCGCAAGGGTGCGTGTCGTGGTGCAGCCCGGGTGTTGGTGAAGAGCACCTGGGCCTCGTAGGTACCAAAAGAAGAAGTGAGTCTCCGACGTGCAAGAGTGCGTGTCGTGGTGCAGCCAGGGCGTTAGGGAAGAGCGCCTGGACATCGTGTGCACCGGGAGAAGAGGTGAGACTCGGACGCGCAAGAGTGCGTGTCGTGGTGCAGCCACGGCGTTGGTGAAGAGCGCCTGGACATCGTGTGCACCGGGAGAAGAGGCGAGGCTCGAATGCGCAGGGTGCGTGTTGAGGTGCAAGCGGAGCGTTGGTGAAGAGTGCCGGGTCGTCGTGAGCACCGGAGAAGAGGCGAGTCTCAGACGCACGTTGTGCGTGTCGAAGTGCAACCGGAGGTGCTGGTGAGGAGTGCCTGGTGAGTGTGTGCACCGAATTGAAGTGAAGTCTTCACAGTGCTGAGGGCGGGTCTCGGTGTGGACTGAGACCGCTGGAGTGAGGGCCAAGTCATTGGGGCCCTCGGAGTCAATCAGCAACGGCCCGGACCGGCAGCCACAGAAGAGCTGAGCCGCCGGCCCGAGTCCGCCGCAACCCGTGACGGAGTTCTGGATCAAGGCCCAAGTCGCTGATGTTGGGGAGGAGAGTGGGATCGCGCCCCCCCAGGTAATGTGGATCAACACCTGGGGTGGGGTGCGGGCCCGGAGGGACACTCTCTCGGCCTCCCGCTTCCGTCAGCTGCGTGAGCCTTTGCTTTGGCTCGGATCCCGGCCCATGCTGACCCAAGGCGGGGCAGTACTGGGGCCGGAGTGGGAAGCAGTACTTTCTGTGTCATCATTTGATCCATAACGGGGGCACTGTTAAGGGAGCACGTGAAACTGTCGTATTACACTTTGCATTATTGCTGCTAACGAACTATCGAACTGTTGTATGACGCCTGACCTCATTTGTGCCTGACAAACTTTATGCTTGGTGCGCTACGCACTGCGCTATTTCTCCTTTGCATATTACCTGATTGTAACGTGGCGCATTGCATGATTTCTTCAGTGCACAGTATCTGAGTATAACGTGGCACAGTGTATTATTTCTTCCTTGCACTGCACAGGATTGTAGCGTGACGCATTGCTTTGTTTCTTCCTGGTACAGGGCATGCTGGTGGTGATACTCATTGCATTATTCCTTCAATTGCAAAGTACATGATTGTGGCGCTACGTATGGCATTGTTTCTCTGTTGCACAGTATAAGAGAATATCGTTACGCATTACAGTATTGTTTCCTTTTGCAACGTGTGTTATTCTAGCAATACGACTTGCCTAACCTTTTGGGAAACGGTTAGAAAAGAGCTTAACTGTTGGTTAGAAGCGGTGGTTGGGATTAGAACCTACCAACCCACCGGAAAGAATACTACCCATTCTTTTATATGTTGATTTTGTATCGTGTGGTCGTATCGTATAATTTCTTATAGAAAGATTATACTCATTTTATCAATACTCGTGTGGAGTCTATTTGTGATGACATCATGGGGTTGCTGTGAGCGTGGTTGCACATACTGAACACTTGTGCCTTGGAGATAAGCCTGGCTGCTCGTGCCAAGCTACTAAGGGGGTGAGCAGGGCTATCTCAGACGGTGTCCTTACTTAGCCTAATGTTGAAGCGAGGGGTCGGGGACGCACGCCTCCAGCATTTTGTGGCGGCGGTAAGCGATAAGGACCTCCACTTCCAACACAATTCATATCAATGCTGATGGAACAACGGGGTAACAAAAAGAGATTAATTTCGTCAGTGCATAAATGCATAATTATCCGCCCTTTAAATACCTGAATAATTCACTTATATTCACATGGGCTACCCACTTTCAATAACATTCCAAGAGTGAATGAAAACCCCAATCAAGCTCTGTATGAGCCTAGTTTTTCCCATCATGGACTCGCCTCTAGTGTCTCACCAGAGCCTCTTGAGAAACCATCTAAAAGAAATCCCTATTCCTCCACTGGGTGGTTCACAATTTAATTCCTCACCAATTCATCAATTTAATTTGTTCAATTAATCAATTTCTCAATTTTTCCATTATTCAGTTTTGAATTCCTATCCAAAAAAAGACCACAGTTCCTCTTCACAATTCAACCCCCACGGGACCCGGGTACGTAAGTCCACTATGAATTTGGACTCTAGCTGTCTGAGAAGTTTAACCCTATCGCCCCCTCTCTCTGTCGCTGAAATTTGGTCGATACAGTAGTATGCCAGTTTGTCACTCCTAGCTTCATGTACTCTTGAGAAATGCCTTGCGACAGGGTAGGTTTTGTCCTGATTTGTAATCGCCCTCTTGTGTTCGAGAATATGTTTTTTTGCTGGGTGTATCGTACTCCCGATGTATTGCAGTCCACATGGGCAGGATAGGCAATACACCACAAAGTTGGAATTGCAATTTAACAGCTTATTGATGGGCCTCCTCTCCTTTTTCCCTGGCACTGCATAATCTTTTACCTTCTTGCAGTTTTTGCACGCTTTACAGGTTGTGCAAGGGAAAAATCCTGTGATGATGGACTTAATGCGGGGTTTATCTTGAAAATGACTTTGCACTAGAATATCCTTCAAAGAAGCACTTTTCCTAAATGTAACATCTGGTCTATCCGGAATCAATTTCCCTATAATGCCATCAGTTTGAAGGATATTCCAGTTTTTCTGTATCAAATCTCTGATTTTCTGTGCCTCTGCAGAAAAAGTCATAGCCAGCCTGACTTTGGATTGGTCACTCTCCATTTCCTTGTCTATGGGTTGTCTGCACGCTAGTAACTCTTGTCTATCCTTAGTTCCAACCTTTTCCACTGCTCCACGTAGTAACCTGTTACCATAGCCCCGTTTAGCAAATCTCTTCAGGGACTCTTTTTCGGCTTCATGATAATCATCTGGGCGGGAACAGTTACGTTTGAATCTCAACATTTCCCCGTATGGTATGCTGTTAATTAAGTTTCAGGAATGCTGGCTCCAAGAATGTAAAACTGTATTCCCTGCCGTAGGTTTACGGTAGAGCTTGGTACATAATTTGTTATCTGCTACAAAGACTAGAAGATCTAAAAATGGAACTTCTCTCTCACTGATATTACTCGTGAATCTGAGATTGAACTCATTATTGTTGAGGATCCTGGTGTAGTCTTCTGCCTCTGTGCGAATACCCCTCCAAACAATAAACAGGTCATCTATGTATCTAGTCCACAGGGCTATTTTGTCTAACAGGATTCATTCTCCTCCGCCCAGGCCACGTGCTTCTCCCACCAGCCCATGAAAAGATTCGCGTAACTGGGGGCGAAGCACGTGCCCATGGTGGTCCCCTGTGTCTGTAGATATAATTGACTCGCAAAAAGGAAGATGTTGTTATGTAGACAAAACGATACTATTTGCAACAGCATTTTGTTGTGTTCTTGGAATTTCAGCGCTCTTGTTTTGAGAAAAAATTCCAAAGCAAACAAACCTTGAGAATGTTTAATGCTGGTATAGAGGCTCGTTATATCAAGCGTGATTAACAATAGGTCATTGTCCCAAGTAATACTCTGGATTTGATTAATAAAATCAGTTGTGTCCAGAATAAATGGACTTAGGTCCTTTACAATCGGAAACAAAAAAGAATCAACATAAATGGAAGCTTTCTCCAATAAGCTCCCTTTTGAGGACACGATTGGACGGCCTGGGGGGTTATTCATGCTCTTGTGCACCTTTGGCAGGTGGAAAAACATTGGTAGTACCGGACAGTCCATTTTCATAAATTGAAATTCATTTTCTTCCAGGATTCCCTTAGAACTCCATTCTTGCAGGAGGTCGTGGAAGGCTACCACACTCCTGTTGTAGTCCTCTCTCTTAATTCGTGAGTAGCTGTTAGAATCACCTAGGAGACGTAATGCTTCTTTCTTATATATGTCTTTGGACATTACAACGATGTTACCGCCCTTGTCAGATTGTTTTATTACCAATTCAGGATCATCCCGGAGAGATTTCATCGCCTCCCATTGTGTTCTTGTGAGGTTATATTTCCTTCTATCTCCGGGTTGGATGCCGGATGTTCTGAATTTGTCCAAATCCTTGATTACAGCTTCATGGAAGCAGTCGATAGCATCATACGGTGTCTGTGGAATGAACTTAGACTTTGGTTTAAATTTGCTTCTTCCACTATCCTGATGGATTCCTAGCTGTTCTAAAAGCTCAGTAGCCTCTTCCGTATCAGCAGTATTCTCTGCCATATGCGATGCTTGTAAATCATGCATGGCTACTAGGGTTTCCAGGTCACTTCCGGTAAGAATATCTGTGCTTGTCATCGTTGGCTCTTGTTGTATTCCCAATGGTCCTGGGTGCATAGTGACTATTTTCTTAAGCTTTAGCTTACGAATGTACTGATAGAGATCAATACGTGTTGTTGTATAATCCCACTCTGTAGTAGGGCAAAAAGTCAATCTCTTTTGTAACACTCTTTCCTCTGTTGGTGTCAGTATTCTTTCTGAGAGATTGACAATAGAGAGTTTATTTACTTCTTCTTGTTGCCCCGTTTGCTCCTTGTTACCCGGGGTTCGAAGGTCTGCGCCATGACTCTTTCATTAGGTGATATTCCTCGGGAAAATTCTGCTCTGTATTGAGGGAGGCATCCCCTGTTCTTCTGGTTGTCTCAGTCTCTGAAATTTCGGCTTCTGACTCAGAAGTGTCTCACATTGAAAGTGGGTAGCCCATGTAAATATAAGTGAATTATTCAGGTATTTAAAGGGCGGATAATTATGCATTTATGCACTGATTAAAGTAATCTTTTTTTGTTACCCCGTTGTTCCATCAGCATTGATATGAATTGTTTTTGCCAACGTTTGTTAATATCCAATTTGGATAACATACTAAGGACAAAGGACTTAGAACCTAGATAAAGAACTTGTATAGTGTTAAGATGGCCGACACTTCCCTGGATTGAGGACTGAATTTGCAAGTCCCGTTTTCTATGTTTCATTTCTGTTGTTAACCAATCAAATGAATTGAGTTTAAATAGTGATTCTGTGCATGAAATTACTGACATTGACGAAGGCCAGGAGGCTGAAACGCGTTTGTCAGTTGATCGTGTTTGCGTTATCATCTTGAAATAAATCATCTTTAATTACGGCCGGAGTGCGCAGCATTCTACAACTGTGTTTTGCGATATTACGTGAGTTCGTCCTCGCGGCTGTTGCACCCGCTGTGTTGAGAGCGGGGAATAGACGAACAACGTGAAAGAAATATATATATATATATATATATCCAAAATACTCGTCTGCTGCTCCTCCACGAAAGAACGAGAGTGGACCCAATTGAGTGCAATGTAGTCTTTATTTAGTGCTTCTCCATACCGCCATGACGCGTTTCGGCCGTTGCCGGCCTTGATCACATGACAACGCTAGAAGGTAGGAACTCCCTATTTAAAGTGCCAGTGCCCAATAGTTGTAATGCTAAACACGGAAAAAATACTACTTAATTAAGCATCTCATATATTGTTTCCATGCCACAGTAATATTCAGTATAAATACTTCGGCCATCCAACATACATGATTGAATCATTATTTGCCAAAATTAAATGTCATACTAATCCTTGTAAAGCAAAATGGTTTATACATGGACTGATATTGGTTAGTCATGTTTAAAATTTACAACTATTAAAAAATATAAAGTGAACTGTGCCTGAGTGTCCTTCAAAGTGCAAATCTATAAAGTGCAATGTGCATTTGTGTATGTAGTGTGATATCTAAATTAGCAGCAATCTACAAATGTTTGGTAGTTATTTTGATATAGCAGTAATAACAATAGATAATCCATGATGACCTGTCCCATGTGTTTGAATATTGAGCCATTTCTTCATTTTGACACCCTTATTATTACAATTGATCACTGCAAAAAAAAATATATAAATGCATATATACATCCAATTATCTGCATGTCCTGATAATTGTATTCCAAATATGCAGGGTCATATACATATAATACATATTGAAATGTGCTCCGGGTTGTATATATATACAATTTCTTTTTGGCAAAGCACTTCTGCAACAGAAAGTTCTATGGTGGCCTACGCCTACTCAGTCAGGGAAGTAGAGTTTGTCCTGAAACACAGGTGGTTCACCCAGAAGTTGGTCATCTAACACTCTACTATAACCTGAGTCTGACCAATAACCCTCATCCTCCTCCTGTCGTATTTCAGGTATGGTATATTTCGGAGGTATAAAGTGTTGGTTCATTTTGATCATGGTCATTCTTTCCACGTTTTGAAATGAGAGACTGGTACTTCTCACTGTGACAACTCACCACCTGCACTGAACACACGCTCAGCAGATACAATGGCCACCGGACAACCCAGATAATTTATTGCCAGCCTGCTGAGCGCTGGCCATTGGCCCCTTT
Organism: Calotriton arnoldi; assembly: GCA_963921515.1. Classification (NCBI taxonomy): domain Eukaryota; kingdom Metazoa; phylum Chordata; class Amphibia; order Caudata; family Salamandridae; genus Calotriton; species Calotriton arnoldi. The sequence continues at coordinate 772,988 of CAWUFW010000873.1, read as the reverse complement.
TCCCATGCAACAACACCAATAGTCATTGGTGCTGCAACTTACTCGGCCTCTTTTGCCTTCACGTCTTCACGAGACTGAAGAGCTACCACTTGAAACCTAGCCATAGAAGAGGTTAGGGCTGATGCTCCTGTGGTTGTGGCTGTTGGCAGTGTTCTTGTTGCTGGTGTTGGCTGCTGGAAGCCAACAGCACTGCCTGCTTTAGAACTTGAGGGATGCACCCCAGATCTTCGGGCCTGGAGTGGGCCTCTAATTTCCATTTGTTCTTCTTCCAGGTCGCTGGCTTGCTTAGCAATCCACATCTTGTATTGTGAAACATCCCCTTCTGAAAAAGGAATGAAAGTGGGCAGTAATTGTTTATACTGTAGATCAAGAATTGTGGCGCAGATGTAATGTTTGGACAACACAATGTCTCTTTGCAGCCTTGTATTATCAGCCAAGCGAAGGATTAACCTCTCTACCAACTCATTCACATTGTTCTTTTTATCCACACCTGCGTACATTTCATACACATTCTTTAGCTGTTCTTGTAATATATGCAACAACAGGATAGCTTGGCCCATCATATTGTCCTCCTTGCTGACTTCCTATGTGAAAACCTCAAAAGGAAGCAGCATCTCGATCAGGCATTTGACTAGGCCCCATTTGTTCATCTCAGTCAGTCAAATTAGCTTTATTCGACAATTAAGTCATCAAAGCACAAATACAAAGACCGATACATGACCAATAAATATTAAACATAAAAGTACCCATTTAAAATAATAAAATCTATTAAAATTTGAGAACAACTTCATTTCTAATCATCAAAACAAATCTAAAACCATATAATAATCCTTAACAGGTACTGTTATGTTATGTTATGTTATGTTATATGGGTTTGTAAAGCGCTCTGTTACCCAAGGGTGTCTTGGCGCTGAGCATTGCATGCCTAAGGTAATAGATACATGAAAAACCTCCCCCCAGAGCCAGGCTGAGACTAAGCTGAAAACAACCAGGTTTTCAAACCCTTCCTAAATGAAAGGAAATCAGTGCCGGTCCTTAGATATAGCGGCAGACCGTTCCAGGCATTGGTGGCTCTAAGGACAAAGCTCTTCCCACCCCAGTTAGCCTTTCTCATTCTAGGAACGACTGCCAGCCTTGCTTCCATTGAGCGCAATGTTCTCCCAGGAACATACCATTGGATGCGCTTTTATAAGTCTTCCGGGCCAGAACCCGTCAGGGACTTAAAGACCGTGCAGAGAGCCTTGAATTGGACTCGCTGTATAATCGGGAGCCAGTGAAGGTGGCGTAGGTCACTACTGGCCATTTGCAAGAAAATTAATTGCTATTAGACCCAGGCCTAACTTTTACATTCTTATCACTTAAAAAGTTTTCAAATTCCATTGTGACATAATAACAACAGTGGTCAAAATGTACATTCATACAACAAATATATAATACTATCATAAAACAAGTATATAATACTATGTTGCCAAAATTGCCTGAGATCTAATAGACCATGCCCATCCTAAAAATGTTGCCAAGGCTATAACAATAGATGCCTTAGTGTCTGAAGGCAATAGCCTTAATGCTGTGGAGTTTTGTCTAGTACCCAAAGAGCGACAAATTGGAGACAGCCATATGCGACGTGGGGCTCTATACGCTGGACAAGCGAATAACATGTGGGCCAAGGATTCTGGATATATAAGACAAGTGGGACAGAAAATATCAATTGACTTGTCCCATTTGGCCGAAAAAGTCCTTATTGGTATGGAGCCAATTCTAAATTGAAAATAGAGTTTTCTGTCGTAAGGCTTAGTTATTATGTCCCAGTATGGTTCCAGCTTTTGTAGTGGCTTTACGTCCAGGAAGTGCCCTGTTAGTGTTAAGGGGACACTAGTCCTAATGATATTGTCACACACCCAGCCCCAGTAGCTTTCCTTCAATAAAGTTTTTGAGGGAAATTGAATGCTTTCTGGGTTCTCCCATAGTGTTGCCATGCCTATGCTTAACAGAGTAAATTTTACTTCCTGCAGCCATTTGATTTTTTTTTGATGATCTGACCTCATTAGATCTTTAAGGCCAGCAGCATAAGAAGATAATTCCGGTGTAGACCAGATTCTCCTCCAGTAAAGCAAAGGACGGAGTCTGGCTATATCGGCCAGTGCCTTCCTACCTAGGTCATGAAGTATCGGGCTCAATGATCATGCCGTTCCCAGTTGCATCCCCTCTTTGCATGACATAATCATTGATCGGTCTGTACTGGTCAAACAGATGTTGCTACAGTAATAGGTTGAGTTCCAATGAGTTGGCACCTCCTGTATGAGGGCTTTAACTGGCACTCACCATTCTATTATCACGCTGGATGATCCTCAACTGCTTCCAGGCTTTAAAAGAATGGCTGGAATGAGTGCAGATTCTTCTGCAGGTGGACAGTAATTTGCTGACTTGATCTTCTGTTGTGAGAAAGTCCTGTACAACAATGTTGATGCAGTGCACCAAATACAGGACCCTGAAATAGCCACCATCTGCCATTGCCTTAACTATATCACCGCCATTGTCCGTGGCAACAAATCCAATGTTAAGCCCTCTGGGTCGCAGCCATTAAAAGACCTTGCTGTTAAAGTTTTCCAAGATGTTTTCAGCTCTATGGGATTTCTCCATGGCAAACATGGCTACTGCTGCATGCTTCTGAGCACCATTAAAAATGTAATCAGCGTCCAAACCTGAAGATATCTTTTCTCCAACTCTCACAAAAGAGGTCCAGTGTGCAGTGATCCACATGCAATGAGTGCCTTGGCAACTGGACCACATGTCTGTCATCAGTTGGATAGTGTGGACAGCACTCTGCTGCAAAGCTTGTCCAACCAATTCAAGCACATCATGATGGAGTGCTGGAACAGCAACTCTGGCAAAATAGGTCCGACTGGGACTCTTCCATTTCGGGCAGTTGGCCGCCACAAATTCTAGAAAACCCACTCCTTCCACAAAAGAAAAATGCAGGAGGTTCAATGCTAACACTTTAGCCTGGAATTTTCTCTTTTCTGGTGCCACAGACACAGGTGACTTCTGGAGAAAAGAAGGTGGTAGACTCAATGTGGGTCTCTGGGCACTCACTGTATGCTGTTGCGTCTCCATCTGACCCTGAGTCTTGTGCCATTTTGGCATTACTGATGTGGGCGATACTAGTGCACTGCTGGGGACAGGGCTTCTTTACGTAAAGATGTCACCCTCTTCTTTCTCATCACCTTCCACCGTGATCGGAGCAGATTCCCTGCTCTCATCACCTTCACCAACACCACCTGCTTCAATTTTTTAAGGCATGCCTCTCAGCAGATTGCGTGATGTTTTTTCATATGGGTCGTTTGCCTCCAGTACCATAGTGTGTACCAGGCTTACCTCGTTGAACACTCGCATGGCAAATGGAGCATATGGCAATGTTAGCCTCCTGCTTGCTAACCGTAAAGAAGTCCCTAACTGGGCAGGTCCACTTTCTCATTGTTGGTCCACTGGTGCCACTGCCTGAAGAAGTGGAGGTAGGTGGGCATGTCAATGATTGCCTCTCTGCGGTGCGTACTTTTACTGAGCTAGTTGTGGATGCAGGTCACAGGGGCCTTGCTAATATGGGAGCTGGCAGTGGTGGAGGTATCAGGTAATGGTGGGATCCTTTGGGGCTCGAATAGCATCCATGATGATCATTGTCTCACCATCCTCTTCTTCTTCCATAACTCTAAGACTTTCAGGAACTTTTCTTTTCCCTTGCCTCTCTTGGTGTGTCGGACTGAGGCAGGTTCTAATCCATGTCCAGATCATCAGAAGGGGGCTTGGAGAAGATGGTGGAGTACCCTTCCTTTTTCTTGCTGGAGATCTGGAAGACAGTGGATCTTCTGAAAGAGGGGGTTGTACTTGCTCAGCAGGAAGCTCAATCTCCTGTTCTGCTCCTACTTCATAACATAACATAACTTCAGGAAGATATATTATTGCTGGCTGTGGCTGTTGTTGTCCACTTAGCTGAGTTTCCGGCAAGGTTTGGGTACTACTTTGCGAAAGATATAATTCCAATGCAACATCACTGCTGGTTGGCGTTGCAGTGATTGCAGTGGCTGCCACTGGCCAGACATCGGCTTGGCGATACCAAAGGGGATGATGGACGGAGCGTTAGAGCAAATCAAACACTCGCCCCCAGTCAACTGATCTGGGTTTAATCCATCATCATTCTTTAGCTCACTCCACCACCCCAGTTCAGACATGGCCATATGCAAATCAGTCTGACCCTGTGCCTCATGGGAACAGTCCAGCCCGAACGGCCAAGCCATGTCTTCCCTGGACCGGAAACAAGCATCCTGGGACTGGTTTCGGGTTCAAAACCCTCATCAGCCAGGCTATCTTGAATCCAGTGGCAAAGTGAGCAAGGGACCCACGTCTGGGCATACCCTGCCAACTTAGGGCGAACAAAGCGATACCAAAGGGGATGATGGACGGAGCGCTAGAGCAAATCAAACACTCGCCCCCAGTCAACTGATCTGGGTTTAATCCATCATCATTCTTTAGCTCACTCCACCACCCCAGTTCAGACATGGACATCGGCTTGGGCCTAGGTTGGGGTGGGGTTGTTGATCCGGGAGTGCTGCTCCCAGCTTGCTCCCTGGAGGCCCGTGCGGCAGGCACACAACTTTGCCCAAAAAAGATTTGGGCTGACACGCCAGTGGTAGGAAGTTGCTTTTTCTTACTGGCCACTGTCTTGGAAGCATCTTTCATTTGGGCCATCTTGAAGCTGTTAGTTGGCAGTGGCACTTAGCTGCACAAGCTAAATAGATTGGAGGACATCACGTGTTGTTGTGTGGTCATGCTTCATGTGTACAGGCTTTCTGTCTGGCAGTACTGTAGGTGATGTCTCTTCTCTTGTGCACCTAAAAGCAAAAAGGCAAGAAAAACATTAGTGAAACGTGGCATTGTTGCAGTTTGAATTAGTACAAAGACAATATAAATTTGTGTGGTTGCTTAAGTTATAAATAAATAATTAACAACAATACAGTGTATCCATTTCAAAGTCAAACCACACCAACATAGCATAATATTTTATTTACAATCAGGAAGGATAATTAAAAACAACATAAAGATGTAACTTTTGCTTTATGTGCATCATCTAGGGAGACACAAGCGGCACTCAGGGAGGTGCAGGTGGAAATGGAATAATCCTTAGAAAATGAATGCTGTTGTGCGTCTGTGCGCCTATGGCAGGCAAGGGGTTAAGGGATTATAGGAAAATGTTTAAAAAGTGATTTTTTTTAAATTAAATTAAAAACGTTAAAAATGTAACTTAAAAAAAAATATATATAAAAAAAGAAAAAATGGGGGGGAAGTTTGGGAAACAATTGACAAAAGAATTTTTTTATTTTTTTTTAAATTGCTGATATACTAGGGGATATGAGAAACCCATCGGGACTTGGGAGGCAAGGAGGTGCAGGTGAAAAATGCAAACAAATGTATATAATATAAACTCTGTTCATAAACATAATATACAATACATTTACTATGAGCGACTAGGCCTCAAGCATATTATTAAACTGATATCAAAGGAAAGTAAATAAAAAGAACACAAACAAATAGGCTTAGGCCTCTCCTATCAATTTCCTTAGAAAATGGCTTTGAAAACAGGAAAAAAGGCTGGCTGCACAAAATGGCCACTGGCCACATGGTCAAACAACAATAACCAGCATGGAGGCATGGCCACAACAAAGAACACATGCAGGCTTATGGCAAAATCACACTGGTTGGCTACACAAAATGGCCACCGGCCACATGGTCAAACAACAAGCAAGGAGGCATGGAAAACAAAGAACACATGCAGACCTATGGACACTGACCAAACAAAGTGCCCCCGGGCCGCATGGCAAGGGGAACAAAGACAAATGGTGGCCTATGAATAACACACCCACACACTGGCCTAACAAAGGAGGCATTGCAACACTGAAGAAATTCAGCAATGCCAAAAATGAAAATGAACTGAGCTGTAAAAACAATCCACATCCTTCAAAGGCATCAAATATATATTACCCCACCTATACACTTTTTGCAGGAAAAAAAGTGAAATGCAAAAAACCCCCACATTTCTTAATTTAATCCAATGTCATCCCTGGCCTAAATGATATTTCAAATCAACAGACACCACAGAAACAATTGTTTCATGCACCAATGACTAGTACTGGACCTACTAGCTGGGTAGCCCATTGGCGAACTAGACCGCACAGTAAAATAAATGAATTCTGCACATTTATTAAAAAACATGGAGAACCATTTTTCCTTTGCAAAAGAAGAAAAATGAAATGCAAAAAAATAACTAGGCCCCTACTGAAACTGCAGGCCACCCACCACAATAGGTTTTAAAAATCCAATAAAACTACAAATAAATCCTGATGCATGCCTTCTATCAAACAAACAACACCCTTAGACAACAGTTTTTGAACTTACTTGAGATATCACAGAAACAAATTCCCTAAATCCAATGGTATATCTGCAGCAGACAAAGAGTGATCCTTCCGGCTCCTAATCCGAAGGAAAAGTGATCAGGAGATGGACAAAGCACTGGGAGGAGCCTGCTGGACATGAACAGGAAGTTGGAGTCTCTGAGTCTAATAACGATGCTGCAGTCTTCTTGGGTTCATTACCTCAAGTTTAATACAACAGTCCCATAAACGTCTGGTCAGTCCTGCATCTGGGGTATACCTGTCAGGATTAACGTTCAACGGTAAGATAGAATGTGGAACGGGACAGGGAACCAATGAAGATGGGGAAAGGGTCATACATCACAATGCCTGCTCTCATGCAGGTGGTTCGCGTGCCAGATATTGTCATGCGCCATCTGAGAGGCATGGTGTGTGGCAACAACTGTCATTACAATACGCATGGCGCGTGGCAACCACTGTCATTACAATACGCATGGCGCGTGGCAACCACTGTCATTACAACACATCTTCCTCTCTAAAAACAGATTGAAAGGTGAGGTGCTAATAACTTACAAAATCAATGTACTTTTTGGGTTTGTTAATGAGTCTACCAAACCTTCCAGTGATGCCATGACTATCATCTACATTATCAGTATTAGAGTGTGCATCAATGTCACCACTAAGATCAGACGTGAGATAGTCAGTAGGCTCAGAAGAAGATGGTGCCTCATTAACATTTGTGTCATTACTTCTACTATGCATTTCATTACTGGAATTCATAGATCTGGTTACATTTTCTGGTTCATCATAATCAACCCATACATCATTATTACATCTGTTCATAAGTTGTTGATTAAGCAAAGGTTTTTTGCCATCCAGGGTGCATTTAGCTAATCTGTTCATATGCCAAACTTTACCATCGCTGAGTTTAGCAGCATTGTTATACAACTTGCAAATGCGAAGGGGGGTGGTGAATTTACTCTCTCCTTTCTTGACTTTTTTCTCTAGGCATACTTTAACAAAATCACCACACTTAAAGGAGTGTACTTTGACCCCATGTCTGTTGTTATACCATTTTCTGTAGCACATTTGTGCTTTCGCAATTTCATTTCTGATGGTTTCATGTGACCATTCAATTTTTTTTGACGTTGGCATCCACCCTAGGTCCTGGCTAATGGGTTGTCTACTTCTCATGATGACAAACGGAGATTCACCTGTACTGTCACAAGGTGTGATTCTATAGGCCCATATGAGTTTAAAGATCTCTTCTTCCCAATTGAGGTTGCTCTTTCTGGATAATTGTATGCTGCCTTTATGACTCTGTTGAAGCATTCGATGAGTCCATTTCCTTCAGGATGATAGAGTGAAGTTGTGTTGTGAGTTATACAGTTCCTTTCAAGGAACGATTTGAATGCATCCGATGTAAATTGTGTTCCATTGTCAGTTACGACACATTTGGGTAATCCCTCACTCATGAAAAGTTTGTCCAGAAAAGATATAACACTGGTACTATCAGCATTGGGAGTAATGTTGATATCTGGCCATTTTGAAAAGTAATCCATAGCTACTAGTATATATTTGATGACACCATTGTGACCTTCAATGGGTCCAGCTATATCCAGATCTATTCTTTCCCAAGGCATACTGGGACTTTCTATAGGACTTAAAGGAACTTTAAAAACGTTGAGACTTTTGTCTGAGTCATTGCAGCTTACACAGTCTTTAATTAGGACTTCAATTTGTTTGTCAAGTCCCGGCCACCAATAGTTGCCTTTTACTCTTTGTTTAGTTTTAGGAATGCCAAGGTGACCAATATGGCAGAGTTGTAGTATTTTCTTTCTAAGTGTGTTGGGAGGAACAGCTTTACCAAGCCTAAATAGTAAATCATTTTCAACACTTAACTCATTTCTGAGTTCCCAAAAGATTTTGGCATCATTATCAAGGTATCAATGGCTATTAATGTAATTACAAATGTTTTGTAATGTGTGATCTTTCCTCATGTGCTCTTTCCATTCTTTAACTGTAATGCCATTAAAATCGTCACAAAAAAGTAGTGCTACTTTGTCATTGTCCTCAAGATCCTCTCTAACTTTTATATTGGGTAATGGTAATCTACTGAGAAAATCTGCAACTTTGGGCTTGACACCCGGCCAGTATTCCACTGTATAGCAGTAATCTAGTACTTTTACAGACATTTTGCTTAGTCTAGGTGAGGCGTTTTGTATTCCTGCAGTAGAGAGAATTTTGATAAGGGGTTTGTGATCAGTGCATAGTAAAACATTATAGCCCCATATGTAAACACTAAAATAGTTAAGAGCCCATGAGCATGCAAGCATTTCGCGCTCAATCACTGAATATCTTTCTTCAGCTGTAGTCAGTGATCGAGACGCGAAAGCTACCACCCATTCATTGTTGTCAGAGTCCTTCTGTGAGAGAACAGCCCCAGGCCCTTTGTTGTTGGCGTCTGTTGTGATGAGAATCTTAGCTTTGGGATCGAAACCTTTGAGAAAAGGTGCATTACTTATTTCTTTTTTAATGTTATCAAATGCATTCTGGCACAATGAGGACCAACTGAATTTTACTTTATTTTTGAGTAGTTGGCGAATGTGGTACGTTTTTTCTCAAAAGTTGTGTATAAACTTAGAATAGTATTCAGTTAGACCAAGGAATGCCCTGACATCATCTTTGCTGGTGGGACAGGGTGCCTTGATAATGGCATCTACGAGACCTTGTTTTGGTTTGATACCATCCTGACTGATACAATGACCTAGATATACAACTTCCGTTTGTGCGAATTTGCCTTTATCAAGTTCAACAGTCAAATCATTCTGTTTTAAAATTGTGAATACTTTAAACGTGTATCGTGTTCGGTTTTGTCACTACCCATGACTAGGATATCATCTTGGAAAAACTTTATACCAACAGTGCCCTCAAAGATCGTTGACATCCTTTGGAAAAGCGCTGCGGCAGAAGCCAGACCAAATGGTGTAGCGATAGCCACCAATTGGTGTAATGAAAGTAGTGTACTTTTTACTGTCAGCATGGTATGGGACTTGATGATAAGCAGACTTTAAGTCTATAGTGGAAAACAGTTTCATGCATTTTGTTACGCCAAACATTTCATTAATTCGTGGCAGGGGAAATTGGTCAACAATTATATTCTTATTGAGATCTCTCAAATCAATACAAAGTCTGACCTGGCCATTGGGACATTTAACAACGACTAATGGGGAAACCCATTCAGCTGATTCTACTTTCTCAATTACCCCATTATCAACTAGTCTGTTGAGTTCCTTCTGGACATCATCTCTAATTGATATTGGCAATTGTCTGACTTTGTGCATGCAGGGTACAGCATTATCTTTCAACTCAATTTTATCTTGAAAGTTATTTAGTAGACCAACGTTGCCAGAAAAAACTTCTGGGTATTCTTTGAGGATGTTGTTATTGAACTCATTATTATCATCAATGGACATGACTGGATCTGCACTGTTGGATCAAGTATGATGCCTAAATCCGCTTGATCACCCCAACCCAGGACCGAAGGTCCTTTCTTTGCCACATAGAGTTTGCATATTGCTTTTCTGTTTTTGAATTCAAATTCTAGTTCACGGGTTCCAATAAATTCAATGTTGTCTCCAGTATAACTTTTAGCCATAACTCTAGGTTTTTCAAGAGAAGTTCCCACTATGTCTGCAAATTGTTGTTTCCAGATACTCTCATTGACTATTGTAAAGGGAGAACCTGAATCAGCTACAATGTTCATTTACACACCACCTATTTTAATTTCACAGATAGGTTTCTTGACTTTAGCAGGATTGACATCTAATATGTCATACTCAATAGAAAATACATAGCTAATCTTGTCTGATTCTGATTCTTCTGATTCTTCTGACTTTGCACTATTATCATCTCGTATGTGTTGAACTGACTTGCCTCGTTTGTAAATTTTCTTTTTACATACTTTTGCAAAGTGGCCTGTCCAGCCACATGAAGCACATTTTTTAAATCTGGCTGGACACTTTTTGTAGTCATCAAGGTGTGAAGTAGATCCACAACGATAACACTTCCTGTCAGATTCTTCGCTGGTTTTCTTCAAGTACTTTTTTTCATCATTGTTCTTTTTCTTATAGTCTGCATTAAAGCTATTTTTATTCTTATTTTCTGTTGCTTTGTATTTGTTAGTACTGGAGGTGTTCACTAATTTTATTTCAGTGGACTCCTCTAAAACTGCTTTGGCACACCTGCCAGTGAGTTCTGCTTTTTTGACTAGAGCAACAACTTCTTTCAACGGAGATTCTCCATTGAACCACAGCTTATCTTGTAGGTTAGGATTACTAGCATGCATTATGATCTGATCCCGAGTGAACTCTTCTTGTAAATACCCAAATCTACAAGTTAATGCTAATGCATTTAAAGCAGACACATATTCGTCAATTGTTTCATTTTTGCCTAGTTTTCTTTGGAAAAATTTGTAACGATCAACAGCTACACATACAAAATGTGCATCAAGATCATCAAGTGCATGTTGAAATACATCATCACCATCCCTTGTTTTTTTTTCTATTTGGTTGTAGGTTTTAAGTCCTCCAGGACTTAGGCAGTAAAGTAAAACTCTTTTCTTTTTATCTGGCTTTAAAACCTTATCTTCAACCGTTTCTATGTAATTATAAAAATGCATTGTTCTCCTTTTGCTGGAAGGAAGGGTTGTGGATGAGATAGGTTTAATGAACTTAAAGCACACATAGTGAGTAGAAGTGTGTATAGAGATTCTTCAATTTAGAATAAATAGTGCTTAGATATTGATTCTTTTATCCCAGATGTAGCTCTCTATGCATACGTATTTTTTTCCTTTTATAATGAAGGGTGTGCGCATCACCATGAACTGTGCAAGGTAGGTGGGTGTGTCACCGAAGCCGTATGTATTAGCAGGCTGGAGAAGGATGACACACACTTAATTTTTATGGTGTGCGTGTCACCGTTGGTTGAGCCAAAATTGCTCAATTTCTCAAATTATTCTTATTTAAAAATAAAATCTATTAGGCAATGGTGAGCGCGTCACCGTTGTAACGCGCTGCTATTATTCGTATTTGCTTTCTTTTGTGGAGTTAAACGGTGTGCCTGTCACCGGAGAAGTGCACGCAGCGATGTGCTGAAGCGAAGTGAATGCGTGCGACTGCGATGACAAATATGGCTGCCGTTACGCTCGCTTACGTCACGTCACGCTAGTTTACGTTAGGTTTCTGTAGGAGGTTGCACGCGTTGTTAAGATGTGATGGTGCGCACGTCACCGATGACGTATGCGTTCATGCGTCATCATTCATACGCGCATAGCCGAAGACTCAACATCTCTCACTCAGCTGACTGGCGCACAAAAATCTCACCGCACAGTGCTCAGGGATGGCATGCAGATCCTCAGCTGAAGTTCCTTGTACGCGTCGCTCACTTGGGACGCTTTAGAGGATCACCTCCGACACCGTCAGACGCTTCAGTTCTGTTTCTGTGAATTTCCTCACTGGGCTGCAACTGTCTGCAATGTCTGAATGAGTCCGCTTCCTCGAAACTTGTTCTAATTGTAGGTCGCAGTATTTCAATCGAGGTGAGGGGCTTATCCGCTCATCGCCACTTTGTAATAACGATGCTGGAGTATTCTTGGGTTCATTACCTCAAGTTTAATACAACAGCCGAATACACGTCTGGTCAGTCCTGCATCTGGGGTATAACTGTCAGGATTAACGTTCAACAGTAAGATAGAATGTGGAACAGGAGAGGGAACCAATGAGGATGGGGAGAGGGTTATACATCACAATGCTTGCTCTCATGCAGGTGGTTCGCATGCCAGATATTGTCACGCGCCATCTGAGAGGCATGGCGCGTGGCAACTACTGTCATTACAATATGCATGGCGCGTGGCAACCACTGTCATTACAACACTGAGGCATTTCCTCCTTGTTGAAAAAAAAAGTAAAATAAAAAAAGGCTTTGCGCACTAAAAAACAACTTCAATGGTCCTTTGAAGAAGAATCTTAACTCGAAAAAAGTCTTTTTGAGTAGATTTAGTGGCTTCTCGAGGAGAAAATCTGCTCGAGGCTGCAACTGCGGTGGCTGGCGCTCTCTCATACTCGCTGTCGTCAGAAAAAAAGCATTGGATGTCGCCGAGAGCTCGTGGGCAGCTGGCAAGTCTCTCAAGCACTCGCGTGGGCGGCAAATCTTGCAGCGCTCCCGAGCACCCGGCAAGACTTGTGACGCTCGCCAGCATGCGCAAAAACCTGGCCCGAGCGCATCAACCGAAAAAAAAATCTGCCATGAGGAGGAAAGTACAATTTATTGAGAACTCCATGTTTTCTGCGTAGCGCTGGGTTCCCGAATTCCCCAAACTCAATGAGTGGAGCGGAATTTTAAGCCCAGGCCTAGTTTTGAGAAAGACACAGAGGCTAAGCTATATTTCTTTGCTTCACCTCGTTTTTTAAATTGATGGCTATATTTGAGTAGAAGCTTTCTGACTAGAAAAGCAGAGTAAGAAGAGTTTTTGTTTCCATTTACAGTTTTTATTTTAAGGAAACACACATTTAACAGCATTGTGACACTTACTAGACTTACGACGTATGCAAATTGGGACTTTTGTTGTAGCTAAGTTAAAAATATCAAACCTCTGTCAGAGGAGATTAATTACCTAGCGCGGTATCTATCAGGTCAATCCTGCTTTTGACGGCAGAATGTTTCATAAATACAGTAAAGCGTAGTATGAAAGAGAATTGACTAACAGGAGCACGGGCGCTGAGAAGAAATCCCATAATGGAATCTTTAAGATATAAACTTGAATTCATAATTTCCTCTGGGTTTTTTAAACCCTTCTGTGTGATGAAATTATTATGAGGTGGTTGCATTTCCCATATGTGTCACATAATGGTTTCAATTATGTTTATTTCTATTTCTCCACGCCGACCCAAGAGAACCTCGTATTGTTCTTTTTTCGGTTATCAAGCACTCTGTGATATTTAGAAGAGAGACCGTCTCAGTTAAAATTATATTTACTCCAGAACACTTTAAGAATATTATGTAACATTTGCTATTTCCTAATGTATTCGTGTGAAAATCAACATAAAAGTGAAATTTCAGTGTTGTTTTGAAATTGTTTGCTAAAATAGAAAAGGTTACTGTATTGGCCCTGATGAAGCAGCGGCCCGGCTGTCAGGACTCACATGTTGGCCAGTTTTTGTTGAAGACAAGAATAAAAAGTTTTGTTTGAAAAAATTCCTTCATCAATGATCACTTCATCTTAAGACCTCAAAACCTAGTTTGTTTATGTTTCATCTAGAATTTTGTGTGTTCATCCTTCAGGAAAAATTCATGTTAGAAAGCTCGCTCTTGTGCCCTGGAACCAGTTGTTATTCTCTACACAGATGGCTGCTATAGTGGGTATGTCAGACGATCAATAAGCAATTCTGTTTTCCCACCTCAGTTACTAAAGTTATACTTTCCTAGCACACACACAATACATATCCCAAACGTGACCGATGAATTAAAGCCTAACACTGGCTAATGTAAAGATCATTTGCTCTGCACACCCTATTGCAGTATTAATGACATAGCTACTGAGCAAGCACACACTGTAAGGTCTCACCCACTAATATAGGAATGTAACCATACTCCTATTGTCGGTCCTCTATGGGCAGTGCAAAGATTAATTGGTAAGCAGTGATAGAATGATTTGCAGTGCTTTCCAAGCTTATGCTACACCAAGGGACACACCAGCAGGCTTTAGGAGAGGGACTGTGCACCTACCAGGTCATTGAGACCGTGCTTTCCTCTCCCACAGACCCCTCATATTCAGGGGGTGCAAAATAGACATCACTTCCAGAGGTGGCTAATGTTCCTTGCCTCCCTTGGGAGTTACGTTTGCCCTGTGGATGTTCCCAATTGGAAGCTTATGCAAAGGCAAGGTGAGTTACCTCATTTGCAAGGGGCATGCCCATAAGCAAATGAGGGATTTCCTCTTTTCATTAGACTAGTACATGCTTATGAACTGCTCTTCAGTTTTACAGATGAGGGGGCTTGCCACACGTTTGGAAGACACATATTTGTCTTAAGGATACAAGGTTGAAGACAAAATAGATCTAGTAAAACAAGATTCCCCTTTTACAGGAGATTCAATAAGCAGCATGAAATACGCAACCATTGCCCATGGTACATGTCTCCTGTCATGTGGCAAACAGAGGATGTCTGCTCTTTTTCACCATATTGTTGTGGTCAAGCAGAGTTCTTGTGAGGTATACAGCATTTCTATTTGCTGCACATGCCCAGGCCCTGCAGCCAGGCCCCTCTGCTCACAGTCGCCATTTGAGATGTCAGCAATGATGTCATTTAACATGTTATGAGGGATGCAATATGTAGGAATGGTGGGTGTTAAAGTTATATGCAGCTCACTAAATTATACCTGGGGAATTTCAGTAGTTGTTTGGTTTTTAAAAATTAGTACTTATCTGATTTCTACACCTAAGTATAGCGTCAAGTTAACCATTGTTTTTTCAGTGAAAAAAATATCTATTGATCTATCTGTCTATCTATATCTATCTATATCTATCTATAAACGCGTCAGGCAATACTTTACCTGTGATGTTCTTGTCACCGAAACTGCTTTCTTTTGGGAGAATCGATAACCTGTGATAGTGCGCTTCGCAAGGGGGCAACCTTTTCTTCTAATCGAACACGGCCGGCCCGGTCGGGGAGCGCACTCCCGCAAGAAGGAAAGCGGGCATGCGGCATGTTCACTGGATCAGCAAGCAGGACCAGGTTGATTTTAAAATGTG
Organism: Calotriton arnoldi; assembly: GCA_963921515.1. Lineage (NCBI taxonomy): Eukaryota > Metazoa > Chordata > Amphibia > Caudata > Salamandridae > Calotriton > Calotriton arnoldi. The sequence goes on along the minus strand of CAWUFW010000873.1, from coordinate 757,756 downwards.
AAAGCGGACTCTGTTGTCAAGGGCATTGAAAGCGGTGCAAATTTGAAAAAAGACTTGTGCTAAACAGCAACCCACACGGGTAATACTTAGACTTCCATTCCCATAATGCTTTGCAATTATATGCCTCACTTGAGATCCTCACTTGAGATGAATACGTAATTGTTCAGGGGGATAAATTGGGAGCAGTGCTGCTGTTTGTCACGTGATGCCTTTGATAAAGAACTTTCAGTTCGAAACGCGTCAGGCAACACTTTACCTGTGATGTTCTTGTCACCGAAACTGCTTTCTTTTGGGAGAATCGATAACCTGTGATAGTGCGCTTCGCAAGGGGGCAACCTTTTCTTCTAATATATATATATTACTTACCTGAAGTGGAGTGCGTCCTCAAAACTGGGCAACCGTGAGAGTACTTGTAAGCACGGCGGTTCCAGGCCGTGGAGTTGATCGCACCGCCCGAGAAATGGAAACGGGTCCGCAGGAGTGGAACAATTCCTCTTGTCTTGCAGGCACGGAAGGTGGCTTATTTTAAACAGGCGAAGTCTCATTCGGAAGACCCACTGAAGGGTTGGAATGTGTCCTGCACTGTGCATCGGCAAACAAACCCACCGGAGGGAATAAATTTGCATAATTACAAACTACGTGTTCCAGCGTACCTTGGGGATAATGACATCATCGTGAGGCACACCAGAGGCCAATTAAATAGAAGTATGCAGAGAACAACGTGGTTGCAGCTACTAATGTTTGCCGATGCTAGCCTCTGATGAAGAAGCGCAAATGCTTCAGAAACGCGTCAGGCTGAAGGACTTTACAGTTGGGATGAGAAGTCGCCTGTTTGCTCAATAAAGTATGTTACTTACCTGAAGTGGAGTGCGTCCTCAAAACTGGGCAACCGGGAGAGTACATGTAAGCACGGCGGTTCCAGGCCGTGGAGTTGATCGCACCGCCCGAGAAATGGAAACGGGTCCGCAGGAGTGGAACAATTCCTCTTGTCTTGCAGGCACGGAAGGTGGCTTATTTTAAACAGGCGAAGTCTCATTCGGAAGACCCACTGAAGGGTTGGAATGTGTCCTGCACTGTGCATCGGCAAACAAACCCACCGGAGGGAATACATTTGCATAATTACGAACTACGTGTTCCAGCGTACCTTGGGGATAATGACATCATCGTGAGGCACACCAGAGGCCAATTAAATAGAAGTACGCAGAGAACAACGTGGTTGCAGCTACTAATGTTTGCCGATGCTAGCCTCTGATGAAGAAGCGCAAATGCTTCAGAAACGCGTCAGGCTGAAGGACTTTACAGTTGGGATGAGAAGTCGCCTGTTTGCTCAATAAAGTATGTTACTTACCTGAAGTGGAGTGCGTCCTCAAAACTGGGCAACCGGGAGAGTACATGTAAGCACGGCGGTTCCAGGCCGTGGAGTTGATCGCACCGCCCGAGAAATGGAAACGGGTCCGCAGGAGTGGAACAATTCCTCTTGTCTTGCAGGCACGGAAGGTGGCTTATTTTAAACAGGCGAAGTCTCATTCGGAAGACCCACTGAAGGGTTGGAATGTGTCCTGCACTGTGCATCGGCAAACAAACCCACCGGAGGGAATACATTTGCATAATTACGAACTACGTGTTCCAGCGTACCTTTGGGATAATGACATCATCGTGAGGCACACCAGAGGCCAATTAAATAGAAGTACGCAGAGAACAACGTGGTTGCAGCTACTAATGTTTGCCGATGCTAGCCTCTGATGAAGAAGCGCAAATGCTTCAGAAACGCGTCAGGCTGAAGGACTTTACAGTTGGGATGAGAAGTCGCCTGTTTGCTCAATAAAGTATGTTACTTACCTGAAGTGGAGTGCGTCCTCAAAACTGGGCAACCGGGAGAGTACATGTAAGCACGGCGGTTCCAGGCCGTGGAGTTGATCGCACCGCCCGAGAAATGGAAACGGGTCCGCAGGAGTGGAACAATTCCTCTTGTCTTGCAGGCACGGAAGGTGGCTTATTTTAAACAGGCGAAGTCTCATTCGGAAGACCCACTGAAGGGTTGGAATGTGTCCTGCACTGTGCATCGGCAAACAAACCCACCGGAGGGAATAAATTTGCATAATTACGAACTACGTGTTCCAGCGTACCTTTGGGATAATGACATCATCGTGAGGCACACCAGAGGCCAATTAAATAGAAGTACGCAGAGAACAACGTGGTTGCAGCTACTAATGTTTGCCGATGCTAGCCTCTGATGAAGAAGCGCAAATGCTTCAGAAACGCGTCAGGCTGAAGGACTTTACAGTTGGGATGAGAAGTCGCCTGTTTGCTCAATAAAGTATGTTACTTACCTGAAGTGGAGTGCGTCCTCAAAACTGGGCAACCGGGAGAGTACATGTAAGCACGGCGGTTCCAGGCCGTGGAGTTGATCGCACCGCCCAAGAAATGGAAACGGGTCCGCAGGAGTGGAACAATTCCTCTTGTCTTGCAGGCACGGAAGGTGGCTTATTTTAAACAGGCGAAGTCTCATTCGGAAGACCCACTGAAGGGTTGGAATGTGTCCTGCACTGTGCATCGGCAAACAAACCCACCGGAGGGAATAAATTTGCATAATTACGAACTACGTGTTCCAGCGTACCTTGGGGATAATGACATCATCGTGAGGCACACCAGAGGCCAATTAAATAGAAGTACGCAGAGAACAACGTGGTTGCAGCTACTAATGTTTGCCGATGCTAGCCTCTGATGAAGAAGCGCAAATGCTTCAGAAACGCGTCAGGCTGAAGGACTTTACAGTTGGGATGAGAAGTCGCCTGTTTGCTCAATAAAGTATGTTACTTACCTGAAGTGGAGTGCGTCCTCAAAACTGGGCAACCGGGAGAGTACATATATATTTATATATATATATTTCCATCTCAAACTTTGCCACGATATGGGAATGAACACAGCAGCTGATGGTTTAAAAAAACCTTTATTGCTGGAACCGGCAATGCAAACTTTGGAAACTTTAAAAATCCTGAAGCATTTCGGAGCTAGCAATCGCTCCTTCTTCATAGGATAACGGCTCCGCTGTGTGCTGAAAGGCTCGTAACAGCGCCATTACTGCATGCACCTGTTAAATAGTCCCAGTGGACTTCTCAAGTGAGCTCAGTTTTTACGCATGCTGGTGCCTATAAATATTAGCTACTGGTGTCGCCAGTAGGTAGTTATAGTTAGGACCTTGTTTCCATATGGAGAGTGTTTTTTATTTTGCTAATAACTTTGGCGCCAATTGATGGATCCTCACGAAATGTTCAAAATTAATACGATGCTCACTTCAGCTGCTGTTTTGAAAGTTGTAGGGTGATCCGTCAAGCGGGAGCCAAGAAAAAAGGGGGGTTCCAAAAAGCATTTTCCCCATGCAAATTCCCATAGAGATTTTAGACACGACCACAGCCCGAACTGATGAACGGAAGTACACCAAATTTAGCAGAAAGGTAGCTCTTGGTTCAGAAAACTACCTTTTTGTGAATTGGTGTAAATCCGTTCAGTAGTTTTTGAGATAGTAAAAGAAATTCAAATTTGGACATATAGGGATGCGTATTCTCTGAGGATCTGACAGTCCTCGTGCTCAAATCTGATTGGCTGCCAACACTTCAACCAGGAAGTGTTAGCAGCCATCTTGGGACTCTGCAGCAAATGAGTCCCACAAAAAAAAATAAAAAAATTAAAAGGGGGCAGGGTAGGAATACCCTGACCCCTCAGCCTTAGTCATGAGGTCTGAGAAGGACCCCGCCAGGTCAAAAAAGCATTTTTTTAATAAAACAATTTGTCGCAGAAACTTGAAAGAGCTGCAAATCCATGGCAGAGAGTTAAAAAAAAAAGAAAACGCTCAGGCCCCCACGCTTGTTTTGAATAGAGCCCCCTGGTGGGACAGGTCTCGGAGTTATTTTTTTTATCAAAAAGGAGGGGGGCACATGGGGCCCCTCCTTCAGCTCTTTGAGCACAGGGAGCACCTTCTCCCCAGAGCTTTACTTGTAAAAAAGGAGGGGGCGCACTGGGCCCCCTCCTGGGGCTCTATAAGCCCCAGGGACCACCACCTCTCCAGAGCTAAACAAATATTGTCGGGGGAGCTGCTTGGACCCCCGAGCCCCGGTGACCACCACCTCCATGGAGCTTAATAACACAAAATGGGCCCCCATGGACCCCCCAGGCACCGGGACCACTACCTCCCTGGGGCCAAATATTTATTAAAAGAATGAGAGAGGGGCTGCACGGACCCTCCCGGGTCACATAGGGCCCCCAGGACCACCACCTCCCGGGGCCCTAACAAGTAAAGGATGGGGCCATGCTGCCCTCTTCCTGGAGCCAATAATTACCCTGGGAACCGCTACCCCAATAACTCCTGCGATATCCGGGATGTCCAGCCCTGGGACATAGCTGTTTGCTACTTGGTGGGAGCTTTGACAGCTCCCGCCAAGGTAAAGCAAAAAAAACCTCTGCTCTCAGCAAGCGAGAGCTGTGAAACCGCGCCTGCTTGCTGAGAGCAAAGTTTTCATCTGTTTCCCTGCTCACTGTGAAGCGGGCAGAGAAACAGATGAAAGGATTGCTCTCACAGACAGGGAGCTGCATGTTTAACAGCTCCCTGTTTGTGAAAGCAATGCCGGCTCCTGCAGGAGGCGGGGAGCTGGCTGGGACCGCGGGGGCCTTGAGTCTCCATAGGTGGTGACTGGGTGCCCTGGGGGGAACCCAAGGGACATGGCTGGGCTCCTGTGGTTGGCATCCTCGGGGCAGAAAGAGGCCTCCCTCCCTCATTGAGTTAAGGCCAGGCCCCCGGGGATGGGATTCCGGGGGCCGTATGTTGTCAGGGAGGGGGGCTGCATGGCCCCCTTCTACTGTGATGATTGTATTTGGCCCTGGGGCAGTGGTGTTCCCCGGGGCCCAGGGGGTCCACGTGGACTCCTGCATAATTTTTAAGTTAGCCAGCCTCAGGGAGGTGGTGGTCTCCGGGGCATATGAAAGCCACAGGAGGGGGGTCCATGCGGCCCCCCTCCTTTGCTTAAATTAAAGGCCCAGGGAGGTGGCGGTCTCCAGGGCTCTTGGGGCTCAAATGAGGGGGGTCCCTGTGGCACCTCTCCTTAATATCAGTAAAGGCCCAGGGAGGTGGTGGCACCTAGGGATTATAAAAGGGAAAACAGAGGGCAGAAAAATGAGAAAGAAAGACAAAACAGAGGGCAGAAAAATTTGCAGGAAAGGCAAAACAGAGTGCTGAAAAACAAGTTAGAAAAGGCAAAACAGAGCAGTGAAAGGCAAAACAGAGAGTACTCAGACACTGACGCACCCACCCACAGACCCACTCACACTCATTCACCCACTCACAGACCCACTTAGTGACTCATACATTCACTCACAGACCCACTGAGAAATTCATGCAGTCACTCACAGACCCACTGAGAAATTCATGCAGTCACTCACAGACCCACTTAGACTCATGCACCCATAAACAGACCCACTGAGACACTCACACACCCACTCACAGACCCACGTAGACACACACATCCACTCACAGACCCACTCAGAGACTCATGCACCCACTCACAGACCCACTTAGACACTCATGCACTCACTCACAGACCCACTCCTACACTCATGTACCTACTCACAGGCCCACTCAGACTCAGGTGCCAACTCACAGACCCACTCAGAGATTCATGCACTTACTCACAGACCCACTGAGAAACCCATGCACTCACTCACAGACCCAGTGAGACACTCTCACACCCACTCATAGACTCACACTCACAGACCAACTCATAAACTCACACACCCACTCAGAGTATCACACACCAACTCATAGACCCACTCAGACACTCACGCACCCACTCACACACTTAGTGAGAAACTTATGCAGGCACTCCCAGGCCCACTCAGACGCTCACACACCCATTGAGACAGTCAGTAATACATCCACTCAGACACTCATGTACTCACTCACACACTCACTCTCAAAGGTTACAGGTTACAGTTAGGAAATAAACTTTAAAAACCTTAGAAATTTACTTAAAAAGCCAAAGGTTACAGGGACGATATAGTTAAGAAGTAGTATCTAAAAAAATGTAGAAATTCACTGAAAAACCCAAAGGTTACAGGGTTGTTATAGTCAGGCTCAGATTTCACTCGCACAAAACAGATGAAATTTAGCAGTTATAGTTACCTGACCTAACTATAACTTACGCCCCGCAATTCACTGCTTATGACCTCAAATAGTACATCAGTCGTGACATGGTCAGTGGCATCACTGAGGATGTCACTGATGAGATCTCAAATGACATCACTGATAACATCATCCACCGTACCACTCACACACCCACTCACACCCTCTCATACACCCACTGCCAATCTCACACAACTACTCACATACCCATTCACAGACCCATACCAGTACTCACACAACCAATCACTCAACCATAGAGCCACTCACACAACCACTCACTGATACTGCCACTCACACATCCACTAACTTACCCCTACAGACACTAATGCACCCACTCATTCACCAATACAGCCACTCACACATCCAGTGTTACAGACATACAGACACTTACACACCCACTCATACACCCTGACAGCCACTCACACACCCACTCAATCACCCATACACAGCCACGGTCTGTGCAGGTAACATCGGTGGGGCGGTGGGGCCACGTGGGGGTGATTTTGAGGACTATGCCATGGGAAAATTAATTATTTATTTAATTTTCCCTTGGCATCATCCCTCGCAATCCCCCACACCACCCCACTGCTGTTACCTGCATGGACCGTGGCTGCCCATACAGAAACTCATACAGCCGCTCACTCACCCATACAGGTACTCACACACCCACCCACACACCCATACAGCCACTCACACTGCCACTCACTTACCAATACAGCTAATCACACACCCACTCACTTACCCATACAGCCACTGACACAGCCATTCACTCACCCATACAACCACTCACACACCCACAGAACCACTTTACCCATTCACACTTCCATTGACCACTCACTCACACTTACAGCCCCTCACACAGACATTCACTCTCTAATAGAGCCACTCACATCCACTCACTTACCTATACATACACTGAAACAGCTAGTCACTCACTCACCCACACAGCCACTCACACATCAACTCCCTCACCCATACAGCCACTCTCACAGCCACTCAGACACCCATACACCCAAGGAGAAATTGCACAACTTGGGTGCTTTCTACATCGCATTTAAGGAATCGCAATTTGCGATTCCTTAAATGCATTCGCAAAATAAGGAATTGCAAATTTTGCGATTCCCTATTTTGCGAGGGCCTTTTGGGATGATACATCCCAGAAGGCTTTTTCCCGTTCGCAAACGGGCAGATTCTGAGAATCGGCCCGTTTGCGAATGGGAAATGGGCTTCATACATATGCCCCCATATTCCCAGTGGTGGGAGGGACACTCTACTGGCTCTAGATGAGAGGTACAATGTGAGTGCGTAGACTGCCCAGAAGAGTGTGGGTTGAGTGACAGAGACAGTCAGACACTGTCTTGCCAGTCTCAGGAGACTGATGTGGGGTACTTGTGCGAGGCACTGGATGGTGAGGCAAAGGGTAGCTTGGTTAACACCTGTGTGGGGCTGTGTGATTCAATTGTTGGAGAGCATATTTTAAGTCCCTGTTTTGCAGAGCTATGCCAACACCTGGTGGAGTGTGAGTTCTCTGACCCCAGGGAGCTCGCACCGGAGGCAGACCTTTTGGTGGATTCCAGAGGGTCTGAAGAAGCATCTGGGGGGGATCCTGAAGGAGGTGGCTCAGGTTTTCCCCCAACCAAGTGAGGTAGGGGAAGGTTGTGATGGCCCAGATAGGTCCCAGAGTAATGGGAGGGATGTAGGATCCCATGTCCTGTCTCCGACAAGAACGAGTGGGAGTGGGCTGTGTCCCCAGGTGCCCAAAACCCAGTCTCAAGGCATGGTTGTTTCCATGAGGGAACACCAGGAGGGGGGCCTGGTCTGTACCGGGAGGCTATCCCCTGAGGGAGATCCCAAGGTGTCAGTTGAGCTGGGGGAGACTGCTGTAACCAGCTTTCCACCAGCTCTGGTGTCTGGCAGCACCTCTCCAGTTGGGAGAGAGCATGAGTCCAGAGAGAGGGGTGAGGGGGGGCGCAGTCCCCAGTGGAAGGACCAGTGGGTCAGGAATTGCCAGCTCTGAGGTCAGAGCACCTCAGGACTGACCCTGGTGAGGCCACATCTGGCCTGGGGGTTCTTCATACTCTGCCAGGTGGACAGGAGGCTGGAGACCTGCACCAGGAAGACTCTTGCACAACTCCAGGAGTGTCTTTCCCTTGGAGGGGTTGGTGTGCTTCCCCAGAAGTCCTGGGTTGCCAGACACAGGTCCAGCCTAAGGGTACAGACCTTGGGTTGGAGGGCCAGGTTCAGGGTGTCCACCCTGACCTGGAGGAAGGGGCGACTGCTAACAGTGCCCCTACTGGTTTGTCTTCTGAGGGCACCGCTCCAAGTAGAAGGGCGCAGGGTCCCAGTAGTGGGGGCGGGAGAGGGCAGCCTCACCCCTGACCCCCTCCCCAGTCTAAGGGTACAGACCCTAGGCTGGGATCCCAGTTGCAGGATAGAACCCCTGAACTGGTGGGCCAATTGTGCAGGACACCTGACAAAGGTGCCCTGACAATTCTGGAAGGGGGTACCGCTCCAGGTGGGAGGGTGCAGAGCCCCGAGGAGAAGGACCGGGTGTAGGAGAGCCCACCCCAGTCCCCTGTCCAGTCTCAGGGTACAGACCCTGGGCTGGTGGGTCAGTGTCAGGATGTCAGAACGGACAAAGGGTGCCAGGCACCTGGGGCTACTGCCCCCATTCCCTATGCCACAGAGGTTCGAGAGCCCTGAGAGGCATAAGGCCTGGGTCTCATCACTGGCAACTGTCAGTGGCCACTGTGGCTTGCTGTACTGGTGGACAGAGTGGCCCCTGGGGGGGGACAGGAGTCACACCCCGGGGGTGGACTGGGCCACACCACTGTGTTGGCCATATGGGTACCGTCTACTTGCTGGGACACACCTGTGAGCAAGCTAAGGTTAGGTGTTGCACAGATGGGTCCCCAGGTGAGAATATGTGTTCCCCATGGGTTAGCGTAGGGGATCCTGAGAGTATGGACAGAGGGATACAACTGGGTTCAGCAAGGTGTAGAACCAGAACGTGCCCCCGCTGTTGTGGGCCAGGTCTAGGTTCTATCGCCTCAACCAGGGAAGTCCATCAAGGGATTGATTAGTCTACCCTGGCTTTAGGCTGGAAAGGAGTTGTGTTAGACCTGGCTTTTCCAGCGGGTTTATCCCCAGACTTTTTGCTTTTTGGCCTTCTGTTTCTGAACTGTTCTTGTTGGTTTTATGACTCTGGGCACTTTACCACTGCTGATCAGTGCTAAAGTGCATATGCTGTCCCTGTAAATTGTTATGATGGATTGGTGTTTCCATTATTGGTTATTTGATTTACTACTAAGTACCTAGTACAGTGCACTGTGTGTGCCCAGGGCTTGTAAATAGAATGCTGCTAGTGGGCCTGCAGCACTGATTATGCCACCAACATAAGCAGCCTGTAAATGTAACTGAGACCTGCCACCGCAGTGTCTGTGCGCAGTTTTGTACTGCCATGTCGACCTGGCAAGTGCACCCACTTGCCAGGCCCTAACCATCTCTTTTCTTACATGTAAAACACCCCTAAGGTTGGCCCAAGGTAGCCCTGTGGGTAGGGTGCATTGTATGTGAAAGGTAGGACATGCCCTGATGTGGGTGGCATGTCCTGATAGTGAAATACTGCCAATTTTGTTTTCCACTATTGAAAGGCTATCTGTCCCATAGGATAGAATGTGAGTTTGTTTATAACATCTTATAAATATAACTTGCCATTGGGACAAGATAGGAAGATAAAGTTTAGTATGCCTGAAGTCAGAATCTGAAGATGTATCTTTTAGTAAGGATGATTTTAACATTCTGTGTTTGAAAATACCACTTTTAGAAAGTAGGTATTTTCTTGCTTAGCCATCCTGTGTGCCTCTGCTGGTTTGTGTTTTGACTGTCTGGTTTTGGAGTGACAGGGGCTGGATATGTGCGTTCACTGTATACAGCCACGGGGGGTTTGAGGTGTGGCCAGCTTTTCCTGGATGAGTCAGGGCTGGGCTGAATGGACCTGGGCTGCATTTAGAGTAGAGGGAGGAGATTTCCTTTCACGTGAATGGGCCTGGTCTGCCTTCCACAATGCTGTCTCCACCTCCTGCCAGGAAGCTGCACCAGAGAGGACAGAACTGGTTTTGGCTGGGCAAAGAGCTTCTCTGCCACTAGAGAACAAAGGATTTTGTGTTATAAAAATTGGGGCCCAGACCCCAGACTTTTAGATCACTTCTGGGAATCAAGAGGAACCTTTGTTAAGGAGAAGAGCTGGAGAAACTGAGGAGGAGTACTGCCCCTTTGCTGTTTGCTGTCTGGGGTTGGCCTGCAGTGGCTGTTTCTGCCAAGGAAAGGACAAGGACTTTGCTTTGTGCTGTGTCCCCTGCTTGAGGAAGATCTCCAAGGGCTTGAATAGAGCTTGCCTCCGGTTTTGAAGTCTCAGGGGCACAAAGACTTCACCACCAGCTCCCCTGAACTTCCTTGCTGGGAGTTCAGACCTGTTAGGAGGTGTCTGCTGAACCTCTGGAGGCTGTTTGCCACTGGGAGCTGGGAAAGCAACACAACTTCGAGAAGCACGACGCATCCATACCTGTTTCCGACGCATCGCCAAAGAAAACGAAGCAGCGCCTGCCTGCGGCTCAAGTAATCGCCACACGCCGCATCGAGTGCACTGATCTACGAAGGCCGAGATCACTGCACCGATTCCGAGGCAGGCCCTGCTGTGCAGCTGCTAGAACCAACGCATTGGGGGACCGCGGCTGAAGAAACCAACGCAAGCGACGTTGCCGCATCGAGAACGACGCATCCCCGATCCTCACGCATCGCATCTGGGCGCCACGCCGGCTAGAACACCGGGGTCGCAGTAAGAAACCAACGCATCACCTCCCCGCACAGTAAGAAACTGACGCATCACCTCCCCTTCAGTAAGGAACCGATGCATCACCGCCCCTGCATGGCAGTAAGGCACCGACGCATCACCTCCCCTGAAGTAACGAATCGACGCATCACCTTCCCTGGGCGTAAGGAACCGACGAATCACCTTCCCTGCGACAGTTTTTTTTTGTGTGCGCAACGCATCCAACGTACTTTGTGTGAAAAGTGTTGCATCTGCAATTTGCTTTGAATAGAACTATTTTAACCTTTTGAAAGTCATATTTTGTATTACTGTATTGTGGATTTTTGTTGTTTTGGTCTTGTTTGGTTTAGATAAAGATTACTTATTTTTCCTAAACTGGTGTGGTGTCCATTTGTAGTATTTTCACTGTATGTGTTCACAAATGCTTTACACACTGCCTCTGAGATAAGCCTGTCTGCTCGTGCCAAGCTACCAAGGGGGTGAGCAGGGGTTATTTTAGAAGTGTATCCCCCTTACCCTGACTAGGAAGAAGGGTCCCTACTTGGACAACGGTGCAAACCATTGCCAACTAGAGACCCCCATTTCTAACACTAACTATTATATCTCTGTAACCTTTGGCTTTTTCTGTGAATTTCTACGGTTTTTAATGCTATTTCCTAACTATAATTTCCTGTAACCTTTGTTTTTTTGTGAATTTTACAATTTTTATTAAATATAAATTATACTACAGTTTGACCCATAAATTCAAATTACCAATCTACATTTTCACAAGTTTATAAATACATTTTATTCACACATTCATTCTTATTATACATTTTAAAAATTAAAATTAAAAAATTAAGGTAAGGTAACTTATGTAGTCTTTCTATAAATGCAATGCACCAAGTCTTTCTTTTTGTAAAATTAATGTTATGGATCAGTGGATCTATCACACATACTCAGACAAATAAGGGGTCTGCTGGTTATATTGCACACATTCAATACTAAAACAACACCACATTTAAGACAAACATATGCTATTCCAATTTCTATAAGTGTATCAGTGCCTGACTTTAAGTTATTGAGTGGCTGTGTGGGTGACTGTGTGGGTATGTGAGTGGCTGTGTGGTTGTGTGAGTGGTTTTGTCGGTCTGTGACTGTGTATAATATTGGCTGTATGGGTGTGTGAGTGGTTTTGTGGGTGTGTGAGTAGGTGTGTGAGTGGTTTTCTGGGTCTGTGAGTGGGTGTGTGAGTGGCTGTATGGGTGTGTGAGTAGGTGTGAGAGTGGTAGTGTGGGTGTGTAAGTGGGTGTGTTGGTCTGTGAGTGGGTGTGTGAGTAGGTGTGTAGGTCTGTGATTGGGTGTATGTGCTTTTTATAATTGGGATCTGGAGCCGAAGATCCACCCGAATCCCTCATAGGGCCAGGGTATCTCTACCCTGACCCGTTCTATCACTTTTACATTTTATTTTCCCCCTTGAGAACTGTGTCCACATGCACAAAATGGCAGCCGCAACTTTCCTCTCAGGTTGCGGCCAGCCAATCATGGCACTGTTGTTGGCGCATGGAACCAGGGATCCACCTGGATCCGCATCTCAACATATATAAAAAACGTTTTACTTTATTTACTCTAAAACTACAGAAAGGATTTATGCCAAATTATGAAAAGCACTCTTTCTGTACCAAGATCTAGTTTTATGCCAAATTTGGTGTAATTCCATTGAGAGGTTCGGGCCGTAATCGTGTCTAAAATCCCTTTGGGAAATTGCATGGGGAAAACATGTTTTGGAACACCCCCTTTTTCTCGCTTGACGGACCACCCTGAAGCATTCCAGATAGCAGCTGAAATGACTTGCTAACTAGTTTTGAAACTTTTGACAAACAAGGCCAAAGTTATAAGTAAAACAAAAAATGCTTTTCCTATGAAAACTAGGTGCTAACTATAACTGCCTACTGGCGAGATATTACATATCTATACACACATATGATGTCCCATGCAATGTAGGAACGCCCACAAAGGTAAAAAATGACCTGTGATGTAGTGAATCCTGATGAAGTGGGGATACCCTGCGTTTCATTGTATATTTGAGTGGCAAGGTTTTAACTCACTGAACTTTCCAATTGTCTTTCCATACTCCTCTTGTTTGCTCTAAACACCATTTTGTACTCTCAGAAGAGGTGAGCCAGAGGCTTCAAGATAGTTGCTACTGTCTGAAAATAGACAATAAAAAACTCCAAGAAAAACAATCCACGCTCTGAAAACCTTGGGTTGGTGGTGCAACCATCTAATATTCAACTTTAATGCATACAGAAGAGAGAATTACCAGCTATGAACAAACATTTTACGCATCTCAGTGGCACAGCTGAGCATCTGTCTGGATTCTGCCTAAGGTAGCAGATCTTCCTCTACTCAACTCATCCCATGTGGCTCTGCCTACTATTTGACCAGTGATGCCCAGTCAAGAGTAACCAGTCTAAAAATAGTGGAACCATTGTCTTCAGATTGTGTTATTCTCAGTTCTTTCCAGTCATTCATTGTTCCCTGCCAAGACCCTATCTTCACCCCTTCTCCCAGTTCCAAAGTGCCTCCTGGCCATGATTCTGCTATATAGGACTTCATGCTAACCTCACTTTAGATTAGGGTCCTCATGGGAAGTCTCACAGGATCTCAATCTCGGTGCAGCCATCTTGAATGTGGGTCACTATTTAAGCCATTGCAGGAGAATGTAGCCTCGCTTTGCCCAATGCAAATTCTCTGCTAGTATTTTGGTACCATTGTGTGCTGTGTCCAGGGATGTTTACCTGTGACTCCTCACTTGGAAGAATTTCCTTTATTTCCATCTGTGACGGGAACAGCACCTTGATCCTGCTTTGGAACTCTGGTATCTCGACACTCTAAATCCTGGAATCCAGACTATGAAAATAATAAATAAAATTAGGTTAATTCAACTAGTATTCAGGACAGTGGGGGAGAGACTTAACATGCTTCCTTATGAACAGTTATAGAGAACATTTCAGATTCAGTAAAGACAGTTCAACAGTTTTGTAGGAAAGCAATAATATTTTGCTTTCAAGAAGGAAATAGATCATTGCACACATTCTGCTGTTAGGGCTTGCCAGGAAACATAAGGATTCTATGGCATGCAACACAACAAAAATGCATGGGTAATTCTTAATATAGTTTAGCAAACTGAATACAGCCTTTTGTTGACATAATTACATAACTCTTGCCTCTACTTAATTATGTTATATAGCTTATCATACTATTCGCTGGACTGATAATTGTGATACTGTGGACGCTCTCTTAAATAAACTGTATGATAGTAGTACCCAGTGTGGGTCTGGGATGATGTTGTCCTCATAAATAGATGAAGAAATGTGCTACTAAGGATAAGAATGCAGCTAATTGGACAGCATCTCTGCAGCCTCAGAAAAGTCTAGCTTACTCCCAAATATGAGCATGTTTCATAATGAATTTCACCATAGAAAGCAAAGAGAAATGCAATGTCGGCATCGGATGAGCAAATGTATCAATATAAGTACAAATCACAGTTCAGCATTATAAACCATCATATATCCCATGTTAGCACTATCCCTTAATATGAATATAATACATTCTTTCTGGCATAATATAATGTCATCATAGGTGCCAAAACAAATGTATTACAATAAACAATGGAAAGACTCATAGTTGAACTGTTTTTAGTGAGTGAGTAGGAAGAGCTTCTTCCAGAGTTCTTTGAGGACAGCATATCCTTGGAAATCAAACCACTCACATTTTACTGGGTGCTGTGTTAAATGAAAGATATAAACACCTAATGAACATTTTGAAGTCAACAGCCATGTTCTACAAAATGGAGTCAATGTCCAATTAAGGCCTAGTTAAGCAAATGCCAGAAAACACACTTTTACAATATTTTTGTTTCAATTGTAATAGATTCTTGTTAAGAAGTACAAATGATTCAAGCCAGAAAGTAAATCCTCTCACTATTATATTCATAATGAACAATACATCACTTTCTATTTTTCCATCTTGATTCTTTCACCATCTTGATGTCATCACAAACTTGTGCTTTAACATCTTCCAGCTCAAAAAGATATTGTTTTCTTTTATTCATAGGTATTACTTACACCTTCTTCTTGCACTCACAATTCATTCCCATTTTAGAAAGTATCGCCTCAATGATTTTAAATAAGAGAATGACAACAATTGCACAAATAATACAATAGTTATGGGAGTTAGTATTGATCACAATACACTACTTCTTAAGCTGTCAAACTACTCATCCACATTTCTCAATCCCTTTCCAATCTCACAAAACCAGCAAGCAACTGATTCCAACAAACCGTACCCCAAAGAGCTTTTTCTCCTCACGAGACATTAATAACATTTGTTACATAAGTATTACTAAACTTACTGTTGTCAAGAATGAAGGTGTAGCACTGTTGTGCTTTCAACACAAGGCAGACTCCACCCTCCTTCACAAGAAGGATATCTAACGCAAGACAGTTTTGCATAATCTTAGGACGCATTAATTGCTTAGAAATCTTTGTTAATGCTCCAGCAGTGTTAGAAGCAAGACAATCTACAAGTATAGACAATATTCTAATCTTAACATCATTCAATGCCACACCAATAGATGGAATCATAGCACCTAATATGTCCAACATAATTTGTCCAAAATCAAGCTTCACTCTTTTTAAGCCAACAACAAAATGTATTTCATTCATGTGATACACCATAGGGAATACCAAAGCAAGATAGCAGCTCCATACCCAATTACGGGGCGGTTAAAATAAGCAGTATTACACCAAATATATTAAAGTCACCTAAATATTAGCACTTCATCAATCAAAAACTCATTGTCAACAAAGCAACTCATTTCACATTCACTCTCCCAAACAAATTTCATTGAACTGGTACCTTGAGATTTCTGACGCATCACACATAACACTCCTTTTCTCTCATGCTCCATTCTCAATCTCCGATGCAGATTTGAATTCCCAAATTTGTCTTCAGCTTCTATTTGTCCCCTAATTTCACTCGCATCTTACCAACTTCTCAGAATTTTCACCCTCCTTTCATTATACTCCTTACTAAACTCATGCTCTTCTTCATCCATACTACATAGAAACCTTTTATTAGTCATGTTAGTTTTCAAGTTAGGTTGTGGAGTTTTTTCACGTGCTTTGAAAACAAATTACAATTCCCAGAGTCTTCAGATACAGGAAGTTCTTATAGCGAAGCACTGAAGTCCAAAAGATATGGTGACAACAACTCTCTATTATAAAATACAGTAATGAAAACATTACGTGAAAGAGAATAGGATTCCTGCACTTTAGACGCCCAGGGCAGCGGTCTAGTTGCTGTTCCTGGCGCCGGATAAGCTGCATAAAAGCGCCTGATGGTGCGACCGTGCAGCGGACGCGCGTAGCGGGCGCGCCGCTGACGCGCCGAAGGCGCACCTAAGGCAAGCCCGTCTGCGCCCGTCCGCGCCCGAACGGGCCCAGGGGCCAGTACCCCTGCACTTTTCCCGCCAGATCGCTACTGTTACTCTAGTGCACAGCTTCATCAGTTAAATAGCGCACTAGGCACAACCTGCTATCATCCTATTTCATGTGAAAAGTCAATGAAAAAGTGCCCATATTGCCCGTTCACACTCTCCTCCCGGACCATTACACCCTCCTTATCCACGGGCTCCTATAAACTCCTTCTACTGAACTGCAGATCTCTGCCCAAACATACTACAGAGATCTCGATGCTTCTGCAAGACTATGACCCAGAGGTCCTGTTCCTAACAGAAACCTGGCTCAACTCCAGCTCAGAGCCTGACATTGTTCAAACACTCCCCCAGGGGTACCTGATACAGAGGGTGGACAGAACGACAGGCAAGGGTGGTGGGATTGCTATCCTATATAAAGACCACCTCACCTGTCGCCTACTTCGGAATCCACTCCTAGACTGCGAGAATGTTCATTTCTCGATAGAATTCACCCCACCCCTCTCGCTCACAGGCATCCTGATCTATCGGCCCCCAGGAGCGGCAGGTACCTTCTGAAAAGCTTTGTTAGACGCAGTCATTAACCTAGCCAGTACTGCAGCGAATTTTACTCTCCTTGGGGATTTTAACTTGCACTTTGACAATTTGGGAACAGCAACAGCACACGAATTAGCGCGAGATCCCGCGACTTTTCAGCTGTCACAAAAGGTTCTGCAAGCTACCCATGTCAAAGGACATTGCCTCGACCCTGTGTTTTCCAATTTGGAGAACCTTATAGGAAATGACCTCATCCCCCTTTCATGGTGCCCTCGGGTCACCACTTCCCATACTCAACCCTCGCTGACCCTGAACCGGCCATGGTCCAAGCTCCCTCTGGACAAGTGGGCCCAAGAACTGGAAAAGACCAGACCAAAGCCTGATCCCAGTCCAGTTGCAGCTAACAATGACTTCTGCAGTTGGATAGAGGACTCGCTGAATTTGGTCCTCCCTAAAACATTGATCAAAAAAAAGAATGGTCCTCATAAATCTCCCTGGTACTCCTCGGAATTACGCACTTTAAAACAGTGCTGCAAGGTACGGGAAAGAAGCTGGAGGAAAGATTTCTCACCTAGCAAGAAGCTCGAATACAGGAGAGCCGTCGGCACGTATAGAGCAGAAATTAAAAAGGCACAGGCCTCCTTTTACGAGGAAAAAATCGTGTTGGCCGCCAACTCCCCAGAGAAACCTTCCTTATCATAAAAACTCCTCAAAATCCCTGTTCCACCTGTTGCCCTCGATACTTCGGGTCAACGATGCAATAAACAGGCAGAGTTCTTTACCACCAAAATTCAAAACATTCCTAAACTCCTGCCCCAAATGGACGACGAGTATGACACCTCAAATGAGCACGTAGGTCGGGGTCCTCTTCTTACCAGACACCTGCTGGAGGCTATTCCTCCTCTCCCCCAGGAAACACTTTTGACTCTGCTTTCCTCAGTGAAAAGTGGCTCGCCTAGGGATCCCGCACCTATGAATGTCCTGAAAAGGGAAGCACCCATAATTGCCCCTACCATCGCGGACGTGATTAATGCTTCACTGGCCACAGGAATAGTCCCCCCCAATTGGAAAGGGGCAATGGTAAAGACACTTCTGAAAAAAACAAATCTGGAAATTACCGCCCCATCTCCCTTCTTCCTGGGATTGCCAAGATCGCTGAGAAATATGTCAACCATACTCTCTCAAACATTTTGAAATCCCACAGTTTGCTACACCCCTCCCAGACAGGATTTCGCCCACGACAAAGTACTGAAACTGCTCTGCTAGCGGTAGCAGAAGAAAGCAGAAAGATCCTGGACTCAGGAGGGTCAGCAGCCATCATACTCCTTGACCTGAGTGCAGCATTTGATACGGTGAATCACCGCATCCTGATTCACCGTCTCAGAAATATAGGAGTAGCTGACACTGCACTGCAATGGCTGCGTTCTTTTCTGGAGGGACGTTTCTTCCAGATATTTGAAGGGGACATGAGTTCCAAACCCTTGCCTTTGTTGTGTGGTGTCCCTCAGGGCTCATCGCTGAGCCCGACTCTTTTTAATGTGTATATGGCCCCATTGGCGGCGATCGTGGCCCCTTTCGGAATCCATATGGTGACCTACGCCGACGACACCCAATTGGTCGTGGCGCTTAACCAAGCAATGCAGCAGCCTAATGACCTTTTCGCATGCCTAGAGGAAGTCTCTAAGTG
The DNA here is from genome assembly GCA_963921515.1 of Calotriton arnoldi. Lineage (NCBI taxonomy): Eukaryota > Metazoa > Chordata > Amphibia > Caudata > Salamandridae > Calotriton > Calotriton arnoldi. The sequence continues at coordinate 739,050 of CAWUFW010000873.1, read as the reverse complement.
GATGGGGGCGTCCCACCTGAAGCTCAATGGTGAAAAGACTGAGGTCATGATCCGGGGCAACCCCTCAAATGTTACACTGAGGACTATGTGGCTAGCATGCATGGGCCCAGTCCTTGTCCCCAAGACCGAGATAAAGAGTCTGGGCATCTGGTTAGACCAGAACTTGACATTTAAGGTGCAAGCAAGGAAGACGGTTGCCACCTGTTATGGCCTGCTAAGAATGGCCGGAAAAGTGCTTCCTCTCCTTCCTCCCCAAGCCACGAAAATCTTAGTCCAATCACTGATACTCTCAATGATAGACTATGGAATTGCACTTTACTTGGGGGCCCCGATTGCAGTAATCACGAAACTGCAAACAGTCCAAAACTGCGCGGCCAGACTACTGTTGGGAATATCAAAGTGCCTCTCAGCTAAACCTGCCCTTCGTTCCCTTCATTGGCTTCCAGTGAAAGAAAGAATTAGCTTTAAGGCCCTCTGTGTTGTCCACAAGTCCCTGCAGGGGAATGGGCCACCGATAATCTCGACCATGATCCACCCCTACAAAGCGAATAGGAAACTGCGCTCGGACGAACTTCACTTGGTTGAAGTACCAAGGATTAAGAGGGCCAGAAGAGGTGGCCGACTCTTTTCCCACAATGCAGCCAAACTCTGGAACGCACTGCCGCTCCATCTCCGCAGGGAATCTAGCCATCTTGTCTTTCGAAAGCAACTAAAAACATTACTGTTTCCCTAAGTCTCTCTGTCACTGGTCACTAGTCATGCACAGCGCTGGGAGGCCTCCGGGTAGCCATGCGCTATACAAGTGTTTTTTTCATTCAGTCATTCATAGGGTAATTGACATTAAGTGGCACCCTTTGATACCGAGGTTGTACAGACAAACAGTTTTTCTACTTTTGTAATATTGATATATTCCTCTAATAAATTTGAAGAAAGATTTTCTCTAAAGTTACCTGCAGACTTATCTTTATATGTTAGCTTAATTTGTACCATATCATTGTGTATGGTAGTTATTTTAACTTGTGGAGAAAAAATATATATAAATCAAACACAACAATAGACCAACTAATATAATTACTATCATTATCAATGAGAATATGGCAAACATTTGGCAGCCCCCGTGTTTCCTAATAGCCATCTTTCACTGAGCAAAAATAAAAAGTGAGACAGGAAACCCCAACTTCTATAAAGATACAAAATCAGGAAACAAAACTCTGTCAGAATCTTAGGATACCCTATTATCTTCGTCTAGAAATCTAGGGTAAAATTCTTTGTTCTTCTTATGTTTTTCTAAAACTTCAGCTAATTCATCAAAACTCTTTACAAAATTGAAGATGGCTCTTTCTCTTCCATTTCTTTTTGATGCATTGGCAGCAATTTGTCAAATGAAATAATTCCAGATCTGACTCTTCATCTGCAGAGACAGGTGCTAGAATAGTGAATTCAGGTGATGAATACTTTTTGTTTGGCACTCTCTCTTGCCGATCATCTGGCTAGTGGTGATTTACTTTAATTGTTTTTCGATTGCACTTCTGGCTCTTCTCTGATTGACTATGGTCTCTAGGTTTTCCATTGTAATTTTTCACCTCTCCTTACAGATTCAGGCCACTTATCTCCTTGATGGACATTTTCATTTTCTGCTTCTCTTGTCACTACTGGAGAATCGTCCTGTTTTTAAAGTTCTCATCAACATTGAACTTACAGTGTCGATGTGTGGCATGCCATACTTCAAAGAGGGTTGACAAATCACTTACAGCATCTCCATTCAAGTGTCGGAAACAACCTAGTCTATAGGACATTCGAAATGGGCCTACAGGGTCCCATACCCGGGTGCTAGCTGGCATAATCATTGGACTTGTCATTTAGATATCTAGTCTATTATTTGGTTGCCAAAACTTTGTTTTCTTTTCACAAAAACATGTTCTGTTGTAACTACTGCTATTTCTGCCAATAAAATCCATTCTTTAACATTTGGAGAGGCTGTATCGATCCATCTTTTACATAACAGATGCCTAGCCTTCAACATGAGATAGAAAATAATTGTTTTATGGTCATCTCTCTTTTGCCATTTTCAGCAACATCAAACAGGATTACAGTTGGGCTTACCTCAAACTTGGATCCTATAGCTGTTGTTATAATTTTACTTACATCCTCCTACTAAGCCTTCAGGTAGGGGAATGATATGAACATCTGTATGTCATCTGCATTTGCAAAGCCACACTTCTTGCACATGCTGTCTTGTATCCTTGTCTATCATGCCATTTATTAGGGGGTCCAGTATGCCTATGTAGAGTGAAGAGATGATTTCTTTTGAAGGTAGCAGGACTTACAGTAGCATATAAAAGCTTGAAAGATACTTGCCATAATGTTTCCAGTTTTTCACCCTGCAAGGATCTAGTCCTCTTCTGGTAGGCTGCTGTTTTCCCTTTCTCCTCAGCATCACACAGCAGTTCATGCCACTTTGCAACTTTTTTCTTTAGTGTTCCGCTAGTATGCGCATGTCTTTCCACCTTCAAATCCACAGAGCTCCCCTCTTGTGTTAGTGCAATGAATCATGAATAGAGTTGTATATATTTGAATTTAGACAAATTGCTGAACGTTTTTCAGGATATTTCATCCCATGGCTTTAAGTCATTAACATTTATAAAATCGGCCCACTTTACCCACCTGCTGACTTGAGAGGGAGGCTTAGGGTATCTTCTAGGCATTCAGGGGTTCCTAGCAATGGCCATATTGGTGCCTGATCTCAGTACTATGGAAGGTCCATCTGCTCCTTACCTTATACCAAACTGCGGCCCCACCTTTAGGACCTCCATCCTGACCTTTAAAAAAATATTTAGGAGAGCCAAACATATATAAAATGTAATTGGTGCTATTCAGGCTGTTAGAGAACAACTGCCCCACTTCCGAGTCATATGGTGTTCCAAGAAGCATCCTGAAAGTTTTCAGCTGGAAAGCCCAAAAATATAGTTGAACACCTGGAAGCTGTAACCCTCCCTTCTTCAATGTGTTCCTCAATTTTTTCCAAGATATCCTGACCCTTTTATTGGCCCATATTGTAGAAATAAAAACCTTCTTAGGGGTTCACTGATACATCTGGTCCTTAAGACCAACAAAGAAGAGATTGGCACAGAAGCTGTAATATCAAAAAAACATGTTTTATTAACCTCAGATGAGGGAGATTGCATCTTACGGTACCCGCAGGCCACTGTAGGAGGCATTCTAATGAGTGCAGAGAACAGGGTCCTTATATATGTATTTGTTACATAGTCAGCATAAAATCAAGGGGAGGTCCTAGCACATATAAGCATGCTTATTGACTAATATGGGTATACAAAATTTGCTTGCTCCACAAAGTGGGAGGGGAGACTAAACTGCTTACATGAGTAAGAATAGCCTGACAGTTCTATACTAGGAGCAGGTGCATTCTACCAGCTAGGCCTCTCTGAGCATGTGCAAGACTCTGGAAGAGGGAGAAAGCACATGGCGAGCACATGGCTAACTAAAATGGCTGCCAAGTACAAAATGGCTTTCAGCTCATGCTAACAGCGATTCCTGCAATCTTTAACAGATGATCCTTTTAGCATGAGCTAAAGACATTCCCATGATCTAGTAGAGACATAGAAAATATTTTGCACATTTTCTTCTCATAAATTCATCAATATCCTATGCTAGGTGGGCATTTACATTCTAAACATTTCATTAAGCAGGTATATACAAGGTATAAGCAAGAGTACAAAGTGAACAGAGCATTGGGTCATACAGGTAGCAAGAGAGAATAATGACTATTATCTCAAACAGAAATCTCAATATTTTCCAATCCTAAGCAGAAAGCAAATACCAAAACCATCTAGTCTAATTTTAAGTTTCAGGGCTCTGATGTATTTCAGTGACTATTTATGTCAATTTCAAAATAGCCAACAGCACATACCTAATAAAAACATTTTCAATAGACTTTCTCAGTATTTTTTATGAGGGCTAAATTATCAATTAATATACTTAAGGAAAGAGTAAAGTAACATGCTCAGATGAACTTTTCTCGTGCAGAATAAACATTACTCTTAAAAAATATTAAAGCAATCAGACATATTATTACAAAAACAATCCTGGCTCCGGGGGACCAGGAGGACCACACAGGGCCATAGGAATTAGGACAAGGAGCCGCAAAGGGCTGCTCCTCCAAAAAAAAAATGGGACGACCAAAGGGGTACATTACTAACAAAAAAAAGAGTCCTTGGGAATTTCTAGAACCAACCAGCCAGAGGGGAGTCTTCTCCCTGTGTCCGTTTGAGCCTCACAGGCAGGCTCTTGTTGTTCCCACGGTGGAGCTGCACAACTCGCAACTCAAGAATCACGGAGAAGGAAAAGTCTTTCTTTCAGGATAGGGCAATCACCCCCCAGGGCAAATACCCTCAATGATCCTGTCCAGTGTCTCAGGCAGTGCACCAGTTTTCTTCACTTTAATCTAACAGGCACCAAGGGCACAGCACCTGTACCCTAAACTCAAGTCCTTCCCTAACTCCTGTATTGCACCTCTGGCGCACTGCTCTTTTGTTAGGGCCACAAATTGTACCCAGTGTGCTCGGGCATCTCTTGATCAACAAACAAAGGCATAGACTTGCATTCACTTGGGACCAGGACTCAAAGGCCTGAAGCAACCCTTGTTTCAAAGGGGGTCACCTCAAGCAAAAGCCTCCTTGCCGTCCTTGTCGTTCTGTGACTCTCTCAGCTGGGCATCAAAAACTGGATCCACACAAAGATTTCTCCATCCTGATTTGTAACCCCGTCTTTCGCCCAAGACAGTGGCAGGGGTACACACTTCACGTCCCAGTGCTTCCGCCTTCACTGAGGTCCTAGTTGCCAGCAAGGCCTATGCTGGTTCCTTTCGTTTTGACTGTCAGGCTGGACTGGTGCTGACTCCCAGGCTGGATCTGATGTCCGGGCCCCTCTGGCAATGGTTGTAAGGCAGCAAATATCTATTGGTGGACAGAACAAGAGGTCTTTAGACAAGGCACAGAAATAATCTAACAACAGAGAGGATAGTCTCAGAATACTCTCTTAGTCCTGGGGCGCCCCATACATTAGCAAGGCACCCAAGAGCCACTTCATCTATCTGAGAGTAGAAAACCCTGGACCTATTGGCAAGTATAAAAGGAACGTTTTGGTGAACTGACAAGAGTAATACATCACCCAATCCCAAACAGCCAAGGAAGTCTGTGTTCATTTACTAAATTCTGAGAAAAAGAGAAAAACAATACAGACATACTCCAAATACTTACATTGGTGTATTCCTATATTACCAATCTGAAGAACCCTCAAGAAAAAGGAAATGTTCTACACTTTTACTCATAGATTTTACATTACTTGTACAGGACTGCAGATACTTGTAAAATAATTTCTCTTACATGTTATGCTTAGGACCATGCTCTCATGTTATAGGCGCAGCAGGAAAATCTAAAACTGCTAATTTAACAGGGATTCTTATTGCAAAAAGAACTAAACTTCAACATAGTGAGTACATTTTCTCCAGCAGAACATGTTATGACAAACAAATTCCTATAAAACAATATTTTCCTTCAAAATGTTTGCTAAGGATCACTTGAGCGTCTTTCCTGCATTGTACTTTTCACGATCTGGACTATGCAACATCATTTTCAAAAGGAAAAAAAACCCTATCTCCAGCTCTAAATAAGGGCTGTCAGCTTATTGACAGAGACTAGCTAATAAAAAACTAGCAATGCCCTTGCAAAACTGTATAGAACATGAGAATAACATAAACAATAATAGTGTTGCCACCTGAGATTTTTGAACAGAAACCGCCACTATACAGTTCTCCTTAAAGATCAAATAAGGGAACATCAATCTGTTCTACTCATTCTTTCATACAGGATGGGCAGTAACATAGCTTATGTGTTTCATCTTTTTATTAATTCTAACAATTTTAAAACAGTATTACAGAATAGCCAATAACTATCACATGGCCATTTCCTAGACAGCTTAGACAGACTCAAAAAAAAGTGAGAAAAAGAAGAGAGAAAACATAATTTTGCCTACCCTTAATTTGTAGAGGAGCTAGCCTCCTTCCCCCATTTTGACAGTAGGAAAACCTGAAACAGGTTTTACTTCTGTCAACACTTTCAACCCCTATTTGTAGCAACTGGGCACAAACAAACCAATGTATCAATTTCTTGAGCAATTGTACTAGATTAACATGAGGGCGCATGAATGCAAACTAAAATCCATTTCCTCCTTATCGTAGCCCCTACACAGTATTCTTTAAACTAAAACCATTATTTTATATACCTGGCAGATCAATGCTCAACTGAGGGCTGTTTTCCTTCGTTTCATATGATTGCGCTAAACGTGTGTTTGCTAAAAATAGGAAGCAAAGCTTCTCTTTCTCTCTTTGCGCTATCATCTCGTCTTTCAAAAACTTTTCGAAGGTCGAAGTGTCCCAGCAAACATTACCCTTCACCCTGCTAAGTTGCTAAATGCAGAACTCCGACCTTTGACCCGTTCAGCAGCTGCTCATTTTGTTTGTGCAAGGCTTGCCATGCGGTTTTCGTAATGCAAAGCAACTCTGGAGAATCACAGCTAAAAGGCAGTCCTGTCCGATCCGTTTGCCAGTAATTTAAAGGTAGGATAATAACGTCTGCTGGTTTCTGTATACTTATTTTCATTTATGTACAGTGTGTTGGGTGCAGTAGGTCAGCTGTTTGTTTTATACTTGCATATACTTTATGGAAGCCTGAGAGCACGTTAAAACTGCCTTGAGTGGTAGAACTGCTTGTAAAATTGTGAATTTAGCTCAATTTCGACTTTGGTGGTAGGGGCACTTAAAAATGAATATCCTACAATATTTTTGCATAATAGGAACCCCCAGAGTGTTCTCTAGATAGCCCAGGAATGGGAAATCAGAAATGTATAAGATATACCCTTATAAAAATGAGTTTTGTACGGCTGGGTAAAGTGACATTTCACATTTAAGTTCCCTTCTTATTGCGGTACAGCACTGCTTAAATTCAACTTTGATACTAGGAATTCACAGTATGATGATTAGGCTTTATAAAGATGAAAAAACGAATTTAAAGCATTTATGTTTAACAATATATTTTTTTTCATATAATTAATTTATTTTTTTTTTTAATCAAAACCAACCATTTTGATGATTCCACATTTGAAAAGCAAGCTTCATTCGTAGCCTATCATATTTAAACGCATTCATTCATAACCCTAAGCACAGAAGCCTTTACTTGAAACAGGAAAAGTCTGCGCCACTTTTTAAAAGGACAGTTATCATTTAACATCAGAACCACAGATGTACTTATGTAAAAAGGCATTAAGAAAGGAAATCCCTACTTTCAATTTTGTTCTCTGTTATCCAAAATAATGAAACTGGTTTTTTGAAACTTTTAAAATAATGCAGGCCCTTATACCAGTTTTACACTGACTTAAAATTTCGCTGACTCAGCATTCCTGTCTGTGGCCGTGATCAGGAATAGCCATATGCTATTTATGCAGCTGTTGTTTGTCAGCAGGCGTCGAATTTTCACGCCTTTCTCAGGAAAAAACCCCTTTATTATTTGAAATACCCTGACAGAGTTAAATCCCCATTTGCTGTGTCAAACAGTTTCTTTTCAGTTAGTCAGTTTAAACACAGCTGTTGGAAAGCGTTTTCTCGGGTGCTGAAAGAAAAGCATGTCACAGTCTATTTAAAAACTGAGGCATTTCAATGCAGTCAAATCTATCTTTCTATAATGTGTATTTAGTTCAGCAACGACCAAATTCACTCATATGATGTGCATGCCTTTTAATGTCTAATACAATGTATTTAAGGAAAATGCTGTAACGTGTATTTTAGTCTATTGATTACAAAACACACAATTTCGTTTTTTTCCTCTGTATGAGGCCTATTTTAATCCTATTGAATATGAATTCTAATTTTATCTTTAGCATTGTGGCAATTTGCACACATGTACAGTGTCGTACTCTGTCAATTTAAATAGTAACATGCAGCTGTTTAGCGTATGTTATATAATTCATTTCTGGATTTTTATTTAATATGTAAGTAACTAAATGACATTTTGCATAACAGAATGATGACAGCAAAAAAACATAAACAAACTCATTGAGCTCATTCAGATATTTACAGAAGGGGGGTCATATACGCAGAGCACACAACACAGCGCGCTTAAAGCTAGACATTCTTTCACAAAGAGTACTCACACAAGTATTACCAATGTCAAACCACAAACCCCACATAGACATTTAAACACACATTTAACCCACAAATCAACACTTAGGACTGCTTACAAAGTGTACGCAAGACCAACCTAGTTGTAAATACTAATTGTAAGTCATATTTACAAGAAGAGCTCTCAAAAGTAGCCCAAAAAACTGTTCCATGGTCAAGAAGCCAAAATACACCAAATTCGCCAGTTTTGGCTGGTAGAACACTCAAAAAGCGCTCTGCATATCACCACTTATGAATGTTACTAAGTGCGCAGATCCGGATCCGTTTTATGTACATATTTAGTTCCATGGGGTACTTAGTCACCAAGGAAGAAATATCTTTTTACTATACGTATACCTATTTAGGTATCCCCTCTGAGGGGAGTCAACTAAGTACTTACTAAATCCATATCGGTACCTCCAAAACAGCAACACTTTCTACGAAGTGTGCTAGAAGCAGGCATGTCAAGAATATTATAGCATATATAATATTATACTCCAAGTGACACTTAACACAATGTGTGCCGTTCAAGTTTTCAAAGTTAGAGAAAAATCTCCTCATTACCTGCCTATATGAATTGCAATGCATATATAACTTACAAAACAAATTCCAAAATTGGCCAATCATACAAACAAAGCCACAGTAAGTGTTACTAAAACTACCTTACCAATCAAAGGCATCAAACCAACAGCAAGTGCCGCAAAACGGCTCTTACCAATCAAATGGTGTCCAGGTTCCAACTGCCAAGTTCTGAGTGACCTAACGGTCGTTTTAAAATACTCACGCCAAAGAAGTTCTCAGTCGGGAGCGGCAAACACTTGGAGGATCAGATCAGGAAGACCAGAAATATACTGGGCTGGAAGACAAACAATCTCCGTGCGCAGGGTACCTCCTCAGTAGATTCCTGTCCTGTACTCCTCAGTAGATTCCTGTCTCCCTTCAAGACCACTCCCTTGGATAGCCGCTGCACCGATGAGGTCCACTTTCGGGCGCCATTTGTAGAAATAAAAACCTTCTTAGGGGTTCACTGATACATCTGGTCCTTAAGACCAACAAAGAAGAGATTGGCACAGAAGCTGTAATATCAAAAAACATGTTTTATTAACCTCAGATGAGGGAGATTGCATCTTACGGTACCCGCAGGCCACTGTAGGAGGCATTCTAATGAGTGCAGAGAACAGGGTCCTTATATATGTATTTGTTACATAGTCAGCATAAAATCAAGGGGAGGTCCTAGCACATACAAGCATGCTTATTGACTAATATGGGTATACAAAATTTGCTTGCTCCACAAAGTGGGAGGGGAGACTAAACTGCTTACATGAGTAAGAATAGCCTGACAGTTCTATACTAGGAGCAGGTGCATTCTACCAGCTAGGCCTCTCTGAGCATGTGCAAGACTCTGGAAGAGGAGAAAGCACATGGCGAGCACATGGCTAACTAAAATGGCTGCCAAGTACAAAATGGCTTTCAGCTCATGCTAACAGCGATTCCTGCAATCTTTAACAATATAAGCTGTTGATATTACTCTGAAATTTTTAAAGAAAGCTGAGTCGAAACACAGTGGGATACAACTAAATAAAAAGGTCAGTTTGGGGAGAATACACAGCTTTACTAAGCTAACTCTACTAGGGATAGACAGAGGAAGATTTTACCGTTTCGCGAGATACTGCTTATTATTGAGCACAACCCTGCCCAGGTTCTTTAGGCAGACTAAATCCAGATCCTGAAAGATATCTGCACCCAAATATCTCATTTGAGTACACACCGGCTTAATAATACCTTCTATATTCCAAGTCATAATCTCAGTCTCCTCTTGATTGAGGGCATAACCTGCCAAAGACCCAAGCTGACCTACTAAGCACTGGAAAGTGTTAATAGCTAACTCGGGCTGGGTTGTAAATAATATTAAATCAGTCACATTCATTGCAATCTCTTTCTTGTATCCACAGCATTCACATGGAGCCATATTCTTTTCTGGCCTGATTATCTGCACTCGGGGCTCAATAGACAGTTCAAAAAGGATGGGTGAAAGAAGATACCACTGTCTCGTACCTCTCCTTATCGTGATTGTTTCAGTTAGTGTGGTGTTTTTCAATTTTCTAGCAGAAGGAATGTTGTACAGAGATTTAATTGTCTCAATGAGATTAGGAGGAAACCCATTGTTATTTAAGCAAGCCCATAAAAATTCTTGATTCACCTGATCAAATGCCTTAGCTGCAGCCCAGGTTATCAGGGCCAGCAATGCCTGAAATGCACTGGCTAGATCTATAGCTCCAATCACCTGGTGGACTAACTCATTTAATTGTGTACCTGTCACAAAACCCTTTTGATCATCCATTACCAATGGTCTACCTCATCAAGTAGACCATCTGGGCATGAAGCTATACCTCTTTTTAGTATTGCTATAGCAGTCCTTGAGTAGCCAATGTTTAAGCCAAGCTTCCCTCTCCTGTTTCCCGGGCCAGCTTGCTCATTATATAGAGCCTGATTGAAATTATGGAAAGCCTAACCAATCGTTACATTATCAAAAGAGTTCTCGGCTTCCGATGACTCCTGAATGTAAGAAATAGTATTCCTAGAGTTCTGTGTCCTAACTTTCCAGGTCAGGAATTTTTCACACTTCTCACACTATTCAAAATTCTGCAAGTTCCTTGCTTCCCATCTTTCTTGAATCTTTCGCTAAACTAGCAACTAACTTTTTTATTTACACTTATCTAACATGAGTCAGATTCTCACTGTTCTGCAGCTAACCTTGAATCTGTTAAATGCAATTCCACCTTCTCCGTTAGGATCACCAAACCCTGCTCCTCTGCCCTTTCTGACCTAAAATGTCTCTTAGGCCACTTAGTGATAACCCCACAAATGTATGGCTTATAGGCAGGCTATACTGCTTTAGGTTTAAACCTATAATAACTGCTAAAACCCCACTCAAAGGGAAATAGCCCTCATCAGTGTAACCATATAAACATTGATAAACACCTGCACAACCAAACCATTCAAAGAAAGGAAAAGGAGAGTGAAAGAGCCATTTTTGTTTCTTAATGAAAGGGCCAATACAATGTAACTTTGGTATACAAGGTAGCAGCAATAAAGACTGGGCTAACATTATTCTGCTGAGTTTAGTTGTTTAGGGATGTCACTAAAATATTGTTTCTTCTTGCTTTAGCTTTTTTCAGTTTTGTGGTCTTTGGTTTAAAGATGCAGGGTTTAGAAGTATGTTTTAGGTCTGATTTAATTATTTTATAAACAGTAGAGAATCAGAAAATATCAAAATCATATTTGATATTTTGACTATGTTTGATTCTTTCACTGATAGGTAGAATGGCTGGGTTCATAAGAAGCATAAGAATCTTTCCCTATATGTACCATCACATTTACCGGTGACAAAGAACGGGTGAAACCCTTTGATACATCAGTCCCCTTTTCTAGCGAGTCAGTATAGATAGTAGCTGAATTGCCAAACACCCTAGGCTTTTAACAGTCAGTGCAAGGTGTAGTGACAGGTATATGCAGAGCCACTGAAATTATGCGGCAGGGGAGGGTCAAATTATGCGGCAGGATTGAGTAAATTATACTGCAAGAAAAGGCAAGGTATGAAGCATTATGCGGCACATTTTGTGATAGTATTACTTCATTATTTCGTCATTTTTACACTTGATAACACTGTCTGGACATTGGTTGCACCTCATTAGTACAAGTTCAACACACAAATATTGCAATAAGCTACAGAAAGGTGACCAGTCAACCATTGCAATGGACTTTCCACTGCGTGGCAGCACTTGTCGCTGCGTTTTTACTAACTTTTGAACCGTTTGAGCTAGAAACAAAACTTTGTGGGGGTTAAAATCTGCAGATTATGCGTCAGATGATGGAATATGTGGCAAATGCGGCAAATCTACAATTATGCACAAATCGCTGCAGCCGCACAATCTCATATTTTCACTGGCCTTGGGATATGTGAAAAGAGTGCTGTCACCAAGCATCTGGGAAGGCGGCGAAAACATGACAACAGACTTTTGTAAAACATGGTATGCAGTGTCACTTGAAATGCTGCTGCAAAAAGTTCTGACCAAGTTCAACAAAGATTGGAGTGATATTGTTTGTATTTGCAGGGCTTCAGCTACGTTTATGAAAAAGTTGTGTGATGACCTGTCAAAACCGATACCTGAGTTGAAGTGCTTCCCTGTAAGAGATCCTTGCCACTTGCTAGATGGTATGCTGAAAGCATCTTTACACTCTTTGGAGTTAATGAAGAATGCTATTGAGTTTATAGTCCATTCTGATGCACTGTTTCATTATGCATGGGAACTAAAATGCAAATATTTCTCATTTTGCGCTTTGTGTGGCATCAAAGAAAGAGTCATCACAACTGTGTCATTTAGTCAGTGGTTCTCATCCTAGAGGCCGTAAATGCTAAATTATCCATGTGGTGACCGCTTACAAAATGTTTGCTTAGTGATGATGCCAAACGCACGAAATGTGAGGATCTTTGGTCGCATATCGATAGTGATGTGAAAAAAAGTACACTCCACTGCATTCTTAGATTTTTACAGGAAAACATGACTGCTGTAGTGGACATAATCAAAACACTAGAGTCTGAAAACACCCTTGTCTACCAAGTGTTCAGTGTAATTGGTGTAGATTTGAAACATCTCCTTGAGAGTAGGCTGGGCGACACTTTTAGTGACTTTGGCACTGCAACTTATTCCATGTTAGAATGCTTGCCACTTGGTAAGCAAAGAAATCTTGAGGAGCAATTCAGGAACTTTTATTTACAATGCATGAGAAATAAGTTGCAATGATGCATAGAAATGTCCCTTCACCAACCATGGCATTTGAAGCCAATGAAGCCTCACTGTGGTACTCTGCACACGTTCTAGATCCCTTCCATAAAGGGGAATTTTCTCCGGACTTTGAAAAGTACTTTTTCATTTTTGAACACTTCAATAACTTTGAGGGCAAATGCGCCCAGTTCAACACATATGTTGCAGAACCTGTCTCAGAGAATCGCAGTCTTCAGGTGAACCAGTATTGTTATTGAAAGCTATGACAGTGGCCAGAGTTAGCAAATTGTATACTGGCTGTTTTGGCGTTGTCCCTCTAAAGTGCCAATGTTGAGAGGGCCTTTTCACAGATTATAGTTTACATGGGAAGGAAAGAGCGAGCGTGCATGACCAAGGACTCACTGAAGAAGTATTGTATGGTGTACTACAATAAGTTTGATTTGTAAAAATGTATTTGGACCTCATATACACTGTACGTACACTGTCTATATGCCATGCGCTATCAGTGCAGAAAGCAAGAAATAATAAAAGCAAAACGTTCCATAAACAGGGGAAAAAACACTGTTTCTGTTGTTTTTAATGGTGCGAAAATGTGTAACCACTGATAACCACTATTTTTTTAAGGTATTGAAATCACTAAAAAAACACTGAAAAAACCCCACCAGAATTTGCCAAAAATTGAAACTGAAAACAGGAAAGCCTACTTATAGGCATCCCATTATATATTTATTGGTAAGCTACCCAAGCTTGTTTCAATAAAGAGGCTTGTGTTTATCTTTACTTCCTGCACTAAATAGACCTGTAAAAGAAGTCTATTTTACACGGTCCACCTACAAATTTTCTTTTATTTCTCTAAATAAGGCAATGCAGAATGGAAGGTATTGCTCTGTTTCTAATAAGAAAGTGATAAATGGCGTCTTAAATTACAAGTGCAAACATTTCAAACAGCCTTCCCCATTTCCAAGATTCATACTCTTTTGCATCATGAACAGGGGACAGATATAAAAAAAAACATCTATTTTATTAATAAACATTGGCATGAATGAGCTGAATGTACTACTACAAGATACAAAAGAAATACGAGAAGTGGGGAAGAGAAGCGTAGGCGAAGACAAATCCAACTCTGCTTTAGTCTGAAGTTGTTTTTTACATGCCTTACATGTTTACCCGCCACCCACCAACTATGGCCCTGTTTGATTGAAGTAGCAAAATAGTGTGCTTCACTGCTTTTAAAGACCACATGTGTGTAGGTGACTGATCTGTGCCAAGCAAGTAAACACTGCCTTGTTCACATAATACAGAGTGAAAATAAGGGTACGCTGCTCATTTGAAACAGTACTTTGCTGCTGACAGTCAGCCCAGAATACTGCATAACAAACTCGCTGGACTCCACTGATCCGCATGCTCATACACACTCAGTACTCGCCCCTCTGTACTCACAGTCTCTAAATGCCATGGTGGGGTCTCTGAGAGGTACCACCTCAGCAACTACCAGCTGCAGGGACTCCAGTGTCTGGTCTATCTCACTATTGCATGCTCCAGCGCATACCCATGCAGTGCCCTATGCCTGGGTCTTTCCACTTCTATGCTGAATTTGGGCAGTTCATTGATGCTTCGGATTACCAAGGAATCCTTTTTAACATTGGCCAATCAGGCGGAATTCTGGTTTCAGTTGAAACTTGAAAGCATGACGGGAGACCCAAGCCCTCCAATCTCTGGCAAGTGTTCTCTCTGGGTGTCATGCAGCAGGCATCACCGTGGGCTACATTTGGGTTAGAACAACTAAAATGCTACCTTAGCTCTTAAAATAGGGATGGGCGCCAGTAAACTCCACCACGTGGTGGTTGGCTGAGTTTTTGCCAAACTCCACACTCCAAGTGGAGCGCAGAGTGGCAAAATTGCAAATCCTGCAGCGGAGTGGAATTTACTGGCCAACCCTAGTTTTAACGACACTGTGCCACCCGGGTTGGAGTTACTCTGCAGGGTCCGCTGCAGGGATCCGACCTGCAAAGCACAAGATGGTGACATCGGCCTGAGTGCGACTTTGCTCCACATTTGGGGCTCGAGCCGACCTACCCAGGGGCGGTGGGGTGGAGAGCGCTGGAGTAGCGGAGACTCCGGAGGGCGTTGGCAGCAAGCCTTTCTCCTGGTGGCTGACTGGAGGTGAGGAGGTGGTAGAGATATTGCTGAGACCTGCAGACCCCCATTGCGAGACAGGGTGCTTGATTGAGGTCCACATCGCCCACAGCCCCGGCCTTGATCCCAGGTGCCCTAAAGTGAACGGAGGAGGTGCGGGGAGCGGCTCCCCACGGCGGGTGCTGCCAGTGGCATTGAGAGCTGCTGTGCTGGTCGGGGCATTCAATAAGGCCCACACAGGCCCAGGCCATATGTGCTCTTCATGGTGGGACTGTGGGGTTGAGGGGGGAGGAGCAGGGGAGCAGGAGTGGTGGGGGGATTACCATCAAGGAATGTGGTGTTTTGTTTGAGCACTTCATACTCTCACTGTTGGGTCTATTTTATCCCATTTCACCACCATGAGCAAGTACTCCAAAAAGAAAGAGGGTAATGACAATGGTGCTGTGCAGGACCCTCACCATGCTATCTTGGCAGATGGGGCCCTTGTGACGGATCACTCTCCCGGAAGCCACCATGGGACTACATTGGCTACCATACTACAGGCCACTGCAGCCTCCCGAGAAACCCTAGAACTGAAAATCAATGCCATGGTGACTGATCTGGGACTGTTAAGGGATGACCATAGAAGACTAGCAGAGAGGGTCACCACCAGGGAACGAACTATGGATGATATATCTCCTGAGATGTCAACCATATGTGAGCTTATGTTAACAATGAAGGTTAGAATGAGGACTCTAATAGCCTGAGAATAGAGCCAGGAGAAGCAACATTCAGATCATTGGGCTACGAGAGTACATTGAAGGCCCAAGAGCTAACATGACCTGCTTCCAGGAGCAGTGGCTCCGGGATAACGTGGCCCGGAAGAACTTTCCCCATTCTACGTGCTTGAACGCACTCACCGAGCGCCAGCAAGGCCTCCATTGCCTGGATTGGGCCCCCAACCAGTAGTTGCTAACCTTTTACATTTTAAAGACCGGTACCCCATCCTCGCCCAGGCATGCCTCAAGGGGGATATCATGGTGGAAAATCACAGAGTGATGATCTTTCCTGACTTTACTAGGGGAGTTAAAAAACAATGGGCCTCATTTACTGACACTAAGAAGCAACTCAGAATCCTTGGGATAACGTATGCCATGCTTTTCCAGAACAGACTCCGATTCACGCACAGCGAAAAAGTGCACTTCTTCACCTCTCCCCCCCAAATATGGGATTGGATTGAGACCCTTCCTCGACAAACTGACTAAGAAACCATCGACCCCCGGAAGAAATCAAAGAAACGGCCAAGGAAGAATGCATGGCGGGGAGATGGAGCCTTCCCCTCCTATTCCCAGGCACCGCAGGAGCCAGAGGGCCGTAGAAATAGTTGCAGCTCTTGGTGGAGCTGGCTCTGGCTCCAGAAGACGAGGAAATTAGAGGCACTGACTCTGACCATGCACCGGTCTCTTCTCTTAATTCTGAAGACTCTCTCCCACTCGTAACACCTGGCACATCCAATGAAATTATATAACCTCGCTGTATTCGTAGGAAGGATGGTAATGTATACTTGACATGACCTGATGACCTAATAATGTGTAATTCATGCTTACAGAGGGCTAGCAGGCAGGGATTGAACTATGTTACTCTGAAATAAATAGCCTAACTGCATCCGAAAGGTGGTTGGTAATGTATACTTGGCATGATTGATGCCCTACCAAATGTGTAATTCATGCTTACGGGGAGCTTATGGGCAGGAATGGAATTATGTTATTCTACCAGAAGTTCGGATGGCATGATGTGGAGCCAGGAGGCGCTTGGTTAGGCGCACCCCTCCCACTTTAATGTTGTGCATATTGTGTGTGCGCGAATGTTGAATGTTTGTTTTCTGGTTTGGATGGGGAGTTTATCTCCTCTTGCCTTGGGTTGTGGAGTTGGGTTGTTATTGTTGTTCAGGGTAATCTATATAGGCTTACCTTCACCAGCTTAGTATAACCCCCACATACGTTGCCTGTCAATTTGGCCCTATGCAAGTTCTAGGTTCACCGGACCAGCATCCTGCTTCACCCCTTAGACACCTTGACATGGCATCCCCCTTGACCTACAACTTTGTGAGGTAGAACACCAGGGGGCTTAACAGCATGACGAAACGATATAAAATCTATTCATACCTGAAGAGTGGAGGAGTCCATGTGGCCCTGTTACAGGAAACTCACCTCACAGCCCCCTGAAAGAGATGCCATACGGAAGAGGTGGCGAGGCGAGATCTATGTAACGACAAACTCAGCCTTTACCAGAGGAGACCTAGTGTGGATTTGCCAACGGGTTCCATTTGAAATGACTATGGAATTAATAGACCTGAATGGCTGTTATGTCCTCGTATCGGGCTGCCTCGCAGTCCAAGATCTGACCATCGTTGAGATTTACGCCCCCAATTCTGACGAGAGTGGGTTCCTCAATGAATTGTCCCAAGTACTAGCCCTTATTATGACACAGAATATATTACTAGGTGGAGACTATAACTGTGATTCTGGCCCGCTTCTTGACAGCTCGCATCCTTCACTGGTGGACTCTGCTGTGGTGCACCTTGCGAGAACTTACCAGAATTGGCAGCAACAGTGGGTCCTTTTAGACTCCTGGAGGCAGCTACATCCGGATGATAGGGTCTATTCTTTTCATTCTGGAATGCACAAATTGCATGTCCAAGAATGCATAGGACCGTCCGCAATGTATAATATCTTTGTCGCACGGTCTCGGACCATGACCCACTATAGATTTCACTGGACTGACAGAGGGAGCGCCCCTGCATCCCAGATTGGCGCCTACGCATCAAATCCTTAGATGACCCTGTCTTTCGACAGTCCATTGGAGTGGCCATCTGGAACTACTTTCTAGATAATGCAGCCTCCACCACCTCGCCCCTGATAGAATGGGATGCCTTTAAAGCAGTGATCAGAGGGAGGTGCATAACCGAAACAGTATGGGTCAGACGTACCCTAGTGACTGAAGTAGGGATGCAGGAAGGTGCACTGAGAGCCCTAGAGTTTGCTAGGCCAGCGATACAGGGCTGAAACAGCAACTCCTAGAAGCTAGGGAACAGATGACGGTCTATACAGAAAAGCTTAGGTGCACCTATGATACGAGCGCACGTAAAATGAGATAAGGCAAGAACACTACTGGCGTGGCTAGTGAATCCCGCGTCCCATAGTTCAGTAATTCTAGAAGTGGAATCTGCGACTGGGGAGCACCTCTATGGCCAGACTGCTGTTAATGCCAGGTTTGACGATTATTACACCTCCCTATATGCACCCCCCTGGAGTTGCCCCCCAAATTTCAACTGAGTTCATTGGGGCAATAGGACGCAACAGACCTGGGAGGCCCTTTACCATACAAGAGGTGCGAATGGCCGTCAAGGCAATGGCCTGAGGCAAAGTACCTGGGGCAGATGGCCAGCCAGTGAAGTACTACATGGCGTACGTGGAGGATCTCGTGCCGAAAGTGATGGATCTATACACGGATGCCCTTGAGGCGGGGCACTTGCCTCTTACCACCAATGAGGCACTTGTAGCCCCTTTATTGCACCCGGGCCGCCTTCCTGAGGATGTTCGTGCATTCCATCCCCTATTAATGCTCAATATGGACTACAAGATTCTTAGCAGGATACTTGCCTCTTGCCTCTTACCCTTCATGCCCAAATTGATCCACCCCAACCAGACCGGTTGTATTCCTGGGTGCAACACTGCCATTAATATAAGATGGCTTCTTTCCCTCCTGGGATCCCCCTTCCTGGACAATGATGGAGCAGTCATAGTAGCAATTGATATCGAAATGGCTTTTGATGGGATTATCTTTACCAAGTCATGTTTAAACTAGGCCTGGGTCCCGGATTCAGCCGATGGGCAAAGCTCCTCTACGCAGCACCTACAGTGCGAGTCAGGACTGGAAGGGTAATTTTTAACTCTTATGTGGTGGGGAGGGGGACCAGACAGGGTTGCCCCCTCTCTGCCCCCTCTCTCCATTACTGTTTGCTGAGGCAGTCGAATCCTTGGCCAGTGGAGCGCGATATGGTGAATACTACCATGGATTGGAGTGTTGGGGCATCTCCCACAGGATCGGGCCTGTACGCAAATGATATATTCCTATTACTCTGCGACATGGGGGATGACCAACCGGGGGCCATATCTCTCCTGTAGCACTTCGGAGTCACATCGGGCCTCTGTATCAACTGTCAGAAATCCCACCTTTTCCCTGTGTGCCAGGGAGTGCCCCAACCCCGAGACCTGTGTGGTCTCACTGGGAGGCAACTTATCTGAAATATCTAGGGGTCAAAATTTATCATAACCCCGCGACCTCCTAGGGGACAATGTTGGAGCAGCCATTAGAGTGCTCCAAACCAATGTTGACTTCTGGAAAACCCTCCTGCTATCGGTAGCAGGCCGAATTGCAGTGCGAAAATGATGGTGCTGCCACGTCTGTCATATTTCTTCTCTACCCTGCCAGGCTATATCCCCGCTCAATGTTCCGGGAAATGGACTTATTATTTGAACTTACTTGGGGGCCTGGCAGATGTAGAGTGGCATTGGCCAAACTCCGGCTCCCAACCCAGGACAGGGATCTTGCGGTTCCTGCTTTAGAGGCCTGCTACTTGGACGCACAACTCCAGAGGTTTAACCAATGGATTAACCTGCGTGTTCTCCCTGACGGAGATATTTCTAATGGAACCCCAACTTTCAGAACTTTGTTTCAGATCTTTTTGGCTCCCAATGGTCCCCTTCCGAGTGGGCCCATGGACCTTCGGGTCATAAGACGCTGCTGGTAGCGCAGCCTGCAGCGCACTTGGACCAGCTCACCTTACTTTCCAGATCTCCCATTGAGGAGTTTATTATTAGTGCCCGGAGGTAGGGCCCTATGAGGACTAACAGAATGGTCTGCACATGGCATTCCCCAAGTGGGAAATCTGTATAGGGATGGGGAACTACTGCCATTTGGGAATCTCACGGAGACGTTCGGGCTACTGTGGGGACAGTTTCTACTACATAGGGCGGCAGTGGTGGTAACGATTCGGAGCCACTGGGAACAGGGCACACTGCTCACTAATGTCGACAGGTGCTATGCACTAAGACCTGCAGATTCAAAGCAGTAACTTTACTGTACCAGGCCCTGCACGCGGTCCTGTTAACCCCTCTGGAGGACTTGCACCTGAAATGGGAAGAGGAAGTTGTTCTCCCTATAGCAGAGGCACAGTGGGCCTCTATTCTTTCCAATGTATACACAATCTTGAGAAATGCTAAATTTAAATTGATCAATTTCTATGTTCTACATAGGGTGTACCTCACCCCAACTAAAATTATTAGAACTTTTGGGGCAACTGAAGCCTATTATCCTAGGTGCAGAGAACAAGGTGTGGAACTACTTCACACTATATGGTCCTGCCCTGCCCTGTTGGAGTTCTGGGAGGGAGTAATTGACTTTACCAACACGGTCACCAGCAGGAGGAACCCTTGCACCCCTTTGGCATGTCTGTTAGGTGGATTCCCACGCCCTAGCAAGCACAAAATAACCACTAAATTTGTTGATCTGGCCCCGATATTGGCGAAGCAGGAAATTACATCCCACTGGAAGGCGCCCAGGGGTCCCCGACAGAACAAATGGAGGGAGACTTTGGTCCTGGGGGTGGGTCTTGAGGCTGCACAGCTGTTTCAGGAGGCAAAGAGGGGCGGGGCTCCATCGATAAGGCCCGGGCCTGGGACCATTTGGTACATTGCCTTAAAGAGCCTGGGGAAGACACCCCTGACAGTCCCCTCGTGAATCTGAGGTTGAAAAAATCCTGAATTCTTAGATCATTAGTTGAGGGGTGCTGGGTGGTTGACGATGTTCCCGCGGGGTGGGGTTAATGAAGGATTCCCTGTAGAGAACGTTAGGCGGAGGTATGGGTTGAGTTGGGAGGAAGGGGGGTTGTTTGGGTGATTGCTTGTTACCAGAAGTGCAGGTCAGAATGCAGATTATTCCTTTGTACTGTTGCATGAATACTATATACACTGAACTGTAGACAATCAAATGTCGATAAAGTGCTATGGATGCCAAATATTATTTGATACTTGTCTGACCTGTACTTCTACTGATAGTTTACATGTTGAACTTAATAAAAATCTGTTTAAAAAAAGTGGAAGTGTAAACGTGAATAAAGAATACATGATTCATGTTTAAACTGAACATTAGTGCAGATGCATATAAATCTCTAAGTTCTACAGTGAATACATTTCAGTAATGCGTTTAAATGTTTAACACACTGTGGTCACTCAATAGACCTTACAGACGGAACTAAATATTCTCACTAGTAAATTAAGTAAAGGGTCTTTAATATAATCAAACCCTTAGATAGTCTTTGCTACAATCTCTATTGCTAGTCATTGGGTTTTTTATAAGCTTCCCCAAAACAATGTCCTTCCCACTTCAGGTCGTGGGGAGAGCGTCATCTCAGAAATACTCCAGTCTCGTCTTGTTTCAACTCCTGGTCCCGTCAGGAAGTTTCCGTCCCTTGGAGTAAGAAAACAAACACAACAACAAAAATATGTCAGTGCTAGTGGGCGAACAGCCAGTAACCTAACTTCCCGTCACTGTGCCATCACCAGTTGTGAAAGGGGAGGGTTTGTGTGGGTGTACAGCCTTCCCGACTCCCCGCCAACTCCCGAGTGAAAGGAAACGAAAGAACGGAACTTGCCTGAAGCCAAGGTCCTCCTGGCTGGGGGTGTCGCAGCGTCCTCTACCTCCTCAGGGCGGCTGAATATACGAGCATTGCCTCTAGGCTGCGTCTCAGCGTTTTCCTCGGTTCATTCTTCTTGTCCTTCCTCCTGTTCCCCTCCTTGGACCGTTGTCGGTAGGGTCTCTCCCGTCTCGTGGACACTCTCAATTCATCCTTCCTCCTCTCTCTTTCCGATACCGCCCTCTCCGTCTCCTTCCTTTCGCCAGCTATCACCAACCCCTTTAGGATAGGGTCCTCTGATGTCTCCGCTATTCTCTTCCTGGTGCCTGGTATGTCGCCTTCCATCCCTTGAGGGAGTTTTGTGGGAGCCATCTTGAAATTCCTGGTCGTATGGGGATGCTGTGTTACACATGTTAATAAAATTAAGGCACACAATGAAAATAATGTCAGGTGCACGCATATAATTGCATTTCTGTGACATTTAAGGGTGGAGTCTAAATTACGCTGCTCCACCTTCCCATATCAAAGTGAGGGACGCAAAGTGCCTTTTTTGCACCATGTACTTTTTTTATTTATAATATTAGCCCATGATCTAAAATTGTATCATTGTGCAAACACCCTTTTTTATATAGTCTAAGGAAGACTTACTCTAGGAGTCTGGAATGTTCCTACTCTTGTCTGCCTTTCATCACCTAGCCTTCCCTCCCGACCTAACTAGGGATGCTTAACTAAATAAAAACAAACACTGGCAAAGACAATGACTGGCGTTGGCTGCCAGACCATAGGCTTTACCAAAGCTAATTTTGCTTTGCAATGCCTTTTGTAAAACTTTAATGTCGGGGATCTGCAGGGCCCCGACCAATATATATAAAAAAATAACTAAAAGTAATGTTTTTTTGGTCTCATGAAGCACAGATTGTCTGAAAGGACCTACTTTGTGTGTGGAGGTGCTCCTGATGAAAGAGCAGAACACGTTCACACACAGTGAAGTTAGCCAAAAGCTGAAGTGGCCGAACCATTACCCCATGCTGTGTGTTGTATGCTGTATGTTGTGGTGAGCAGAAAAAATATGTGAATAACACAAGTACAGAACAATGGATGAAGAGGGCTGGCTTAAAGCCTAATATATTTGTATATTATTTACATATAATTTAAGTAATGTTAAAAAAGTCTTGGTTACCGTCAGCCATAAAAATTGCATCTGTCACAGAGCAAGGTTGCACTTGATACCGTGACAGATGGAGTCTGCAAATAAAAGTGCTCTACAGATGGGTCCTAGCAAAATCCTATTTGCAAAACAGCTTTCAGGATTCATGCTCATGGGCTAAAATGGCAATTTAACTCTCTTGTAATTTCGGTTTGCTCTGCCACGTAATTAAAGTTGGATCCCGAGTTCAGGGGAATAAATCATGTATTCTCTCGCTCCGCGCATTTACATACGGCATAAATTAGAAGCTGTTAGGCAGTTGGCGTGCTTATTTATAGCGCCTTTCCATAATACAGTGCCGCAGTCTCGCAAACATAACACCACGTTACACAGTGAGAACCAGAAACCTTGACACTTTTTCTTCGCATCCTGCCCTTCTGCCAGTCTGATACTGCGCAGCTGCAGCAAACAGAAAAGGACAAATGACTGCAGATTTATTGATGGGCTGCCGTGAGTCAAGATTCTGCTTAGAAACACTTAGTACCACCATATTACCAAAGCAGGTTCCTGGATGTTAATATCTTGCAAGAACGCGTGTGTAGATTCATCGTGTGGCATTATGTTGTGAAGGTGATGTTAGTGCTTGATTTGTGAAAGAATAAGTGCTAAGGCCCAAAGTTTTGCTCAGAAGCCCACGGCGGTGGCTATTGAAGGTCGCGGTGCCAAATACAGAGGCTGGGCAGTCTTGATTCCATCTCATACCTCTTTAATCCACTACCAGTAACTCCCTGCCTCTTACTCTTGAAGGTTATTTTTCATCCCTGGCCCCATATTACAAAAAGTGCCCTGGTGGCACCATGGGTGTGTGCCCACTTTGTGCAGCCCCAGGACACTTTGGTATCACAGAAGGGGCTGCAGACCCTTGTGCGGCCAGTCCTGTAATACTGATCATGCAGGCTCATCACATGTAGCACTAGAGCTGTTGTGAGAGAAATTTCCCTCATTTGCACGGGGACATGGCCACATGCAAATGAGGGAATCACTTTGCCTCTGCGCCCGCAAAGTATTACCGACGCAGGTGCAGAGGCAACTATGCCCTTAAGAGGCACACAGAAAGAGCACCATAAAAAGGTGGTGTACTGCCAGTGCGCCCCCTGAGGGCAGCGCTCTCGAGGAGTGAAAGGGGGTCCCATTTGCCCCCAGACATCCCCCTGCAGCCGGGTGTAGTCACTCAGTTCATCCGCCTGCAACGAGATCTCTATAATCCCTCTTGAAAGTGCAGGTAGGTGCTGCCTGCACAGTGAAACACAGAGCAGCTTTTAAACAGCTGCTCCGTATTTCACTTGAATGAGCTGCCCCAAGTGCAGCGCAAGTTCGCGGCTGCCCTGGGGGCAGCACATTCTTCCTAAAAAAATTAGGGAGCATTTTCCCTGTTTGTGGCTGGCGCACCTGTTTAAAAGTGCGCTGTGGGGCAAACATTGAAAATGCACCCTTTAAGTGATACTGGCCCAGGTTTCTCACTTTGTCACTGTTTTTTGTATTTCTCTTCTTCCTTCTTTCCCCTTGTGTGCTTCTCTCTTTCTTGATCTGTGTCAAGGTCTGATGAGCTAAAATAGGTGTTGGTCTCCAAAAATGGGTGCTTCTAACCAGGGCCGCATGAACAGCATTATAGGCCTCGGGGCAAAGCAGTGCACTGGGCCCTGCCTACACAACCACTCACAGGAATTAAAATGTTTAATGGAAAATTAGTGTAAAATTATGCTCTGCATGGGGCCCTCGGGCAACTGCCAAGCATGCCCATGCGTTAAGACGGCATTGCCTCTAACCACAGGCTCAAAATTAAGCCTTGGGTGATGTGTTCTGTTTGTTTTTGTTTTTTTACGGTTGTGTTATTGTGCAGTATTTTTGAAAACTGATTTTGTGTTGTACTGTGGTTGCCGTGTTATGTCCTGACTGTTGTTTTGTGCTCTGTTGTATGATGCCTTATGTTGCTTTGTCTATGTTATTGTATAATATTCTGTTGTTTACTTTTACTATGTCAACCAATGCTGCTACATTTCCAGCCAAAAGCAACACATGCCTTTAAAGTTCTTGTAACAAGCAACCATTTAACACTGTCGTAGGTCAGAAAATCGCACTGCTCCAGCTCTTCAACTAGATAAGACACCAGGGGACCAGATCACAAAACATGTTTGACTGGCTCCAGTTCATGCCCTTAGTGATAAGTAAGGCAGTGCATGCTCCAAACGCAGTTTCCCACTATGTTATGAAAGCAAGAATCTGGAGATAGTAATATGCGACAAGAACATTTGGGCACATTTTCTGTAGGGATTATTAGTGGGGATGTATTGTTCTGTTGTTTTTATGCTGCATTATTACAATGTGAATTTTCTCTGTTGTACTGTGGTTGTTGTGTTGTTATTTGGTTTGAATTTTTTTGTTGCAATATGACGCATTTTCTTTTAATTGTGTTGTTATGTTGCTTTATGCATATTATTATGCAATGTTATGTTTCCTTTAGGCATGCTGACAAATGTTGCAACGTTTCCATCCAAAAGCAGCACATGCCTTCAAAGTTCTTGTGACAAGCAACTATGTACCTCTGTTTTATTGGATAAAATAGTGCTTTAAATATTTAAGACATCAGTCAACCCAAACCTGGGGCAAAGACTGGGTTTTAACATTGCGCTCCCAGTGCTCACTTTATGGTAGATGGCCCCGTTAGCCCAAACCAGTGGCTGAGACACACCACAGATTAGCTCTTACAGTCATCACTTTACTCGATACAGCCCCTTGTCTCTAGATCACTATGAAATAGGCAATCACGTGGAATACTGACCCATTTCCTGGAGGAGTGAAAGGTAACATGTAATTTCGTCCATGGCTCCCCATATGCTTGCATTGATCCAGACTGCCTGGTCATCTTAGTACTATGGGCATGCAAAGTTTTGAAGAGTGTCCCACATTTTTGCATATTTTATAATAAAACTGTGCCAAAGTGTGACAATGGCAATGTTTTTTCCTCCAAAAAGGCATAGAATAAGGGGCACTTGTGAGAGCAGGAAACATTGATCCATCACTCTGCAGCCAACCATTGGTGTTTATCTGTCACCGGTATTCCCACGGTAAAGGTTGGGACTTCTAGTACCGGGGAATTATTGATCTGTGACCATGGAGTAGCAGCGTTTTACAGTCTCTTGCTCATGTCTGAATATAATGCAAGCAGAACCCCCCACTGGCTGCTGGCACCCAATATCACAATTCCAATGATGGGGCAGTCAGCTGCAGAGATTGACCAGCTAGAAGAAAAACTGCCCCCACATTTGCAAAGGGTGAAGTCTTCAAGACTTCATGGGTGAAATTATAACTGTGCATACCCCTGCTAAGAAACTGACCTGAAATAGTGTGTCACACAAACTTTATTGTTATC
The DNA here is from genome assembly GCA_963921515.1 of Calotriton arnoldi. Taxonomy (NCBI): domain Eukaryota; kingdom Metazoa; phylum Chordata; class Amphibia; order Caudata; family Salamandridae; genus Calotriton; species Calotriton arnoldi. The sequence continues at coordinate 712,644 of CAWUFW010000873.1, read as the reverse complement.
AGCATAAAAGCCTTACAATACATACATCAATTTTCATAAAAACAACAAAATAGCCCTTAAAATATTTCACACAATAAAGACACCACAAACACAACACTACAGAATACATAAAAAAACACGATACCATTTACACTGTACTATGACCCACTACTGATTGTGGTAGAGTAACTTTTTAGACTCCTGTTACCTGACCATGTCATGGAGGTGGGCAGTCTGGCCCCCCTCACAAAGCCCATGGTTGCATAGTAGGAAATTTAAACCCGTTGGAATGCTGCTACTTTTGAAGCTTTTATGGATATACAAAGGTTACCAGGAGTACTCCAAGACATTCTGAACAGTCATAGAATTCCTGAGTAGGATTAATATTAACTCATGCAGAATTTTAACTCAGTGAAAAAATTACATGAGAAAATGTGACAGAAAGGTGCTTTTGCGCATGTTATTTTTTTCTCCTTTATGATACCCTTTCCCTTGATCCCCATTAACTATGTGGCGGCTTACTTCCCTTTTCCGCCCTAGAAATACCTTTTACTGGAGCAACTTTGCATGTGTGTCTTGGTTAGGACACAAGCTTCCAGGGGCATTTGAAAAATGTATAAACTTACCAGTTTCTGAGTGTTCAAACTACTTTTGTTGGCTACCATACCCATAAATACCCAGACTTCTGTCTCTTTCTTAGCCTTGTAAATACAGCTGGCCAATAATACTGTATTAGAGCACCTTACGAAGGTAAAATTCCACTATTTGTCAGTCTGTTAGAACGAATTGGAATTTTAATTTTGTGAAATGCTTGTTTTGTGCACTGATAGAGCAGGGTTTTCGCGAAATAAAACCTGCTCGAATTGAACCCTCAGTAACATTTACTAACAGTGTGCGGTGAAAAACTAATGTGGAAAAGAGCCTAACATGAGGGAAAATGCTACTGCGCAAGCGCGTACTAAAGCACTGAAGTAGGCCGCAAATGCTTCTTGACAAGCGAAAAATAAAAGGACTAATGCTGCTTTTGTGCACATTAATAACGTTTGCTAGGAAAAAATAATATTGACCTGGGTTGCGCATGGATAGATGCAACATGGGGTGGATGCGTAAAGAAAAGCATTATAAGTGATTAATAATTCCTGTGTTTGTTTTTCATAGAAGCATGGTTTTCTGTTCTGCGGGAAAACACAGGGTTAATGAATATAAAATAAATTCTGCAAAATAGAACTGAGCAAGACGGTGAAAGTAGAAGACAAGTGTCCTTCGCAAGTCCTGTGTGCCTGCCAAGAGACAGCTGAAAGAAACAAAATTTTCCTTGAGTGAAAGAACATTTCCTCTTCGTGCGGCACAAACGGATAAATGTGACACATAATTTGCTACATGACTGGGATAGAGGAAACAAATGCTATGACAGAGGCTCAAATTTGTATTTCCTGGAGTGGAAGTAGATATGCAGAATAAATAAACAATAAGACATTGAGTGAGATGGACATGATGAGAGTGGTGTGATAGTACACCCCCTTCCTTAACCAATCATGTGTAGAGAAATCCTCTGTTCTGACACAAATGTGGGTTGGACATTTGGGTTTTAGGGTATAATTGAGGTTCCTGGTGGGAGGGGTTGGGCTTTTTGTTGGAGGCTTTGTTGGTGGTTAGTTGGTGGCTTGCTTTCCTACCTGCGTGAGGAGAGGCCTTCTTTGCTGTCTCCTATTCTTGAGCTGGCTGTTCCTGTCCGCTGATTCCTGACTTAAACTTTGCCTCTTCAACTCTTCTTGAGGGGCCTTTCTGCTCTCATGGCCAGGGAGTAGATTTCCTATTCAATTGGGTTAGTATAGACAGAAAACTGAATTTGCATAATCAATTGCAAATGTATTTTGTCTCTGAACCTTTTGTCTCTTCGCCTTTACACTCCTTTATGCACTGACAAGTTGAGATGTATTTTTATCACTATTTCTCTGATATTGTTGCTCTGTGATGATCTATGATTTGTACTGTATGTTGGTATTGATAAGCATGTATTTCACAATATTTAGATAAAGATTATAAATATACAAGTGTGTCTGTCTTTATTAGAGATGTTTTACTAGTTTATGAGTATTCTAGAAACAAGTATTGGTTTGCCAAACCCTGTCAACTATATAAAGATCGCATCGCCACAATTGGTATAATAGAAATGAAGACACAAATTGGATTTTGGTAATTTTGGTAATTTGTTTGGTAATTCACTAACCCAGCTTGAAGGGGCTTGTGGGTAATGAAATTGGGCCTGGTCTGTGGAATATTATTAGTCCCAGATCGCTGGATCAGTTTTGGTAGCAGACGATGGTTTATATTGATTATTTTGGCAAATTAATGGTTGAATTATTGATTTTGGTTACTAATATGAAAAGTTAGCGTCTTTGTTATATGTAGTCTGGAAGTACGGGTACGGAGTTGCCTAAGATCCCAAGATGTTGATTTAGCCTCAGGGGCAGAGGAAGAGTGTGGAAAAGTATCACACTGCAGAAGTACTTTGTCTGTTGTTGTAATATCGAACAGTGAAAGGCTGTTGATATTATTCTAAGGGACCTATTCTAAAGTATGTAAGTAAGTTGGATGTTATAGTGAAGTCCTCTTCCGAAACTTTAGAAAGTACACCTAAAGGAGTACCAAGACCTAACTTCGCTTGACTGCTTTTGTGGAAAGTCCTCTTCCGAAACTTTAGGAAACCCACCTAAAGGAGTACCAAGACCTCCTTTCACTTGATTGAGAGTAGGGTGACGCTGGTCGTTATTCTGCTGGTTGTAAAAGATTCTCTTGAACGACTGAACTATCTTTTATTTAGTGGAACAGACAAAGTAGCAGCGTTTTGTGTCGTTTCTAATAAGAATTTATTTAGAAAGACTTTGTAGAACATTGCCGTATTATTTTGTAAAGGGAGGGTCAGTCGCAGGAGTTATACTGATGTCACAAAAAGCTGCACTGGCATTGGTCAGACAGCAGGCATGTATTGTGCTGTGATTGGTTGGTTGGTGTGAGTCGCGCTGGTATTGGACGAATGCGAGCGAATAAGGTGAGCGGAATTACGGAAGGATTTCCTTGATTTCTAAAGTATTTAGCGAAAAGAGAGATTTGAAAATGAAGTTGATAAGGATGATACACGATTTGTTTAAAAAAGACAAGCCAATAGTTACTAGAGAGGGAATTCCTGTACCTCTTTCAAGATCGCCTGCTTCTTTTATGATGTTAGAGCGTGGATATCATACGTGTACATGGTTAGAGAATTGGGTGAGTTATACGGAGGATGATGGAGTTTTAGCTTTCCCAGAGCATGGTACTTTCAATGTAAAGGTTTTCGAAAATTTGAGAAGACGAATGAATTAGTTAAAACCAAATCCTAGACCTATGCAGTTTGAGGCACTTGAGGAATGGGAACATGAGGCGTACAGAAGGGAGAGAGATAGGAATGGGATGAAATATAGGAATACAATGAGATGGTATTCAGAAGCTAAATGGGATGCTCAGATGAAAAGGTGGAGGAGAGATGTAATCATAGATGGATTATATCCAGTAATGGTTGCTGAGGGACAAGCTAGTGGAAAGTGCAAGGAGAAAAAGAATAATGTAGAAACTTCAGAACTAGATACAGATCTGAATGAAATTGATGATGAGTTATTAGATGAGATGCTATTGAAGAGACCTCCACCACATCAGGAGAGTCCGGATGGGATTACTCCAAGTGCACCATTAATTGAGATAGAAGTTTCACAAGCTCCACAAGTTCCACAGGTACCACAAGCTTCACAAGTTCCATTAGTTTTACAGTCTTCATCAGCTACTCGAGTCTCACAGAAGAGAGATATCAAAATGCTTAATAGAGCAAAGGAAGAATTGACTCAGAAAATTAGTCAGATGAGTTTAAATGCAGAAGTGTTATCAGTTCCGGTAACAATTGGTCCTATAGTTCCATTGTATAGTGAGGGTCAAAGCATTTCGAGAGTGCATGCATTGACAGTTCCAGTGAATAGTGCTAGGGATGTTAGTGGACCAGAATTAAATGAGATGAGTACGTCACTGATTGATATTCCAGCAAATGGAAATGTGACTGAAACGCCAAAAAGGAATGTACAGATCGATCCTAGAAAATTAATACCAAATGTGAGAGAAACGACTTCAGTATCAGGGAGTTCAGTGGGACCTTCGCCAGAAGAGTTGGATGATTGGATTAGGGGAATGGCACCTAGTAAATCCAAACAGAATATAGGTAGGTTAAGAGTAGATCTGGAAGAAATGATTATTGGTACAATAAGTCCGGAGAGATTGAGTAAATATCAGGATGATGAGTTGTTATTTTTGTGTAAGAATACTACATTGAAAGCTAGAAGTTGGCAGAAGCAGCACAAGAATATTGAGTGGATATTGAAAAATCAAAAGCTTTACAAAAGACATATAGGTTGGATTTTAGTGACAAGGATCTGGAGAGCTTGAATGCATCTGGTAAACAATTGCAAATAAAAGAGTTGATTAATACTCTGAAAAAATGGGGTGATTTGGAACGATGGAAAGGTAGATGGGCGAGAAAGAAAGAAGAAGCGCTTGCAAGTAAAGGTGTGACTGCATCTTCTTTGCTTCCGTTAAAAGAGGCAGAACCTGATGAAATGATATATCCAATGAGAGAAGTTCCGGGTGGTGGATATGTTCATATTCCTTGGTCAAGACAGGACATATTGTCTTTTACGAATGATTTCCCAAGGTTGAGAGAAAAGGCTGTCGAGTGGTATAAATAGGTAGAGAGGTTTGTAAAGGTCTCAAAGGTCTTGTTGAAAGATTTGGATGGTTTGTTTGATATTGTAGTTCCAGCTGATTTATGAGTGTAAGATTGCAATTGATTGGCCGAAAGAGGAATATCCTAGAGATGTTAAAACTGGAGCGCCTTCAGAAGAGGTGATGAAGAAATATAATCAAGTGATTACTTATTTGAAGAGTAAGATTTCCCCAAAGTAAACAGATTGGTTTAAGATTGACAGGACGACACAGGAATCAAAAGAAACAGTACATGCCTACTACAAGAGACCTTTACAGGTGTTTAAACAGTATAGTGGTTTTGAAAGCATAACTGACAAAGATATGGGACATTTTGTGTATAAATTTGTGTTTGGATTGAAACCTGAAATTAGTAATATGATTCAGCAGCATTTGATTTGTTGGTAGAACAAGACAGTGGATGAGATACTGAGGTATGCAAAGTATTGTAGTGATGATATTCAATCTAGGCATAAGAAATTGAAAGAGAAAATGATGTGGGCGCAAGTGAAAGCGGCACAGCAGAAAAATTGTAATTTTGTTGATTTTTCTCAAACAGGTTTTCAAATGAAAGGGCAGAATCAGAATTTTTAAAATGGTCAGGTACCTGGTTTGAGTGTTGTACCGAATGCTGGTGTTCAAGTGCAATTACCAGGAAAGGGTAGAGGTAGAAATAATAAGGAAGAGATGAAGTGGAAATTCCCTTGTCATGCGTGCGGCAGGTTAGGACATTGGAAGAACGAGTGTAAGTTCTTGTTAGAAAATAATGGGATGGTTCAAAATTTTAATCCACAGATGCAGAATGAGGTGGTTGTGAATCAACAACAGCTGCAACAGCAACAGGTAGTTACACCACAGGTACAACAGGTACAAGTGCCTCAAGCTCCTATGCCAGATAATGTGAATGCTCAGGTACAGAGATACAGTGCGAATGCTGGATTTCATACGAATGAACAAATTGGTAAGAAACAAAATGGACAGATGGTTTCGCAATATTGGTTGCAGTGTCCTGAGAGTGATTCAGATTCATCTCAATGACGGTGCCTGAGAGGGGAGGAAGAGTGCATGCTTGCCACATCTCTAGAGGTAGATCAATCAGGTCCTTTTGTGGATGGGAAAGTGGAAGGTAATGATATTACATTCCTCGTGGACACTGGTGCTACCCGTTCTACTGTGAGAGCAGCAGAAATTCCAAACCTGCCCCTCTCGGGAGTAACAATCCAAGTCGTAGGAGTTACAAATAAGTATATTAGAACTCCAGTGACCAAACCAATGGAGGTTCATATTGGAGAATTTAGAGATTTGCATCGGTTTGTGGTGTGCGATACGAGTCCAGTGAACCTTTTAGGTAGGGACTTGTTGTGCAAGATGAATTGTACCATCTATTGTACACCAGATGGTATTGCTTTTCAAACACCAGATGAGGATGTTGCTTTCAAAGTGATGTTAGCAAGGCAAGAGACAGAAGTGAATGATTTGTATCCTTTATTTACAGCGAAGGATTTGCCTGTTGAATTGAGAGATACTGTGACGACTGATGTGTGGGATTTTTCAGGGAAAGACATCGGATTGATGAAGGGTGTTGATCCAATTCAAATTTTGGTCAAACAAGGTGCAGAATTTCCTATAACACCACAGTATAAAATGAGTCCTGAGACCATTGCGGGAGTTACTCCTGTAATTGAGCAAATGATTCAACAAGGTATTCTGAGAGAGATACTAGGGAGTCCTTGTAATTCACCTATTATGGGAATTAAAAAACCAAGTGGCAAGTATAGAATTGTGCAAGATTTGTGAAAAATTAATAAGATTGTAGTACCTTGTTGTCTGATAGTGCCAGACCCAGCAGTAATTCTTTACCAAATTCACTGTGACGCGGAATGGCTCACAGTGATTGATTTGTGCCAAGCCTTTTTCTCAATACCCTTGCATCAGGATAGCCAATATCTTTTCGCTTTCCGGTTCAGAGACCGTGTTTTGGCATGGTGCCGAGTTCCTCAAGGGTATACAGAGAGTTCTTCAATTTTCAATCAGATTTTTAAAAAGTGTCTGGATTCATTATTTATGCTAGAAGACTCAGTATTGGTGCAATACATCGATGATCTATTGGTGGCATCAAAGACTCGAGAAGCATGTGTGACAGATACAATTGCTCTACTGAACCATTTGGCAGTAGGTGGGCATAAAGTGTCACCAGCAAAATTGCAGTTTTGCCAGAAAGAAGTTCAATATTTGGGACACAAAATTGAGAAAGGAGTCAGGAAAGTATCACAAGATCGAATTGCTGTGATCTTGCAAATTGGTCCTCCCAGAACACAGAAAGAAGTTCGAATGTTTCTGGGCATGGTTGGATACTGCAGACAGTGGATCAGTGGTTTTACACTGATAGCCAAGCCATTACAGAGATTGACTCACAAAGATGTATTCGATCCAATCAAACTGGATGAAGAAAGCATGAAGGCTTTTGTTGAGTTGTGTGATAGTCTTTGTCGAGCACCTGCATTGGGAACACCAGATTATTCTAAAGATTTTGCATTATTCTGTTGTGAGAAGGATGGATGTGCAGTTTCAGTTTTGACGCAGACACATGGAATGGCGCGTCATCCAGTGGCATATTTTTCTGCTACATTGGACTCAGTGGCTGCAGCGTTGCCAGGTTGTTTGAAAGCAATGGCTGCAACATGTGTGAGTCTAGAGCAGAGTGAATCAGTTGTGATGGGACATCCATTGAGAGTGTATGTGCCACATTCTGTTGAGATTTTGCTGACAAGGAAGAGAACACAACAGATGACAAGTAGTCGTTTGACTAGATATGAGAGAGTGATCTTGGGTGCTGAGAATGTGACAGTAACAAGATGCACGACACTGAACCAAGCGACTTTGTTGCCGAGTTCAAGTTGTGAAGAAGTAAAGGATGAAGCAGATCATGATTGTCTGGATGTGACAGAATTGTGTACGAAACCAAGGCCCGACATAAAAGATACACCATTGCCAGAATCAGATTGTGTGATGTTTGTAGATGGTTCATGTCTGAGATATGAAAAGGGTGCATTGCGTGCTTCATATGCAGTATGCACAGTGGCTATGGTTTTTGAAGGATCTTGTCTAAGAGGGATAAATTCAGCTCAAATTTCTGAATTGGTCGCTTTGACCAGGGCTTGTATAATTGGCAACAATTTGAGGATAACCATATTTACGGATAGTCAATATGGTTTCGGGGTGGTGCACGGTTTTGGTCAATTGTGGATGCAACGTGGATTTCTGACCTCTTCAGGATCCCCGATCAGAAATAGCAAAGATGTAAAAGATTTGCTGAATGCATTGCAATTGCCTAAAGAAATTGCAGTGGTCAAATGCCAGGCACATAAATCAGGAAATGATTATGTGACTAGTGGCAACAGATACGCAGACCAAGTGGCTCGTTTCTGTGCAAAAAATTCGGTTTCGATTAATAAAGGAACAGAAAAAAAGAATACAAATTGTCACTTGATGTTCTCTTCTGTAGAAACATGGGATGAGATTAGACAATTGCAAGAAGAAGCTAGTGATGAAGAGAAAGAAATTTGGATTAAATCAGGATGTACAAAGAGATCTGAAGATGAAATATCGGTGTACATGGATGATAGACCAGTAATGCCAGACTGCTTACTTTCACAGTTTGCAAGGATGTACCATGGAGTAACTCATGTGGGAAGAGATGCTATGATTAGGCTCTTCAAACAGTCATGGTATAATCCAAAGTTCAGGGTTATTGCAGAGATTCTTTGCCAGAGATGTGTAGTGTGCCAGCAGCAAAAAGAAAGTAGAAAGACTGTTGTCAGTTGGGGGCGGATTGGAAAAGCAGCAGGTCCTTTTACTAGATTACAAGCAGATTTTATCGAGCTTCCTCCTTGTAATGGACTGAAATATGTCTTGGTTGTTGTTTGTCTGTTTTCTCGTTGGGTAGAGGCATATACAACAAGAAGAAATGATAGTTTAACAGTTGCTAAATTGCTTTTGAGAAAGATCATTCCTAGATTTGGATTTCCAGTCTCTTTAGAAACGGATAGAGGTACTCATTTTAATAATGAAATAATTCGGATAATTTGCGCAGCATTACAAATTGAGCAAAAGCTGCATTGTGCCTATCGACCAGAAGCCTCAGGTGTGGTTGAGCAAATTAATGGCACTATAAAATCAAGACTGTCAAAGGTGTGTGCACCTACAGCACTGAAATGGCCAGATGCTTTACCCTTGGTATTAATGAGTCTGAGAAGCATTCCTGATAAAAAGACTGGATTATCCCCTCATGAAGTTATAATGGGGAGAGCAATGAGACAGCCGATTGTACCAGCAAATCAACTGATGAATATAACTGATGATTTGGTGCTTGATTATTGCAAAGGATTGGCTGATGTGGTGCGTTCTGTGTCTCATCAGGTTGGAGAAAGTGCAACCACAACACAGTAAGAGCAAGCACATGGAGAGTGGATCCTGGTGAAGAAGCATGTGAGAAAATCGTGTCTGGAACCTAGATGGCATGGCCCATACCAGGTAATACTGGTGACAACAACAGCAGTGAAGTGTGGAGGCTTGCCGAATTGGATACACGCAAGTCACACAAGGAGAGTCCCAAGTCCACTTGAAAGACAAGAAGAAGAAGAGCAGAGACTGGCAGAGAGTCAAGAAGAGCCAGAAGCTGTAGAACGTGAAAACATAGAGTCTGAAGCTACAGATTCTGAAAGTGTTGAACACGTGATTGATCAGGAACAAAGTCGAATAAAGTGGGCACCAACTACTGAGTCTCGTGAGACTGCTGTTGAAAGTGATGATGGAGGAGTGTTAAATGAGAATCAAGAGCAAGTGCAACAGAGAAAAGAACTGAATAAAAGAACTTGCGAACTTGACACTGAAGCAGAGGGAACTGTGCAAGTTAAGAGAGCAAGAAAAGGTGATGTGTGGCCAAAAGGAGTGAAAAGACTGAAATACACTCTGAAAAAGAAAACACCAGACACGATAGTTGAAGTACCAAACAAAACAGAACAAAGTGAGCCAGAAGAAGAATTAGTTTGGAAAACTAAGAGAGTAAGAGTTCCGAACAAGAAATACACAGCTCCAGAATGAACATATGTTGTATTGGAAGAAATTGAGCATACAGATCAGAGCAAAGAAGACACTGGTACAAAACAGAGTGAAGCAAATGGTTTTGAACCACCCTAAAAGAACTGTGTAAACTAAAGGGTGCAGAAAATTTAAGAATTCGTTCAAAGAAGAAAAGAGAACTAAAAAAGAAATTGAATCAAAGACTGTGAAGAAGATATAAAAAAAAAAAAAAGAGGGGGTGAAGAAAGAAGAAGAAGGCTTGAAGTGTTTGGATACACTACTTAGATAGTTTTATAGTTTTTTTATAGTTTTTTTTTTCTTTTTGAATTGATATAAAAAGAAATCCTTAAAATGGCAAAAATAACAGAGACTGGATATCAAAATTGTAGGTTTAAACGTAGATGTATTAATGCTTGCTTATTTAGTATTTTATTACTAATGTTGGTGTGGTTAACACCAATTGTTATTGTGCCTGTCTTAATGGTAACTAACCATAAAAATAATACTAATGGTGTGATGAGTAAGAAAGTAGATTCTAAAAATCTTAAAGAAATCTCACATACTAATATAGAAAAGATGGAAGGTGATAGCATTTACCATCAAGATAAATCAATTAATGACTTTTTGTTAAATGTTTTTACTAAGTTGTTGTATGAGAATGTTGATACGATGGATGCGAGAGATTGTTATGTGTGCATGCAGTTACCATCGTCTGTCTCAGAGGGGGTGACTTACCATCACCTACCTTTAACATATGGAGTGTCTTGTAGTGTTCTAACGAGTCTCTTTTACGAGAGAGGTAGCTTACAATATTATTATTCTAACATGGATTTAGTGTTCTCAGAAATTCCTATTAAAAAGAGCATGAATAGAGTAAGTAGTGCTGAAAATGCAGAATATATGGGGGAATTTTTCCACCCAACAAAAACAATAGATATAGTATATGCTCAAAGACATAACTTAACATGTAGACTGCAGTTTGAAGAAATAGAATTCATTAACATGGTAGAGGATAGAAGGCAGGATTTTAAGAGAAAAGCTGCTGAGCAAAAGTCTCATGTACCTCCATGGGCTTTCAGAGAAGGAGATTACAAAAAGGGTGAGACATACGCTGCCATGACCCTGGACTGGCAGGCGCTGGGGGGGGGTCCGTAGGTCTGTCTAGCCAAAGAGCCAGGTTTTGAGGGTCTTCCTGAAGGTGTTCAGGGAGGGGGCTCGTCTTATGTTTGCCGGTAGCTCGTTCCAGGTCTTGGCTGCAATGTCGGAGAAGGATCTTCCGCCTGCTCTGGCTCTGTGGATGCGCGGGGTTTCGGCCAGTGCAAGGTTGGAGGATCGTAGGTTTCTTTTGGGTACGTGGAAGTTGATTCTGTCGTTGAGGTATGGGGAATAAAAGGAGGAACTGATCCTGTCTTTCCGGGAATCTATTATGTGTGTGGTAAGAATGCCTACTATAGGTTGCCTGCACATTGGCATGGATGTTGCTATATTGGGATTGTATTTCCTAAGGTGTATCACTTGGATAAAAATGATAGAATCAATGAAATAAAGAATGGATTAATACGTCATAAGAGAGGAGCGAGTTTTTCAGAAATAGTGGGAGATATTTTTGGAGCATTGATACCTTCAGTTGTAGTCATATTAAACTCGCATAAAATGAGAAAATTGTCCACAGTGGTTGATCGTTTATCAACAGATACTGCTGGTGGTTTCTTGATGATTGATACTGAAATGGTTGCGATTAGATCAATGGTTTTACAAAATCGACTTGCCCTTGATGTATTATTGGCCAAGGAGGGTGGAGTCTGTAATATGTTGAAAATTCAACAATGTTGTACTTATATCCCTGATAAAAGTAAGAGTCTGGAGGGGTATATTAAGAACATTACAAATCTTCGAGAAGATTTGGCTGAACTAAAGGTTGACGGTGCTTGGGAGAAACTTAGTAAGAGTTTTTCCTCCATGAGTAATTGGTTTGCTACCTTTGGGAATAGTGTATTAGGGAGAATACTAACGCCTATTGTTGCAGTAGCTACAGCAATACTAATGATTTTTCTGATTTATAAATGCTGTAAATGCAAAAAGGGAACATCTGATGTGAAACGAAGAGCAAGAAAGAGAAAGAGAGAAGAGATAGAATTAGAGGACAAGAAAGGGAATTATTATGAAATAATGAAGGATTTAGATGGAATAATGGTAATGCGAGAGAGAACAACTGCTTTCTAAAAGTAATAATTTGTATTGGTGGGTATTTTGGTGATGGCTTAAAATGCCATCAAAGCGGGGATTGATGGAACAGGGTTTTCGCGAAATAAAACCTGCTCGAATTGAACCCTCAGTAACATTTACTAACAGTGTGCGGTGAAAAACTAATGTGGAAAAGAGCCTAACATGAGGGAAAATGCTACTGCGCAAGCGCGTACTAAAGCACTGAAGTAGGCCGCAAATGCTTCTTGACAAACGAAAAATAAAAGAACTAATGCTGCTTTTGTGCACATTAATAACGTTTGCTAGGAAAAAATAATATTAACATGGGTTGCGCATGGATAGATGCAACATGGGGTGGATGCATAAAGAAAAGCATTATAAGTGATTAATAATGCCTGTGTTTGTTTTTCATAGAAGCATGGTTTTCTGTTCTGCGGGAAAAAACAGGGTTAATGAAAATAAAACAAATTCTGCGAAATAGAACTGAGCAAGACGGTGAAAGTAGAAGACAAGTGTCCTTCGCAAGTCCTGTGTGCCTGCAAAGAGGGAGCTGAAAGAAACAAAATTTTCCTTGAGTGAAAGAACATTTCCTCTTCGTGCGGCAAGAACGTATAAATGTGACACATTATTTGCTACATGACTGAGATGGAGGAAACGAACGCTATGACAGAGGCTCGAATTTGTATTTCCTGGGGTGGAAGTAGATATGCAGAATAAATAAACAATAAGACATTGAGTGAGATGGACATGACAAGAGTGGTGTGATAGTACACCCCCTTTCTTAACCAATCATGTGTAGAGAAATCCTCTGTTCTGACACAAATGTGGGTTGGACATTTGTGTTTTAGGGTATGAGGCTCCTGGTGGGAGGGGTTGGGCTTTTTGTTGGAGGCTTTGTTGGTGGTTAGTTGGTGGCTTGCTTTCCTACCTGCGTGAGGAAAGTCCTTCTTTGCTGTCTCCTATTCTTGAGCTGGCTGTTCCTGTCTGCTGATTCCTGACTTAAACTTTGCCTCTTCAACTCTTCTTGAGGGGCCTTTCTGCTCTCATGGCCAGGGAGTAGATTTCCTATTCAATTGGGTTAGTATAGACAGAAAACTGAATTTGCATAATCAATTGCAAATGTATTTTGTCTCTGAACCTTTTGTCTCTTCGCCTTTCCACTCCTTTATGCGCTGATAGTTGAGATATATTTTTATCACTATTACTCTGATATTGTTGCTCTGTGATGATCTATGATTTGTACTGTATGTTGGTATTGATGAGCATTTATTTCACAATATTTAGATAAACATTATAAATATTCAAGTGTGTCTGGCTTTATTAGAGGTGTTTTTCTAGTTTATGAGCATTCTAGAAACAAGTATTAGTTTGCCAAACCATGTCAACTATATAAAGATCGCATCGCCACAATTGGTATAATAGAAATGAAGACACAAATTGGATGTTGGTAATTTTGGTAATTTGTTTGGTAATTCACTAACCCAGGTTGAAGGGGCTTGTGGGTAATGAAATTGGGCCTAGTCTGTGAAAAATTATTAGTCCCAGATCGCTGGATCAGCACCAAGTACTAATTTAGGTACACAAAATGCTCTTTGAACCTGGCCTTCCCCGTACTATTAAATGCAAGTGTAGACTTTTTTAACTCCCTAAAGTCAGGACCTGTTACAACTTGAATATAAAGATCAAAGGCTGGGGATGGGCCACATCGTGGAAATCTCTCCCTGTGCCTGATGGACTGCCTCCAGCTTTAAATTAATTTTATTTCCTAGGAGATAGCCTCGTGGAAGCATCCAGGCCCGACTGGCCTTTTATTTCATCAGGCATTTCCCCGGTGGGCTGGAGCCCGTGAATGCTGGTTTTGAAAGCTCAGGCCACTGATGGTGCTTCTGTAACTTTTCATGGCTCCCAAATATTAATAGCAGCAGGCAGGGAGGCTTCAGCAGACAGAGAAAGAAAGAGAGTGAGGGGGAGAGAGAGATGGAGAAGGAAAGAGAATGAATGGACGGAAAGAGAGAACTGGGGAGGACAGGAAGGTTTCAGCATGTTTGCCAGGGATGATTTTGGTTTCCCATTCGGACCCTGGCTGCATCTTGAAAGCTCGCAGGCTTAGACGCTCAATGTGATGTGAAAATAACAGTCACTCATTGTTCCTGACGTACATAGCATGACCTTCAATGTCTGGAAGAAATGACAAACGTATTAAGCCTACTAGAATGCCCTGAACATGACTGGCTGGAGCGCAGGGTTCTTCCTGGTGCGCTTTGCCTTGTGGCTGTCATTACGTCACAGTGACAGAGACCGCAAAGGCACCTCGCGCCAAAGCAGCACACCCTTCCCTGCTCAGCCGGTTTCCAACGCTCGATAAGAACGATGAATAATTAGCGCAAAGGGCTGCGAGGTTTCACAGGACGGAGGCTCATTTCAGGGAACAAACATGTGCTGAGGAGAACTACTTCACTGGAATAGCTTTTCACGTGAGGGGCCTGTGAGCAGTGATCGTTCAAGAATGTGTACAAAATGAACGGGATTTGTGCTTCTTTGAGCAGAGCTATTCTGCAAGTGCATGCGTACTTCAGGGGTCTGCAAAGGCGGACCTAGTAATGCAGCAAACCAAAACATCTCACAGAAAACACAACACCTCCAGCGGGGATTTCACGTGAACGCCGGTTTTATTATTACAATGTCTATAAGTGCGGGCAAAATGCATTCTTTTTGTGATCAATATACATGTTATGAGGCAAAATGCATGATAATTATATACTATTATAATACTAATTATTGGTATTATATAGGTAATTTGTTATAAGGCAAAACGCTTGGTATTTATTATATTATTACAATTATTATTATTATACATACATTTGTTATAAGGCAAAACACATGGTAATTAACAGTGTACGAAGGCTCGGAAACCAGATGTGCTTTTCTGTTATGTAATATATCACGTACTGTAGATTTTCACCATGAAAAGGGCTAGTCAAACTCTAAAAGGAATGTACTTTGTGATACCAGTAGTGCCTGAGCAACAGAGACTCAAGCCTCTGGTGACTATGGGCTCGATTATGATGTTAGGCGGACCGCAACCGACCGACTGTCGGTTGTGGTCCGCTCGACATCTGCCATTGCAGTCCGCCTGCCGCAGTACGATGCAGCGGGCGGAGGCATTGGGTGGAGGGACCATCCGCTGCACTTCCGACGTGCTCAAGGAGCCCGTCGGAAACACACATAATCCCATAATGACGGTGGAGCCAGCCTCGTCTCTGCCGCCGGGATTATGATGTCACTTTCTGACAGCCTTTCCATGTCGGCCTTTCCGACATGGAAAGGCTATCGGAAAGTTACTTTGGGGGCCCCTAGCAGGGCTCCCTTCCTCCGTGGCCCTCCGCTATGGGGCCTGAAGTATGATGCCCCCCTAAACATCCCTGCACCGTGTGGCAGGCACCGCATGGTGCCTGCCACACAGTGCAGGGATGTTTAAAAACATACATTTTTCAATGGTAGCTTGTGCTGCGGGCCTTTTCCGCCTGCTGTATGGGCTGCCATTGAAAAATGGATGTTTCCGACCGGGCGGTCGCATCCAAATTATGCGGTCGGAACCACCGACCTATGGTCGGGCGGTTCCAATCCGCAACTGTGTCGGGCAGACACAAGTCCACCCAACATCGTAATGAGCCCCAATGTCTCCAGCCTATTGACGCAGCACAACCACAGCTGTTTGGTTGCAAAAGACCTATTGTAAGCTTACCAAAAACTTAAAGCCTGCCCATTACTTATAATTGTTTTGCTTTAGTATCACTTTTGTTTGCCTGTTTCGTATTTGAAGGCCTGCCATGTCCAACTTCTCTACCTCGTGCGCATCTCACCTGCCCTCCTAGTTTCTCCCTCATGTGCCTTTTGTATCCTCCCCCTCTCTTCCACCTGCTACTCAAACCCTGGGGTGTAGCTTAGTCAGTGAGATTCGGGGGGCTTGAATCATAAATTTCCAGACTAAAAATCAGTATGCCAAAGGGTGGAGCAATGACCAAGGTTTGGGATACACTTTTCCAATGAGGAACTAGTTCAATACTGCTTTGCAGTAGGTGGGCCCCTGTCTAAGTTCCTGAGAAAAAAAATAATAAGTTAACATCTTTCTGTCAAATGAGGGCCAACAAAAGCATAGGAGACACGATTCAGGGTCCCTAAACCCAACTCTCAAGCCAAGAATGCCTTTTTTTTGGGGGGGGAAGGGGTGTCACACCCCAAACACCTCTCTCCCCGAAGCTACGCCCCTTCTCAAACCCTTCTTCCTTTGCCACCCTCCTCCCATTGGTCCTATTTTTTTTTGGAGGGCCAGGCAGCAGTTTGCTGCTGGTGAAAGTGGGTAGGAGCGCACTGCTTGCATGTAACAGCGCCATTTCCCCATAGCGCAGGGGTTCCCAATCTGTGCGCCGCGGCACCCCTGTGCGCCATCACAACTAGCCTGGGGCGCCGCGCACCAAGCACACAGTTTGTGAACCACTGCATGGAGCTCGATGCAAAAAATAAGCTTTGAACAAAGCGCAGGCAGCTTTGACTTCACTTCAGACACTTGCTGAACCAGGAAACGTTTACAAACCATCTTCCAGCGTGATGTGCAGAACCAGCGCCAATTCCACGTTCACTACACTCCTCACTGCAGTATGCATTATGTTTATCCTCTGTCTGCCAGAGCTGTTTAAGACGCACGAAGGTAGGATTGACGGTGTAATGCCACAGGCTGTCTTTTGAGCCAGATATGCCATTTGTGGCAAATAATAGACAATTTCCCAATCCTCGTGCCGAGGGGTGCTATGGGGGCAGGGTAGAGGGGCATGCAGGTTTTGGAATCTGCTGAAACCGCTGGCTTCATAGGAATTGTCTGCTTTTATTTTTTATCTTCTGTTTCTTTTCCACTGAACGGCAGGTGGAACCGCTGGTTAATCTGACTATAAAATTCACGTCCATACATGCCAATATCTGGGAAGAGATAAGAGGGAGGTTTAGATAAAATTCAGGGAAGGTATTGTCCTGTTGGGCTTTTATTGAACAGGGAGCTCTTTTTGGCCGGGGGAAATGTAAAGCAGTGAGATTGTTGGGTTAAACAGTGTCCCACCATAATCGGGAGTGCTGGAATGAATGGTGATTCCGTTATTTTACTTCTGGCCTTCAACATTAAAATAAATGTTTTAATTGGCTACATATGCTCAGTGGGTGTATAATTTTTGTTGCTAAGGATTGGCAGGGATTTGCATTCAATTTCATTCCGTGATATGCAGAGTATGATGCAAGATGCTGAAATTGAAGAAGGTGCTTTCATAGCGGAAACGCTTGGGTTAAGGCTTCAAGGCCTGGAGTTTAAAAGTAGAAGAGGTTAAGTGAGTATTTGTTGCTGATAAAGGAAGTGCTTGATTACGGCACCAGTATGGTGACACAATAAATGCTACACAGGGCATTTAAAGGTATTTGGCATTAATGTTTTTGTGGCTGGCCTTCCTACATATCATGGTAAATAAGTAGCATGTTAAAACGCATTGGCTGCAAGATATTTCCTTAGCTGTTGTATTGGAATCTAATGGGATGAAAGTGACAGTGACTCTGCATGGTTGAGTTTTCTGAGTGTATTGCACAGTGACAGGATAAGCCACGAGAAGGGCTTGGGGAGAAGTGAAAACGAACTCTTTAAAGGAGATCAGCTCTAAAACCACTCCTATGGAAAGGCAGACTCGCTAATTTCACTCAAAAACATTTGCATAATCCTCCTTTCATGATTCCAGCATCTGGCACACAAAACAGTTTACCAGCAGCCATAACATGTAGCACCCATGCATATACCTTTTAGAATGAAATATTGTTAGGGGTGGGGCCTAGCATCAAGAATTCCTTCACAGTTCTCTTATCTGAGAACCTGGTACCCCTCCAATAAGTCATTGACACTCCATTGGGCTCTGCAGTGGATAGGATAGGATTACATCTATGATTATAATAGCAGCATCCCAATTATTTTCAGGAAGAAAAACGGAAGTACTCCGAGGCCAGGCTTACATTCCCCCACACGCAAAGACAAGTGACATAATGGGGAGCCGCAGCTAACAGCCAATAGGTCAAGGGAGCCCTGGTTCGAAAAAGTTTGGGAACCACTGCCATAGCGTCTTGGTAGTTTTAATTCAGTTTTTCACACAAAGTTCATTTTATTTTTCAGCTAAGGCCGTCTTTTGAAATCGTATCTCTAGACACCAGTGTGTCGGGATTCCTCCCTCATCAGTAGACAATATTTTCAGGTTGCTGGACATGCTGCCAATTTTCTCAGGTATAATCCCACTCATAGCATGCAGGCGTTCCAAAGCTCGTCAGCTTGGGGGCGGCTCACAAGAGCCCTTTATCAGTGAAAGTGGGTAGGAGCGCACTGCTTGCATGTAACAGCGCCATTACCCCATAGCGTCTTGGTAGTTTTAATTCAGTTTTCCACACAAAGTTCATATTATTTTTCAGCTAATGCTGTCTTTCGAAATCGTATCTCTAGACACTAGTGTTTCGGGATTCCTCCCTCATCAGTAGAGAATATTTTTGGGTTGCTGGACATGCTGCCAAATTTGTCAGGTATAATCCCACTCATAGGGTGCAGGTGTTCCAAAGCTCGTCAGCTTGGGGGCGGCTCACAAGAGCCCTTTATCAGTGAAAGTGGGTAGGAGCATGTAACAGCGCCATTACCCCATAGCGTCTTGGTAGTTTTAATTCAGTTTTTCACACAAAGTTCATATTATTTTTCAGATAATGCCGTCTTTCGAAATCGTATCTCTAGACTTAGCAGATTGCTGCTGCGCCTTCCACTTTATAATAAAAGTGAATTTGAGCTATTTAATTTTCATTATTTTTAATTTATCGATATATTTCAGATCTTTGAAGACACAAAAAAAATAGTGGAACTTGTGTCACATGCATGCGTGTGCCTAGAAAATTATGCAGTTGTGCCTAGAAAATAATGTGTCATCACCCCTTTTTTCTCCTTTTTGGCAGGGTCAACAAATCTTAAAGGCAAGACTTATTGGCTCTGCCAGTGATTGTTTAGAATGGGCAACCTACAAGTCTGGAGACATTAAATGACATTTTAAAGTGCAAGGGATAAATTGCCTTTTAGCCGAGTGTAGTATTTGAATTCTGATTTAATTTGACTTGATTTGTTGTCCCTGCTTTTTCTTTTAGACATCTCTAGTACAATTGTTTGCTAGAGTCACCCTTCTCTTTATATCTGATATATGCGTTGCTGGGGTATGATGTTGGAGGAAGTGATTTGTTCCCTCACACTTAGTGCAGGCATGAGCATATCAGCACAGTAGACCCTACCAAGGTCAGGCCAGTAACACACCCAAACTGATCTATATGATCTCAAAAACAGGTGCAAAACGTTGCCCAGCCATGCTACTACTACTTTGGAACCCTTTTTCTGTAAACACCCTATTTTTCTGTTTGATAGAACCTTCAACCCTATTGTACTGTATTATACTGTTTAGTTCAATTGATATTTTGTCCAGCTCATGCTCTTAAGCTCTCTTCTATTATCACTTGAATGCCAATTTCATATCTCTGGTCTAGTACCTTATGACTTAGGGGCTGATTACGAGTTTGGCGGTCCATCGGACCACCAAACTCGCAGTGGCGTGATGGGAACCGCCACACTGGTGGTCCCACCACTGCATTTTGAGTGTGGCGGTCCCACCACCAGAGGCCCACTGCAACCGCTGGGGATCACAGATCCTGCAGCGGTGGCGCGGCAGTGTGAGGCCCTAATATGCTGGCAGCGCCGCTGCGGCACTTACGAGCATATTAGTAGCTTATGGCGGGGAGCCCGCCATGAAACAAAGGGGACCTCATAGCCAGGGGATGCATGCGGGGGGGGGCACTATGCCTGCACCCCATGTTCCTGCACGGCATGGACTTTAACAGTCCATGCCCTGCAGTAACAGGCTTTGGTGTTCCCATTGCGGTGCCTTTCTAAGGCTCACCGCCTGGGAATGCCAAACCACCCCCCACCAGACAAGGAGACAACTCCTACTCTGGCAGGCAGGTGACGGTAGAGTTTGGCCCCGTGGGAGCAGGGCGCTGGCGTGGCGGCCTTCTCCCACGCCTTCAGACTCATAATCAGGCCCTACGTTTTGAACATTCCTCCAGCTCTTCTTACTATCACTGAGAGCTGGCTCAGAAACTTCATGGGCACACCCATTGTTTATGCATGCTGTGAGCAAATTTATTTAAACTTTAGTCAGTGCCCAACATTTAATTATCAAATTTACTTTGTTTCCTTCATGAACCATTGTCTGTGTTCGATTACCATCCTCCTGGTTTTGATCAACTGTACTCCAAGTAATTTGATGCCATCGTTCCCCAATTGTTTCCATAGCCTCTCAAGTAAAAGCATTAGGTGATCTGAGCACTGGGACTGATGATGTAGGAGCAGCTAAGATTTAGAACACAGACACTGATCGTCACATGCTTGGTCACTGACAGCACATTTGCCGCCCTACCCACTGCAACTGTTTGCATTTGACTTTCTCTTTCGAGCAGCTGTTTTGATCTTTCTCACTGCTTCTGCTGTGCTTAGCTGGTCGAATGGTTGTGCATTTCTTTTTTAACATTCCCTGCTCTCAGATGGTTTCAGATCCCTCCATTCCTTATGCCTGGATCAGAACTGATATGCCAGGCTTTGCTAGAAACCATAGCTGTTGGTCTGTAGCTTAATGATGCTACTGTAGTACAGGCTTTTGTTAATGTCTCAGTGACTTTAGGCAATATTGATTTCAATGACAAATATGGCTAAAGCTGTTCCCTGGTTCTCCACTTTGCTGACCCCATTCCCTAGTATCTATTGCATCAGGAAGTGACATCACTACATTGCCACACATCCATCTCAATAAAAAGTAACATCACTGGTTTCCCACCAGAAATTTCTTGCATTCTCTTCATCTCCAGTCAACACCTCAGGGTGTCCAACCACCTGGGTATCCCTGACTAAGGGCAAACTCAGAATTTGCATTTCCTGTTTGGCCTGTCAGGGTCTGAACTACTCTAGTGTAACTATAGCAAGTACCTACTAGTTTAGAATTCATTATGAGATCAGCACAGCATACCTCACTAGCCCCCACGCAATCACAGCCAGACCAAGACCACACAAACATCTTGCATCCTCACAATGTACAGTCCCAACCTTTTCACTAACCACCGCGCACCTTCAAATTACCAAACACAGATTCTACCACATGCTCATCATCATACACTCTGCAGTACTATGTGCTCTAGACATAACAAACCAAATCACCTACCACGGCGTCAACACATTGTATATCACAGACACATGATCCATTGATATGAAAGACAACCAATGTTCTATCTGAAGACAGGAAAGGAAATGTAAGAAAAGCAGAACCTCAACAACCTCTTGCAATGCCTAGATAACTCATTATCCAAAAATAAGCACCATAACAGCTTATTCAATAAAGCAGCAATTAAGAGCCAAATGTTCTTCAATAATTTAAAAGCAATACATTAACCCTCAAACTCACTCTCCAAATACATATTTCACAAACAAGTGCAATGCCATTGACAACTTCTTCATTGAAAAATTGCAGAAGATCCTGCATCACAGGAACATCGTAAACTGGTTCTGCTCTTACATCTACCACTCCACGCTTAAGCCTGCACTGGTCATCCTTTAAACCCCTGTCTTTTTTGGACCTCTCTTCCATCCTCACCTCCCATAGAGCCACCTCCTATGAAGACAATGTTTTACCCTCATTTGTCAATAAAGCTCTCTCACAACAGGCCTGATCATCCAAATCAACTTTGCCAGTGCCTCCCCCACTCAAGACATTTTATCAGAAGCTCTAAATACAGGCCATATATTCCATTTCCTGAAGAAAGCAACACACTCCACCTCAACTACCATTGTCACTTTTGACTCACCTACCATTCATTGACATTCCTGAATTACTACCAATATGGCTTCAGATCATGCTTCAGCACAGAAAGAGCTATGTTAAAAATCATGGATGAAGTCTCCTGATCACAGAAAAGATGAACCCTTCATTCTGGTGCTGCTGCTCCTAACAGGTACCTTCGTCCTTCCCACCCCCATTTTACACCGCAAAAGCTGTCTTGAATGGGGTGCACTGGCAATGTTCTCCATGAGTTCTCCTCCTACCTTTTCAAGTGACACAAGTTTGTTCAAATGGGTTCCCCAAGAAGCTCCGTATCACCAAGGAAATTCCTAAGAATCCACTTTTTAATTTGTCATTTTCAACCTCTCCACAGATTTCCTTGGTACTCTACTCCCTGATAAAAGTATCAGGATCCATAAATATGCTGACAGCATATAAATCTACACGAAAGTCACATCAGCTCTAGACGTGCATTACCTAATGCACAGTCTGCATCTCATACAGACCAAAATGTCCAGCATCTGCCTGAAACTAAACCCCTTAAAAACTGAATTCCTCATATTCACCAACAATAACAAGCAACAACCAGCTCAAGACTGGTTTAAACCTGGATTGATTCAAATGCTTACTTTTGACCTGCACCAATTTGCTCAGATTTACCCCCTTGACATCAATCTCACCCTCAAAGAACTCACTCCAAATAAAATCAAAACAGTTTTTTTCACCTTCCTCTACTAAAGAACGTGAAAATGTTCCTCCCAGAAAGCTACTCCAGAGCTCTTGTTCAACCCCTTGTACTATTGCATCTGAATGGTGGCAACACTCTGCTCCATGGCCTTCCAAACTCCACACTGACACCCGTAAAGCTATACTACACTCTTCTGGCCCCCTCTCAAATGCTTTGAGAAATAGTAGCACACTAACCCACCATAATGAAACTCCGCTAGTTTCTCTTGAAGACCTGCACCACCTTGAAGCCAGCTACATCATCTAAAAAATCATCACAACTGGATGCCTGCCTGTCAAACTGAAAAGCTCACGTACTGGACACCATTAGACTGAGAGACAAAAAAGTGCAAAAAAGGAAACAAGTTGGCAACAAGCCATCTCTTTCTATGCACCACAGATCTGGAATGACAGGTTCATTTCCATCAAGACCACACTGCGATTCTTCAATTTAGAAAACAGCTGAAGATACACCTCTTTAAAGAGCACAACATCATGGCACAGTAAATAGTCTACCTCAATTTTCAGAACCCATAATTCTCGGCTTAGATTCAACTACTGAATTTAGCTCTTTCTCCAGCTGTGCAGCACTTCAAATCCTTTTGGCTTGTGCTGTTTAGTTACCACAGACATACAATAATAAGCTTAACTACCCACTGTATACAAATGTGGAAGAATCAAGGAGAAAGGCAAAATGTGGGAAGAACCAAGGTGTGAGACAAAACTGAAGCAGACTGATTTTAGTGCTCCCTTTCTTGTTTAGCAGATACCAGGACAGCAAGCCAGTAATCAATACAGTCCCAACTAGAACAAAAATGTCAGCACTAATAAGAGCATGCACCCTCCCTGGAAAGTCTGACTTCTGTGGGATTTAAATTAATGCAGTGTTCAGGCATGCACCAAACAGTCACCACCAACATGTAGCACTGGAATGTACTGCAATATCAAATTGGTGGTAAGCTGCGCTTTTTCTCTTCTTAGTTGAAGGTGTCCATGGGTGCCTGACACCTTATTTCAAAGTGGGGATGGCGGTGAAAACAAAAAAAGGGTTGTAAAAGATGTACTTTACATATGGCTTCAAAATACCCTGCAATGACCCTGAACATGCTTAATGCTCACACCTATACAACACTGTGAGGGGCATAAATTAGTACTTGCACAGCCGTTCATCTCATCAAGAATGTTCTAATCACAATTGGCGCAGCGTAATTTTAGCTCCACCCTTAAACGTCACAGAAATGTTATATTTATGTGCACTTAGCACCATATACTCTGTATGCCTTAATCCTATTAATGTAGAATGAAGCATTAAACATGTTGTTGAAGTAAATTCACTGTATTAAATAGTTATTGTTAGAAATGGGGGTCTCTAGTTGGCAGAGGTAGGTACCTTTGTCCAAATAGAGACCCATGCTTCTAGTCAGGATAAGGGGGATACACACTTTAGATAACCCATGTTCACCCCCTGGGTAGCTTGGCACGAGCAGACAGACGTATCTCAAAGGCAATGTGTAAAGTATTTGTACTCAAAACACATAGTAATACACAGTATTAATACAGTAATAACACCACAAATGGACACCACACCAGTTTAGAAAAATAAAGTATCTTTATCTAAACTCAATAAGACCAAAACGACAAAAATCCAACATGCAGGTAATAAGATATGACTTTAGAACTGTTATTGCAGATATAAAGCTTGTAGAAAACAAGTAACTTCGCCTGGGGCTATTGTGACGTTGTAAAAGCAATATATCCAAATCACGGCGCCGACTGTGAAGTGTGCGGCGTCGGGCACGGAGTCACACTGAGCCCCAAACAAACAGTACCTTGGAAACAAAGTCTGTGACGATGCACGGCATCTTGGAGGTGAGTCGTCGGTGCTGTGGTCATGGCCGGGTCCCAGACTGCCATGGGGGAGACGAGGCGTCATGTCCGTGAGGAGGCGACGTGTCGAGTCCAGGACAGGGGAAGACGGTTGCGTCGGCGGTGAGGCGCCGGTTCCGGTGACGATGCGAAGTCGGCGAGTTCGTGGAGTCACCCTCGGCGGTTATCGGCGCTGCGATAATAGGATGCAGGCGCTGGCGATGACGGAGTCGTGCGAGCGCTGGCGTCGGGAATTCCAATAATTGCAGGTGTCGAAGGGCATCGGAGCTGCAGTGCAGGCCGGGCGGTACGTCGTACACTTCACGAGCAGCGCCATTGTCCTCGGTACAGGACGTGGCATCACAGCGGCATCCCTGACGGTGTCGGAGACAGGTTTTCTTACTTCTCTTAGGTTTCTTCCACCTCCCAACAGCAGAAACAACCTCCAGAGGCCCACAACTGGAATAGGTAACTCCTGGCAGGTCAGAACCCTCAGCAATAGAGTTCAGGGGAGCTGGGGGTGAATTCATTGTGTCCCTGAGACTTCAGAACAGGAGGCCAGCACACTCAGGCCCTTGGAGATTCTTCTTCAAGCAGGTTCACAGCAAAGTTCCAGTCTTTGTTCTTTCCTTGGCAGAAACAGCAACTGCAGGCCAACTCCACACAGCACACAGCAAAGGGGCAGTACTCCTCACAGCTCTTCAGCTCTTCACCTTGGCAAAGGTTCCTCTTAAGTCCAGAAGTGATCTAAAGTTCTGGGGTTTAAGATCTACTACTTATACCCCATTTTGTCTTTGTTCTCTTTGTACAACGGTCTCTGAGTCCAGTCCATACCAGTTCTGTCCTCACTGGTGCAGTATGACCACAGGGGGTGGAGACAGCATTGTGCAAGGGAGACAGGCCCAATTCAGGTGCAAGGAAAACTCCTCCCACTACTCTAAATACAGCCAAGCCCCATTCAGCCCAGCTCTGAGTCATCCAGGAAGGGCTAGGCACACCTCCCCCCCCCCCAGTGGCTGTCTACAGTGAATGCACATCCCCAGCCCCTGTCACTCCAAAACCAGTCAAGATCTTGTTATGTCTCCAAAGTGATTTTTGCAGTATCTTTTGATATGCTGTGTTGGGACGATATACAGCGCTGTTTTGCACGCATTCACTCGCAGTAAAAGCAAAAACTAAGATATTAGTTAAGGGAAGGAGTGCATTCGCTATACATGTATTTGCTTAGTAACACTAACCATCGTCCGAATTGTGTTTGCACCCCAATTTGGTTCACGGAATTAAAAAGTCATCGAGTTATAAGAAGCATCACTTTGGAGACATAACAAGATCTTGAAGATTTCGAGCGGATTTTACGAATGTAACATCGCATTTGGATAACACATCCATTGATTGGAGAGGAAGCTAAACTGAGGACTTGAGGCGTGCAGCATGCTATGAACTTGGACCACATAATTATGTTTTTGTTTATTTATTAAGTTTTATTAATTTCATGGTATTGCAATGTTTTTTGATTCTCTCATTTAATTATTGTGGGCTTTGAACTTATTTTTGGATGGGTTCACTATTTATGTCAAAGTGAATAGTGCATTGTGGGATCTATATGCTGATTATGTTTGACTTCAGAGCGCATGCACTGGTTACATCGGGCTTTGGGTTTGGTTTAAATTTTCAAATCGCACAGTGGCATTGGATACACGTGTGGAAATGTTTTATAAGCACGGGTTGAGTGGGAGGTAGAAAAGTATTGTCTCTTGACAAGAGGGAAGGCACGATAATGTTAGACTGTCGGCAACGGTTTTATGAGGTAAATGAGTTTAATTTAATTGAGGAGGTAATATTGAAGGGCACAAATGGTGCACCCTTTTTGCAGTACTTTCTAAAAGTGGCATTTTCAACACATAATTTAAAAACCATCTTTACTAAAATATGTGTTATTAAATTTTGAGTTCTGAGAGCCTAAACTTTATTTCTCTATCTTGTCCCAATGTGAAGTTATATTTGTAAGATGTTACAAAGTACCTCCCATTCTATCCTATCGGACAGATAGCCTTTCAATAGTGAAAAACGAAATTGGCAGTATTTCACTATCAGGACATGTCACACACACCAGTACATGTCCTACCTTTCACATACACTGTACCCTGCCCAGGGGGGTACCTTGGGCCTACCATAGGGGTGCCTTACATGTAAGAAAAGGGAAGGTGGGTGAACTGGCAAGTGGGTGCACTTGCCAGGTCGACCTGGCAGTTTAAAACTGCACGCAGACACTGCAGAGGCAGGTCTGAGATACCTTTTCAGGGCTACTCATGTGGGTGGCACAATCAGTACTGCAGGCCCACTAGTAGCATTTGATTTACCGGCCCTGGCACACTCAGTGCACTTCACTTGGGACTTACCAGTAAATCAAATATACCAATCAGGGAGAACCAATTGTAATAACAATTTACACAGGGTGCACTTGCACTTTGACACTGATCAGCAGTGGGAAAGTGCCCAAAGCATCTAAGCCAGCAAAAACAAAATCTAGCATAGCATCAAAAATACAGGAGGTAGAGGCAAAAAGTCAGGGGAAACCACGCCAACAGTTATTCACATAAGTGTGTGTAATAATGCCTTCATTATTATGTTGCAAATTGTAGTTCTGTTCACATTTACAATAGTGCATTTCGAGTTATACTGCGTTTATTAAAATGTCATTCTTATTTACTCATGTATTCAGTGTATTATTACTTTTCATTTATTCTGTAATCGTATGTGCATATATAATCATGTATCTACTGTGTACACTGACTGCTTTATTAAGTTAGCTTAACCAAATTCCTTCAGCATTTGGTCTTCAATGTTTATCCTCCAATGTGAAAATGTTGCTTGTGCTGCAGTGTTCTTTCTTTTGCAGGTGCGTTAACATGATCTCATAGTCAGAGAAAGGCAGATTGTGTACTAAAGAGAGTGAGGACCAGGCGCAGAACCTTTGGCAATAACAAACTAAAGAAGACTTCTATTCATGTCCTATCAGGAGCAGGGAGACATACAATGTCATTCTGATGTCCAAATCATACGATGGGAAAACAAGTAAAGTTGCCAAGTTCCACTGTAATAAGGTGGAAAACTACTGGTGTTGGTGACGCAGAATTCTTGAATGTTCTGTAGGTTTAATTGGTGTTTACACTTTAGTCTTTAGAGCAGATACCCTTTGGACTCTGAGAGATTTATACATGTATAGACAGGAGGATCGAAACCTGTACACTGATCATCAAATTCTATTTCTCATCTTTTCTATTGCCGTAATTGAATTTCTTGCATGCTTTTTGTTACTAAGGATTAATTTCATTCAACGTTTTAGCATACTTGCAGTGATTTTGTATTTTTACACCATGTTTCTGAGATTTATATATGTTAGTTTGGCTCTTGATTTGTAATAAATTCCTTTAAATGTACTTATCAATTCTGGGTCCTTAATGCGTGGCCAAATTGGTTACGTTGTAAATTGAATTGTTTGATTGATGTTAACTCCCCTTTACCTATAAGGCAACTACCAAAGGTCCATTGCAGGATAAATGGTAAGACGGACCCTGTGCTCCCTCAGATGGTAGCAGAGCGAGGATGGTTAGTTACTGAAGTAGGAGGAGTTAGACTATCCCATTCTAGATTAGTCTAGACCCAGTCACTAGAGCCCATGTTTCGGGTTGGAGGATCAGCGGCGTTACAGCGATTCAGGAGAGAGTTGCACCGGCGGAGGAGTGAGTATTAATAGGGTTGTGTGTTGCAGTAGCTTATGCTTAGCATGCGGTGCTGTTGTGGAAATTGTGTGATGTCTTGCAGAGATGTTTTGAATGTTGTGTGAGTGTGGCGCATAATGCAGAGAAGTTGAAGTTGTTATCGGGTCCAGCATGACCTAAGATCCGGAGATGATATTAAAAAGTGTAGACGACAATATAACTGTGTAATAAGTTTTGTGTTGCTTGTCGTGAGATGTTGTCAACGGCACAATAGAGGTAGGGACATTTATCTTTGCATGAGAGTAAGGTGTGGTTGATATGGTGGATCCTTTGCGCAGGGAGAAGCCGCACTAATCCAGATGATTCCCTGCTGGTTGAGGTTTCACTCAAGTGTGCTTATCTGAGTAGGTCAGAGAGCCATCTCTTGTGTGATTGAATACTACCGATTTCATTAGTGTAGCAGACAAAGCTGTTTGTTGAAGTTGCTTTGCATTTTGGATTGTGCATGCAGTATTGAGAAGAGTGCGTTTGTGAATTTATAAAGGAGGGTGAACTGCTGCGAGGAGTGAGAGTGACGTCACAGTGTGCCACATTGAGATTGGTCAGTTGGTGTGCAGCCCGCAGTTATTGGTTGACTTTGTCATAGGGTGCTCCGCTGGTATTGGCTGTGAACGACAGACTGGAATTGTGAACAGCTATTTCCTGGTCCAAAACGAGAGTCTATCTGGGATTATTGACATTGTTGTTGAAAAATGAAATGTTTTAAAGTCATACAGGATCTGATCAGGGGAATCTGACCATACCTGTTAGAGACGGAGAAGAGGCACCACCTGAAGATTCCCCAGGTCATTGTATGACAATAAATGTAGGGCTTCATACATGTATTTGGCTTAACCAACGGCACAAGATCACAGAGAAAGAGGGTGCACTGGCATTTCCATGCTATGATACATTTAATTTGAGAATCATTGAAAATCTGAGGAGAATACTATATACCGCATAGTTTGAAGCGCTCAATGCTTGGAAGCGTGCAATTCATGCCTATAAAAAAGAAAAGCATCAGGGAATAGCCCAAAGGCAGTGCGCACCTACACTGATGCTAGGTGGGATGCAGAACAAAAGAACAGAAGAACTGATAGGGTAGAGGGAGTCAAACTATACCCTGCATTAACTAGTGAAGAATATGAGAAAGGGAAGTAGAAGACAAGAAAAGGGAAAGAGGGATAGAGGGAAAGCCAAAGTAATTGGAAGACAGGATTGAGGTCAGTGATAGTGTTTCTAATAATAGTCTCCTGGACGCATTGCTATCAGAATGCCCACCTCTGTATAATGAGACCCAAGTGGAAGAAGGATGTGGTGCTGGTGCTAGTGGGAACCTTGGAGTGGCAACTGCACCTGTAAACACGAATTCTAAATTGATGGGAGTTACCCCAGTGAACATGAACTACTACCCGATGGGAGTGAGTTCACAGATCTGTGCCCCTGGTAATTCCATAGCCCTTAATGCCCGGGATGCTCTTACTGTCCCAGTCACCATTGGTCCTGTGGTCCCTATATAGAAGCCTGGTTCGACAGGGAACACAACGCATAATTTGACCGTCCCTACTGGAGACAGTGCCCCAGGGAATGCTCCTATAAGTTTGAATGTGGGAGGATTTGTTCCTTTGATCCCAAAACTTTTTAGTTCTCCTTGTGCTGCGAGTGCAGATTCGACTATGCAACAGACGGGATTTGGCCCCATAGGATCATTCCAGAGACCGCCAACTCTTGGTATGTCTGTTTGGGAACCATTTATAAACACTTACTCTCGCACCCTGAGAGAGGGGACTGTGTCTAATGCCCCTGTAGTGCAACATAGTCCTACCACTCAGGAAATAGACGAATTGTTGAAGGTTCTCAATGCTCCCCCAAGTGACAGTGAAAGCTCATAATTGAGTAAAGGACGACTCAGTCACCAGTGAGAGTAAATTTGGTGGATGTGATTAAATTAAAGCTAGAATCAGATGAAATAATTAGTGGAAATCTTGAATTGGCTCGATTAGATTCCTATAAAAAAATGAACTTGCATTTATGTGTAAGGATGTCACCAGATGTGCAGGGCAAGTTTATGAAAGACTATCTGAGTTAGCACAGAAATATGAGGTAGATTTGAACATGACTAAAGCTTTACAGAAGAGTTACTGCGTATGATTTAATGAGAAGGACATAACCTGCATGAGAACATCGGGAATGAAAATACAGATTAGAGAATTGATTCAGAACATTTGAAAATGGAGTGAGCTAGATAAATGGGAATTTAGATGGGCGAAAAAGAAGGGCTCAAAGAGACCTATTGGAGAACCGCCTCCTCCTACAGAAGAGGTAGCGGGTGCCTCAAATTAACCCTTGAGCGAAGTGCCCAGAGGAGGTTATGTCCATATGCCTTGGAGCAGGTGTGATCTTGCATCATTTATTAATGACTTCCCAAAATTAAGAGTAGAACCAGTGGAATGGTACAAGCAGGTTGAGCGGTTTGAGTAGATTTTGAAGGTTTTGTGGGTTGATCTGAATACTTTGTTCGATATTGTGGTTCAAAGTGATTTGTGGGCAGAATGTGAAATAGCCACAGAATGGCCCAAGAAGGAGCCAGTGAGAAGCCTGATGGCAAAAGGTCTGTTGCCCTAGGTAATAAAAAAGTACCAGCAGGTGAAGACATTTCTGAAATCAAAGGTATTGCCTAAAGGCATTGTTTGGGTCAAGATTGACAGGATGACCCAAGAACCCAAAGAGTTGATCCATGCTTATTATGAGAAATTGTTGGAGGCATTTAAAAGGTACAGTGGAATGGAGACTTTTAAGCCCAAAGATAAGGGACCTTTTGTGTCCAGGTTTGTGACAGGATTGAGGCCTGAAATTAGCATTATAATTTAGCATCATTTGATTTGTTGGCAGAATAAGTCAGTTGATGAGATCTTAAGGAATGCCAAGTACTGTAATGATGAAATAGAAATGAAGCAGAAGAAATTGAAAGAGAAATTGATGGTTGCTCAAATGAAAGTCGCTCAGAGAGGAAGGTGAAGTCCACCTTTTGTGGGGAATGTTGTTCCTATGCAAGGAGTATATCAGCAGGGAGCTCCTGTGATGCAAGGTGTAGGTGGATTCCAGCCACAAGGTAGAGATTTTGGTGTTCCGATTGATCCAAGTACTAGGATTGATGTAGTTACTATGGAGAAAACGGATGTATGATGTAACAACGCGATCATTTAGATCGCGGTACATCACATCGCTGTTTTTACAACGCAAGTCGTTACCACGACTTGCGCTGTAGGGCGCTGGATTTAGGAATAGTATGATTTACTATTCCAACTCCAGCCTACGTACAGTAGGGAAGGTGTTGGAATAGTAAATCACACTATTCCTTAGTCTAGAGCGCCCTCCAGTGCAAGTCGTGGTAACGACTTGCGTTGTAAAAGCAGCGATCTAAATGTACTGCGGTGTTTTGACCGCGTTGTTAAGGTCGTTTCCCGAGAAAACCAACCCTTGTCACTGTTGCAATAAGTTGGGGCGTTGGAAGCAGGAATGTCGTCTTATTCATGCTAATCAGGTACAAAATTCAGGGTTTGCACAGCCCCAGAATAATAACCCCATGCAGTCACAGTATGTGCAGAGGCAGAGAGTGCAGAATTTCAATGTACCTCAAGCTCCAGTGATGCAAGTTGCACACCTCCTGATGCGACAGCCGAATGTGAATGGCCCCAGATTCAAACAAGTTCTAAACATGAATCAGAATGCTTTCCAGAATAATAACCTGTTCCAATCATATCCAGTGTTTAATGCATTTTAAAACTCTGGCTCAGATCAGTCCGCTGACAGTGCCTAAGGGGTGAGGAAGATTGCGTGCTTCGCGCAGTCTTGGAGGTAGACCAGAGTGGCCCATTTGTAGATGGAGAGGTGAATGGTGACCCCATATCATTTTTAATTGACACTGGTGCTACCCACCCTACTGTTAGAACAATGGAAGTTCCAAACCTACCCGTTTCGGGAAAAAGAATCCAAGTTGTAAGAGTCAAAAAAAGCAAATGACCAGCCCCATAATGGAGGAAGTACCTGTAAAAATAGGGTCATTAGAAGAGAATCATCAGTTTGAGGTATGTGATTCGATTCCTGATAAGCTGTTGGGACGTGAGTTGTTGTGCAAGTTGAATTGCATCATATATTGCACACCAAAGGGTGTGGAGTTCCAGACTCATGATGATGAGGACTTTGCTTTTAAATTGGCCCATCATAGCTTGAACAGTGTCTTATCATGACAAGTGAACGGTTACCCCAAATCTCAAAGACACTGTGAAACCGGAGGTTTGAGATTTTTTAAGAAAGAACATTGGACTCATCAAAGGAGTTGAGCTTGTCCATATACAAATGTAGCCCAATGTTATGTACCCAAGAACCCTGCAATATATTTTGACCCCTGAAACTAATGCTGGGATTACTCCAGTAATTGAGTCAGTGATCCAACAAGGCATTTTAAAGGAGATTATGGGGAGTCCATGTAACTCACTCATCTTGGGCTTACAGAAGCCTAGCAGTAAGTACAGCATTGTTCAGGATTTAAGAAAGATTAACAGTATTGTGGTTCCTTGTTGTCCTGTGGAACTGAATCCAGCTCTGCTTTTATTTCAGATTCCATGTGAGGCTGAGTCAGGCAGGGACCGCACCAACGGAGTCGGAGGAGGCATCGCCATCGTCCACAGGAACACCCTCAGAGTCTCAACCAACACCGACGACACCCTCAGCACCGCCGAACACATGCACTTCCAGATCCACACCGATCCCAACACCACCCTCAGAGGAACCCTCATCTACAGACCCCCCGGACCCCGACCACAGTTCAGCGATTCCATCGCTGACTTCGTCAGCACACACGCCATCGCCTCCACGGACTACATCCTCCTCGGGGACCTGAACTTCCACCTCGAGAACAACAAGGACACCAACTCCACCACCCTGATCGACAACCTCGCCACCCTCGGACTCAGACAGCTCGTGACTACACCCACCCACGCCGCCGGCCACACGCTAGACTCCATCTTTTCCGCAAGCCCACACGTCTCCTTCAACCACACCTCCGAACCCCACTGGACTGACCACCACTGCATCCACTTCACCTAAAGGAAGCCCACCACGCACCACCGCACCGAACAAATGCCTCACCGCTGCTGGAGCAGAGTCACGGAAGACCAGCTAACCACAACCCTCGCCCTGAGCCCACCCGCCGAACCCTCCGACCCCGACACCGGCGCCCGCAACCTCAGACAGTGGATCGACGACTGCGCCAACACCCTCGCCCGCTCAAGAATCCGCCCAACAGCCACACCAGCAAGAAAGCCACCTGGTTCACCGAAGACCTCCAGGCCTCCAAACGAACATGCCAAAAACTGGAGAAGATCTGGCTCCACGAACGGACAGCGGACAGCTACGCCGCCCACAAGAGCACCACCCTGCAGTCACCATCACCTCATCAGATCCGCCAAAAGGGCCTCACTCAAAGACCGCCTAGACAACAACGCACACAACAGCAAAGAGCTCTTCAACATCGTGAAGGAACTCTCCAACCCCAGCTCCAACACCAACGACATCCAGCCGTTGCGAGACCTGTGCGACTCACTGGCCACCTTCTTCCACCGCAAAATCGCCGACATCCACGACAGCTTCAACACCACGACCGCCCCGGCAACCACCGAGACCACTGCCCCCACAACCACCAACCGCCTGCTCTCCTGGACCAACATCAACGACGAGGACACCAGCGAGATCATGAACACCATCCACTCCGGTTCACCGCTAGACCCGTGCCCTCACCACATCTTCAACAAAGCCAGTACAGCCATCGCGCCCCATCTCCGGAAAATAATCAACATCTCCTTCGAGACAGCAACCTTCCCGGAAAGCTGGAAGCACGCCGAGATCACCGCCTTACTCAAGAAACCCAAGGCAGACCCCAAGGACCTCAAGAACTTCCGACCCATCTCTCTGCTCCCGTTCCCCACGAAGGTCACCGAGAAAATCGTCAACAAACAACTGACCCGCTACCTCGAGGAGAACAACATTCTGGACCCTTCCCAGTCCGGCTTCTGCAGCAACCACAGCACCGAAACCGCCCTCATCGCCGCCACCGATGACATCAGGACCCTGCTAGACAACGGAGAAACAGCAGCCCTCATCCTCCTGGACCTATCAGCCGCCTTCGACACGGTCTGCCACCACACACTACGAACACGCCTTCACGACGCCGGGATCCAAGAGAAGGCCCTGGACTGGACCACATCCTTCCTTTCCGGCAGAACACAAAGCGTCCGCCTCGCCCCCTTCCGATCCAAGGCCACCAAGATCATCTGCGGCGTACCCCAAGGCTCCTCCCTCAGCCCAACGCTGTTCAACATCTACATGGCACCCCTCGCCCACGTCGCCCGACAGCACAACCTCAACATCATCTCCTACGCCGACGACACCCAGCTGATCCTCTCCCTCACCAAAGACCCTCACACCGCCAAAGCCCACCTCCATGAAGGAATGAAGGCCGTCGCCGAATGGATGAGGACCAGCCGCCTGAAGCTGAACTCGGACAAGACGGAGGTCCTCATCCTTGGTTCCAACCCTTCAGCCTGGGACGACTCCTGGTGGCCAACATCACTGGGAACAGCCCCGCCACCCACCGACCACGTACGCAACCTAGGGGTCATCCTCGACCCCACCCTCTCCATGACTAAGCAGGTCAACGCCGTTTCCTCATCCTGCTTCAACATCCTCCGAATGCTCCGCAGGATCTTCAAGTGGATCCCCACCGAAACAAGAAAAACAGTCACCCAGGCCCTCGTCACCAGCAGGCTGGACTACGGAAACGCCCTCTACGCAGGAACGACGGCTAAGCTCCTGAGACGGCTGCAACGCATCCAGAATGCCTCTGCACGTCTTATCCTCGACATCCCCCGACGCAGCCACATCACACCCCACCTGAGAGACCTGCACTGGCTCCCTGTCAACAAGAGGATAACCTTCAAGCTCCTCACCCACGCACACAAAGCACTCCACAACTCCGGACCAGCCTACCTCAACAGACGACTCAGCTTCTACACCCCCACCCGCCAGCTCCGCTCGACCAGCCTCGCCCTCGCCACAGTCCCCCACATCTGTAAAACGACCACCGGCGGCAGATCCTTCTCCCACCTCGCCGCCAAGACCTGGAACACCCTCCCCACCAACCTCCGACAGACCCAAGACCTACTGGCCTTCAGAAGACTCCTCAAGACCTGGCTCTTCGATCAGTAGCAGCACCACCCCCCTCTTCCCCCAGCGCCTTGAGACCCTCGCGGGTATGTAGTGCGCTTTATAAGTGACATGATTGATTGATTGATTGATTGACTGTCACCAACCTTTGTCAGGCCTTTTTCTCCATACCATTGTATGAGGACAGTCAGTACCTCTTCGCATTTTGGTTCGTCAACTGTGTTTTGGCATGGTGCCGAGTCCCACAAGGGTATATGGAGAGTTTGTCTATTATTAACCAGATCCTCAAAAAGAATCTGGAGTCCCTGCTCATGCCATGTAACTCAGTCCTATTTCAGTACATTGACGATTTGTTGGTTGCATCAAACACAGAGGAGGCTTGTAAACAAGATACTATTGCACTGTTGAACCACTTTGCTGAGAACAGAGATAAAGTATCGCCCAAAAAAGTTGTAGTGCGTTTTAAGGGATGTTGTGTATCTCAGACATCACATTGTGAAAGGAGCAAGGAAGGTGTCACAGGAAAGAATTTCGGCGATCATGCAAATTAATCCACCAAAAACACAGAGAAAAGTCAAGATTTTTTTTGAATGGTGGGCTACTGTCGTCAGTGGATACCCAACTTTTCCCTAGTTGCCAAGCCTTTACAGAGACTGACAGACAAGGATGTGTTGGAGCCAGTACCCTGGGATAACAATTGCTTGGATGCCTGCCTAGAACTGAGAGAAAGTCTCTGTCATGCCCCAGCACTTCGAATGCCTGATTACAATAAATCATTTGCTCTTTTCTGCAGTGAGAGGGAGGGCTGTGCTCTCTCAGTGGTTACACAATTGCATGGAGGTGCTCGAAGACCTGTCGCATACTTTTCTGCTGCACTTGACCCAGTATCTGCAGCGCTGCCCGGATGTCTCAAATCCGTGGCAGCGACTGGTGTCAGCATAGAAAGGTGTGAAAGCATTGCGATGGGTCATCCAGTGACTCTCTTTGTTCCCCACTCTGTTGAAATATTGTGAACCAGACCTCAAACACAGCACTTGACAAACAGCTGTCCCACAAAGTACAAGCAAATCATACTTTCGGCTGAGAATGTAACATTGAAGTGCTATGCTGTTTTAAATCCTGTTACCCTCTTGCCTATGCTCAACAATGACAATGAGGATGGTGAGGTGAAGCATGACTTTCTTGATGTCACAAAACTGTGCACCAAGCCAAGACCAGACATACAAGATGAGCCACTGTCTGAATCTGACTTTGCACTGTTTGTGGATGGCTCGTGTTTGCGAGACAATGGAGGAAATTTTAGAGCTGCTTAAGCAGTCTGTACTGTTTCAGGAGTAGTTGAGGCTTCCTGGCTTCAAGGAGTATTTTCCGCACAAGTGGCTGAATTGATTGCTGTTACCAGAGCATGCTGCTTTCCAGATCAGCTGAAGGTGACGATTTTCACTGATAGTCAATATGGCTTTGGTGTCGTGCATGACTACGGACAGTTATAGTCCCAAAGGGGGATTATGACTTCTTCAGGCACCCCCATTCAAAATGGTGAGCAAGTGAGGAAACTTCTGATGATATCACAAAGTACTGTTCTTATAATGCTTGTACATTTAATGGAAATTATACAAATGAGGGAACAAATGAGGCAAATTACAATCTCCTGTTGACAACTGCTGATACATGGGAGGCAGTAAAGAGGCTTCAGGAAGAGGTGTCAGAGGAAGAACAGCAAAGCTGGGTCAGAGGAGGTTGTGTTAAGAGAGATGATGACATTTGGGTTCCAGTAGATGGAAGACCTGTGTTGCCAAATAGTCTTTTGCCACCAATCGCTATGTGTTTCCACGGTCCTGCTTATGTAGGGAGGGATGCCATGGTCCGCTTGTCCAGGCACACTTGGTTTAATCCTAGATTCAGATTTATATCAGAAGCATTGTTTCACAGATGTGGTGTGTGTCAACAGAACAATGTAGGGAATAGAACTGCAGTAATACTGAGCCACATAGGAAGATCAGGAGGCCCATTCAACAGGATGCAGTTGGACTTTATTGAGATGCCTGTGTGCAATGGGCTGATATATGTCCTGGTGATTGTGTGCATCTTCTCGCGTTGAGTCGAGGCTTACCCGACTACAAGAAATGACAGTCTCACAGTAGCTAAACTGTTGTTGAGGGACTTAATACCTAGTTTCGGATTTCCACGTTCTCTAGAGTCAGACTGAAGGGCACATTTCAACAATGAGATTTTAAGAATGTTATGTGCAGCTTTACAGGTGGAACAGAGGCTGCACTGTAGCTACCGACCTGAGACTTCATAACCGGTGGAGCAGATATTTGGGACGCTGAAATTCAGACTAGCAACAGTGTATGCTTTCATGTCTTTAAATTGGCCGGATGCTTTGCCTCTTGAGTTAATAAGTCTTCGCAGCATTCCTGATCTGAGGATAGGATTGTCCCCCCATGAAATCATCATGGGAGAGCAATGAGACTGCCAGCTGTGCCTGCAAATGCACTTGTGAACATTACAGATGATGTGATTCTTGAATATTACAAAGGACTGGCTGACGTGGTGCGTTCTGAGACTCATCAGGTTTGAAGCAGCCACAACCCGCCTCATCAAGAGCAGTGCCATGACCTTAGTCCTAGAGACTGGGTCCTGGTGAAGAAACATCTGAGGTAGAGTTGTCTGGAGCCCGCTGGTGGGGTCCTTACTAGGTGAACTTGGTCACTACAACTGCTGTAAAGTGTGGCGGTTTGCCCAACTGGGTGCACACTGCCCATACTCGAAGAGTTCCATGTACCCTTGATGATGTAACAGCACCGCTTCCAGAAGTGCCAGTGGTGGTTGAGAGACCATGGGAGCAGGTTAGTCAGGCTGTAGGGGACCAGCAAGAGTCTGAAACAGCACTTGTTCATTCTGAGGGGGGTGTTGATGAGTCAACAGTCAGAGCTTAAGCAGAAGAGGCTTGTCCTGTGGTGGTCACTGAGTCAGATCCAGACCCTGACGAAGGGCCTAGTGCTTTTGAACTGCGAGCAGCAGCTGGAGAACGTTGGCCGAGCAGGCAAGAATGAGAGAGACTGAATCTGCCAGATGGATGTAAGCTACAACCCATTTCAGAGGTTACTGAGGATTCTGATTTGAGTGAAGGAAAAGGTGTTGGGCATGTTCTTAGGAGATCAAAAAGAGCTAGAGTGCCCTGTTGGAGATATTCGTCCCCTGAATGGACATACTTTGCTGCCCATGACAGGGAGAGAGTTCTGGGAATTTTGGGATAACAGTTCAGATCCAACTGAACCTCCTTAAACTGAACATTCTGTTAGAACTTCATTTTGAATTTGCTTTACCATCAAACAGAGTGAGACATTTCATTCTGGATGTGAATTTGAACTGTGCATTTATTACAGATATTAGAATAGACTTTGTAGGAGGAGAAAGAAGAGTACTTAGGTCAGAGTCTGCTGAAGGAGCGTAAGGTTGTCATTTAGAAGAACATGGAGTAGGGATAAGGAAGACTCACAAAGACATTGTAAATAAAATAGTTTAATTTCATCACATGAACTTTTTTTGCGATTTGCACAGGTGGAGACCGACAGAGATGACTCTGCTGTTGCTATGTTCCACTCAATGGTCTGATTTTAGAGAAGTAATGGAAAATAATCCTAGCCCCAGTAGACATAGGTACATAATAGCAGGCATATTCATAGTCATAGTTGTAATACTAATTGTTTTGCTTTTAGGTTTATACCCACCTACATCTAGTTCAGTGGAGAACAAGCCCAAAGCTAGCACTAGACCCTCATTCTCTGCCGGGAAGAGTCTGTACCCACTTGCTGACAAGGAGCTACATGTTGATTTATCTAGAGGAGATTACTCTCTAAATGCTTAAACTAGATTGCTTTATGAATATGTTGACATTATGAATGGAAGGGACTGTTATGTTTGCATGCAGTTTCCCGCATCATTTGCAGAAGGCATTACCTATCACCATATACTTTAAATGTACAGTGTCACTTGTAGTTTTTTGCTGAGCCTTTTCCATGGACAGGGTCAAATCCAATATTATTTTTCAATTGTGCTTTGGTTCTTTCAGAAGTTCCCTTATTTAAACATCTCAACAGACATTTCTATGCCCAAATCACTGACACGCTGACACAGCTAAAAGGTATTTTACACCTACCACCATAACACTGGATACTACCTATGCTTATAGACATAATTTAACTTGCATGTTGACAGTACATTTTTAAACCTAGTGGAAGATAGGTAGGAGGAAGGTAAGGGTTAAAACATCAAACCTCACTAGGATACTTAAGTTGACTGAAGAATAGATTGATCATCGAGCAGCAGGAAATCAAGGAGCATTAGGTTTAGATTGTCAACAGAAAGGGAAGTTGTGTGTGCAGAATAACAAGAATGAACTGGACATTCTATTCGTGGGAAATGGTCAATGTGAACATACATTTGAAGTTAGAGGAAAGTGTGAATTATTTTTAGATAGAAACAATCCTGTGATTTCCTTATTTGTGGAAAGTATGCCTACTTCAAATTGCCCAAGAAATGGTATGGTACATACTATTTAGGTGTAGTTTTCCCAAAGATTTATCATGTGGAACATTTTAAATATCCCTTGTGGGAACAGAGTTCCAGACCCAAGAGAGGAGCTAGTGCTGTTGAAATAGTGGGAGATATTTTTGTTGCAACAATCCCATTTGTAGGGGTGATACTGAATAATATGAAAATCAAAAACTTGTCAACTGTAGTTGAAAAGTTGTCCACTAGTACTGCAGGAGCTTTGTTACTTGTAGATACTGAAATGGTAGCCATTAGATCAATGGTTTTGCAGCATAGACTTGGGTTAGACATCCTTCTTGCAAAGAAGGGCAGAGTCTGTTGGATGTTAAAGGTTCAACAATGTTGCATCTACATCCCTGACAGCAGTAAGAACTTGAGAAAATACAAGAACATTACTGATCTAAAGAAAGATTTGAAGGAGTTGGAGGCAACAGGTGCTTGGAAGTGGATTTGCTGCTATAGGCAAATCGTTTGGAAACCTGGGCAATGGAATTGTGTGTGCTATCTTTAAACCTCTTGTGATAATTCTCCTTTGTGTGATATTCCTGGTGGTGGTCTTTAAGGGATATATGAGTATAAAGCAAGGCAGGGAATGAAAAAGAAGAGAGCGGATGTGGAGTTTGAGGAGAGTCAGTGTAGATACTATGATTACATGAAACGCCTGAAGGAGTCTAGATGAAAAATTATGAAGACTACAAGGTTTTAACTGGTTCAACTCATAAGATCAAAATCTTGATTGGAATGGCCAGATTCGCCATCAGAGGGAGTTTTCAAGCAGCGTAATTTTAGTTCCACCCTTATATGTCATAGAAGTGTGATATTTATGTGCACTTAGCACTATATATTCTGTGTACCTTATTGATAATGATATATGTTTGTAAAGCTCAACGAATGACCAGGGCGTCTTGGTGCTATCGTATGTAAGAAGCTGTACTGCGATAGGAATATTAATGGAAACTATAGAGGGAAAGAAAAGATCCAGAATTTTAGATGTTTCCTGAGATGCTCAAATGTGACTGACATCTAAGATGCTAGGGCAGCCAATTCCAAAGTTGGCAAATAGAATGGACAAAGCTCCTACCCCCCAAGAAACTTTGTTGGATTTAGGGGCAATCACTTTTTTGGAAGATGCAGAGTGCAGACATCTCCTTGGGATATAGCATAAGAATTTGTTCTTTAGATACTCTGGGCCTGTACCATGGAGAGTTTTGTGCGCTGTGCACAGTACTTTAAAGGC
Organism: Calotriton arnoldi; assembly: GCA_963921515.1. Taxonomy (NCBI): domain Eukaryota; kingdom Metazoa; phylum Chordata; class Amphibia; order Caudata; family Salamandridae; genus Calotriton; species Calotriton arnoldi. The sequence continues at coordinate 671,296 of CAWUFW010000873.1, read as the reverse complement.
CACTCTCTTTTTTACTGGGAGCCAGTGGAGCTCCACTACTACATCAGAAGTTGGTTTGAACTTCAGAATTGTCTTCAGTAGCCGTGCCGCTGCATTTTGCAGCCTCTGTAATTTATTTAAGGGACCTTGTTGAAAGCCCAAGTAGAGGGCATTAAGGTAAGAATGCCTTGACAAAACATGGGAAATGAGGACTGTCTTGTGTAGGTCAAATGGGATGAAATGCAGGATTTTCTTCAGGCCTTTTAGAAGGAAGAAGCAAGATGAGGTGAGTTTATTGATCTGATCAATAAATAATGTTTTGAATCAAAGGTTACCTTCAAGTTCCTAACTTTGGGTACGGGCGTGGGAAGAAGGCCCAAAGTTTGTGGCCACTAGGAATGGTTCCAAAAGGAGTTGCCCTTACTGAAAAGGAGCATCTCTGTTTTCTCCGAGCTGGGCTTAAGGCAGTGACTCCTCAGCCAGCTAACTAATGATCTCATACAGTTGCTAAAACGATGTGCCACCTCCTCAGCATAACTTGAGATCGGCACTACGATATGAGCATTATCAGAATAGGAGATGGTTGAGAAACCAAAAGACCGAATCGGCTTAGCTAAGGGAGCGACATATATGTTGAAAAGCGTGGGGCTTAGTGATGATCCTTGCAGGACACCACAGGGCAAGGAGAAGGAGTTTGAGGTAAACTTTCCAAAAGTGACTGATTGCTCTCTGTCAGTAAGAAATGAATAGAGGAGATCGTGGGCTGAACTGCCGATCCCAATCTCCACTAGGCGCTTCTTCAGGACCGAGTTACTTGTGGTGTTGAATGCTGCATATAGGTCCAAAAGAACCACCGCAGACTTCCCTCCGTTGTCCATGATATGTCGTATCTCTTCAGCAGCCACTATCATGCTGACTCAATACTATAGCCGTTTCTTTTTTTTTTTTATTTCAAGAAATATTTTATTAAGGTTTTACATAAGTAATGTACAGGTACTGGAAAGATATATGGAGGAAAGAAAAACAATTTCCAGAGGGGGTATCATAAAAGGCAGTTCAGATCAATACTATAGTTTTCGTTAGAAAACAAATTGTGTATTGTAGATGGTGTGTGTTATCGTAGGATCTGTTTTGTAAAGATGAGGGTTTTAGTGATATTTGTATGGAGGATTATAATGAACTGACTGGTAGGTGGCCATCAGAAGTTGGTTATCCCTGTTACTCGTATGGTAAATGATGAGAGGGATAGGAAAGGACAGAGAGAAGGATAGAGAGAAAGCAGGTCAGGAAAGAGGAGAGTAGGGGTGAGGGGTGTGGGGATGGATGTATAGGGGTTGTGGAATGTCAGAAGGAAAGGAGGATGAGGTTAGGAAGTAGTTGGAGGCGGTATGGGGGAAGGGAGTGGCAAATACTATGGGTATGTATTCTGAATGAAGGTGTCCAACTTGGACCACATTTTGTCATTTTTCCTAGAGTTAGTCTTTAGAAATGTGTTTAAGGAGTTATCTGCCCCTCTTGTGAATTGTGTCTATTCCCACTAGGAGTGTGGGCTTAGTTTGGACAGATCTTCACATTCTGAAAGAATAACTTTGAGACCAGTTGTCACAAGAATATCCCAGAGAAGGCATCTTCTTTGTTAACCTTATATTGTGTCTCAGGAGAAGGATATCCAGGGAAATAGAGGCTAGAGTTGGTGTCCATGTCAAATTCAGAATTTGTGATATGGTTTTTCCCTGTTTCGGCTCAGAAGTTTTTAAAGTAGGTGCATTCTAGTAGCATATGTCCAAGGTCTTCTGGTCCTTTTTCGCAGCTCCAGCATGTGTTGGAGTTACGGAGGTCTAGTTTAAATAGTTTAGCAGGGGTCCAGGGGGTCATATGCACTACCCAGTATTTTCTTTTTTTTAAAAGTTTTATATAGCGCGAACTCAACCCGAAGGTATCAGAGGACCTTGCATGAGCACCAGTTGCGTTATAGTGTTGCACACAGAGTCACTGATGTAGCGCACACGAGCCTCTTCACAATGGGCATTATCTGACCCCAAAACCAGTCTCACCTGGTATAGAGAGAAGCTTTACCAGCTAGTGGGGTGGTGGACAGGACTGTATGCCCCCAGGGAAACTATTGCACTTCCTTCGTTCAAGGCCGTCGGACTCCGATGTGCGACGAAGGAAGAAAGTGAGTTGGAACTACAATTCCCATGAGGCAAAGCGGAAGCGACTGCATTCGCATGGGAAGAAGCGTGTTTGACCCGGAAGTAGAGTACCATAGTTAAGGAGCTCCGGGGAGGGAAGTCGCTGCTGATTATTCAACCGAGCAGCGTGCTCTGCACCCTGCCCTTTCCTGCCTGCTGTCCGGTAAGGGTGCACTTGCACCAAAAACTCTCTAAACTTGCCCTGCCTTGATTTCCGTCCTGCTCGCTGTGCCAGGATTCGGCACCGCTTGGGACACTTTCAGTGAGTCTGTCAGTTTTGTCTGCTGCCTAGCAAATCATCAGCATGGCAGATTACTAAAGCAAGACTTCGCACATAGAGATACTATGCGCTGAGGATACCATGTGCATTACTACCTAAGAAAAAGACATGGCATTTTTTCTTGGAGTCATTATTCTTTAACATTGCAACATGGGGTATTGTTTTACCCTGATTCCCTTGGAGCAAATGGGATGTGCATACTAGGAGGTATTATGGTGATTGTTGTTTTTGCTTCTTATTAACAGGAGGTACAAGAGGTGGCCTTATGCTCTTCCCCTGTGAAGCGTACCCTTATTACTCTTATGGTGTGTATGCTTACATGTAAAGTATATCTGGTATTTAAGAAGGTAGTTTGGGGCAAAGAAACGAAAGCATCATAGAATGGAGCACTGAGACTCTCTCTATTTACCCTCTTTTCCGAACATATCTACAATTGATGAATTATTGCATTGATGTTTTACTTTTCTGACACCTAGGACGGAGGATTAATGTTATTGTTTACAGGTACAAAGGTCATTACATATTACGTTAGGAGGGATATTGCAGAGAACCACTACTTATTAGTATTGTTTGCTTTTTAGATCTCCCTCCCTGCTGATCCCTACCCTTTCCTTCCCCCGCGTGATCATCTCAAATACCTGTGCTAATATGGTATTCAGGATTGGGACTATCGAGCGGTGGACCCCTTTTTGGCATCAAACCGTTCCTGAGGAATCATCGAGCTGACATATAGATTGACACATTCATTTTGTTAAGCACGGGGAGATTAAGGGCCAGATGCATCAAGCCATTTTGCAATCGCAAACAGTGCGAATCGCTAAAAATGGGCGTTTGCGATCGCAAAATAGCAATAAGCAATGCATCAAGCAAAATCGCAGATTTTCCCAGGTATTCACAATTTTTGCGATTACCTATTTTGCGATTTCCAAAACTGCGAATCCTTATTTGCGAATCGCAATTGCGGAGTCGCAAAGCTATGCATGAAGATTCGCAAATTGCGAATAAATAAGGAATCACAATTTTGTATTTGCTAAATACCACCAAATCAAAGTAGGTGGTAACCAGGTGAAAATAATCAAATCAGGTGGGAAACATTTGGGAAAGTATTTAAACAGGCCCAGAAGGCCTCAGAATGTTTCACAATGGCAGCGCTCTACATCATGGCGAGGAGGATGAGGCTAAGAGCAGCAGCACAGAGGAGAAGGAGGATACAGGAGCGCATTATCAGAGTGTGCGTTACTCTGTTGGGGCAGAAAGAGGAGGAAATCTATGAGAAGTATAGATTAAATGCAGCAATGATACATGATCTGATTGCAGAATTAGACCCACTACTGCAGCGTCAATCTCGCAGGACACATGCCATCCCCACCCATGTGCAGGTCCTGTGTTCCCTGCACCTCCTAGCATCTGGTAGCTTCCAGGGGGTAATAGCTACAGCTGGCGGTATTTCCCAAAGTTCACTATCGCGTTTCTTCTACGCGTTCCTGGACGCTATGTTCCTGAGGATGCACCAACACATCAGATTCCCAACTAGCCCACAGGAATTGCTTGAAACTAAAATGGACTTTTACCAGATAGCCAACATCCCCCATGTAATTGGTTGCATAGATGGGACACATGTAGCCATATGTCCCCCCTCAGTGAATGAGTATATCTTCAGGAATAGGAAGTCATATCATTCACTGAACATACAAGTGATATGCAATGCGAAGTACATCATCACGGACATAGTGGCAAGATACCCAGGGAGTACGCATGATTCCTATAACTTTAGGCACAGCGACATACATACGTGTCTTTCTGGGGGTGAATTTAGAGAAGGATTCCTGCTTGGTAAACACATGTCACTCTCTTATGCAGATTTTCATTTCCATGTGAAACATAGCAGTGACTAACATATTGGCTGTTTCTCCATAGGTGACAGCGCATATGCTGTGCGCCCATTCATCTTGGCACCATACCTGAATCCAAGCACACCACGTGAACACCGGTTCAATGCAGCACACAGGACAATGCGCATTGTGATAGAGAGGACTTTTGGACTGCTGAAAAGTCGATTTCGCTGCCTACATAAAACAGGCGGCGCATTGCAGTACAGGCCAGACACCTGCTGTAAAATAGTTGCCACATGTGCCATATTGCATAACATAGCAACTGACAGAGGCGTACCACTTGAAACATCGGATAGTGACCCCGATGAGGACGAGGAGAACATACACCCACAACAAGCAGGAAGTGCAGCGAGTGCAGCTGAAGGGAGACAGCGACGTGCAGAAATTACCCAGAATTATTTTTGAGGTGGCTATTGATCAAATCAAACACAACACTGTTACTTTGCCAACTAGATTTATTTAACCCAACATAAACAGTAGTGTTATAGCACACTTGCGAAGCCTAAAAATAATGATGTGTAGACATCTTGGTTTGTCATGGTACTTTACATCAGTCCAGACAAATGTAGTTTCTGGTTGCTTCACCAAAAACAATTCCTGTGGACATGGCCACACTATTTCCTGCGTCCTCGCACTCCCATTGTCTGTTCTGGGTGCTCAGACACATTCCTTTGCGAGCTCTCTGATCCTGGCGTATTACGTGTGCTGCACCTCCTGCATTCCCTCACTGGTGCCAAGCTGCTACTGCGGCTGGAGGCATCCTCACTATCCCCCCACCCATGACACTACTGGCAGCAACAGCATTGGTCTGCATCTGCTCCACGGCATTTGTGACTTGGATCAGTCCCCTGGCAACATCTCCGCAGCAATGGCTCATTTCCAACTGCATGCCTATTGCACGTCGGGATAGTTGTGCAGATGTAGTGCTAAGCCGGTTGATGGCCCTAGTGTACCCATCCAAGCGTCCAAGAAATAGCTGGTGTCTTTTGCGATGTGACACCTGATCATCTTTCAAGACTTTGCATAGGTCCCTGAGTGCTACAGTCATCTCACCAAATTGTTCATTGGTTTCCCTGCGACCCTCCTGCACAGCAGTTGTTAGATGCTTGATACTGTCACTCATGTCCCCCATTTTGCATGCAAGATTGGAAAGGTTTGCCTGCATTGACCGCATGTGTTTCACTTGCAGGCGCTGTACCCTTAACATGGCACTCTCTAGACCATCGTAGGATGTGGAACTCTCGCCTTCGGCATCTCTCATCATTGCAGCTGCCCTGCTTCTCCTGAATCTCATGTTCCTACGTTGCAGCTGTACACGTGGTCTTGCTGTGGGTGTATTCACAGGCTGTGCTGTTGTAGGCTCAGTTTGTCCCTCATCCCCTGTTTCAAGTGCAGGCAATGGTGCCACTGTGATCCTGATTCTTTTTGGACCTGGTGTTGTGGGTGCTGGTGAGACTGCTAATTCTTCTCCTGACTGAGACTCACCCTCTGGTGGTGCATGTCCATCGCTGTCCTCTGACTCTTGTTCACGTGCATCTGTGATGTTGAACAGTGCATGATTAGTTAGCATATTTGGACATGTTTTCACTTTTGTACATTGTTTTGTTCAATAAAGTTATTTTGAAACAGACTGGGGCCGATTCGCAGAACTAATCTGAGACACAATCCTAAACTTACTACTTTTGGTATTCACAGAAGGCACTTACGATTTTTGGTATTCACAGAAAGCACTTACGACTCCTAACTTTACTTCCGCACTCGGGCCGGAATTTCCGCACCCGGACCGTACTCTCCGCACCCGGAGCGTACTCTCCGCACTTGGACCGTACTCTCGGCACCCGGACCGTACTATCCGGCTAGTGCCGTACTCTCCGGCTCGAGCAGTAATCTCCAGCTGGGGCCAGATAATGTGTAATCAATGGGCCGGATTGCAATTTTTACAAAACAGGAACATTAGGAATGTGTGATAAATGGTAGAGAAGGTCATGAAAAACAGTTTGGGCAGGGAAATGGGTACGGCCAGACACTACATCATAACCCAGAAAAGTTTTCTCCTTTGCATCATGGTACATGCAATGCACAATTTGCGCTCCCCTCAGTGTTGACTGTGCAGTCAACACTGTTATGTTATTTATTTCTATTAAAAATAATGTTGATCCTTTACACTATTTAAAAACTTTCATTATGTTGCTGATGTCATCAGCCAGGTAGGGATCCTTTCACACAAACACTATCCATGCTGTCATCTAATCTCCGTAGCACAACTTTGGCACTAATAGGATAACGCAGGCATTATCCTTGCATTTTTCATTTCACAGAGGCAAAACCCATGCACTCATGCAATCACCGAGACACTACCCCTGCACTTATGCAATCACCAATGCTCTACCCATGTACTCCTGCAATCACTCAGGCACTACTGTTGAACTCATTCATTCACCTCTAATACTACTTCTGCACTCATTCATTCAGTGATACACTACCCATGCACTCCACCAATGACCCAGGCATTTCTGTTGCAGTCATCCTTTTACTCAAGCACTACCCATGTACTCATCTAAGCAACCAGACATTAGCCATGCACTAATAACGTCACTCAGGGACTACCTATGCACTCATCCAATCCCTTAGACAGTACCCCTGCACTTATGCAATCACACAGGTACTGCCCATGTACTTATGCAATCAATCAGGCATTGTTCTTCCACTCAACCATTCACTGAGGCGCTAACCATGCACTCATCCAATGACCCATGCATTAACCTTGCACCCATTCTTCCAGTCAGGCATTACCCATACACTCATCCAATCACTGAGGTACTACCCATGCACTCATGGAATCAGACAGGCACTACTCTTGCACTCTAGCATTCGCTTAGGCAGTACCCATGTACTCCTCCATTCACTCAGGCACTACCCATGCACTCATCCAATGACCCAGGCATTACTCTTGCACTCATACTTGCACTCATCAAATGACCCAGACATTACCCTTCCACCAAACCTTCCACTCAGGCACTACTCATGCACTCATCCATTCACCCAGGCAGTACCCATACACTCATGCTGTGCAGTCAACACTGAGGGGAGCACAAATTGTGCACTGCATGTACCATGATGCAAAGGAGAAAACTTTTCTGGGTTATGATGTAGTGTCTGGCCGTACCCTTTTCCTTGTCCAAACTGTTTTTCATGACCTTCTCTACCATTTATCACACATTCCTAATGTTCCTTTTTGTCAAAATTGCAATCCGGCCCATTGATTACACTTTATCCGGCCCCAGCCGGAGATTACGGCTCAAGCCGGAGAGTACGGCCCTAGCCGGAGAGTATGGCCCAGGTGCGGCGAGTACGGTCCGCGTGCGGAGAGTACGCTCCCAGTGCGGAGAGTACGGTCCGGGTGCGGAAATTCCGGCCCAAGTGCGGACGTAAAGTTAGGAGTTGTAAGTGCATTCTGTGAATACCAAAAATCGTAAGTGCCTTCTGTGAATACCAAAAGTAGTAAGTTTAGGATTTTGTCTCAGATTAGTTCTGTGAATCGGCCCCACTGTGTGTGGAGACTGACTTGCCTGTCACAATAGATTTTAATTGATCTGGTTTGCTACCCACCAGCCTTCCCTTGTGGTTTTGCTGACTGCAATTCCCATAATGCATTTGTGTGTTACAAGTAAACATGGTCTGGAATACTATGTTCTACACTAAGCCAGACCTGACTTATGCTGTTTGTTTGCTAACACTAAAATGTGGATGCTAATTAGCATGCATCTTACCTTGGGAGGTACTGGCTGGTGCTGAGGAATCTATTGTGGTTACTCCAACAACTGCCTCCGGCTGCAGGGTGGACTCCACAAGGTCCTCCATGGCTGTGGGTGTTGTTTGGGTGGATGGGCCGCCTCCAGTTTTTTTGGCTTCAGCAAGCCTTTCTGCAACCCTTTCTTTGGCACGACTACGCAGGTCATACTACCTTTTGCGCAAATCTGATAGGCTGCACTGAGCAACTCCCACTGCATTTATTTTTCTTTGCATTCCCAGCCACAATTTTCTTTTTTCAGACTCTGGGACCTGCAGTGACTGTTTTCCAAACAATTTATCATGGTTCCTCACCACTTCTTCTATTAATATCTCCAACTCCTTTTCACTGAATTTCTTTTGCCTTTTTCTCTCCTTCTGTGGTGTTTCTGATGCCATGCTGCTGACTGCACCAGTTTAAGTCCCAAACTTTTCAAATTTGAAGTTCTCCAACAGTCTGCTTCCTCCTCCTCACTCTCAGCACATAGGTAACAGCATGGGCGTGGTCACTTCCTGATTCTGACATCATCATGCTGCATAGTATTATGGGAATCGCAATTTGCGATTCGCTAATAGCGTTTTTGCAAAATTTGCGAGTCAGTATTTCAGGATCGCAAATAGCGATTGCGAATATTACCGAATCGCAATTAATTAGCGATTTTTTTCATGTATTCCGTTTTGCGATACGCAATTTGCGATTCGGTAAAATTTGCAATTTGGTAATCGCAAAACGCAATGTTGATGCATCAGAATCACAGGATGTTGAGCGTCCCTGCCGAGACTCGAACCCGGTTCCCCAGCTTCAAGGTTGACCGATCTAGCCATTAGGCCACATCATCTAACTACTCTGAGCTAAAACGGGTGTGATTTTTTTAGTGGTAAGATTCACCCAGATATGTGGCCAATTAAATGTGGTGTCTGTAGGAATTCTAGTGTCAGCGAGGAGTGATTCCCATTTATTTTGTATTGGTTTAGTTAGTGCAGAGCTTGTGGGTAATAGTAGGGAGTAGAGTTTAGAGATTAATTGGCCCCCTTTAGAATATGTTCGTAGAGTAGTAGGCAGGTCAGCAATCACTGGGGTTTTATGCTTAGATATAATAACTTTAATTTTTTAAAAGTGATAAAAGTCCAAGTCATTTAGGTGAAACTTAGCTTTGAGTTGAGAGAAGGGCATAGAATTGCAGGGGGAACCTAGGTCTCCTATGTGTAGAATTTCCTTTTGTGCCCAGTTTTCTAAGAATGATGTTTTGACTTCTAGTTTCAATTGATTGTTGTGCCATAGTGAGGCCAGGGTGGAGTATCGCATTTTATTTCGAAGCTTGTTGTCGTTTTTACAGAGTGCTTGTTCTGTACATGTGAGGATGCTTGTTGAGTGTTCTGTTATTATTTTCTTAGAAGTAATGAAAGAGATAAGGGAGAGGGGTTCCGCTAGTGCCTTCTCAATCTCAAGCCACGAGGGGAAGATGGTGTTCGAGGGAGCGAACCAGAGGCTACCTTGTTTAGTTAGGAACGCATGCTGGTATTGTCTGTAGTCCGGTAAGTTTAGCCCACCCAGTGATTTAGGCAGTCTTAGTTTCTTTAGGGCAACTCTGGGTTTTTTGGATTACCATAAGAATTTGGTGAGAATTGCATCTATTTTGGCAAAGAAGATGTCAGAGAGGCGAACCAGAGACATGCTCATTAAGAAGTTAATGAGTGGGGTAATCATAATTTTAATCGATTCAATCTGTCATGTAATGTATCTAGAGGACCAACTCTCTATAATGTCTTTGATTTTGGATAAGATCATTTTTTCATTATGGTATATGGTTTATTTTAGGTTTTGGAGAACCATAGACCTAGATATTTTATTTTATCAGGAGCCCATTTGAGGCTGAGGTCGCTTATAATAGAGCTGTTGCAGTGTAAATTGAGAGGAAGCTCCTCAGTTTTGTCTTTATTGAGACAATATCTTGAGATCTGCGCATACTTGTTTATAGTGGACATGATGTTTGGTAGGGCAAAATTTGCTTGGGAAGTAAATAGGAGAATGTTGTTGGCATAGGCTGCCACTTTCTGCGCTCCTGCTTTGACGGGGATGCCAGGAATAGCGGGGTTCTCTCTGATTTAAATCAGAAGGGGGTCCAGTGTTAGGAGGAATCAAAGTGGGGAGAGGGGGCAGCCTTGTCTGGTACCTTGTTTGAGGTTGAAGATATTAGATAAGCCACCGTTTATGCTTATTCTGGCTCTGGGTTCTTTGTGCAATGCAATGATCATTTTGATAAAAAAGGGACCTAGGCCGAAGGCAGCAAGAGTGGCGTGAAGAAAAGGCTAGGTTTATAGAAGTTTTGTTTTAAATAGGAAAGTAGTATTCTACTCTTTTTGTTTCAACCGCATACTTTGATGCCTTTGTTTCTTTGAATTAGAAGGTGGGCTTTCTTGCTTAGGATTTTGTTGAATTCATACTTTAGTTTGGTCAATTGGTTTGGTTGTAGACGTGGTACATGAAATATCATAGAGTAGAGAATACAGGCATTATTTGATACTAATATTGGTTTAATGGTGGGGTTTGAGGTAGCTACAACATGCAGATCATCTACTAAGATGTAATCAATTCGCGAGAAGGAGTTGTGGGGGTGGGAGAAGAATGTGTTGTCATTGCCTGTAGGGTTGCAGAGTATCCAAATATTCAAACATCATTTAATTTAAGTGTTCTACATACATTTAGAATTTGTTTGTGAGACTTGTTAGGTCTAAAAGGGCAGGTGGAGTTTCTGTCTGATATGACGTCCCATGGGAAATTGAATTCACCACCCATAATGAGTTTGCATTGGTTAGGCAGAAGTGTTAACTATTATAAGCTCAGTATTGTCTTTGTTTAGTTTAGTGATAAGCCATCTGCCTTCTGTGCCAGCTTCAGATGAGGTAATAGTGAGACCAGAGGAGGTAGAGATGAAAGTAATAAGGCCATTTTTCTTGTTGATTGCGGGGCGCAGGAGCGGTCACCCACCCAGGACTTCTTTAGTAGGAGAGCTTCTTTTAGTGCAACTTTAGTCACTTGTAAGAGTATTATGTTATCCTTAACTTTATATGTGTAGTTTAGGATTTTCTTAAGTCCTTAACATTAAGAAAGAGAATCTTTAGGTTATACATGAGGGGGCGGTGTGAATTATTTTAGAGCTGACCCATGTATCATGCAAGGGAGCAGGGGGTGGGGAAGGAGTAGGGAGAAGGATGTGGGTTAAGAGTGGAGGAGGGATTGGGTAGTTTGATGGGTTGTAAAAGGGAGGTGTCGTGTAGGAGTTAGGTGAATGAAAGAAGGTGGGGATGAGAAAGAGTTATAGAGGAAGGAAGAAAGAGAGAGAGTGAGTTGGAAAAAACAGCTAGATAGTATAGAGGTAGTGTCAAAAGATGCAACATATTGCTGGGTGACCTAAGGAGGTACCAAGCGGGCTTTAAGTAGGGAGTGGGCAGTGGTGGCCACGAGTGGAGGGGCCCAGAGTGAAGGAGTTGAGGGCTGCACTCTTTGTCAGTGTAAGGTGGGGTGTGAGCTATGTACTCTAACCAATGGGGCAGAGACCATGTTTTATTCAATCAAAATCATTCATGGAGAGTCTGTAATAACAATATCAAAAAGTGCCCTTGGTTGTAGTGTACTAGTGTTATTTAGTGGGTTCTTAGTGTTGTTTAGTGGGTTGAAGTGCATGAGGTGTGTGACGGTAATATAGGTAAACAGGCTATCAGTACAACAATTGGAGATATCAGATAACAGTTCTTGTAAGTGTTCAAATGTTCAGATATACAAGTGTTCAAACATAAATTTTCTAATAGAGCCCCAAACACAGAACTATAACTCAGTCCATTTAGACATTTAAATGGATATATCCAATATGGTCATAGTAGTGTCATCGTAAAAATGTCCTTAATGCATAGACAAACTGTGGCTAGTGCATAGTAGCAAACCGGAGTTCAAAGATTATTAAGCAGATTAATAGTGCATTATTAAGGCAATATTAACATATTGGGTTACCAGAGTGTTAAGATGTCTAAGCATGCTGACCTGATCTTTATTAAACATTGAGAGTTGGATAATCTTTTGCTATGGTACAGTACTGCGTTGGAAAGAATTAGGGTGTGTAGAGTAAGGCTTAAGCTCAATTGAAAAGGGTACTGGCGGATATTAGCGGAGGAGAGGCCTGCAGAGGGGTGCCCATGAGAAGCGTGCTAAAGGGATTAATGATTAGTGGCATCAATAAATGATGATAGGGTGGAAAGCCTTCTGACTGGGGCAATTAGAACTTGGTTAGTAGAGTTTAGAGCTGGTTAGCATTAATTATGAGGCCTTCTAGTTGAGAAGTTAGAAGCTCGTCTGCGAATCAAGCATCGGCGACAAAGGAGAACAGCTCTGTGTAGCCAAAGTCTGTGACATAATCCACCTAGGCAAGTGATCCACCTAAACATGTAATTGGATATATCCAAATGGTCAAAATTAATGCATCAACATATTGCATAGACAAATGCTTAATCAAACTGCAAGCAAACAAAAAGGGGCCCAGCATTATCAAGTGGGCTATAAAAGCATTGTCAAGGCATTGTTTATGTGTTAACTAAGAGTGTGACGTTTGAGTTTAACGTCTTAATTTAACATGTTAGATTGTCCATTTAAACATGTACATGGATATACCTACAAGGACATCGTTAATGCATAGACATAGTGCATAGACAAATGTATAAACAAACTGCAATCAAACTGCATATACAAATGCATAGACAAACTGTTGGTAGTGCACATGAATAGTAGGCGTCCCGCATCATTAAGTGGGCCCTTAAAGCATTATTCAGGCATTCTTAACGGTGCGCAGTCAAAATATCAATTTTTTTATATCGACCTACACTAATATCGAGTTTTTAATATCGTAGGGACAGAATATCGATGTCAAGAATATCGGTGACCAGAATATCGACCTTAAGGTAAGTAATATCGTTTTTTTAATATCGAAGTAAGTAATATCGAAGTAAGTAATATCGTTAGCAAAAATATTGTTGTTAATAATATCGATATTTATATTAGTGTTATGTATTTTAGTATGTATTTTATATGTATGATTAACATTTTTTGTAATGTATTTTTATTATTTTTAAATATATGTATTAAATGTTTAGAAATTAGTAATTTTTTTAAAGTAAATTTTGCGTTTTAGTATCAGAGCGGGTTGTGGGTTTATAGGGGAATAGGGTGGGAAGTAATTTAATTATAATTAATTAATTAATATGTTTTTATTTATTGTTATTGATTATTAATTTATTGTTAATTAATGATCAATTGGTAATTAATTTTTTTAATTGATTAATTTATCATTATATTAACTATAATTTTTTTAAATTTTATTTATTGTTATTGTTAATTAATTTATTGTTAATTAATTATTAATTGGTCATTAATTTTTATTAATTTATTAATTGATAATTACATTAATTATGTTAATTTTTATGTGTAGCGGGTTTTGGGTTTATAGGGGAATAGGGTGGGAAGTAATTTAATTATAAATAATTAATTAATATTTTTTTATTTATTGTTATTGATAATTAAATTATTGTTAATTAATTATTAATTGGTAATTAATTTTTATTAATTGATTAATTTATAATTATCTTAATTATATATATATATTTTTATTAATATGTTTATTGATATTTTCATAACATAACACGAGACTCGTACAATGTTACTGTCTATACATAAATGCATCGCTTACCAATACGCTGTCCATTACATACATCAATAAAGCTTTATACTGTTCACATGACATTTGCAATGTTTGTGTTGGTATCCCATCGCTCACTGGATTCAGAACACTGTCATCGGTTCAGCATTATAAATATACAACATATAATGCAAATAGCACTCCTGCAATACTACTCCGTAGTCTGTAACTCCGCGAGAGCAGACTCTGGCACCTCCGTCCCACCGCCCATCCCAACTGTACCTCTATTCTCTACAACTGTTTTGTACAACGCCCAGAAATTTTTAGGTCGGTTATGCGGAGGCAGTAAGTCACTATAATTTTCAGTTTGGGTACTACAGAATAACATGTCTCTTGACCATTGCGCTATTGTAGGGAGGGGCCCTCGCAACCAGCATATGGCCACACATCTCTTTGCTAATAACAGGCCCATATCTATCAACCTCTGTGACACTTTAGGAAGAGTCTTGGAGTACCCAAGTAGTGCTAGCATCGGCTCTGGGGCTAGCGACAGTTCCGCGACTTGGTTAAATTCCACAAAGACCTGTCCCCAAAAATGGGCAATCCCAGGACACGCCCAGGCTAAATGAAAAAATCAGCAATTTGGGCATTGCACCTATCACAGGTAGGCTGCTCTCTCAAGCCATATCTGTGCAGATGCTTCGGGTGTAATAAACCCTATTTAGAAATTTAAAATGTATTAGTCTATGTCTCCCGTTGAGGGAAATGCGTTTAGTGTTCATGCAGCAATATGACCATATTTCGTCTGTAATGTCACTCTGTAGGTCTCGCTGCCAAGCTAATCTTGCTTTAGTGTAGCTGTGTTTTCTATTTGACATCGAGTTGTGGTAAATTCTGGTTATCATTTTCATGGGCGTCTGTGATTTAATGAGAGTGGTCACAGCTGACAATTCAGGGGGCTCGGCCATATCTTCCCCAAGGATCTCGGTGAGTGCATGTCTAACTCTGTGAAACTGAAATTGTGCAAGAGGGGAGGGTGGTACCTCATTCCCTACCATATCTCCCCAGCTCTTAGCCACTCCATCTGCAAATAGGTCACCTATGCGTTGTGCTCCAAGTGCCCTAAGTGCCCTCACCACTCCTTTATCCGTACATGGCGGGAGCCATTCACACCATTCGAGCCTGGCAACCGGAGAATACAGAATCGCTCCAGCTTGTAGTTGTAATAAATAGTGCCAAGCGTGTATCATCGTGTTCAAGGAGTCAAGGATCCCCGTGCGTCTATCAGGTGGCGAAAACAACAAAGCCGGTAGGTGTTTTGGGGCAGCCACTACTGCTTCGATACGGACATGTGGTATGTCAAATGGACCATGGATCCATTGGTATGCCTGTGCGCTCTGTGCGGCCCTATAATACAAGTCCAAATCAGGCGCGCCCAACCCCCCCATGGAGTACGGGAGGGCAAGTGTCCGCCAGCTGGCGCGTGCCTGTTTCCCTGCCCATGCGAGACGGATCATGAGGGACTGGAGCCTATGAAAAAATACTCGCGGCAACACTATGGGGATGTTTATGAAAAGGAAGAGGAAACGTGGTAAGATAACCATTTTCATAAGTGACACTCTGCCCAGCAGGGACAATGGGAGCTGAACCCACCTAGCAATGTCGTCCTCTAGTTTGTTAATTGCCACACCGTAATTTTCCCTAAACACTACTTCCGAATCCGTATGTATCTTAACTCCCAAATACCTCACCGCATCTGTGGACCATTGCAGTGGGTAATCGGGCTCCATAGGAGTCGTGGCCGGGGTTAGAGGAAACATAATGGACTTATTCCAATTAACATGTAAACCAGACATGGAACCAAAGAGAACCACCTCGCACAGTACTGAGGATAGATTAGTGTCCGGGTGACGGACATACAGTAAAGTATCGTAGGCGGAAACAATCAGCCCATAGCCGGGGAATTGTATGCCCCTATGGCTATGATATTCTCGAAGCGCACAGGCAAGGGTTCGGCATCTAGGGCGTATAAAATGGGGGATAGGGGGCAGCCCTGTCTCGTACCACTAGAGATTGGGATAGGATTTGTGACTAAGTCACCTATTTTAATACGAGCCGTGGGGGAATAATACAGCACCCCAAGTAACTGTATAAAAACTATCCCAACTCCCATCTTAGTAAGGACCTGTTTTAAAAAGGGCCATTCGACGGAGTCGAATGCCTTCTCCATATCTAAAAAAAATGCTATGGCCGGTATCTCTGGCCTAGTATGTTGTATGGCAGCAAATACCGTCCGAAGATTATACGTCAAGTTCCTGCCCGGAACAAAACCGGCTTGTTCCGGCGCTACTAAGGTAGGCACCAGTGGGATTAGTCTGTTCGCGAGTATTTTCGCAAACATTTTTGTATCAACGTTCAACAGAGAAAAGGGGTCGATACGATGCACAGCTATCTGAGGGTTTACCCGGTTTTAGGATTGCAACTATGATTGCTTCCCTCATAGAGGGCGGCATCATACCGGTAACACACATATCCTCATATAGTGTGAGCAACTGCGGCAGCAGTAGCTTGAGAAAAGCCTTATAAAAGGCAACCGTAAGGCCATCCCCGCCCGGTGCACTCCCTGCTCTCATATTGGATAGTGCAAGTAATATTTCTTCCCGTTCAATGGGTCGCATCAAAAATTCGCGGTGAGTATTAGTTAGCCATGGCAACTTAATATGGGCCAGGTAGTCAAGTATGTGCTCCTCCGTACTACCACCCCGAGTGGCATACAACTCCGAGTAATATTGCCGGAATTGCTCCGCTACTTCCATCTCAGTAATCAAAGTGTCACCGTCTATAGTCGTGAGTTCCGGGACTACAGATTTGTCTCTTCGTTGTCTAAGTAGTTGCGCGAGTACCGCCCCAGGGCGTTCCCCTTCCCCATAGACCCGAGGAGTAGCGTATTTGCCCAAGTGCTTAATCTCCGCATCTGCCTCAGTATAATACTCTTCTAATGTTTGTTTTATTTCTTGAGTAATCTCTTCAGTGGGCCGAGCTAACATAGCCTGTTCCAAAGCTGCCAATTTATGTTCTAGAGATGCAAGTCGGGTCCTGATCGACTTAAGAACACCCGCGTGTTTAGATATGGCTACGCCTCGTATATACACTTTGAATGCGTCCACACCGTCTGAAAGGAGTCAACTGAGCCCACATTCTTTTAAAAAAATACTTCAATAGCTTCAGCCATTTCTTCCTTGAAAACTGTGTCCAATAAGGAATAGGGCGGAAACCTCCAGGTAAAGGGGGGTATGCGTGCTTTTGGGGCGTCTAATACCAATAACAGTGGGGAATGATCAGAGAACGTGCGGGGGAGGATCTTACAAGCACTTATATTTGTGGAAAGTTGCCTAGCTACAAACCAATAATCAATTCTAGTATGTATATCATAATATGCAGAGTAGTGTGTGTATCCCCCTTGCGTCGGGTGACGTTGTCGCCAAACATCAGTCAGATCAAAGCGCAGAAGTGCACTTTCCATAGCCCTAGCCGACGCTGATATGCGTCTCTCCGGTCCCCCTGACCTGTCCAATATGGGGTCCCTGACAAAGTTAAAATCGCCTCCCCATAAAAGTTGCCCATCCACTTGTAATCCCACCATGTCAGTTAATTGCCTATAAAAATCTGGGGTATCGTAATTTGGGCCATAGACATTGACCAGTAGTAGCTCCAGACCTTTCCCTCTACATCTAGTGATCGTAAACCTGCCCTCCGTGTCTGTCATCAAAGGCTCCAATTTAAGGGGTCTTTTAGGGTTCACCCACGTCAGAACGCCTCTTGCGTGTGTGGTAAAGCCTGACGCGTGGATGTTGCCCAGCAGACCTCTAGTACGCAGTATAGGGCTGTTTAGTGGGAGGTGTGTTTCCTGCAGAAGTGCAATGTCAACATCATGCCTATCCAAGTATCTCAGAATCTTACGCACCTTTCTGTGGTCATTGAGGCCACGTATGTTCCATGTTAGCGCACTAACAGTGTCAGGGCCAGCGGCTCTACTGAAATGCCCTTCACCTGTCATGAGGTTGGCCAATATACCAGTATCTTAGCGCGTGTGTCGACAGTCTAATATGCGTGCAAAACACAGATACATATTTTCCAAAGGCTACAGAAACAAGCAATGTGAGTCTCAGTACCACCCCTCCCCCCACCCACGCCAAGCTATGCCCAACTTTGCATTGGCGAAATCCCCCCTTAGACCCCCTGATAATCATAACAAATTCGAATCAAACAACTCTGTGAATGTAAATACGTGAATGATACACAAAGTGTGGAGCACACACGTGGGCGGATGTTGCCTGACCTTGTAATATGCAATCTACTATAAGAGAATCGCCAGTTACCGTCCACCATTCAAACCAATATTAGCGTAAAGCGTGTTAAGTCCCACAACAGCTCTTCCCCATCTCCCTGCAAAATATAATACATTTGCCTCAGAGCCACCTATATATCAACTCCATGTCGTACATATAACCCATGACCGCCCCGTCTAATCAGTACTTCATCTTGCCTTATTTGGCGCCAGTCTTGTAGCAACTCATGCTACCACCATCCTCCTCACCAGCCACCTTCAAAATGTTCCCATCTTATCTGTTAGGAAGTGGGGGTATCTCGTCAGTCCTGTTCATCTAGGTCCCCTCCCATCGCTCCCTCCACTGTGGAGCGCTCTGGGCTCTGCCGAAGTTCTTTCGCCCACTCTCTCAGCGCTTTCTGTAGCGCTTTGGGATCAGTGAAAATCCTGGATTGACCCTGCCGATTGACATGCAGCCTCGCTGGGTATAGCATGGCATAGTCCAACTTCTGGTCACGCAGTTATTTCTTGAGCGGCGCAAATCGTTTGCGGGCTTTTTGTACTCGGGTGGTGAAGTCCGGGTATAGCGAGATCGCCGAGCCTTCATACTGCAAGGATTGTTTCTCTCTTGCAAGTCTCAAAGCTGTGTCCCGATCTCTATAGTTCAGGAGCTTAGCGATGATGGGACGTGGTGCAGCACCCGGGGCAGGCCGAAGGCCCAGCGAACGGTGGGCTCTTTCCACCACAAACATATGGGAGAAGTGCTCAGGACCTAACAATGTATGCAGTAGTTTTTCCACAAAAAGCTCCATATTACTTACATGCGTGGTTTCTGGCAGACCCGCGATGCGTATGTTGCATCTCCGAGAACAGGCCTCAAGATCTTCTGCTTTATCCTGTAGTGTCTGCAGCGCTATAGTCATCCGTTTCTGCATACCATCCAGTTCCGTCTGTGACTCTTCTACTTCGGTGACTCTACGCTCCGCCATATCCATCCTCTCCACTTGCTTGTCCATTCTCTCTGACATTCTATCCATACGATATGACAGAGAATCTAATTTGGAGTCAATGGCAGATAGACTTGCTTGAATGCTGGCCTGCATGGAAGTGAGCATTGTCCGGATATCACCCTCAACCTGCTCCTGACTGTCCCCTGTCGTCGCTTGAGTCCCCATCGGGGCGTCACCACTGGTCTGGCTCTTCTTCTGCTGGTCAAAGGTGAGCCGCGGTTGGTTCCGGTCAACCCTCCCCATTGTAGAGATCTGAAGTATATAGGTGTTGTGCAGTTTGGCTGTCAACAGGGACAGTGTAGCGTTGCTTCCCTCCCAAGGAGTACAACTGTAGAAAAGAGGCCTCCGTCCAAGGACTGCGCAATAGCAGCGTGCTGTTTCTCCCCCTGGGTGGGGGTTGTAACTTGTTGTTGGGCTCGAGGAAGGCCCGCTCTGCCGCAGTCCAGCGTTGAAGTTTTCGCCTTCACGGCGGGTCTGCGTCCGCTCTACGCAATGTGGACCCCCCCCGGGGTGTCAGGTTCTATGCTGTTGCGCCTCACTATGTGCCTGCACTACCGGCATGTAGCAGTCTCCAAGTCTCCCACACTGCAGGCGGCACGTTGTGTGTACAGGGGATCCTAGGCACATCTGGGGTGAAAAATCGCAAAAGCTGCGCCTTCAACCAGTTCGGTAGGCAAATCAGGACGACTCATAGGCCACAAGTAGGCCGCGATGCGTGTAAAGGCCCAGCGGCAACTTCAACAGTGGTGGGGTAGTCTGTTATCTCCGTCCACAAAGGCAGGGGCGCCCCATGGATCATCCGCTACTATCGTGGGGCGCCGCACAGCAGCCACTAACCTTTCATAGGTAGCCTCTTCAAGTAGGCTCCGTAATGCGATCAGGCCCACGCCTCGCGGCCGACCCAGAACGTCAGGGGAAGTCGGGAAGCCCTCAGGAGAGAGTCCGCCGATCACCGGTTGTTCCGCTTCAGCGCCGTTTCAAGGCCAAGAGCGCTAATTCGCCTCGTACAGCTGTAGGAAGGAGCACCAGCCGCGGGTTCGCGTCCATAGGGGGGCCCTCCCCTCCAGCAGCGTCACAGGTTCCCGAGCGCGGCCGCCGGCCGTGGAGCTCGTACCACGCAGCTGCGGTCTCCAGGCGTCCCCAAAGTCGGAAAATCTCTCTATGTGTGGGGACAGTCTTCCGACCCCCAGGAAGGCGTGCGGGCTGAGGTAAATGCCACTCTTACGCAGGATTCATGTCAAATTAGTGGATGGCGTTACGGAGCTCAATGCCTAAGCGGCCATCTTCGTTGCAGGCAAGCTCCGCCCCATTATATTAATTATAATTAATTTATTATTATTTTTTATTTATTGTTATTGTTAATTAATTTATTGTTAATTTATTATTAATTGGTAATTAATTTTTATTAATTGATTAATTGATAATTACATTAATTGTGTTCTTTTTTATGTGTAGCGGGTTGTGTGTTTATGGGGGAATAGGGTGGGAAGCAATTTAATGTTATTTAAGTAACT
Organism: Calotriton arnoldi; assembly: GCA_963921515.1. Taxonomy (NCBI): domain Eukaryota; kingdom Metazoa; phylum Chordata; class Amphibia; order Caudata; family Salamandridae; genus Calotriton; species Calotriton arnoldi. The sequence goes on along the minus strand of CAWUFW010000873.1, from coordinate 650,629 downwards.
ATTAATTTTATTTTATTGGTATTTATTATTAATTTTTTAGTTAATTAATTATTAATATGTTCTTTATTTTACAAAAATTATTTAATGAATAAGTATGTTAATTTAACCCCTACGCTATCCTACATTTTCCACACTGTTACACTCACTGGAGTTGGAATAGTAATTTTAACCCCTATGCTATCCAACACTTTCCCTACTGTTGCACTCCCTGGAGTGGGAATAGTAATTTTTACCCCTACGCTATCCAACAATTTCCCTACTGTTGCACTCACTGGAGTGGGAATAGTAATTTTTACCCCTACGCTAGCCAACACTTTCCCTACTGTTGCACTCCCTGGAGTGGGAATAGTAATTTTAACCCCTACGCTATCCAACACTTTCCCTACTGTTGCACTCACTGGAGTGGGAATAGTAATTTTTACCCCTACGCTATCCAACACTTTCCCTACTGTTGCACTCACTGGAGTGGGAATAGTAATTTTAACCCCTACGCTATCCAACACTTTCCCTACTGTTGCACTCACTGGAGTGGGAATAGTAATTTTAACCCCTACGCTATCCAACACTTTCCCTACTGTTGCACTTACTGGAGTGGGAATAGTAATTTTACCCCTACGCTATCCAACACTTTCCCTACTGTTGCACTCCCTGGAGTGGGAATAGTAATTTTTACCCCTACGCTATCCAACACTTTCCCTACTGTTGCACTCACCGGGGTGGGAATAGTAATTTTTACCCCTACGCTTTCCAACATTTTCCCTACTGTTGCACTGTTTGGAGTTGGAATAGTAATTTTATTACCTACATTATCTAATATTTTTGTATTATTTTAGTTAATGTAGTATATAATTAATTTTAAAAAGATTAAAAATAATGTTATTTTTTTTTATTTGTTATATATATTTATTTAATTTTTATTTATATTATTGTTTTATGTGTATAGATGTATTTATAATTTATATGATATTTAAAAAAAATATAAGTTATTAAAATAATTATTAAAAATTATTAGTAAGTAAGTATATATATTATATATTATATGTATATGTTTAATTTATTTTTACATTACATATATATTACTTATAATTTTTAAACATTTAAAAATATTTTAACTATCTTTATTTTAATTGTATGTATTATTTACTTTATTTTACATTATTTTTTTAACTTAAATAAAAAACGATATTTTTAACAACGATATTTTTGACATCGATATTTTCTTTTAGATATTTTTGTACTTACCATAATGTAGATAGGATGTCGATATTCTTGACTTCGATATTTCTGTAGGTCGATATTCTAACCTTCAATATTTTGTCAGTGATTCATTCTTAACGTGTCAAGTTGTCAAAATATTAGGTCGGCAATCATAGTGTTTTACCCGTTAAACAAACATTGTGGGTTAAGATGAGAAGCCTTCTGGAGGAGGCACGTAGATGTTGGTTAGTAAAGGTTAGCGCCGGTTAGCGGAATGGAGTTAGGTAGCTATAGGATCATCTGGTGATGTGTTAGGAGCACATCTTCACAGAGAAAGTAGTGAATTAGTGATGTGGACTTCCGGTGTGGGGTTAGGAGCTCATCTTTGAATCTTGAACATCAGCGATGAAAGATGATAATCTTTCCATTGCAGATTGTCTTTAGTCATGCTGGTCCAATAAAGGAGAACTGTATTGTGCGATCCTTTAGAGCCTGACATTGGGACAGGAATGCTTTCCTCTTTTTGACAGTGTCTTTTGAGTAGTCTTGTGAGATCCGAATGGAGGCACCCTGCCATTTGATCCTCTGCCTTTTCTTAATCTCGGTGAGGATAGCCTCGGTATGCCAGTACCGGAGCGGTCTGAAAATGAGGGCTCTAGGAGCATTAGAGTTTTTGGGAACGTAGGTGGGCACTCTGTGAGAGCGGGTGATTTTGAAGTCTTCTGCAAAACTTATACCTAGGACTTGGGGATCCACTTTTCTAGGAATGCAGTGCAGGATGGAGCCTGATTCTCCGCTCCTTCCGGGAACCCAAAAACTTGCAGGTTACCCCTTCTGTTTCTGTCCTCTAATTCTGTGATATTCTTCTCTAAGAGGGACACTCTCGCAGTAGTAGTTGTTATTGTCTTGGCAGAGCTGAGTTTATGGCCTTCTTTAACACCAAACCGTGCTCCATCCAAAATCTTGTTTTGATCTAAATACTCTGACAGTACAATATTCAAATGCCCTTCGAGGATCTTTGCTTGCATAGGAAGACGCAAGATCGGACAACAGTTTTTTCCTCATTTGGATTGAGGGTAGATTTTTTAAGCAAAGGGAGAATGGAGGCCTTTTTCTAATCCATGGAGAAAATACCCCCATAAATAATGCTGTTCAGTAGGATGATGAGAGGAATATCTACTGTTCCTGCTACATCTTGAAGAACGTTTGGCAGGCATGAGTCAAAAGGAGCTCCTGATTTGGTGCATCCTATTAGTTCTGTCACTCGCTCAGTATTAAGGAGCACAAACTTGCGGAGCTTAGAGTTGTTATGACGTGAGGTAAGCTTCCCTTATGTTGGGGGGGTTAGTAGTCCGACCAGCATCAAAGCCCCCAAAGACTGTCTCTACTTTGTTCCTAATAGATTTCTGCTAACTTATTGCATAGTAATTGTCTGGGAATTAAGGTATTAATAGTGGGTGGGCAAGAAAGCACCAGAACAGTTTTAAAAAGCTCTCTGGTGGAATTTTTCACCAAATTATTTTTTTCTGTGAAGTACTTGGTTTCTCCCCAATAATCATACTTTTATAGTCCATGATGATTTGTTTATACTCAGTTCTTTCCTCTGTGCAGTAATTGCTTCTCCAAAATTTCTCCTGTCTTCGACATTTCTGTTTCATTGCTCTAAGTTTGAAAGAGAACCATGGTTCTGTAGGCCGGCTTCTATGATTCTTAACAGATCTTGTAGGGGCCAATTTGTTGGCTGCAACATTGATCTAATCAGAGTAGCTTCCTGTGGCTACATTGGTATCACCCGGAAGGGATGGTTCGGTAGCCTCGAGCAAGTCAATCAGTTCTGTCCTATTGATTTTATTCCTGGCCTGAACCTTTTTATCCTGCCCTACTTTGTTGGCTGATATGTTTACACTGATATGTTTAATGGCTGATATGTTTATACTGAAACTGATCACCATATGGTCTAAACTCGTAATTGGAAGAACAGCTTCCAAATTTAGATCAAAATAATTTGAAGAAATACCATCTAAGGTATGTCCTGCTGTGTGAGTTAATGTGCTCTCAAGTTGTTTTAAGTTGAAGCCACTATATTATCTAAAAATAATGCTGCTTCTTTGTAAATGAAATCTTTCAAATGAAGATTGAAATCACCTATTATCAAGTAATTTTCATATTGTATATACATGATTCCATAAAGTCACTAGAAATTTAGTATTAGGACCCAGGGGTCTATACATCTGTAAGCTGTAGAACGAGGAGTTATTATTTAATTTGCAGTTAAAAGAGCAATATCAAGATGGCCACAGTATATTACCGCTAAGCCTCCATCGCCTTTGCCTTTGCAGTCTAATCTGGTAATAGCATAGTCTGCTGGTAATGCTGCGGGTATATCTGGATCGAGGACTCATCTGCCCAACTTTCCATTAGAAAAGTTATGCCGGGAGAATGTGAGTCTAGATGCTCCAAAAGCTCGTAGTTGTTCCTGACAGTGGAGTGAGTATTGATCAGAATGCATTTCAGCTAGGAGGCCCAGGCATCCAGTACCATGCAGGGGGAGTGAGGGGTGTGCAACTAAGGCATGCCTGCTGATGGCAATGGATTCATCTGACACGAGTAGAGGCAGTTGTTACATGCATAGTTCTTATGCGCTTCACTAAGGTAAAAAATATTACATAAAGAATGCTTATCAGACATACTGAGCCGAAGTAGTATTTCTCTGGTGTATTTCTGGGGGTGGAAATGGTCAGGGTTCCTGGCGCATGGCACAGTCCGGTCGCAGATGGGTGCAGAGGGGCTTGCCTTTGGTGTGCCAGTGGCTCACCCGCTGCACGGGGAGCTCTGCATTCAGCTTTAAAGACCGGCATAAGGCGTGGCCGATAACCGATTGCGAGCCAGTGCTCAAAGTTTAAAATCATTGGCAAAACAAAAGAATATAACAGGAGTCCAGCAACCCCTGACGCCTGGTTCAGGCTACCCTGAACCAGGTGAATACTGGGAAATAAAGTCAAACTAAAATACCAGTGAAAAAGACAAATAATACAATTAAAATAACCCGGCAAAGCCTGTGTCGTGTAGCAGTCGATAGGAGCCAGGCACCTCCTGAAAACAGACACACAGGTGTCGATACAAGGAAGCAACCAAGTATTGCCAGGAAAGCAGGTGAGCTTCAATGGCAGACACTGCGTGGCTGTGCTCTGTATTCAGCTTTAAAGGCCGGCATAAGGCGTGGCCGGAGGCATGACTGATAGCCGAGCGTGGGTCATTGCTCAAAGTTTAAAATCTTTGGCTAAACAAAAGAATATAACTGGAATCCAGCAACCCCTGACGCCTGGTTCAAGCTCCCCTGAACCAGGTGAATACTGGGAAATAGAGTAATAGGTGCATATATAATCATGTATTTGCTGTGTACAGTGACTGCTTTATTAAATTAGCTTAACCGAAGGCCTTAAGCATTTGGTCTTCAATGTTTAACCTTCAACGTGAAAGTTTTACTTGCTCTGCAGTGTTCTTTCTTTTGCAGGTGCGTTCACATGTTCTCATATTTAGAGAGAAAGGCATATTGTGTATTAGAGATAGTGAGATGCGGGAGGAGAACATTTGACAAGGATGCAAGGCTCTGAGTATAAGCAGGCGGACTTGTGGTCGGGGCAAGATGGCGGCCGCCTAGAGGCCGAGTGCAGCACTAGCGACGCTATCCTGGGTTAAGTTTTGAAGCAAAGACCCCTATAGGATCGCGGAATGTAGGTGACTGCATGAAAAGGGACTCGAGAAAATCTTTTTCTTATGCTGGGATCACGGAACCCCCGTAAAAGACTCTACACGCTGGTTGCAAGAATCGGGCTCCGGATTATTAGGCGCTCTATTTTCAAGGCTCTCTCTTACCTGGCGAGCCGGGGATCCCGGAGTAGCGGAGGAATGGCGCCGAAATCGGCGGCAAATGCCGCGGGCGCTAAAGCAGCAGCAACGCGAAAGCTACGTGGTGAGCCGCCCGTGAGCTCAGTGGCGCTGGATCAGAACAAGCCGGAGCAGGCACTGAACAACCTGCAGCAGTCACGCACGCCGGAGCAGCCGAGGAGGGGGAGAGGCGGGGCATCTGGAAAGAATCGTCCACCTGGCCCCTCGGTAGCTGACATGCTGATGCATCGTAAGGAGCAGCATACGGAGGCAGCAGGGTCGGTAGCAGTGCGTATAGTAGCTCCAATTACAGAGGAAAATGCCAGAAGTAAACAGAATGAGGAGGTGAGCCCAGGCAGACCAATTGAAATATGTCAGAGCTTGAAAATTAACTTGGTTGCTGGGGATCCTAAGGATACTGTTTCATCTGCTACAGAGCCCCCCTGTAGTGACAATGATAGCGGTCCTGAGGTGAATGTCCCTCTGGGAGATAAGGTGGGGGGGGACAGTACAGCAGCTCTCCCTGTTGAATCACGGAATATAGAAGCAAATAGCAAGACCGTTGATACTTCGAATATGGCCTCTATCTCTGAAGGAGTAATAGATGGTAAGGAGCTACAGCAACCCGCCCCAATATTGGGGAGTAATGATGCAATGTGGGGAGTGGATCTCCTAGGGGATAAGGATAAACTTGATCTTGACAAGGATAAAGAGCCCAGTGACTGTTTTTTTCTGTTTCTGAAGGGGCTGAATGGTCTGATGATCGGAGCTCATCATTAGGGGGCAGTAACTTGGATTCAGACCTGGAGGATAGTGATCTAGATCTCCCCACAATAACCAAGAAGTCTAATGTGCAGCCAGATGTACATGGCATACAAGGTCAAGGAAGAAAGGATCTGAGATGGGACTACTCATCCGCTACCCCACTTTCTGGTAAATCCTCTTCGGGAGCTGATTCCCCCCCGATACTGGAGGTTATACACCAGGCCATCCTCTCTCACAGGGAAGAAACACGTCAGGACAGCCGTAAGGCGCAGGCCGCCATGAGAAAAATGCAAGGGGTTGTCAGGAAGCTCTCCAAGGCATGTTTTAATGTAGGTGAGAGAGTGACGAACCTGGAGGAAAGAATAGTTGCGACTGAGGCAGAAGCAGCCAGCGCATCAACGCAGGTGGAGGCTCAAAGCTCACAGATCAAGGATATTCAGTGGAAGCTGGAGGAATTTGAGAACAGGCAGAGGAGGAACACCCTCAGGGTATTGGGGTGCCAGAGGGAGTGGAGGGGTCGGACGCTAGGGTATATATCATTGAATTGTTTAAGTCCGATTTCCCGAATTGACAGAATGGAATTGGTCTGCGGAAATACAAAGAGCACATCGCACTCCGTTCAAACGACGTGTCCCAGCTAGAGAGGGGGACAAACCACGAGCAATTCTGGTGTTCCTAGGGAATTTTTTATTGCGGCAGGCCAGACCTGAAACTAAGAGATCTAGTGGGGGAGTCTCATTTTTTGTTCGCCCTGACTTCTGCCATTCAACGGTAGAAAGACGCTGGAGGCTGAGACAGCTAATAAAACCATTTCAGGAAAAGAACATCCAGGTTTATCTGATTAATCCGGCACAACTTAAGGTGATCCATGGGGGACAGACACTCTATTTCTCTTCCGAGATAAAAGCCAGAGAATATTTGGACGCTGTGGATAAATAAAGCTTGGGTCTGAATTGAAGAAAGCGTGAGGGGGAAAAGAAGAAGCAAGGTTATGTTTGATAGGATAAAGGGGGTAAGAGGTAGCTATGGTAGGTTGTTTTAGAAGGACCCAGGTCGCTAATGCTACATACATCACATGCACAGACTTAGGTCTAAGCGCCTCACAAGGATGGTGAGAATGGGGGAGGTGGGGGGTGGATGGGGGTTGGATGGGGTGGGGGTAGAAAGGGGTGGGAAGGATGGGGGAAAAATTGAAAAGAGGAAAAGTACCTGGTGTTATGTTTTTTGTGATTTTTTGGTGATTTAGGGCTTGTGGTATATAAACAGATGATTGGGCTGGTTCAGAAGAGAAATGCTATCTTAGTAGGGCTAAATGGGAAACTTAAGATATGTACCCTTAACATTGGGGGTTTAAATAATTGGAGGAAGAGGCAAATGATGGGGTATTTTGTAAGGTCGAACCATATTGATGGTTTATGTTTACAGGAGACCCATCTACCATGGGCAAAAAAACATCTATTGAGGATAAGTGGTTTTGAGTTGCTGGCCTGCTCCTCACAGACATCTACAGTTAGAGGGGTGGCAATACTGGCTAGATCTGTGCTGGGAGGGGCTAAGCGTCATTTGGCAGATTCCCATGGGAGGTGGGCACTGGTGGAACATGATCTAAGGTTTACAATATGTACAATCTATGGCTCCAATCAGGATGACCCGGAGATATTTGAATATCTTGAAGTTGAATTATTGAATTGGCCGAGACCTATTACAGTATGCGGAGATTTGAATATCTCTGCTGATTTTATAAATAATACTGTTTATGTAGGCCGTAAGCCCAGGGTATTTCGAGCAGTGACCTCAGTTTGGGAATCACATGGTTTGGTAGATGTCTGGGGTTGTAAGGAGCCTAATGACCCGGGCTTTACATATTATTCATGCCCCTTCAAGAAATATACGAAGCTGGATTACTTTCTGGTCTCTGCATCAGAATTAGAGAAAGTCAGTATTATTAAACTCCCGAAAGTACTGTCTGATCATAGTCCATTGATGCTGGAGTATGAGATAGATATTTTAAATAAAAAGCACCCAAGGTGGACTTTTGAGAGGAAGCTTCTAGCTGACCCCAAATTTTTAGAACATCTGAGGAAGTGGACCCAAGATTACTTTGCTGCGAATCGCTTTAGCTCATCCAGAAATAATGTCTGGGATGCGTTTAAGGCAGCCTTGAGAGGCGAGACGATCAGCTTCTCGGCTAGGCTAAAGCAAGAGGCTCGCCGAGAAAATGAGAGATTGGTCTGCCAACTAGTAGAAGCAGAGGAACAACATATAAAGGATATTGGGCAAGGGTCCGAGGCCGCAGGGAGTCAACAAAAGATTCTCATTATAAAAGCAGAGCTGCATAAGTGGTTAGCTCAGAAGGCAGCTGATGAGTATCATACACATAGGGGCAAGATGTATGAGACGGGAGAGCAGGCAGGCAAGTTATTAGCACTTCGGATCAGGCAAGAAAGCAGTAGAAATATAATATCAAAAATACAAGAGGAGGGTCGGGACTATACGGAGCCAGCTGATATATTGGAAGTTTTTAAAAATGTTATCAAATATTGTATAAAGAAGTGGGTGGTCCAGAGGGTGCTAGTTTAGGGTTTGAAGATATAGGCCCCCAGTTGGATAATTTGGATAGAGAAATGCTGGATAATGATCTGGTAATAGAGGAAGTAATAGGAGCACTGCAGGAGTTAGCAGCAGGAAAGGCTGCGGGGCCGGATAGTATACCACTTAAAGTATATAAGAGTATCCAGAGCGAGATTGCCCCAATGCTACTGGATTTATTTAATGGTATAATATGTTCCGGTCAAATCCCTGAATCTTGGAAGGAAACAAATATTATTGTGTTCCACAAGAAAGGGAAGCCTAGGGAGAACCCCGGTTCATATCGTCCAATATCCCTCATCAATACGGATACCAAGATCTATGCTAAGGTTTTGGCTAGAAGGCTGGGAAGGGTCATAGGCGGTCTGGTATCCCCGTGGCAGCATGGGTTTATCCCAGGTCGAGGGACAACTGACCACATCAGGCGGGCCATTTCACTTTTTGATGTGCAAGCTGCCACGGGGGCGGATGGCCATGATCCTCCTAGACGCAGAAAAGGCCTTTGATCGCGTCACGTGGAAGTATTTGTGGGGGATATTGGAACAAAGGGGATTCGGCCCTAAAATAATGGGGGCTATTAGGGCCATGTATTCAGATCCAACGGCCAGAATCCAGATAATGGGAGGCAGCTCGGAAAAAGTGCATATTTCTAGAGGGACACGTCAGGGTTGTCCCTGTTCACCAATTCTTTTTGCCCTGTACATAGACCCTCTGGTACGGAAATTATTAGGATGCAATGAAATTAAACCGGTAGTTTTTAATCGATATGAAACTAAGTTACTGGCATATGCCGACGATCTGGCTATAATTACACCAGAACCAGATACGGCATTGATAGCTATTACAGGGATTGCCAGCGAATTTGGACATTATTCGGGGTATCTGTTGAATGACAGTAAAACCCAGATAATTTGTACTAAAAATATTAAAAGGCAGGATGTAAGGTATTCTGATTCAGCGGTTTATTTGGGAGTTAGGATAGGCTCGGCAACAGATACCACTGTAAAAGATAACTTTACCCCTTTACTAAAAACAATGGCAACCGACCTTAAAAGAATAGATGCCTTACATTTGTCTATAATAGGGAGAGCAAATGTACTTAAAATGACCATGCTTCCCAAGGTACTATATTTCTTTCGCTCTATCCCGTTTATGATCGATGAAGGCTTAATAAAGTCAATAGAGGTAGTTTTTATGAATTTTATCTGGCAGTATGGTAAAATCAGGCGCTCCATGAGATATATGTCTCTCCCACAAGAAAAAGGAGGGCTTGCAATCCCTAATATTAAATTTTACCAGTGGGCCTGTTTGTTAAGTCAGATGGCGATTTTATTTGATTCAGCCTCAAACCTATCGGATACTCCACTTGGTAATAATAACCCTCCTTCCATTTTTGAATTATTATTGGGTAGAGAAGCTCTGGGGCTTCTGCTACGGAAAACCGATAGGCGTTATTATAAGAAAATGCGGTATAAGGTTTTAGATGGTGTTTGGGAGGTTTGGAAACAGGTGCAAAAAGTCCTAACAATCCCTAAATTTAGTTATTATACACCGGTTTGGAACTGCAGTATGTTTCCTCAATTTAGTAATGATAGGATATGGAGATTCTGGGAGCAGCAAGGAATTAAAAGAATAGGTGATATATATGAGGGGGTAGTTTGATGAGATTTGAGGATATTCAGCAGAGATTTGGTATCCCGGATAATTTAGGCTTCAAGTTTCTTCAGATCCAGGATACTCTGAAGGGAATCAGACCACGGATTATCCCTGGGGGCAGAATTGATATATTGGATTATTTATTAGGTGGTGGAAGAAGGATTAAAATGATATATGGGTCTCTGTTATCAGGGACTCAGGATGATTTGGAGAAATTTGAAGCTGCATGGGTAACGAAACTTGGGGACCCAGATGTTGACATAGATAAAGCATTGCAACTCGCTGGGAAACTTTTCGCTCCACGAATTTGAGACCCCAACACTATAAAACCCTTTTTAATTTATATTTTACACCAGCTAAATTATTTATGTGGGGTAAAAAGGAGGATGATAGATGTCCGCGGTGTTTGGGAGGTGCTGCTGACCTGCTGCATATGTTTTATCATTGTAGTAAATTAAGTGCAATTCAAGGAGAAATTGGGAAATTTTGGGAGGGGCTGCTAGGAGTTAAGATCACCCTATCCCCTACCCTAATGATAATGGGATTTGATAGTAACTTGAGGCTCAATAAGGAAAAAGAAGCATTTGTATTTATATCTGTGGCGGTCCTCCGGATATTGCTTGCGGCAGGATGGAAGGATACGGTAGCACCATCCTTCCAGATGTGGGTGGCTAGACTTCTTGGGATTCATAATATTGAATCCTCCCTATATTGCACCGGGGTAGGAAAATGAGGGAATTAGGAACGATTATTTGGGCTCCCATGAAGCGATGGAGGGACGGTTGTCTGGAGGAAGCGCCTGAGTGATTTTCTATATTTGGTTCCCTTATTTATTAGCCCCGATGGGTGATGGATGGTTATTTTTATCTCTGTATGGACGTATCAGCCCAGTTTTACTATGTAATAATGAAATATTTCTTAGTTTTTATCTGTTTTAGAAACTCATGCCCGAACGTATTTATTGTATAATGTATTATATGATTTATGTATAGTGGATTTTTAGTAATATTGGAATGTAATCTGTATTTATTATTAAGTACACCAGGTATTTTTCTCACAATAAAAAAAAAAAAAAGGATGCAAGGCTCTAATGAACTAAAAGAAGACTTCTATTTACGTCATATTAGGAGAAGGGAGATATCCAAGTCATTGTGATGCCCACAAAGTAGGATAGGGTAAAACAAATAATGTTCTGTGGGTTTAATTGGTGTTCACACTTCAGTCTATAGAACAGATACCCTTTGGACTCTGAAAGGTTTAGACCTCTTTGCTCATAGTTCCATTGTGTGGCTTTATGCTATCATTTGCCTCGTTTGGAAAACATTTACTGAAATCTGCACTATGCTGACACGTTCCTGATTACACTGATTTAACTAGGTTTCCCTAGTCTTCAACTTTAGCTTAGAATTGGTTTAGGCAACTTCAGGTTTATTCATGTATAGATGGGAGGAATGAAACCTGAACACTGTCGTGTAGTTCCTATAGTACCCATGCAGGACCTGCACGTTTGGATAACATAAGCTGTGGGTTTGGTGGTAGACTGGCTCTGTGCAACCCCACCGCATATGTTAGCCTGATTTGCATTAGCTAGCTCACAGTGCCACTAGAATCTCCTCTTATCGGGGAGAGATTCGTTTCTGGCAACCTTAGACCATGACAACCCAAATTCCTGAGAATCGTGGAAACAATATACTACTTTTCGCTGAGCCACTCGTGCTTACTTATTCGGCTTGTCTCAGAGAGTTACACAGAATAAACAGTCTGGGCGTTTCAATAAGTATTTATTGAATAGTTGTTATTCTAGTGTAAAATATATGTGCTGCGGCAAGCAGCAGACAATAGCAGAGATATATTATCAGCAGTACGATAAAAGCAAAGGGATAGAACAGTTCTACCATATTGCAATAGTCATAAATACATACATGAATATAAAAGCATTATGAAAAGTGCACGTACTCCTACGATGCCTAACTAGATGTACCTGAGTGTACCTAGCATATGTGTAGGTCTAAAAGCCTAAGAGCCAAGAATCCTTCTAGGATTTAGTCGAACCCCCATACCTGAATAGAGAGAGTGTGGGACCCCGTCCTGGTCTCGAGTTGGACACCCCGCAAGGGCTGTGTTAGACCGCTGTCAGCTGGAGCGACTGCATGCAGGAGCCTCAGCGTCTCTGGTCAGTGTGTCAGCATGGAAGTCTCGGTTCCCTCTGTCTTACCGGGGTAAGATGTGGTGTATTTATACCCTGAAGACTCTAGTTGCTTCGTATGGTTTGTATTGGCCCTTGTTAGGCGTGAGGAAGACATCAGGGGTGAACTTTGTACATATATATTATGCAGGTGGTGTATTCCTAGAGAGCCATGCATAATTGATGAGTACAGTGTGGGCCTGTGTTTGGGAAAAACCCTGCTGTATTCAAAACCACAGACTAGATAACGTTCAGCCCTCAGAGCTCGTTGTGGACTAGCGAGGACCAATGTAGGTGAAAGATCATGCCTATATAAGGAATCATGACTATAATAGGACATGTACAGTTATGACCATAATAGGGCATATGCGGCTTTGACCATAATAGGGCAAGTATGAATATGACCGTATTAGGGCAAATACGAATACGTCCATTTTAGGGCATGTATGAACGGGTCTACATTAGGGCCTCTATACGGGACATAACACCCACTCCTCTTCCAAATAGGATGACAATGACCATACTTAAAATCTGGACAATTTAAAAACATTTTAAAAACAAGTAAAAACATGGTTTTAAAATTGTTAAAAAAAAAAAAAATCAAAAATGTTATAAATCAGCTATTTCCAATTGCCACTAAAAAAAGAAATGTCTATTTTGTTTCTCTATATAAGTTGCGTCACTCAAAGCTAAAGAAGGCCATGCTTTTCTTAAGCAAAAGTGTCAATTTAGGAAATGTTCCTAATTTGCTCGTTTATTATGAGAACGAGTGGAGAAGCCGAATTCTTTCCCAGGACGCGATGAGCCAATTCGAGATTAAGTGTCCTGGCTGGGAAGCACAACATTATTGTTAGCTACTGCAGATGACAAATCCAACGCCTCACAGAGAACGTCAATCACACATAGATGGTATGTAGCACTGCCAACAGTCGGTGCTGCGGCAGCTTGTGCTGCAGTTGTTACCTGGGTGCCTGAGGAGGAGTCACCTAACCCAGCAGGAGCAAACGGCACCTGTGGATTCTCCAGGAATGCATTCATCAGAATTGGAAGTCGCTGGGGACAACGCAGAGCATGGGCCTTTAGGGGGTCCAGCATTGCATCCGTGTCCGGAGGCGCATCTGATGGAAATGTTAGACAAAGATCCAACGTGCATTCTTCTCCGCAAAGCAGGCATCGAAGAACAGGTAAGATGCAGTCTACCCAGACTGGTCGAAAGGATAGAAACCAGGAGGCATTGAGTTCTCGCAGGCAAGAAATGCCCAGAAGTTGTACCATGCGTTCACGGTATTTCCGCTTCAGGAGCATGTTCGCCATTCCCTCGGGAATTGGGCTGACCATTGCGTAGCAGTAGTATTATGAATAGGACCCCTGTAATCAGCAATAGGATAAGCGGGAGTCGTCCAAATACGCTTCCCAATACAGAGTGTATAAAATTTGGGATTACTCCGAGGACTGTCTGAAAGGTGCTTAACAGTCCTGACCCTATGGTCTTAAATAGGTGTACAATACCGACTATTTTATGAGAGATAGGGATTGAGGCAAAGAAAGACTGCACCTATCCGTAGTAGAAAAAGTTATTTAAGAAAATTTGAGGTGCCCGTGACCTGAGATCCAATTCCCCTAGATCTCCAAAATACACAAGAGTATATTCTAAATCATGAACATCATAAGGTCCAGCACTCTCCATTAATATCAATTCATCAGTTTAACAATATGTATCATATTAATGTAAAAATGGCAATTTGACAAAATATAGCCATCTCCTCCATTCGCACTTGATCTTCACGCCACCATGCCGCTCGCCTGATGTTACAATGATCATGGCTACAATGCAGACATCTCCTGATCTGGAATAAATACCACTCTCAAATAATTTGAGTAAGGGAAGAAGACAATACTCTCAGAATTTCTTATAAGAAATATCAGACAAAACAACCCTTATTTACCTGTTCATGGAGGAGATGGCTATATTTTGATGCTGCAACATTGCTAACTACAGTTAAACAGTTTTCTGCCCTGAAGAAGTCCGAGAGGACGAAACGCGTTGGCTACGGTCTTTTTACCATGTCATAAGGAAGACAACAATAAAGAATTTGAAGACTCTACTTTGTCAAATTGCCATTTTTGCATTTCTATGATACATATTGTTAAACTGATGAATTGATATTAACGGAGAGTGCTGGACCTTATGATGTTCAGGTGTACAATACCGCTCGTATCAGACATATTGAAGTTACGTCCCACCATTTCTACGAAATGAAAGGGGCAGTTTGCACGTATAAGCACCTGTATCTCAGTCGAGGTCCTTGCAACTTGAAGTTCATAGGTTTCTCGAGCGGAGGTTAAGGGCACGGGTTGCTGTAAAAGCATGGCTTGCAGTCTGCTCAGAGTATCAAATTGTATGAAAGAAACGTTCAGTGAAGGCCATAACGGCGCCTCCCTGACTGTGTTCAGTGGCGGAAACAATACTTGCATACAGCAAGTAACCCTGGAGTTAACAGTGACCAGATATGCGACGCCCGGAAGCATCCCACAGCAACCTTGACCATTTAGCATCAAGTAACTCCCATTCGAGAGCAGCTCGAAAACTGGCGTGATCACTGCAGCTGGGGTCCCAGTCATGTGGCACGATAGGTTTGCTACTGAACCGTTACAGGCTCCGTGTAGTGAAATATCCTGACACATGAGAGAACCGCTTAAAGCGTTCTTGCAGTTTGTACCACTCAGATACACTTCTCGATCCCCATTCCGGCATCGATATCTATATGGTAACTCCCATGTTTCCTTGATGTATCCCTCACCCATTTTCTCATATTTGCCTGCCTGCCTTTGCTCAAGGCAATATTGAAACTGAAACGTAGTGACCGGCAGAGTGATTTGGCCATGAATTAGCCATTCTGTTGATGGTGATTCGGCTACAGTGAATGGTAACCTTTCCAGTTTCTCAATACGCAGCATTGTATATTTGGCTCCCCTCTGTGCCATTTCTGTCTGTTTATCAGTTAGATTGTATTCTGAAAACAGAGATGTGGTGTTTATAAAACGCCAGGGCACATAGCCTGCACGCAAAGATTGCAGCGTCCAGCTTAACATCATAATAGAACGCAGCTGAGATTGCCCGTGTTGTAACAAGGCCAGATCTTGTTCAAATATGTCGATTGCCAAAGACACAATGTTGCCTAAGGAGTAAATCCTGGAGGTCAAAGTTGTTAACCCATTATCCACTACAGCTAATGCCTTTTCTAAGTTAATACGGTCTATTTCCCGTATTCTTTCTGCGGCCTCCTGTTGGGATATTTTCCAGTTTTCATTGTAATAGGCATAAATGCCAGCATATATGAAACGTTTCTGACGTGTTTTCCTTGGGCCTGACAAGAAATCCCTAAGGTCTACATCAGATGTGAGTAAGGTCAAGTGATGTTTTACTTCTGTGAGTGTTGAGGTCTCTAGCCAATCAAGGCACAACTTCCCAACACTATAGGATGTCACTACCCCTGGGTGTTGTCTCTGTACATAGCGTGTATCTGGCCTATGGATACTAAACCCTTCGGTTGTATTCATAAATCTCTGTTGACAGGTGTTTGTGTCAATGGGCCAAATCAGCCATTTCGTCCAATCAGGATCTGATCTGTTGTACTGGAGAATGTCATCTAATCCTACCCCTTGTGTAGTTGAATTCTGCCCCCACCCATCTGTGATGGTGTAGGAAACCCGGGTGAGTTCAGTTCCTTGTTCTTGGCTAGTCCAGACAGGATGTCTGCACAGTTTCATTCAGAAATATTATCTGCTGTGGAATGAGGAAAGCTCTAAATAGCGCTTCTGTTCCCTGGACTTGCCAGTCCCTAGAACCCCAGATTGATTTTGAATCTATAGTGTCCTTCCATAGGTCGAAACCCTGTGTAGCAACTGGGCCATAAAGGAAGCAGAGTAAATCTGTTTGGTGTTAGTTAACATAATTTTCTGTGCTGATGTTTTTGCCACTTTGTAATAAAATGACTTTGGGTCAGATGTGTTGAACCCTGAAAAGTATGTGAATTTCTGTGCAAAAGTTTGCGGACTTCCTTTTGGAGGAGTTGGGCAGTGTTCCCACTGGTGGTATTCAAATACATTTCTAGGTGTTATAGATTTATGCAAGAAATGATGACCATAATGTTGGTAACAGTACAATGTATCATAGTCTGAAGTACCTTCTAACATTTCATTGTTTGGAAATGCAGCAGTTTTTTCTAAATCAGACATCATAGCATTTACAGTTTCAGTGTCCCAATCATCAGAAAATGTACTGGAGGTAATGATATCACTTAAAGAAATTTTAAATACATGTTTAAGCTTTAAAAGTTCAGTCGGACCGAATATATCATAATCAATCTTGTCTGCTGCTGTGATGTTCACTGAAGACAAGTCTCTTGGTTCACGATGTGAAGACTGGTGTGGTTTTAAAACCAAATTGACTCTTTGGGCTGTAGAGCTCTGCTGGCGGTATCGTCCATTAATAAGCATACTAAAAGGTATAATTAAACCTAGCCAGAAAAGAAAAAAGAAAATCCCAGTGATATACCATAGTTCAATCCAAGGTGACACCAGGTAAGTCTTTCTAAAAAAGTTCAAAAAGCCAATGAGTTTCTGTTTGTGTGATTTTTTGGCTGGCGTCGTTTCCGGCTCACTTGGATCCAGTGAAAACGTATCAAAGTTCATGAAATAGCCAGACGCAGTTCGATCAATTGGTTCAATTGCATCGGGATTTGTTGAAATTAGATTTTGCTCTTGACGAGGCATGTTGACGTAGATGTCTGTAGTCGGTCTTATTGCAACTTGGTTGTTAAGTTGATTTTCTTCTTGTTGAAGTGGAACGGGTTCCATAGCATTGTTGCTTAGTCCTTCATTCCGTACAGGTGGCTCTTCAAACGTGATGAGTCTTTCTGTTTGAACTTCTTGGATTGTAGCGAGAGGAGGGCGTCTGCTACTGTGGAGTCCACGTGGCCTACTGTTTAGTATCGGCCACATAGTGTGGTTTGATTAAGTCAATTGAGACAAATCTTTTCTCCTTTTTTCTGGCAAGAGGCGGCAGAAATACAGTTCTTGTGCCTTGGATTGCAAGGACCGGTACAAGCTTTCTGTAGGATGGCCCAAATTCTTTCTTATCAGCAATCTTCTCTCTGACCGGATCTCTGATTTTTGGGATCCAGACAGGTCTTGCCGTTACTGCCTTGACTTCCTCAGTGGCGGTCTGTTTTTGGAGCACGTTACTTTGTTGTGTTCTGGATTCATTTAGATCCTGTAAAACAGCCAAACGATCATGGATATCAAATGGTTTTTTATCCGCCACTGTGCCTTCACAATCAAGATCAGGTACCCACATTCTTGTCCCAAATAGGACCTCGTAAGGAGTGACACCCCCTAGAGAGCTTCTTGGCTGGTTGTTGATAGCTCGTTGGACCCCATAAAGGTGATCGACCCATCTACCGCCCTTGTCTAATACCCTAGCTGTTAAAGATTGCTTTAAGTCCCGGTTTTTCCTCTCCACAACGGAATTTCCCTCGGGATGATACGGAGAGGAGTACCGCAGTGCTACGCCCATTCCTTCCATGGCCTCTTTGTAAGCCCGAGAGCTAAACGCCGGACCACGGTCAGAATGTAACGTGCCAACTGCGTATGTGCCGATAAAGACTCGCAAATCTTTTATAACAGTTCGAGCGTTTATCAGAGCGCTGAGGCCAAACCCATAGGAATCTAGAGCAGGAATCCACTGCAACCATGATGTATTTCTTAGACCCATCAGATTGTAGGGGTCCGCAGTGGTCCAAATACACACATGCCAGAGGTTTGTCTGACTTCAGCAACGGTGTCTGCGCTGGGCGTGTTACGGTGGAGCCTTTCATCTGCTGGCAGATGTCGCACTTTAAGACATAGTCTTTGGTCTGCTTTGTTAACCCTGGCCACCAGTAGCGCTGTTTCAGTAAAGAAATAGTTGCTGTAACGCCTGTATGCACAGAACCCAAACCCTCGTGTGCTGCTAAAATTAAGCCTTGCCTACGATCCATTTTTGGTATTACTCTATCCCCCACTCCAGGAATCTGAGCATAAGGAATGTTTTGTGCATCTAACTTGTAGGAGTACTTGAGTGGAAATTTCTTTGGTACTGCTGTGCTGCCTTTGCGTGAAGCATTGACAGCTACCATAATCTCACCGTCTACTCTCGTCTTTGAACGAGTAACTGCAGCTACGGAAGCCGTGCGAACAGCCCCCTTTGCGGCTTCATCAGCCAATGAATTCCCTTCAACGTGAACGCCATCACGCTGAAGACTCAGTGTATGTATCACGTGAGCCCTTGGTAGTTCGTTTCTCCACTCCACTACCTGTTCCCATTGCATTTTATGCTTAATTGTGCCACCTTTTGCATCTTTGAACCCGTTTTGTTCCCAATGATGTAAATATTCATTGTACGACTGTACACAGTAAAAGGAATCACACACAATAAGTGTGGGGAATTCGTGATCCGTATTTATAAGTGCCAGTATCAGTGCTTTTAGTTCTGCCAACTGAGCCGTGCAATCTCATAGAGATTGCGTTTTAGTGCAACTCGGATGGAACTTTCCATCGTGCATGCGACCTTTAACAATCGCACACGCTGCGCTGTAAGCTTGCTTACTCCCTATGGCTGGTTGAGCAGATCCATCAGTGTAAATAATATATTCATACTGATCTAGAGGCAAAATCTCATTTGGAAGAGGGTATTCTTGTTCGTATTGCAGAAATGCTTGTGTTTTTAAACTTGGATCAAATCTGTATTCAACATCCGTTGCAGTAAGAGAATTAGCCCATTGTATCCATTTCGGATGTAAGGCTTTCGCATTTGGAATGCTAGCTTTTGTAACAGCCTCTAAGGCTGGTACTGGGGTCACGACTATTATGCGCTTACCCTGAGCCAGAGCTCTTTCTCTTGCTACAGCGGTCTGCACTGCTGTCAGGATTTTTTCTGTTGAAGTGAAACGCATCTCTGCGTTTGTGTACAGGTGTGATTTGTATGCGATTGGTACCGTTTCACCTTCATTGAAAGTCAAATAAGTGTACCCGCATTGACCCGCTATTACTCGGATCACTAAGTTGCGTACGTTTACGCCTGTCTGTAAATGTTTAGAAGCTATCATGTCTTCCTGTAGGGAACGCAGGATATTTGTATGTTCCTGTGTCCATTGGCTGACTGAAAAATCAGGTTTTATTAAGTCGTAGAACGGTTTTACTCTTTCTGCGTAATCCAAAATGTATGTTCGACCAAAATTTAGGAATCCCAGAATTGATTGTAAATTCTTCAATGATTTTGGAGGTTGGAGCAGCGCACACTTTTCTAAAAAGTTAGCTGCTAGGCTTTTTCCTTCACTTGACAGCTCATACCCTAAAAATAGGACACTGAGGTGGGCAATTTTTGATTTTTTAAAATTAAATTTATAGCCCTCAGAGGCAAATCCCATAATAACGGTGCTCACCCTGGTCAAGTGCCTCGGTAAGTCATCGTCCGTCAGATAAATATAATCTACATAGGGCAATGTTTCTTCATCCAAATTTTGGAGTAACTCTGTTACTCTTGCTGAAAATACCCCGGGGCTATTTTTATACCCTTGGGCTAGTCGACAAAATTGTCGCTGGGACCCTAACGCACTGAATGCGGTCAGATACCTGCTTTCAGGCGCTATATTTTTGGCAGAAAAATCCATTTGAGATATCTAGTGTTGTTTTGTATTTTTTGCGCACAATGTTATTCATTAATGCGGCACTATGTGCATTTTGAACTGCAAATGTCTTTGTGCAAGTGTTTAAATGTCTGTAATCCAAAACTAAACGATATGTGTTGTCAGGTTTCATTACGGGAAACAAAGGATTGTTCATAGGTGAAGTGCAATTTTCTATCACCCCTGGTATTCTAGTTGGTCTAGAATCTCCCTGACTTGTTTTTTAGCTTCCTGCTTTATAGGGTATTGCCTTTGAGCATTTGGGGAAACTTTTAACGGGATCACGTGGTGGGTTGAATCCTCATCCCAACCAGCATGATTTTTGTACAATGCTGGAGCTAGGGCAACCGCCCACTCCTGCACATATGCATGTTTTAGATGTATGGGAACGAGGTCAGAAAAGGCTGGAAAAATTACAGTTTCTCCCCTTGGGCACTCCATGACGAATGCTGGCGGCCAGTCTTGCTCTGCTAATAGGATGTCATATCCAGATGACAAATTTTCCCAAAAGAGACCTTTACTTTTTCTGGGCTTGTCCCCCTCCAGCCGGAGTGTTATCTCATGTAACTTATGTGGGACACTTACCCGAGTATCAGGTGTTTCCACCATGATATACTCACTCAACTCCGCTGTCACCAGAAATTCCTTCAGGTTCTGGCGAGCTATCGTTACTTCTGCCGCGCTGTCTAGCATCGTCAGAGCCCATTCCCCGTTCAGAAGCTGTGTCCTCAGAATTCTGGGCATGTCTGATCTTGAGACCTGCTACCTTCTTCTTTTTGAACTGAGGTTTTCATTTTTGTTTATCTTCTTTTTTAGGTGAGTAGTCCGCAGCGCGTTGCGTGTCTCTGGACTTTGTACGCTCCTCTGACCGTCCTTCCCTCTCGGAGTTTTTGATGAACCCTGAAAGGAACGAGAGGAACGTGTATCAGTATCCTGATACCTGTCAGGTTTTTAATATTATCCCTATTCCTGAGGTTATACCTCCTTTCAGAGGGCTCCTGTTGAGGAGACCTACCTCTGGATTGAGATCTGTTGTCTTTAGACTTTTGTTGTTTTTTATTTTCCCACTTCTTTTTGGAAGAAGTAGGCGTCTGCTTTGTAGTGTCCTTTTCAGGACTGCCCACTACTTGTGGTTTTAATGCTTTCCCACCTAGACTGTCTCTGCCTAGTTCTGCATATGCAGTTTCAATTATTTTGGGTAGTTCGTGTTGATGATCCTCTGGACTGAACTCCCTTAGGCGTTGGCGGATCGCCACTGAAGCTGCCTCTCCTTTAATATTAGCTAGTATTATGGCTCATACCTGGTCAAAGTTATTTAGTAACTTCATCCCTAAGTTAAGGGCAGGCTCTGCTCCGTACTCATTTTGTATCTGTCTCAATACATCAGGTATTACTGCTAAGGACGGGATACCATGTGTTCTGGTATATATGGCAGCGAAGACTGAACCCCAAGAGGTGCAGTCCTCTACTTGTGGTGTGATCCCCATGGGCAAGCAGATTGTTAGAATTCTGTGTTTTTCATAGGTGGTAGTATTCGGGAATACTGCCTCAAGCTGAGTTATTTTCTGAGCTATCCAGAATGGTATTTGTTCGCATTTCGCGGGTATTTTACCCATTACTGCGTGTAATGTTTGAGGAGTAATTTTATTTCCTGTACCCTGAGCTGGAGTACTAGTTGCTGCACCTGGTGCAGGTTGGATTGTTAAAGTCCTCATGACAAATTGTGTCAGGTTTCTGTAGATTTTAATTAAATCTCTGTGTTGTACGAGTAATTCTGGCTGTGGCATTGTTCCAATGTCAGGGTGCGGTGTGTAAGCCGCTAGTATTGGCCATGTGGCCCCGTCTCCTCTGAGCGGGCCTAATCTTACTCTTTGTCGTACGTGGGGTAGGGCGCCATTAAACCAGTAAAAATGTTCCTTGTAAGTGAGTGGAATCTCTATGTCCTCAAACGGGGCATATTCACTTGGTGCATTTCCTGCTATGTAGTTGTGAAATGTGTTTGTTATTGCATTTGCTGCTGGGAGTGTAACCCATGAATAGAATACCTCTGTTTTGTTTGATTCGTGTGCCTCAATCACGAAAACTACCATGCCACCCGTGGCTGGTAAACCATTTTCTAATAGTCTTATGGTGACTGTCCTTCTGAATTTTGGTGCAATCTGTATTGCATCCTCAGGATCTTCTTCTCCTGTTAAGAAATTCAGATCAACTCTTTGGTCCCCTGCCTCGTTATCAGGCATTTTTAGAGGAAGAAGTGTTCAAAGGGAACTAAGATGTGGTGTTATGCACAATTTAGGAACTAAATGTCCTTCAAGCTTGATTAACCAATAGCCAATAAATAGTATTTTCGTACTACTCAGCTGCGGCGGATTTTGTGCCCACCCACTCCTGACGTCTCTGGGGTTTTGTGAGTAGGTTCTCTGAGAATACCACGACTGAACTACTCAGATTCTACTGTTAAATACGTACCCTACCAACGTTGGCGGCGGCATGTCGTGTAGTTCCTATAGTACCCATGCAGGACCTGCGCGTTTGGATAACATAAGCTGTGGGTTTGGTGGTAGACTGGCTCTGTGCACCCCCACCGCATATGTTAGCCTGATTTGCATTAGCTAGCTCACAGTGCCACTAGAATCTCCTCTTATCTGGGAGAGATTAGTTTCTGGCAACCTTAGACCATGACAACCCAAAATCCTCAGAATCGTGGAAACAATATACTACTTTTCGCTCAGTCACTCGTGCTTACTTATTCGGTTTGTCTCAGAGAGTTACACAGAATAAACAGTCTGGGTGTTTCAATAAGTATTTATTGAATAGTTGTTATTCTAGTGTAAAATATATGTGCTGCGGCAACCAGCAGACAATAGCAGAGATATATTATCAGCAGTACGATAAAAGCAAAGGGATAGAACAGTTCTACCATATTGCAAAAGTCATGAATACATACATGAATATAAAAGCATTATGAAAAGTGCGCGTACTCCTACGATGCCTAACTAGATGTACCTGAGTGTACCTAGCATATGTGTAGGTCGAAAAGCCTAAGAGCCAAGAGTCCTTCTAGGATTTAGTCGAACCCCCATACCTGAATAGAGAGAGTGTGGGACCCCGTCCTGGTCTCGAGTTGGACACCCCGCATGGGCTGTGTTAGACTGCTGTCAGCTGGAGCGACTGCATGCAGGAGCCTCAGCGTCTCTGGTCAGTGTGTCAGCATGGAAGTCTCGGTTCCCTCTGTCTTACCGGGGTAAGATGTGGTGTATTAATACCCTGAAGACTCTAGTTGCTTCATATGGTTTGTATTGGCCCTTGTTAGGCGTGAGGAAGACGTCAGGGGTGAACTTTGTACATATATATTATGCAGGTGGTGTATTCCTAGAGAGCCATGCATAATTGATGAGTACAGTGTGGGCCTGTGTTTGGGAAAAACGCTGCTGTGTTCAAAACCACAGACTAGATAACGTTCAGCCCTCAGAGCTCGTTGTGTACTAGCGAGGACCAATGTAGGTGAAAGATCATGCCTATATAAGGAATCATGACTATAATAGGACATGTACAGTTATGACCATAATAGGGCATATGCGGCTTTGACCATAATAGGGCAAGTATGAATATGACTGTATTAGGGAAAATACGAATACGTCCATTTTAGGGCATGTATGAACGGGTCTTCATTAGGGCCACTATACGGGACATAACAACACTGACTATCAAATTCCATTTCTTATCTTTTGTATTGCCGTAACTGAATTTTTTGTCTGCTTTTTGTTACTAAGGCTTAATTTTATTCAGCATTTTGGCATACTCATGGTGATTTAGTATTTTTACACCATGTTTTTGAGATTTATATATGTATAGCTCTCAATTTGTAATACATTTCTTTAAATTTACTCATCGGTTTTGGGTCCTTAATGTGTGGCCAAATTGGTTACACTATAAATTGAATTATTCGGTTGATGTTAACTCCCCTTTAACTCTAAAGCAACTACCAAAGGTCCATCGCAGGATAAATGGTAAGATGTTAACCCCAGTGTCTGAAGTACCCATTTAATTATAAATTAAAACCATCCATTTTAAAAACATACTAATAACAAGGTTACAGGTTTGCTGCATTAAACGGAGGAAATTTGAGGCAAAACATATGAAATTGTATTTCCGTATAGAGACAGGGAGCTTAAAGACTTGGTCGGCAAAGAGTATAGTGCATAGTTCTAAAGAATGGGGTAAAGAAAAGCAAGGCAAACGTCCACGAATAGTTACATGTAATGAAAAACCCTGATGAAGGCCTTGTGGTTGGAACTGTTTTTAATTTCAAGGGTTAAAGTTAATCTGGCTCAGAATCATCAACTATGCATTAATATGTTGTACAAGTAATGGCAATGTGGCAAACGGTTTATTAGCAGAGCTAAGAGAGGCGACCTAGAGAGCAATTTTGAAAGGAAACATTCATAATTAGAAAATATAATTAAAATAATTGATCCGGATTATGAAAGATATAGAACAGGGATTCAATCAGCTTCCAATACTATATTTAGCGCTGTTTCTGACATGTATTTGTCCACCACTCGCTTCTCTTTGTCTGTGGAGTCGGTTCAATTTCATCTGAATTATCAAAAAAACTTTGCAGCACTGTGTTCTGTACAGCAGAATACTTCACATTTTCCTTCCTGCCATCATCAAAGTCTGGACTGGAAATGTGTTATGCTTATAGTGTGTTTTGAGAAAATGCAAATTTTAGGATATTCACCTCTAATTTTAGCTGAGTTTTATTGCTTGTTTTCAGACTCTGCATACTACTGTCCAGGGCCCAGTGTATGAGCTCTATCCTTAAAACAAGTAACAATTGGCTAATCCCTGACTGGCATATCTACTGTTTCTACAAGACCAGAGCATATGGTGCAAAAATACACCTGTGGCATGAAAGTTAAATGTCACCTGTGGACTGCTGCACTTATTGTGCCATCCGCTAGTATGACAATCAAAATATGGTTTCAGGCCTACTGTAGGTCTCCTCTAAGCTGACACTCAATCGGCTTTTTCATTTCCTTGTAGTTGCACGCACTGTGGCCATCTTTGGGAGGTTCCCGGTTCATATTTTAATCACGCCAGTTCCTAGGTTCGTTAGCCCAGTTTTAATGTGTTTATGAGTTTGCATTTCCCCACTTTAGTTTGCTTTTGAGTTCCCAATCTCTCTTACCTTGCAGGGGAGCCTGTCAGGTAGAAAAGGGTTTGCTGGACCCCAGTTTGCTTTTTAGTTTATCCCCCCATTTTTTCACCTTCTGAGGCTTGACTACTTTCCTTGCAAAGCTGGCCATGCCCCTCTATGCCAGCCCTTTTAGAGGACCAGGTAGCGCGTCCGCACAGCTGACACTCAATTGGCTGTTTCATTTCCTTGTAGTGGCACTCACTGTGGCCATCTTTGGGAGGTGCCCAGCTCCCGTTTAAATCACGCCGATTTCTGGGTTGGTTAGCCCAGTTTTAATGTGTTTATGAGTATGCATTTTCACACTTTTAATTTAGTTTGCTTTTGAGTTCCCAGTATCTCTTACCTTGCTGGGGAGTCTGTCAGGTAGAAAAGGGGTTACTCGACCCCAGTTTGCTTATTTGTTTATCCACTCATTTTTATGCCTTCTGAGGCATGCCTACTTTCCTGGCAAGCCGGCCACGTATCTCTATGCCCGTCCTTTTAGAGGACTGGGGAGCGCGTCCGCACTGTGGAAATGTGCAGTGGGTGTGGTGCTGGTGCGCCAAAAGCATCCGCAGCCAAACTGCACCATGGACCAGGATCCCTAGTCATTTTTCCATCCTGGCCTGCACGACGGACGACCTGATGGATTTCCGCAGTAAGGGTAGGAAAAGTAGTTGCGAGTCTTACAACTACAATGTTAATATAAACCAATTCCGCTGCCCTGCGTGCAAGTATGCCTTTAGCTCAAATTCATTATGGCATACTTGTAACAACATGTTGCTAACTCCCACATATCTTACCCAGGCCCAAGGACAATTTTCCGAGTCCTTGTTTTGTGTGCTATTAAACACCAGGTCCCTTGTCGGTAAACATCCTTTACAACGCGGATGTTACATCGCATTGCCATTACAACGCGGTTGTAACAACGCAACTACCATTACATCACAATGCCATTACAACGCATGGCATTACAATGCATATGCTTTTACCGCGCATGCCTTTACAACGAATTTCGTTGTAAAGGCATGAATGGTAAAGGCATGTGTGTTTTACATGTAAGTATATGGTAAGTATAGGGTTTAGGGTGGGTTTGGGTTTTGGGGTGCAGGGGTATAGATTTTGGGGTGCCAAGGTTAATTTTGGGGTCCAGGGTGGATCTTGGTTTTGGGGTGCCAGGGGTAATTTTAGGGTTCAGGGTGTGTTTTTTGGTTTTGGGGTGCAAGGGTTACATTTAGGGTTCAGGGTGTGTTTGGGTTTTGGGGATGTCAGGGGTAATTTTAGGGTTCAGGGTGGGTTTGGGTTCTGGGGTGTCAAGGGTAATTTTAGGGTTCAGGGTGGGTTTGGGTTTTGGGGTGCCAGGGGTAATTTTAGGGTTCAGGGTGGGTTTGGGTTTTGGGGTGTCAGGGGTACTTTTAGGGTTCAGGGTGGGTTCGGGTAATTTTAGGGTTTTAGGGGGTATGGGTATTGGGGTAGTAAGGGTAATTTTAGAGTTTTAGGGGGTAAAAAAAATATATATATATTCACATATTTATATATATTAATAGAGACAATCCTGGCCCACCGCTTTCTCGATGAGGCTAGTAAGGTACGGACCACCAGACGCCAAGGTAATGCTGTGCAAAAAAAGTGCTTTATTTCTTTTCTCGGCACATAGTCTAATCCAGGCTAGTGCCTGCCATGACGCGTTTTGACCGTCAGAGCGGTATATATATATATATATTCTGCTCCACACTCCTCCGGGAAAAACTCCTCCAAAGGATCCCAGCACTCACTGGGGCAGGTTAAAAAAAACTTTATTCCAGAACCTCAGGCACAGACGCGTTTCGGCTAACTGCCTTTGTCAATGTTTACCTCGAAACGCTTTCCGCCACCATTTTTAAACATTTCATTTCCGTGTAGCAAAACAGAAAACGGACTAATTCTTGTTAAAAACTCTTCAACATTCGCCGTATAGAAGAGTTTTTAACAAGAATTAGTCCGTTTTCTGTTGCGAACCTCAACACATTCCATCCGATATCTGCAATCCCAGCACAGAGTTACATTTCGGAGTTACAGCACTTGGTGACCAAGGAGTGCTGTAACTCCGAAACGCGTTGGGGGATTATCCGTTGCCAGTGTCGAGAATAAACGCGCTGTTACAACTACTGATTGGCGGTACTGTGGTGCTTTGGCCAGTGAATTTCTACTGTGCTGGGATTGCAGATATCGGATGGAATATATATATATATATATATATATATATATATATATATATATATATATTCAACCCACACCGTCTCCACACATGAAAACAGAAGGCTGCGCACTCGGGCTCAGTATATTTCAAATTCATTTATTCCAGTGTGCTTCGGAAATCAGGAAGCTAACACACGCGTATCGGCCACCTGGCCTTCGTCAGTGTTAGTCAAACATTAAAATAATCACCTTTAAATAACACACAGTCTCAATCGTCAAAGTGCTATTTACAAAAAACAAACAAAGGACTTCCAAAAAGGTCGCTATGAAGTGATAATATGGCGGCCATTTTAAGATGGGCATTTTATCAGGCAGATATCATACAAATAATCCATTTTAGCCAAAGCATTCAAAACTTCATGCTAGAAATCATACTCAAATTATAGGAGACATAATATACAATAGATAATGTATAATGATATTCCAGAAGGATCTTTACCTTACAATCCTATTAATCATATACTGTATATTTATCTCAAAATTGAGCCCTTAATGGGCATTGTGAAATAATTGACCCATGATCCATTCAGCAATATATCGCAAAACCATTTCACAAATTTGAGCCCTGAATACATTTAAAGACCCTCTTCAGCCGTCATAAAATGACCATAAGTATAACACAAATAAGGCCATTATTATTCTAGCGACCTATCATCCTGTATCTTTTAATTTCAATTCATTTAATCTGATTAAATTCAAAGAAGAATAGGGGGGGTAAGGAGAAAGACGAGAGGAAAAAGCACCCATCTACATAAATTGTAGAAAAAGAAGAAAATTAAATAAAATAAAACAATACAAAACCATACCCAGTTCCTTGAAAATATTAATGTTAACCATACAGACCATTAAGACAACCCAACAACTTATCCAATAAATGACCAAAGTTCCTCTTCACTATTCAGTCCCCAAGGGACACGGGTCTGTAGCTCTATAATATATCTGGCTTCTAGCTGACGTAGTGCCTTTACCCTGTCTCCTCCTCTATCTGTCGTGGGGACATGATCTAAGCAGAAATACCTCAACTTATCACTACGTGACTCATGGATTTCTGCGAAATGCCTGGCCACGGGATATGCCCCGTCCTGATTGGTTATTGCCTGTTTGTGCTCCAGTATCCTCTTTTTTGCTGGATGAATCGTACTTCCGATATATCGGAGCCCACAAGGGCATACCAGGCAATATACTACAAAACTTGTGTTGCAATTCATTAGTTTATCAATTGAATATTTACATTTCTTCTCAGGAATTGAATATTCCTTAACCGTTACACTATTCTTGCATGCTTTGCAAGAAGTGCAAGGAAAAAATCCCGTTACTGGTGTTTTAGATTCAGTTTCCACAAAATGACTATGCACTAGCATGTCTTTTAGAGATTTACTTTTACGATATGTAATATCGGGCCTGTCTGGTAACAGTCTCCCGATTATACTATCTGTTTGGAGTACCTTCAAATTCATCTCTACCAGTTCTCTAATCTTCTTGGATTCTGATGAAAAACCCAAGATTAGTCTGACTTTTCCTGCGTTTTCATCAGCCTCTGAATGTTCTATCACTTTGTATCTTAACAAAGTTTGCCTTTCAGTGGATTGCACCTTCATTGCTGTATTATGTAATATTTCATTTTGATATCCCCTTTGCCTAAACCTACTCAGACATTCACTGGCAGATTTAATATAGTCTTCCGGGAGTGTACAGTTCCGTTTTAAACGTAACAACTCCCCATAGGGGATACTATGAATCAAATTTCTGGGGTGCTGACTCCTAAAGTGTAAGACAGTGTTACCCACTGTAGGCTTTCTATATAGCTTTGTACAGATCTTATCTTCAGCCACAAACACTAGAAGATCCAAGAAAGGCACCTCTTCTTTGGTAATATGGCTCGTAAATTTGAGATTGAATGGATTGTCATTTAGAACTCTGATGTAATCCTCTGACTCCCTGATGGTACCCCTCCAGACAATGAAGAGGTCGTCTATATATCTCGCCCAAAGGGCAATTTTGTCGACCCACCTCTCATTGTCCTCCGCCCAGGCCACGTGCTTCTCCCACCAACCCACGAAGAGATTTGCGTAGCTGGGGGCGAAGCACGTGCCCATTGCGGTTCCCTGTGTTTGTAAATAGAGCTGCCCACCAAAGAGAAATATATTGTTCCGCAGACAGAATTCTGCAATCTCAAGTATCATGTTGTTATGCATCTGAAATTTCAGAGGTCTGGTTTTTAAAAATATCTCAAAGACATTAAACCTTGATCATGCGCTATGCATGTATACAGACTTAATGTCCATCGTTATAAAGACAAAGTCTGGTTCCCATTGGATGTCTTCTATTCGTCGTATAAAATCAGTGGTGTCTTGTATAAAAGAACTCAAATCTTTTACCAGCGGAAAAGAAAATGATCAATGTAGATGGATGCCTTTTCCAACAAACTTTCCTTGCTCGAAACTATTGGACGTCCCAGTGGTTTTAGAGCGTCCTTGTGTACTTTTGGTAAATGGTAGAAAGTGGGAAGTACCGGATAATCTACTTTCATGAACTTAAATTCATCTTCCTCCAGGGTACCACTCACTTTCCATTTGTCAAGTAAATCATAAAAAGATAACACACTGATATTATATGTGTCCCTCTTTATTTTAACATAGCTGATCTTGTCTCCTAAAAGGCGCAATGCTTCATTTTTATATAGTTCTTTAGTCATAACAACAGCATTACCGCCTTTGTCTGTTTGTTTTATTATAATGGAATCATCTTGTCTCAAAGCCTTCAATGCTAACCACTGTGATTTTGTTAAATTAAATTTCCTTCTTTCATGTGCTTCTGGTTTAGCAATTCGCAGGGTATTGAGATCTTTAATCATGGTTTCATGGAAACAGTCTATAGCATCGAAAGGCATCTTCGGGATGAACTTCGATTTAACTTTAAACTTACTCTTCCCACTGCTCTGATCAATGCCAAGACTCTCAGCTTCACCTGTCACATTAGCAACTTCATTAATATTAAGTCCATCTGCATGATCATTTGAATGCAACATATGCAACATTTGTAGTGCTTCCAAATCATGGCCTGTAAGGATGTCCGTTGTGGCCTGTGTTGTCATTGCTCTTGAATCTGGTCGTCTCGGATGTAGGATAAAAGTTTTTTTCAATTTTAATTTCCGTATGAAGCGATAGAGATCAATCCGCGTCTGAACGTAATCCCATTTAGTAGTTGGGCAAAACGTAAGTCCATTCTGTAGGACCTGAGTTTCCATATCAGACAGTGTTCTTGATGTCAGATTATTGGCAGTCCAGACGAAGGACTGGGAGGACTACCGGCTGCTTTGGAGGATTACCGCCGAGACGCAGTGGGAGCGGAGGCGGGTGTTTCCCAACATCGTGCTGTCGTTACAGCTGCCTCGGTGAGTGCCTCTCATTGCGGCGTCCTCTATTGACATTGATATATGGTTATTGGCGGCAAGTGCGTTGTGGCTCCGAATGAACTATTGCTAAATTTGTCAAAATAATTCCAGTAGACATTGCTTTGGGATCAGTGATGTTTAGTGATGCTGAAAGACAAGAAGCGGCGGATTTGGTTTTTAAGGGAGCCCCGTTCGAACAACAAACGGATGGAGGCGCGAGTACAAGCAAAGGACCTGACAGTTTGAAGGGGTGGTTTATCAACTTGGAGCGCACTTATGAAAAAGAAATTAGGAAGTGGTGGGAGGCCACTTCCTTGCAAAGATATCTGGATGTGGGACGCATACCAAGAGGACTCAAAATATACACCATTCCCTCTTATGAAAATCCAGATCCCAACCTATTGAAAGATTGGGCAGACCATACGGTGATGTCATCTAAAGGTATGGTGGAAATCCTGATAAGGTATGCCAAAAGCGACAGAGGTAAGCTGCTAAGTGAGATCCATGATATTGAGGAACGAATTGCAGCCTTCGACGATAAAGCACAGATGGAAAGTCTCAGGGCGAAAATGAAGATCAGACTGATTTCATATGAGAATGACATCAAACGTCGCAAACAAAACAAATTCGCGAGGGACCAGCAAGATTACAAGTCTGGCCGAGTGCTTACTTTCGCAAAAAAATATGATGCACCGCGAAAAGCTTTACAAGTGACAACAGGAGCAAAGAATATTCAAGCACGCGACCCAAGAGATACATCAGAATCAGAGGTGGAGACTGATCCTTCTGAAGCTGAGAACCTGGGAAGAGAGGCAGCAATAGGAGCAAGTGCGATATGTGAGCCTAATTTTCCCAAAGAATATCAGGTAATCAAAGAGTCGTGGAGACGATATCCTCAAAGATCACGTCCGCCGGATCGAAACACCGAAAAATCAGACGAGGGGGCAAGAACAGGAAGAGGCAACTTTACCCCCCGTGTAACAAGGAGCAAGAGGGGCACCAACAAAAAGTAGCCTCCTTGGCAGTAATCAATCTGACATCAAGAACACTGTCTGATACGGAAACTCAGGTCCTACAGAATGGACTTACGTTTTGCCCAACTACTAAATGGGATTACGTTCAGACGCGGATTGATCTCTATCGCTTCATACGGAAATTAAAATTGAAAAAACCTTTTATCCTACATCCGAGACGACCAGATTCAAGAGCAATGACAACACAGGCCACAACGGACATCCTTACAGGCCATGATTTGGAAGCACTACAAACGTTGCATATGTTGCATTCAAATGATCATGCAGATGGACTTAATATTAATGAAGTTGCTAATGTGACAGGTGAAGCTGAGAGTCTTGGCATTGATCAGAGCAGTGGGAAGAGTAAGTTTAAAGTTAAATCGAAGTTCATCCCGAAGATGCCTTTCGATGCTATAGACTGTTTCCATGAAACCATGATTAAAGATCTCAATACCCTGCGAATTGCTAAACCAGAAGCACATGAAAGAAGGAAATTTAATTTAACAAAATCACAGTGGTTAGCATTGAAGGCTTTGAGACAAGATGATTCCATTATAATAAAACAATCAGACAAAGGCGGTAATGCTGTTGTTATGACTAAAGAACTATATAAAAATGAATCATTGCGCCTTTTAGGAGACAAGATCAGCTATGTTAAAATAAAGAGGGACACATATAATATCAGTGTGTTATCTTTTTATGATTTACTTGACAAATGGAAAGTGAGTGGTACCCTGGAGGAAGATGAATTTAAGTTCATGAAAGTAGATTATCCGGTACTTCCCACTTTCTACCATTTACCAAAAGTACACAAGGACGCTCTAAAACCAGCGGGACGTCCAATAGTTTCGAGCAAGGAAAGTTTGTTGGAAAAGGCATCCATCTACATTGATCATTTTCTTTTCCCGCTGGTAAAAGATTTGAGTTCTTTTATACAAGACACCACTGATTTTATACGACGAATAGAAGACATCCAATGGGAACCAGACTTTGTCTTTATAACGATGGACATTACTAGTCTGTATACATGCATAGCGCATGATCAAGGTTTAATGTCTTTGAGATATTTTTTAAAAACCAGACCTCTGAAATTTCAGATGCATAACAACATGATACTTGAGATTGCAGAATTCTGTCTGCGGAACAATATATTTCTCTTTGGTGGGCAGCTCTATTTACAAACACAGGGAACCACAATGGGCACGTGCTTCGCCCCAGCTACGCGAATCTCTTCATGGGTTGGTGGGAGAAGCACGTGGCCTGGGCGGAGGACAATGAGAGGTGGGTCGACAAAATTGCCCTTTGGGCGAGATATATAGACGACCTCTTCATTGTCTGGAGGGGTACCATCAGGGAGGCAGAGGATTACATCAGAGTTCTAAATGACAATCCATTCAATCTCAAATTTACGAGCCATATTAGCAAAGAAGAGGTGCCTTTCTTGGATCTTCTAGTGTTTGTGGCTGAAGATAAGATCTGTACAAAGCTATATAGAAAGCCTACAGCGGGTAACACTGTCTTACACTTTAGGAGTCAGCACCCCAGAAATTTGATTCATAGTATCCCCTATGGGGAGTTGTTACGTTTAAAACGGAACTGTACACTCCCGGAAGACTATATTAAATCTGCCAGTGAATGTCTGAGTAGGTTTAGGCAAAGGGGATATCAAAATGAAATATTACATAATACAGCAATGAAGGTGCAATCCACTGAAAGGCAAACTTTGTTAAGATACAAAGTGATAGAAGATTCAGAGGCTGATGAAGACACAGGAAAAGTCAGACTAATCTTGGGTTTTTCATCAGAATCCAAGAAGATTAGAGAACTGGTAGAGATGAATTGGAAGAGTACTCCAAACAGATAGTATAATCGGAGACTGTTACCAGACAGGCCCGATATTACATATCGTAAAAGTAAATCTCTAAAAGACATGCTAGTGCATAGTCATTTTGTGGAAACTGAATCTAAAACACCAGTAACGGGATTTTTCCTTGCACTTCTTGCAAAGCATGCAAGAATAGTGTAAAGGTTAAGGAATATTCAATTCCTGAGAAGAAATGTAAATATTCAATTGATAAACTAATGAATTGCAACACAAGTTTTGTAGTATATTGCCTGGTATGCCCTTGTGGGCTCCGATATATCGGAAGTACGATTCATCCAGCAAAAAGAGGATACTGGAGCACAAACGGGCAATAACCAATCAGGACGGGGCATATCCCGTGGCCAGGCATTTCGCAGAAATCCATGAGTCACGTAGTGATAAGTTGAGGTATTTCTGCTTAGATCATGTCCCCACGACAGATAGAGGAGGAGACAGGGTAAAGGCACTACGTCAGCTAGAAGCCAGATATATTATAGAGCTACAGACCCGTGTCCCTTGGGGACTGAATAGTGAAGAGGAACTTTGGTCATTTATTGGATAAGTTGTTGGGTTGTCTTAATGGTCTGTATGGTTAACATTAATATTTTCAAGGAACTGGGTATGGTTTTGTTTTGTTTTATTTTCTTTTATTTTCTTCTTTTTCTACAATTTATGTAGATGGGTGCTTTTTCCTCTCATCTTTCTCCTTACCCCCCTATTCTTCTTTCTTTTCTTCTTTGAATTTAATCAGATTAAATTAAATGAAATTAAAAGATACAGGATGATTGGTCGCTAGAATAACAATGGCCTTATTTGTGTTATACTTATGGTCATTTTATGACGGCTGAAGAGGGTCTTTAAATGTATTCAGTGCTCAAATTTGTGAAATGGTTTTGCGATATATTGCTGAATGGATCATGGGTCAATCATTTCACAATGCCCATTAAGGGCTCAATTTTGAGATAAATATACAGTATATGATTAATAGGATTGCAAGGTAAAGATCCTTCTGGAATATCATTATACATTATCTATTGTATATTATGTCTCCTATAATTTGAGTATGATTTCTAGCATGAAGTTTTTAATGCTTTGGCTAAAATGGATTATTTGTATGATATTTGCCTGATAAAATGCCCATCTTAAAATGGCCGCCATATTATCACTTCATAGCGACCTTTTTGGAAGTCCTTTGTTTGTTTTTTGTAAATAGCACTTTGACGAATGAGACTGTGTGTTATTTAAAGGTGATTATTTTAATGTTTGACTAACAATGACGAAGGCCAGGTGGCCGATACGCGTGTGTTAGCTTCCTGATTTCCGAAGCACACTGGAATAAATGAATTTGAAATATACTGAGCCCGAGTGCGCAGCCTTCTGTTTTCATGTGTGGAGACGGTGTGGGTTGAAAGTATTGTCGCGGTCCGGCTTCGCGAGCTGCTGCACCCGCACTACTGAGAGCAGCGAATTTTGGCGGATTTGGCGGATTCTCTCGTGTGGCAATCAATCAATATATATATATATATATATATATATATATATATATATATATCTTACCTTAAGCACTTTTACCAAGTGTATGCCTTTACCACGCATGCCTTTGCGTTGTAATCGTGTATGTAACAACAGGAGTATAACCCATAAACCACGTTGAGATGTGGGTAGGTACGTAAGGTAAAACAACAATATCTCAACCGGTATGATTAGTGAGGGCAGTTAGAATTGCATGTATAACACATTACATGAAAGGAAAGAGGGAGACTCTGAGTGAATTTTTTTGAAAAGTGCACGATCGTGGCGGACAGACGCTGATCCCGGCGTCCCCTTGTTTTCCAGGATCAACTCCTCACCACTAGACCTCCCCCATCGGTATCGACTCGCGGTACACCGAGGAGCTTCCTTAATTGTTTTCCAGCCGCCGATGTTCTGTCCGTGACACAGCACCAGCTAACACGCTCAACTGACGTGGATTGCTCCCAGGATCTCCTTCCCCGGAAACCTGACTTACACTGCATTCGTTATCCTGCCCCCCAGGGACACGCGACCGTGTCCTTCTCAGCACCGCTAACATACAGCAACCCGGTCCTGAAGATGATCCTGAGTCATAGGATCGAAACGTCGTCGACCCCTCAGCGCAACTGATGGCGCATTACCCTTTGTGGTTCAACCAAAATTACTGTCGCCATTATAAATTGAAAATTACTGTCGTGAACCACAAATACTCACTGTATATATCTGTTCACTAATTGCACTTTGCGCCGTTTTCGCTGATTACACATTGTCACTTGCGTCGCCACTTTTTGTGTCACAAACACAATTCAGCACCAAGTCCAATTCGGGTTGCTTTTGCATTTCATTGCCTACAGTGCTGCTACAACTGTACCCGCTTTATTGTGTTCTTAAAATATATGATGCCAAGTGCACTTTTCAAAAAAATTCACTCAGAGTCTCCCTCTTTCCTTTCATGTAATGTGTTATACATGCAATTCTAACTGCCCTCACTAATCATACCGGTTGAGATATTGTTGTTTTACTTTGCGTTGTAATGGCATGCGTGATACAGGCATATGCGTGGTAAAATTTTGCGATGTAACAGCAACGCGTTGTAACAACACTTGCGTTGTAATTGCATGCGATGTAATAGCATGCGATGTATCGTCAAATATTCCCCTTGTCAAACACAAATACAAATTTGCAGAATTTATGGACTGTTATGCGCCGGACCTAGTATTCCTTACGGGATCTTGGACCGACTCTTTATCAGGCCCTGATCTGAAAATTGCAATTCCGGATGGCTATGAGTTATACAGAGTAGATAGGAAAGGTAAATGGTGGGGGTGGATCGCAATTATTTATCGATGCCACTTTAAGGTCGTGTTCACTCCTGCTATTCTGTTAGATGCGGAAGCCCTGATGTTTGCTTTTAAATTTAATAACTCCACAGTGCTTAATGGTACCCTGGTATACTGTCCACCCAGTCCAAGAGATAGTTTTTCTACATCTGTCCAGACCTTCATGGAGTCTTGTAAGGAATTTCCTAATTTTACTCTGCAGGGGGATTTTAATTACTATTTGGAGCTTGAGGAAAGTACTGAAACTGAATATCTAGTCGACTGCCTTCGCATCTTTGACCTCAGGCAGATAGTTAATCAACCTACCGACAAAGCCAATCACACTCTGGATGGGATCTTTACTAACAATCCAGTTACAAGCCTCGACAAAGTCGTACCTCTAGTATGGTCAGATCACTGGGCAGTCTTTTTCAAACTCCCCATCCCAGCTAGTAAATCCTGCTCTCCTAACTCTTGTAGTCTCATTAAAACTCACCCCTGGAGAAAAATTGATAGCTTTGAGCTTGATACTGCTTTGAAAAATAGCAGCTTGTATTGGACACTAATATTGAAGTGGCCGCTTCTAATTTCACCGACTGGATAGATTCTGTAGTCACTCGATTAGCCCCAGAAAAAACTATAAAGAGTCATAGGAAAAACCCATCTTCTCCATGGTACTCTTCTGAGCTAAAAAAATCTTAAACAAAAATACAGGGCTCAGGAATGAATATGGAGGACAGAATACAATGTAGAAGAGAAAAATAAGTACAAATTAGTCATTGATGAGTATAAAGTGCTCATTATCTCAGAAAAAACAAAATATTTTATCGAAAAAGTAAGCATTGCTAAACACTCTTCGAGAGCACTCATTAAAACTGTTACCACTCTCTCAAACTTTGACCTGAGTGAACTCTTCACCCCGGATCAAGAGAAGGTAAACAATGTCTATGACAAATTTTCTGATAATCAAGACGCTAATCATCTTACTGATCCCTCTTGCTCTTCACTTTCGAGACTCTCTGAAATTTGTGATAGTGTTCAGGATAGTCTTGATAGTTTTACCCCTCTAACCAAAGATAGAGTACTAAGTCTGCTTGAAACCGCCAAGTCAGGTTCTCCTCTGGATCCCTGCCTCCCATATGTTTTGCAAATGATATCCAGCATGATATTGGCGCACCTTGCTAAGCTTTTGACCGATGTGCTGTCTTCAGGACAATTACTAGTTGCATGAGAAAAAAGGTGTGGGTGCACCCTATTCTAAAAAAAACTTCCCTTGATGCAGGTGATACTGGAAAGGCTTTAAATGAAGATCTGATAGCATTTATGGATGCTAATAATCTCCTGGCTTTGTCACAATAAGGCTTTAAACATTTTACAGAATCAGCCTTAGTTGCTGCTACTGAGGAGATTCGAATGCTGGTGGACAAGGGAGGGAGGGCTGCGCTGATTTTGTTTGACTTCTCTGCCGCGTTTGCTATAGTTAATCATTGAGTGCTTATCAATCAGCTAGAGAGCATCAGGGAAACAGCCCTCACTATCCTCACTGTCCTCAGTTCATTTATGTTCAATAGAGAACAGAGTGTTGCTTTTGGAGGATTCACCTCAAATCCGTTTTTTCTTCCCTGTGGGGTGCCTCAGTGATCATTGTTATCCCCCACGCTTTTTAACATCTATGTCACTCCCCTGGCGAAACATATTCGATCACATAGATTCTCTGCGATCTACGGCGATGATACACTGGAATGAAAAAACAACACTCAATAACTGATTGTACAGTCAGTACGTTTTCTTTAGAAAAAAGGAGAAGTACATTTATTACACACACGCACTGCTAAATACTATGCAGTAATGTACAAATATATACATTGGTAGATGTAAAATACCACTATTGACATTACATAATCACCTTAGACCCCCTAAATGGGTCATACAGACATATCAAGCAAGTCTATAGGCTTGGCTAAAGGTTCAAGATCCACAAACCTCTTATTAAATACATCATTTTGTGCCTAAATCCACTCATCAATAATAATCATCCCGTGTATATGCATTTATTATTATTAATAAAACATATACACTGTGAGCCATAATCATTCTCAACATTATTACCTCAATAAAGCATTTAAAAGGAGCAAAAACATGTGCCTGTGCATTCTTTATTAACTTTCCAACCATGAAAATGCAATCATAAATGCAACCCCTAGAGTGCATCACATTTTGATTATAGAACGCTGCAACCATAAACTCAGCCACTAGAGGGCATTTCATTACATGAACTTTTTTGATACGCTTTCAGGCCACAATACGTGTAATCATACAATCACTCCTAGAGGCTGCAGCACTCACAGCTGTACAGTAAAAGGTTCAGCCATAGGAGTGCTTGTAAACATTGAGGAAATCCTTGAGGGGTCCCAGAATCCTGACCCTCACAGACAAAGTGTTGGTTATTTAAAAGAATTCCTAAGGGGGGGCTGCTGTGCTCCTGCAGCCCCCGCCCATACTTCCATTCTGTCATTGGTGGTGTCCTAGCTAGCTTGAGGCCACCACGAGCAAGACAAATTAGGTCAATGGAAAGACCCCGCAGGGCATTATGGGGCGCTCCATGGGGATTAGTGAATTTCTTATGAGCGGCTCTTCCGCTGCGCCGGGGACAGCCACTGCTTTGTTTTTGCTGTGCAGCCGTGCGCCACAGGGCTCCTCCTTTTATTTCTTCACATTGGAAGCAGCTGACGGAGCCCACCCCTCACTGCTCTACCGGCTCCCTGACCGAGCAGCACTTCTCCAGCTGCCTGTGGGAGCCGGCAGATTTCATCTCCCTGCCCACTCCTGCAGGCTGGGTGCTGTCTTCTGCGGTGGCTGTTTCGCTTCCCGCTGACACGGGCACAGGGAACAGGGGAGAGGCCACCACCATTGTGGGGCGTGACAGTGCTCCACCCTCCTCCTTAATTTCGGGGGATGGAGTACCATCCCCCTTTTGGCATAAAATAGACCGGAGTATGAGGTCCCTGGGCCAGTAGAGAGTGCAGGGAGGGGGCTTCGAGCACACTTTCTTCTCAGAAAAATGGTAAGTGTTGGACCCTCGAGGAGATGAAGGCCTCTGGGGGCAGGAATCAATCAATCAATTAGGATTTGTAAAGCACAGCTAATCACCCAGTACGGTTTCCAGGCGCTTGTAGGTCCCTGAAGGCTCATTTAAACAGCCAGGTCTTGAAGGCTCTTCAGAATTCCAGAAAAGAGGTGATGGTCTGGAGTTGCATGGGGAGGCTGTTCCTGGTCTTTGCTGCAATGTAGTAGAAGAAGTGTCCTCCACTTCTGCTTCAGAAGATGTGGGGAATGTGGGCAAGTGAAAGGGAACCAGAACATCCTTGCCCACTCTCACACTTCACCTACAGGTTACTTGAATTCCTTGCAATGCCTCCCTTGATCTTCCATTCCCCTGTGCCGGCAGACTCACAGGCCGCACCATGCACACTGACCTCTCTCAGCTCTGGAAGTGAATGCTCTTAGTGATTCCTACCTCCCTAAGAACCAGACGGTTGCTAATTTTCCTGCCTCCACAATCCCAGTAATAGTGGGCTTAAATAGAAGCCACGTAATTCCTAACTCGCCCAGACCTCCCGCACAATACACCACCATCCATACCCTTAAATCTGCTAAGGATAATCCCTGCCCTATTTCTTGCATGCTCGTCAATTGTAGATCTGAAGCACAACATGCTAGGGAGATCGCTGAAACCATTCTTAGTGAGGGAATTGACATTGCTTTCCTTACAGAAACTTGGCTCAATGACCACTCAATGGCCATTCTTTACCTACTTATTCCTCCTGGGTACTCCATCATTAGACATGATAGGACTGAAAAAACAGGAGGAGGTCTAGCCTTAATCCACAAAGCAGAAATCCAACTCTCTATGCTAAAGAATGCCGAATACACGACCTTTGAATACCTCGGCGTTGAACTTAACAACAAAGGCTCCACACCCATCAAACTACACACTATCTATCACCCATCTGGTGATCGCCTACTCTTCGCTGAAAAGTTCTCTGACCTACTTACTCAGTTCTCCCTTTCTGACTCAGAGGACGAGATTTTAACATTCATTGGAACAACGCAGAAGACTTCACAGTCAGGTGCCTCACGAACCTTCTTGAGATAGATGACCTAAAGCAACTCTGCGACAAACCAACCCACATCAAAGGCGCTACCCTAGCCGCAATTATCACAAGTAATGAACTAATCTCCCTTAATGACATCGTTCCCATTGACTGGTCTGACCAACATCTCATACTCTTCAACATCAAGAACATTGCAAAACCTCACGCGGACTCAATTAACAAACCTGAGCTGTGGTCCAGAAACCTAAAACATGTCCATTCGGCGGAACTTGAATCTAAGATTAGTGAAAAACTTCAACGTCTTCCGCACTCTCAAAATGCAATTGAGCTCACTGACCACTTCAATAAGGCGGTAACAGAAGTTCTCGACCAAGTTGCACCTCTCAAACTTAAACAGCAAAGATCAACCCAATCGAAATCATGGTTTAACTCAGATCTCAACAATGAAAGAAGACAACTCAGACTAGCAGAAAGGACATGGAGACAAAACCCCATGTCATTACATCTAACTCCCCTCAGAGCTGCTAGGCTAGCCTATAAGAAGCACATTTTCAGAGAAAAAGCCTCCTTCTTCCGTATCCAACTGGACAGCGCAAAGAACAGCCCCAGAGAGCTATTTAACATTGTCAAACGACAGACCTCTTCTGCCTCACACGAAATAATAGCCTCCAAAGAAAGATGTGATGAAATTGCCAACTTCTTCACGGACAAAATCGCTAAAATTGATCAAACCTTCCTTCAAGTCACCTCCCTTCCACTTCCCTTAACCACTCTCACTGACCCTCCTCCCTCCACATCAGCCCGACCACCTGAACTTTCCTATAATCAATCAACACCAATTGGTACGGACGACAAACCTTCTAACACCCAATTGAAAAACATCGGCAATTGGTCAAATTTCAAAGCCATGACTGAACTGGAAGTCTTTAATATTATCGCGAAATTAAAGCCGACTTCACACACCAAAGATCCTCTTCCTGATAGAATAGTAAATAACCAAAACCACATTATCACCCCGTGTTGGACAAAAATGATTAATACCTCCCTCGCCTCTGGCTGTGTACTGGATTCCCTCCAACTTGGTCAAATCACACCTATTCTCAAAAACCCCAAGGCCGACCTAATTATCTCAACAACCTCTGACCTATCTCTAACCTCACGTTCCTAGCAAAAAACTTGGAGAAATGCGTCTTACAACAACTCGACAGACACATAAACGAATACAACCTACTCGACTCCTTCCAATCTAGTTTCAGGAAAGGCTGTAGCACAGAAACCGCCATGCTCAACATTGCAGATGACATTCATTGAGCCTTAGAGAATGAAGATGCCTGCCTTCTCATCCTAATGATCCTCTCAGCGGCTTTCGATACAGTCAACCACTTATCCTTTTTGGAATCGCTGAAGTTACGCTCTGGTTTCAATGGGACAGTTTTAAAATGGTTCTCTTCTTACCTCCAACATAGAACACAACAAATCAAAATCAATTCTTGCCTCTCGAAACCCACACCTGTCTCTCTTGGTGTCCCCAAGGGCTTAATACTCTCCCCCTCTCTTTTCAACCTCTTTATGGGACCCCTTACTATTATCCTGAAACAATCTGGAATCAAATATCACCTCTATGCAGATGACACGCAACTCTACTATAATATCAAATCACACAGAGACATCCTACTTCTTAACATTACATTGAGTAAGATTCAATCCTGGTTTTACTATAACCATCTAAAATTAAACCCAAACAAAACAGAAGTCATTCTATTCTCGCCTAAAAGTAACCACCTTCCAATCCAAGGCTGGATCAGTGACCTAAAGGCCCTAAACTGTTCGCTCACTCTATCCAACTTGGCAAAGTCCTTAGGCTTCACCCTGGACAAAAATTTGACACTGAAGGATCATATCAAAAGCTCAGCGAAAGGAGCACTTTACACACTTAAACACCTAAAAAAAATTAAACCTTTCATTCCATCGGACGATTTCAAATGGGTCGTGCAATATCTAGTCCTCTCTAAACTTGATTACGGGAATGCTATCCTCACAGGGACCCCAAAAACTGACCTCGCCCCCTCAGATCAGTACTTAACATGGCTGCTCAGCTTATAACAGACTTCAAACGGTATGACCACATCAACCCGGCCCTCAAGTCCTTAAACTGGCTTTCCATTGAAGGAAAATGCATCTACAAGACTGCCTGCATCACCCACAAAGCACTTCATTTTCATTCCCCCGACTATTTAGACAACAAACTCACAAAAGCTGGAAGGTCCAAACCTTTGAGAAGCTCCACCGCTCTTCTTCTTGTGCCTCCAAAACTAAAAAGGAAAATGACACAGACTCGCTCTTTTTCAGGCAATGCTCCCAGCATTTGGAACTCCCTCCCTATGGACCTTCGCTGCAACCCCTCCTTCCCTGGCTTCAAGAAAGACCTGAAACGCCATCTCCTCAATAAATACTGGAACTCATGAATCAAACTGAATCTGGTTCAACTAGGTTCTCGTGTTCAGTTCATACTTCTGTTGCTCTGTTGGCTATGTTCTTTCTTTGTGTTCACCTTTATTGTTTCTGATGTCCCTCTCCCCATCGTCCCCAATTTGTTTTTGAATGGACCTCATTTCAGTTATTTTCATCCTTAATGGCCTTACATTTGTTTTGATGTCTACATTATTGTGTGCTCCTCTGTAAAATTATACTTCCCTTGTTTTATATTTCATGTAATTCTTGTACCTATGATTATTACCTTGCTCTTTAGTTTGTAAAGCGGTCTGATACCACAGGGTCCAGCTAGCGCTATATAAAACCTTTAACATAAAGGGAGGCCGAGCATAATCTTCTCAGGGGTTGGCGGAAGTTCAGGCCGTGGTTAATGTAGGTGGGTCCTTGGTTGTAAAGAGCCTTGTGTCCATGGGTCAGCAGCTTCGATTGGCATCTCTTCTGTATGGTGAGCCAGTAGAGTTCCCTGAGGTGGGGTCTTATATGAGTTAATCGAGGGATGAGTCTGGCTGTGGCATTCTGTATGGTTTGAAGTCTCTGTAGGATGTGTGTGGTGATTCCTACGTAGAGAGCGTTGCCATAGGCCAGTCGGCTGGTGATGAGGGCCTGTGTAACAGTACATCTTGTGTGCAGGGGTAGCCACTTGAAGATTTTGCGTAGCATGCGCAGAGTGAGGAAGCATGCAGAGGAGTGAGTCTGGGATCCACGTCTGGCCATACCCGGTGCACTTAGAGCTAGAAAGCAAAAGACACACAAATAATGGATGGAATTAGGAAGATGGCATAATCTAAAAGTTACTAGCCACATCTCTTCTGGGTGCCTCAGCTCCGCGCCTCACTGACATCACTGCCAGGACTTTCCTCCCTAGATTTTCAAAGGGGAGCCCTCTCCTGTTTGGCTCCAGAGGTCTAGGCTCCCTCCTTTGTTCAGTGGGTT
Source organism: Calotriton arnoldi (assembly GCA_963921515.1). Lineage (NCBI taxonomy): Eukaryota > Metazoa > Chordata > Amphibia > Caudata > Salamandridae > Calotriton > Calotriton arnoldi. The sequence goes on along the minus strand of CAWUFW010000873.1, from coordinate 606,556 downwards.
TGGGCAGGCCCATCCTGGTACAGTGTGACAGCTGGTTGATTGTTGCAGATTATACCGCCCCTCCCCTTTCCTCTTAAGGACTGAGTGAAGCACTGTTAATTGTTCCCTTTGTGTGGGGAGGCCTTTCTTCCTGCTGTTAGAGAGAAATGTAATTGACCTGGTGCAGCAGGGTGACAAAAGACCAGGGCTCTGATCCTGAGTTGAACCAGAGAAGTATGACAATTCTGGATATTCATAAATGTACAGATATCGTTGTGGAACTTGCAGTTTTGATTTTCTTGCACAGCTTACACCCGAATTTGATATGCCACTGGTGTCTGTAGGTTGATGGGTAGGGAAGCTGCACTCTAAGGCAGTTTTCTCTATATGTGTATAATAAAGTGTCACTACAGACAAAACAATAAATCACACTGACATTGCCTATTAGTATACACTAACATTATAAGGCCTACCCCAGGTCCATATCTAATCCTGCACACTCGCCACTGCGCCAGGCTACCTGTGTGCAGTTACCAGGCTGGGCACAGCAATTGTCTCCCACGCGCAGCCCACCCACGTGTGCACACTCATGTGTAAACATGTTTATATGTAACCAGCCAAGTGTTGGAGTTTGAATAAATATTTAGAGACTGTGACTTTTTAGAAAGCTACCTTTACTCTGGCCTGAATCTTTTGGAGGCTAATTTGCATGAGCTCCCCTGCAGTTGCTCACCTTAATGAGGTGTTGTAAGAGAGTGAATTATTATTTGGGGTGGGCAGTTGCCCACCTCAAGGAATAATGACACTAACTTGTCATGGTGAACCCCAAAGTCACTAAATTTACTGAGCACAGCCCCGTAGTAGCTATGAAACAGAGCAAAAAGGCATAATTTAGGGAAATTTGTAAAAGTATTTATGCAATACCAAAAAAGTCTTTCCGTCCATTCCCCCAGATATGCAAAAAATGGTCATGGTGGCCTTGGTTCTCGCCAAGATACACTATTGCAATGCAATGTATTTGGGAATTCAGAAATGCTTACAATCAAAGCTTCAATCACTGCAAAATGCTGCAACTCGCCTGATTCCAAAAATTCCCGAATTCAGCCCTATCTCTAAGAGTATCTGTGGCCTTCACTGGCTGCCTCTCTGTGAGAGGGTCAAATGTAAGGCCTTGTGCAAGGTCTATAAACCATTGTACAAAACCGGTCCCCTTTACTTTGAGGAGATCTTCTCGTGGCATGTTCCCCATTGTAACCTAAAATCAGGTGCGGCCAAATTAGTGGCCATTCCAAAAATAAAGAAAACCAATTGTGGAGGTAGAAGTTTTACTTACTCAGCATGCAAGCTTTGGAATTCCATGCCCTTCTCTCTGAGATCCCAATCGAATCGGGTACTTTTCAGGAAATCATTAAAAACATGGCTTTTCACTTCCGGCACTAAATAGGTCTCGCTCTCTGGGTCAGCTAAGTTGTAGGACATTAGCGTCAAGACACCTTGGCATTTGCACACTTTGGAAAATCTTTACTTACTTTACTTTAGGAAATTGGGTTATCTCTTGTGTGGCCTGCACAAGTAATAAGTCCATACTGGGAATCAAGCACCTCATTGTAGCACTTGACTCTCTCAGGTAGCACAGCAAAGCCGTTCAAGGCCTACTCAGGGGAGGTGGTGTGGGCTAGTAATCCCCGTTCACTGGAATGAAAAAACAACACTCAATAACTGATTGTACAGTCAATACGTTTTCTTTAGGAAAAAGGAGAAGTACATTTATTACACACACGCACTGCTAAATACTATGCAGTAACGTACAAATATATACATTGGTAGATGTAAAATACCACTATTGACATTACATAATCACGTTAGACCCCCTAAATGGGTCATACAGACATATCAAGCAAGTCTATAGGCTTGGCTAAAGGTTCAAGATCAACAAACCTCTTATTAAATACATCATTTTGTGCCTAAATGCACTCATCAATAATAATCATCCCGTGTATATGCATTTATTATTATTAATAAAACATATACACTGTGAGCCATAATCATTCTCAACATTACCTCAATAAAGCATTTAAAAGGAGCAAAAACATGTGCCTGTGCATTCTTTATTAACTTTCCAACCATGAAAATGCAATCATAAATGCAACCCCTAGAGTGCATCACATTTTGATTATAGAACGCTGCAACCATAAACTCAGCCACTAGAGGGCATTTCATTACATGAACTTTTTTGATACGCTTTCAGGCCACAATACGTGTAATCATACAATCACTCCTAGAGGCTGCAGCACTCACAGCTGTACAGTAAAAGGTTCAGCCATAGGAGTGCTTGTAAACATTGAGGAAATCCTTGAGGGCTCCTGGAATCCTGACCCTCACAGACAAAGTGTTGGTTATTTAAAAGAATTCCTAAGGGGGAGCTGCTGTGCTCCTGCAGCCCCCCCCCATACTTCCATTCTGTCATTGGTGGTGTCCTTGCTAGCTTGAGGCCACCACGAGCAAGAAAAATTAGGTAAATGGAAAGACCCCGCAGGGCATTATGGGGCGCTCCACGGGGATTAGTGAATTTCTTATGAGCGGCTCTTCCGCTGCGCCAGGGACAGCCACTGCTTTGTTTTTGCTGTGCAGCCGTGCGCAACAGGGCTCCTCCTTTTATTTCTTCATATTGGAAGCAGCTGAGGGAGCCCACCCCTCACTGCTCTTCCGGCTCCCCGACCGAGCAGCACTTCTCCAGCTGCCTGTGGGAGCCGGCAGATTTCATCTCCCTGCCCACTCCTGCAGGCTGGGTGCTGTCTTCTGCAGTGGCTGTTTCGCTTCCCGCTGACACGGGCACAGGGAACAGGGGGAGAGGCCACCACCATTGTGGGGCGTGACAGTGCTGCACCCTCCTCCTTAGTTTTGGGGGGTGGAGTACCATCCCCCTTTTGGCATAAAATAGACTGGAGGATGAAGTCCCTGGCCAGTAGAGAGTCCAGGGAGGGGGCTCCGAGCACACTTTCTTCTCAGAAAAATGGTAAGTGTTGGACCCTCGAGGAGATGAAGGCCTCTGGGGGCAGGAATCAATCAATCAATTAGGATTTATAAAGCACAGCTAATCACCCAGTCGAGTTTCCAGGCGCTTGCAGGTCCCTGAAGGCTCATTTGAACAGCCAGGTCTTGAGGGCTCTTCAGAATTCCAGAAAAGAGGTGATGGTCTGGAGTTGCATGGGGAGGCTGTTCCTGGTCTTTGCTGCAATGTAGTAGAAGAAGTGTCCTCCACTTCTGCTTCAGAAGATGTGGGGAATGTGGGCAAGTGAAAGGGAACCAGAACATCCTTGCCCACTCTCACACTTGACCTACAGGTTACTTGAATTCCTTGCAATGCCTCCCTTGATCTTCCATTCCCCTGTGCCGGCAGGCCCACAGGCCGCACCATGCACACTGCCCTCTCTCAGCTCTGGAAGTGAATGCTCTTAGTGATTCCTACCTCCCTAAGAACCAGACGGTTGCTAATTTTCCTGCCTCCACAATCCCAGTAATAGTGGGCTTAAATAGAAGCCACGTAATTCCTAACTCGCCCAGACCACCCGCATAATACACCACCATCCATACCCTTAAATCTGCTAAGGATAATCCATGCCCTCTTTCTTGCATGCTCGTCAATTGTAGATCTACAGCACAACATCCTAGGGAGATCGCTGAAACCATTCTTAGGGAGGGAAATGACATTGCTTTCCTTACAGAAACATGGCTCAATGACCACTTGATGGCCTTTCTTTACCTACTTATTCCTCCTGGGTACTCCATCATTAGACATGATAGGACTGAAAGAACAGGAGGAGGTCTAGCCTTAATCCACAAAGCAGAAATCCAACTCTCTATGCTAAAGAATGCCGAATACACGACCTTTGAATACCTCGGCGTTGAACTTAACAACAAAGGCTCCACACCCATCAAACTACACACTATCTATCATACACCTAGTGATCTCCTACTCTTCGCTGAAAAGTTCTCTGCCTACTTACTCAGTTCTCCCTTTCTGACTCGGAGGACGTGATTTTGGGAGATTTTAACATTCATTGCAACAACACAGAAGACTTCACAGTCAGGTGCCTCACGAACCTTCTTGAGATAGATGACCTAAAGCAACTCTGCGACAAACCAACCCACATCAAAGGCGCTATCCTAGACGCAATTATCACAAGTAATGAACTAATCTCCCTTAATGACATCGTTCCCATTGACTGGTCTGACCAACATCTCATACTCTTCAACAACAAGAACATTGCAAAACCTCACACGGACTCAATTGACAAACCTAAGCTGTGGTCCAGAAACCTAAAACATGTCCATTCGACGGAACTTGAATCTAAGATTAGTGAAAAACTTCAACGTCTCCCGCACTCTCAAAATGCAATTGAGCTCACTGACCACTTCAATAAGGCGGTAACAGAAGTTCTCGACCAAGTTGCACCTCTCAAACTTAAACAGCAAAGATCAACACAATCGAAATCATGGTTTAACTCTGATCTCAACAATGAAAGAAGACAACTCAGACTAGCAGAAAGGACATGGAGATAAAACCCCACGTCATTACATCTAACTCCCCTCAGAGCTGCTAGGCTAGCCTATAAGAAGCACATTTTCAGAGAAAAAGCCTCCTTCTTCCGTATCCAACTGGACCGCGCAAAGAACAGGCCCAGAGAGCTATTTAACATTGTCAAACGACAAACATCTTCTGCCCCACATGAAATAATAGACTCCAAAGAAAGATGTGATGAAATTGCCAACTTCTTCACGGACAAAATCGCTAAAATTGATCAAACCTTCCTTCAAGTCACCTCCCTTCCACTTCCCTTAACCACTCTCACAGACCCTCCTCCCTCCACATCAGCCTGACCAACCGAACTTTCCTATAATCAATCAACAGCAATTGGTACGGATGACAACCCTTCTAACACCCAATTGAAAAACAACGGCAATTGGTCAAATTTCAAACCCATGACTTTACTGGAAGTCTTTAATATTTTCGCGAAATTAAAGCCGACTTCACACACCAAAGATCCTCTTCCTGATAAAATAGTACATAACCTAAACCACGTTATCACCCCGTGTTGGACAAAAATTATTAATCCCTCCCTCGCCTCTGGCTGTGTACTGGATTCCCTCCAACTTGGTCAAATCACACCTATTCTCAAAAACCCCATGACCGACCTAATTATCTCAACAACCTCTGACCTATCTCTAACCTCATGTTCCTAGCAAAAACCATGGAGAAATGCATCTTACAACAACTCGACAGACACATAAACGAATACAACCTACTCAACTCCTTCCAATCTGGTTTCAGGAAAGGCTGTAGCACAGAAACCGCCATGCTCAACATTGCAGATGACATTCATTGAGCCTTAGAGAATGAAGATGCCTGCCTTCTCATCCTACTGATCCTCTCAGTGGCTTTCGATACAGTCAACCACTTATCCTTATTGGAATTGCTCAAGTTATGCTCTGGTTTAAATGGCACAGTTTTAAAATGGTTCTCTTCTTACCTCCAACATCGAACACAACAAATCAAAATCAATTCTTGCCTCTCGAAGCCCACACCTGTCTCTCTTGGTGTCCCCAAGGGCTTAATACTCTCCCCCTCTCTTTTCAACCTCTTTATGGGACCCCTTACTATCATCCTGAAACAAGCAGGAATCAAATATCACCTCTATGCAGATGACATGCAACTCTACTATAATATCAAATCACACAGAGACATCCTACTTCTTAACATTACATTGAGTAAGATTCAATCCTGGTTTTACTCCAACCATCTAAAATTAAACCCAAACAAAACAGAAGTCATTCTATTCTCGCCTAAAAGTAACCACCTTCCAATCCAAGGCTGGATCAGTGACCTAAAGGCCCTAAACTGTTCGCTCACTCTATCCAACTTGGCAAAGTCCTTAGGCTTCACCCTGGACAAAAATTTGACACTGAAGGATCATATCAAAAGCTCAGCGAAAGGAGCACTTTACACACTTAAACACCTAAAAAAAATTAAACCTTTCATTCCATCGGACGATTTCAAATGGGTCGTGCAATATTTAGTCCTCTCTAAACTTGATTACGGGAATGCTATCCTCACAGGGACCCCAAAAACTGACCTCGCCCCCCTCAGATCAGTACTTAACATGGCTGCTCGGCTTATAACAGACTTCAAACGGTATGACCACATCAACCCGGCCCTCAAGTCCTTAAACTGGCTTCCCATCAAAGGAAAATGCATCTACAAGACTGCCTGCATCACCCACAAAGCACTTCATTCTCATTCCCCCGACTATTTAGACAACAAACTCACAAAAGCTGGAAGGTCCAAACCTTTGAGAAGCTCCACCGCTCTTCTTCTTGTGCCTCCAAAACTAAAAAGGAAAATTACACAGACTCGCACTTTTTCAGGCAATGCTCCCAGCATTTGGAACTCCCTCCCTATGGACCTTCGCTGCAACCCCTCCTTCCCTTGCTTCAAGAAAGACCTGAAACGCCATCTCCTCAATAAATACTGGAACTCATGAATCAAACTGAATCTGGTTCAACTAGGTTCTCGTGTTCAGTTCATACTTCTGTTGCTCTGTTGGCTATGTTCTTTCTTTGTGTTCACCTTTATTGTTTCTGATGTCCCTCTCCCCATCGTCCCCAATTTGTTTTTGAATGGACCTCATTTCAGTTATTTTCATCCTTAATGGCCTTACATTTGTTTTGATGTCTACATTATTGTGTGCTCCTCTGTAAAATTATACTTCCCTTGTTTTATATTTCATGTAATTCTTGTACCTATGATTATTACCTTGCTCTTTAGTTTGTAAAGCGCTCTGATACCTCAGGGTCCAGCTAGCGCTATATAAAACCTTTAACATAAAGGGAGGCCGAGCATAATCTTCTCAGGGGTTGGCGGAAGTTCAGGCCGTGGTTAATGTAGGTGGGTCCTTGGTTGTAAAGAGCCTTGTGTCCATGGGTCAGCAGCTTCGATTGGCATCTCTTCTGTATGGTGAGCCAGTAGAGTTCCCTGAGGTGGGGTCTTATATGAGTTAATCGAGGGATGAGTCTGGCTGTGGCATTCTGTATGGTTTGAAGTCTCTGTAGGATGTGTGTGGTGATTCCTACGTAGAGAGCGTTGCCATAGGCCAGTCGGCTGGTGATGAGGGCCTGTGTAACAGTACATCTTGTGTGCAGGGGTAGCCACTTGAAGATTTTGCGTAGCATGCGCAGAGTGAGGAAGCATGCAGAGGAGTGAGTCCGGGACCCACATCTGGCCATACCCGGTGCACTTAGAGCGAGAAAGCAAAAGACACACAAATAATGGATGGAATTAGGAAGATGGCGTCATCCAAAAGTCACTAGCCACATCTCTTCTGGGTGCCTCAGCTCCGCGCCTCACTGACATCACTGCCAGGACTTTCCTCCCTAGATTTTCAAAGGGGAGCCCTCTCCTGTTTGGCTCCAGAGGTTTAGGCTTCCTCCTTTGTTCAGTGGGCTTGGGCAGGCCCATCCTGGTACAGTGTGACAGCTGGTTCATTGATGCAGATTATACCGCCCCTCCCCTTTCCTCTTAAGGGCTGAGTGAAGCACTGTTAATTGTTCCCTTTGTGTGGGGAGGCCTTTCTTCCTGCTGTTAGAGAGAAATGTAATTGACCTGGTGCAGCAGGGTGACAAAAGACCAGGGCTCTGATCCTGAGTTGAGCCAGAGAAGTATGACAATTCTGGATATTTATAAATGTACAGATATCATTGGTGAACTTGCAGTTTGGATGTTCTTGCACAGCTTACACCCCAATTTGATATGTCACTGGTGTCTGTAGGTTGTGGGTAGGGAAACTGCACTCTAAGGCAGTTTTCTCTATATGTGTATAATAAAGTGTCACAATCAAAAAAAGGGGGGGAGGTAGAGGTTTCAGCTAGGTTCACCCTCCTTCCTCAGTAATGAACACAAAAACCGGAATACTGGAATTAGAACCTAGCTATGGGAGAAGAGAGACTTCCGCTCAAGTGGAGTAGAAAAGTCTACTGGTTAGAAAGAAGAATTTCTTTCTATAGTCCCCTCACTCACCAGGGTTTCCCCTTGGTGACATGCTTCATCATAGGGGTCCTCTCAATCCGCTGCGGATTGAGGCGTGCTACGACTTGTGGATTTACGTAGGAGCATTTATGTGAAATAAATGTGTAGTGCAGTGTTGTGGAGTGGGAAAAATGGGTTACAAATACCTAACTAGTGGGTGAAATACTTTATTCTTGCTCCTAGTTGGTATGTTTAAAAACAGGGGTAACTACTAGGGAAATACAACATAACCATGATGAGTTAGGCGTCCCTAGTATAAGTCGACATGTTTCGAACCTCCCCAAAGCTCTTCCTCAGGACCACACAGGGACCAGCCCTGTGCGTACCACTCCTAGGTGACCTATAGATCAGGTAAATAGAGAAATATAGTGTGAAAGTGAAATAAAAAGTGCCACACCTAATGTGCGTGCACTAATGGTTAAATACATACGATTTACTCAATGGTACGTAGTATCTGTAGGAAATAAAACAGAACACTGTTAGAGTAACATTAGCCTCCCAGGATTCTGGCAGGCATCGTAAAAACCCTGGTGAGTGAGGGGACTATAGAAAGAAATTCTTCTTTCTAACCAGTAGACTTTTCTACTCCACTTGAGCGGAAGTCTCTCTTCTCCCATAGCTAGGTCCTAATAAAGTGTCACTACAGACAAAACAATAAATCCCACTGACATTTCCTATTAGTATACACTAACATTATAAGGCCTACCCCAGGTCCATATCTAATCCTGCACACTCGCCACTGCGCCAGGCTACCTGTGTGCAGTTACCAGGCTGCGCACAGCAATTGTCTCCTACGCGCAGCCCACCCACGTGTGCACACTCATGTGTACACATGTTTATATGTAACCAGCAAAGTGTTGGATTTTGAATAAATATTTAGAGACTGTGACTTTTTAGAAAGCTACCTTTACTCTGGCCTGAATCTTTTGGAGGCTAATTTGCATGAGCTCCCCTGCAGTTGCTCAGCCAGTGTTTCACCTTAATGAGGTGTTGTAAGAGAGTGAATTATTATTTGGGGTGGGCAGTTGCCCACCTCAAGGAATAATGACACTAACTTGTCATGGTGAACCCCAAAGTCACTAAATTAACTGAGCACAGCCCCGTAGTAGCTATGAAACAGAGCAAAAAGGCATAATTTAGGGCAATTTGTAAAAGTATTTATGCAATACCAAAACAGTAATAAAGTCAAAACACCAAGCAACAAAAGTTCAAATCCAAATTATAAAAACTGAGAAAATTTTAATAAACAAAATGAAATAAAAATGACAAAAATCCAATAAGGTGGACCGGGGTTTTTAAAGTTTTAGGTCAAAATAGTGCCAAAAAGCCAAAGTGTCAATGGACTCTGTAGACTGGCACCTAGGCATGATTTGAGGCCGACTACGATGGAGAGTGTGCCGGATAGACCATGTTTATTGGTCCTGGTGAAAGCCTAGAGGTAAAAAAATTAAAACGTTTCTAAGTCTAACTTCAGTAAGGGAAAGTATTGCTTTTTGGAAGAAAAATTCTCTTTGTGCAGGACACTGCTAAAACTGAAGCCACTGCCATGGAACAGAAGGCTGGATACTTGAAGCAAGTTTTTCCTGCTGACGCCCTGGAGCTTTTGTTATTTCTTGCTGAAAATTTCTTGTCATTTTTCAGAGGTGTAGAGATTTGTGCAAGGGACGAAGCTGAAATCCAATCCAACGATGCAGAACTGCCTTTTGGATACTTTTCCTGGTGAGCCCTGTTGAAGCTCTGGAGAAAAACCTTTCAAAAGATTTCAGACCTTCTTCTTGTGCCCAAACAAGCACAGGCATAGACTTCAAAGGCTCCTAGGACCTTATGGGAGTGCACTTGGAGATTCCTAAGGTGTCTGGCAAGGGCAAAGGTTAACAGCAAAGACCAGTCCAGTTTTAGTTGTCACTGGTCAGCTGGGCACTTCAGGGAAAAGGCCTCTTGCAGCTTGTTGTGTGTCTGTAACCATACGGGTGCCAGCCAACTGACTCTTGGAGTCCAAATCTTTGTCCTGGGCAAAAGAGGGAGCAGGTCCAGTCCTTCAGGGCTCATCTCAGGTCACAGCTGACAAGTTCAGTCCTCTTCTGATCTTTTGCAGGTCGAGAAAGTGTTTTGAGGTTGGTGCCTTGGAGTGCTATTTTTATGGCTGACACTAGCTTGTGGGTGGGGTTGGCTCAAGGGCATTCCTTAACCAAACATGTAAAGTTTTTCAGGCCATGGCTTACCTCCTTTTTCCCTTTCTGCAAACAGGTCCAAAATGCAATATGTTAGGGCAATTCCAAGATGGCCACGGTTTTTAGCCCCACTAAACTTGGACTCTGTGAGCTAGGGCATGTAGGGGAGTATACTATGGAAATTATTGGTGTCCTCCAACATCTAACACTAAAATCCAGTTTGAAGAAGGCCCTGGAGTGGACCCACATTAAAAAAAATGAGATAGATATTTGGTAAGGCAAAACAGGGTCTTTCAGCAACCAGACAGGGGATGCACAAGAATTGTATTCTTGTCTTGTTTGATCCCTTTCAAAAAGTTGTACATGTACCTCAGATAGGCCATTTGGGAAGGATTTGACGCACTTATACCAATAGGAATGGCAGCAGACCCCATCCTGAATGTCCAGCTGAATTTCAGAGTCATCCCTGCGCATTCAGGACAACCTGTCAATCAAAGTGGTCTATTTTGTGGCTCCTGGAAAAAAAAATAACACATCACTAAAGGCTAGGTACAGACTAGGCAATTGCTGGAGTGCTAATGCAAATTAGCCTCCTGGAGTTTCAGACAGGGTAAAAGTAACTTTCCAAAAGTTACTTTTCCTTGCTGCTTATTAAAAATCTGACTTTGCCATTGAATTGGATTTTTAATAACTATTAAAATAGTGGGTTAATTATTTTTCTAGCTGGTCCCAAACCAGAGATAGCAATATTAATAGTGTAATCTGTACTCTGGGTTTCTGCATAAAATAGCTAGGCCTGCCACAGTGAAAATAGCTTTTGGGGCCTTGTCAATGTAGAAGATGGTCACTTTAATTTTCTACATGTCCCACTTTTAAATGCCATGCACGCTACCTTGTGGCTACAGTACTTACATAGGGGTGACTTACTAATATTTAAAAGGACATTTTTGCCTGTCAAAAAGGGTTATTTTAACAGGTTGCACTACAGATTTTAAGAAGCCAGTTTAACTATGGTTAAAGGATGGACACACACACTTTACTGCTGGTTAGCAGAAGAAAAGTGCACAGAGTTCTAAAGCCAGCACAAATATAGGGGCAGATTTACAAGCCCCTTGCGCCTTCTTGCGGTGCCATTGCGTCACTTTTTTTGACGCAACGGCGGCGCAAACAATGCGGCTTGTTTACAACATGACGCATCTAGGGAGATGCGTCACGTTGTAATGCCCTGCATCACATTATACCTGCGTCAGGTATAATGTATGCAGGGTGGGTGTTCCCACGCAGGAAGGCCTTATAAAAGTGACGCAGTAAAATCTACAAGATTTCACTGCGTCACTTTTAGGACGCCACTGCATCAAAACCTTACGCCTGCTTGAAGCAGGCGTAAGGAGTGACGCACTACAGTAAGTATAGGCCTCAAAATACATTGCTGGAGTTGCGACGTGCTTGCGACACAACTCCAGCAATGCTTCACTTTTGGGCCAACAGATGCGTCAGAATTTCTGACGCATCTGTTAATCCTTGCGCCATGGAGCACTGTATTGTAAATACAGCGCATCCATGGTGGCGCAAGGACATTTGACTCTGGCACAAGGAAACTGACGCATCTATGCAGATGTGTCAGTTCCTTGTAAATCTGCCCCATAGGGCCCAGCAAAAGGTGAAAAGTCTATGGTGACCATGCAGAAATGTCAGATTACCTCCACTGACCATTTCAAGTACTGTGCCATTGATCAGCACTTTGCCAGAGAGTTTATTTTCAATGTCCCTTATAATCCGTACCAGCAGGTCCCTGCCATTATTTATTTAGACTTAACCCACTGTTTCTTTACAGTTATGTATAAACGTTTTGTAATGCTAGAGTTGTTTGCTATTCCTGACCTTTCTGATCTAAGCAACAGTGCTTTAAATGGGCAGGTACTGTCTGGCACCCAGCAGTGCCTGCAGTTCTTTAATTTAACCCCTTCCATGCCTTGGACGTAATGGTTACGTCCAAGGTTGTGGTGCTCCTGTGCCTTAGACGTAACCGTTACGTCCAAGGCACAGCATTCAGAAATCCCTCTACTGTAAACAGCAGAGGTTTTTCCTTTTGTTTTTCAGCCTCTGGAGCTGGCGAAGAGCTTCCCCAGCTGCCCGAGGCATTTTGTTTGCAGTGTAATGACGAACGGCGCGCATGGCACGCCGACGTCTTTACACTGAAAGTGAAAGTGAAATGAGCCAATAGGCTCATTTCACTTTCACTGCCTTCGTGCCCGCAGGACTATCTCAGCCCCCGAGCACGTAGGCAGATTGGAGAGGTATCATTAGAAAGGGGAAAATTTCCCCTTTCCAATGGTACCCTTCCCTAGTGGATCCCTGCTTGGAGATCGCAGCAGGAGGGCGATCCCCAAGCAGGGATACACCACTAGAAACCAGGGAGGGGGGAGCGGCCCCATGGGCAAGGGCCTTTGCTCACCCCATATAAGTGTAGTCATATTCAGTCTTTTTGCTCCCTTGGGGGGCAGATGGGCCAGTAGCCCCCAATTTGCCCCCCCCCCCAGGATTTCTACGTTTTTGGATACTTAGGGGTGGGAGCTGCCCTAAATGGGCATTGTAATGCCCCCACCCCTGCCACAGTCTTTCTGCCCCCTGGGGCTCAGATGGAGGCATTAGCCCCCGATGTGCTCCCCCCAGTGGGGACAGAAAGCCCACTAGGCACCAGGGATTATTGTTTTTTTTTATAAAAGAGGGATAGGGGCTGCCCACATTGGCATGCCAATGCCTCCACCCCTCAACACAAAAGAGGCAGTCTTTCTGCCCCCCTGGGATGCAGATGGGGGTTATTACCCCGATCTGCCCCATAGGGCAGAATGCCAACTTGACACCACAGATTTTTTTTCTTTCTAAAAGCGGGGTGGGGGCTGCCCAGAAGGGGCATGCTAATGCTACCACCCCCAAAACAAAAGGGACAGCCTTTCTGTCCTCCCTGGGGGCAGAAAGCCCACTAGACACCAGGGATCTTTTCTTTATTATAAATGAGGGATGGATGAATTGCTGGCAGTGTGTGTGGACTTTTGCTTAGCTGGCAGTGTGTGTGGACCAGTGTTTCCCTAGATGGCCGCCAAGCCTAGGACCAAAAACTCAGGTGACCCCCTTCCAAAACCAGGTCTTTTTGTGATCGATAATTTTCAAGGCTCCACAGTACGTTTTGGGCCGTTTTCTGTCTCTGGCACTAGGCATACCCACACAAGTGAGGAACCGTTTTTATCGGGAGACTTGGGGGAATGCTAGGTGGGTGGAAGTTTGTGGCTTACCACAGATTCCAGAACTTTCCATCACAGAAATGTGAGGAAAATGTTTTTTTTTTTTACAAAGCTTAAGGTTTGCAAGGAATTCTGGGTGACAGAATCTGGTGAGAGACACTCAAGTCACCCCATACTGGATTTCCCTGGGTGTCTAAATTTCTAAAATGTACAGGTTTGCTAGGTTTACTTAGATGCTGGCTGAGCTATGGCCAGACAAATTCACACCTAGGCACATTGCAAAAAAGGGTCAGTGTCCTGTGGAAAAATGTGATGTGTCCACGTTGCGTTTTGGGCCGTTTCCTGTCACGGGCACTAGGTCTACCCACTCAAATGAGGTACCATTTCTATCAGGAGACTTGTGGGAATGCAGGGTGGGTGGAAGTTTGTGGCTCCCACAGATTCCAGAACTTTCCATCACAGAAATGTGAGGAAAATATGATTTGTTTGACAAATTGTGAGGTTTGCAAGGGAGTCTGGGTAGCTTAACCTGATGAGAGCCACACAAGTCACCCCATCCTGGATTCCCCTGGGTGTCTACTTTTCAAAAAGGTACAGGTTTGCTAGGTTTTTCTAGGTGCCGGCTGAGCTAGGACTCAAAATCCACAGCTAGGCGCTTTGCAAAATAAAGGGTCAGTTTTCTGTAGAAAAATATGTGTGGGCATATTCTCAAGCAGTTATCTCCACGTTAGCGGCACGTTTCTGCCGGTAATGCGGCGATAATTTTATCGCTGTATTAGCAAGCTGTCGCTAACAGCCGTTAGCGACAGCTTTTAGGCGAAAATGTCCTCTGCATAGATCGCCACTACTGTTAGCGCTAATCATATGCAGGAGAGGCGTTCCCGGGCAAAAACGCCCGCAAACACCACTACTCCATATTATCAAGGGGATCCTTGAACATCTGAAGCCACAAAAAACTGGCTCTAACTGCAGTTAGAGCCAGTTTGTTAAGACCAGAAAATAGCAGGTCTTAAAAATGGAGCTAACACCTGGGGCATCATCTCCGCAGGTTTTGGTGCTGGACAGCGCTGCAAGCCCTGCGACAAAACTACAGTGCAGGAATGCGCACCAGCAACAAGATAGTGCGCATACCTGGGCCCTAGTCATGAAAAGTGTTGCAGCGCTGCGACAAGACAGCGTTGCAACACTTCTCACTACGACCTTCTTGCCACAGCATGGATGTGCTGTATTCACTGTACAGCGCTCCATGACGCAAGTAATGACAGATACGTCTGGAATCCTGACGTATCTGTCTGCGCTTAAGTTACACATTTCTGCAGTCGTGTCACAACCATGACGCAACTCCACCAATGCATGGGGCCAGCCTATCCCTGTGGCACTGCGTCAGCCTCATGCCTGCCATCAGGCAGGCGGAAGGTACTGACACAGTGCCGTTCATGAGGGGTGCCCGAATGTCGGCGCTGTTGGAGAACCATCGGTGGCGGTTGCGCGCAGCGGTGTCATCGGTTGGAAGCAGTGGCGGAGTGTTGGTGCAGAGAGAGTTGACGAGACGTACTTCGGTGGCCTTGATCCAGCTGCGAGGGGTTGCGATGATGGCGGTGGCATCCAGTGGGCAAGGTGAAGACGTGATGTATTCAATGATGGTCGGTCCAGGAGAGTCCGGTGATGTGGCTGAAGTTGAAGCTCCCGCTGGCGGAGGTGACATGCTCGACCGTGTGTCCTGCTATGTGGCCTGTTGAGGTGAGTTGCTGCTTGCGTCTGATGTTGGGGACCTTCCCCAGAAGGCGGTGGTGTTCTTCTCACTGGGGTTGTCCAGGTGGAACTTGAGATCACCGAGTAGGATGTCGTCGGTGGATGGGAGACCCTGGGGTGCAATGAGGTCAACAATGGTATTTGAGAATGGGGGGCCAAGGGCCGGGGGGCCTGCACATGAGGGTGCCGCAGTGGATGTGCTTGGGTTTGGTCCGGATCTGGGAGTTGAGGTGGTCCATGGTCACCCTTGGGGCATTAGAGTGCATGGTCAGTCGGAGTGTGCTCCGGTAGTTGATGGCAATGCCTCCTCCTTGACGTTAGAGGTGCTCCTTGTGGGTGATACCTCATCCGTCAGTGATGGCGATGGCGATGTCTGTTCCGGAGCAGAGCTTGGTCCTGGCAGGCGAGGTGGCGCCCAGGGTTGATGGCGAGGAGGGTGCTGGCGTCGTAGCAGTGGAGTGTCCAAGAGGAAGGCTCCTTGGTGCTGAGTGCGGTCCAGGGGCAGACGGACGCAAACGGGCTAGCCTATGGGATGCCTTTGGCACAGGAGACATCCAGTACAACGCAGGCAGTACATTATTAACAAAGCAACTCCGACAACGCAGGTGCCTTTACATCGCATTTGATTACAACGCATTGTGAGGTCATTAATAGGGTAATTTTAAGTTTTTTCGTGTGGGTATGGGTTTCGGATGTCGGAACTGAAAATTGGGGTGTGTTTTGGGGTAAAATATAAACATTGGGGTATGTTTTGGGGTAAAATGTGAAAATTGGGGTGTGTTTTGGGGTAAAATATGAAAATTGGGGTGTGTCTTGGGGTAAATCATAAAAATTGGGGGGTGTTTTGGGGTAAAACATGATTTCTGGGTGTGTTTTGGGGGCTCAAAAAGGTATTCCTGGGTTCACGGTTGGGTGTGGGGTGCAAAGGTTAGTTTTGGGTTGCACTCACTGAAGTGGGAATAGTGATATTTATTTCTCCGCTATGCAACACCTAGTCTACTGTTGCAATGTGCCTAGTATTAGTATACATTGGAATTGAATGCGATGTTATGGCATGCGTCGCTAATACGTATGTGCCTTTGGCACACGAGTGGTACGCCATTGAGAAGTGCTGGGGATAGGGCTGGACGGCTGTGAGGTGGTAAACGCCGGAAAGAACACTGGATGGGGCGTGGACGCGGGGATGTGTGTGTGAGCGGTTGTTGCTAAAATTTTAATGAGGGAAGTCTTACCTCGAAGCCGGGTCCCGAGTCTTCGTAGCTCCTGCCCTCCTGCGTCTACTTCCAGGAAAAGGAAGTAGGCAGCCAGGCTCCCTCCCCTGAGTCAATCACAATGCTGCGATGTGGTGGTGGGATTGGTAATTGGCAACGGGACAAGTCATGCAGCCAGGGGCCGGAGGGGTGGGCATATTCTCCATGCAGGCTGTAATGCAGCCTGCATTGCGAACAGGGAAGTGCGCATGACTGCTTTGGGTGGCCTGAGTGGGCCGACCAAACAGTCATTGTGCACTTGAGTGGGCATGCCAATGGGCCCATGCCCTGCTCCGTGTTTGGAGTAGTCCCACCTGAGAATACATGGCATGATTACATCAGTTAGTTATCAACATGTGATGATCGTTCCTCTTCTGCACTGCTTGAGGCAGTGGGGCAACGCTCTTCCGCCATAGCGGAAGAGCCTCCACTGGGGGTGCGTCATCTACATGTGATAGGCCTGAGCGACTCACCCCCGGCCCTCCAGCGCTACGCATCCCACCTTCTCCTTACCTGGACATTGACACCGTGGCGCAATCCACTGCACTCTCTCCAAATCTGTGACTCAGCCAGCAGGAGCATCAGCCAGGTGTGATTTCACTAGGCTGGGTACAGCAGTCGCCGCCTAGTCCGCTGGTGGACCTCCAGATGCAGTTGATGCAGTAGGGCCCCCTTAGGCGTGACGTTGCAGCGCTCACGCCACACAAGTTCGGCGTAGCACAGGGGCCTCACCCTCCACAGCATACGGCCAGCCCAACATCATCCGGCCTGTGATGCAGGGAGACGGTACACACCGTTGGTAATCCCCTCCATGCACACCGGTGTAGTGGAGGATCGTAGTATGCGATGCGGACCTCACTACGCTGGTGCGCAGGAGCGCATCTACCATTCACAGCTCCAAGGGTCGCAAGGCGGTCTTCTCACACAGGTCAGCAACATGTCTCCATGCGTCCTGCCAGACTTCACCAGCAGGTACGGGCGATCGTCACGCCTCAATGTCTACCGCCACGGCTCATTGACTCCATAGCTCCTCAACATCCCACTCCAGGCTCCAGACGCAGGTCCAGCGAGGCATCAAGGATCCAGACGCATGTCCAGCAAGGCATCAAGGATCCAGATGCAGGTCCAGCGGGGCATCATGGCTCTGATCCTGGTCATCCTGGATGTTGGCTGGCTTGCAGGGGTTGTTGATGTGTGCTGCACTTGGCCCTGGCTGCTCCATTCTGCATGTTATTGTATTTTATGCCTATTTACTATTGGAGGTTGACTGATAGGTAATTTTTTGCATTAGAGGCGAGAAAACTAAAGTTGGGCTGACTAACGTGAGTTTTCTTGCAGCTAATGGGCCTATTGCTAGTTATCGCCCGCTAATGCTGGAATTCCTATCGCCATCGCGCTGATGTTAGCGGGAGTTTTCACCGCCATTCCCTGTTACTATCGCCATGTAGCGACGGCTTGTTAATACGCCGCTAACATGGCGATAGTTTTCAGGGTTAGGCAGCGATTAGAAAACTGCTGCTAACTGGTGTTTGCGATAGGTATCGCCAGTCCTTGATAATATGCCCCATTGTATCTTGGAAATGCAGTGAGCTGATCACTTCTGGCAGAAGTGTGCGTTAAACAGATCAGGTTTGTTTATGAGGATAAAAAGCCAATAAAAGATTTGAAAATGTATTTAACTAGAATATCTTACAAGTCCTAGCACAAGATCTAGTACCAGCAACACCACCCACGGAGGCCTGATCCGCCTAGCTGGAGATTGCTAGCAGGCGCTAAAACAGTGTCAACAAACCGTAAAATATGTATACGATTGTGTTACAAAAATACAAGAATAATGCAGGTATAGATGAATATTGAGAGGTTGCATTCAGACCAATGTGTAACGTGAATCAACTATTTAAAAGGAATGTGAGTGCACAAACACATATCACAAAGAGTCAAGGAAAATCAAACACAAGCATAATGTAAGGGGCACAAACATTCAACCTTGGGAAAAGTTGTTGGTGCTATTTCTCAACACTCTGAACGGGCTACCTGGACACAACCATAATGCTCCCAGGCTCATTAATGCACATGAAAATGAGAAGTGTTCTTAGCAAATGCATATCAGCAGGTTAATCAAGGGCCAACTTCCGACCTGCAAACTCACACAGTGCCACCGTGTGTCACACGATCTCTGCCTGCTCGCTTCACCCAGTGATCTGGTGAAGAGCAGTTTTCACACACTGGAACACAAGTTGAGCTAGAAGCGCCTGCATAGAATGGGCTTCCATCTCCAGTGGGGAGTCTCTGCACTTTGGAAGTCCATTAAGAATTTCCCATCCTCCAGGGCTCACTCATGGTAGGTGGTACCTTTTGTGTTCTTGGCTAGAGGAAGGAATGGTCCCCTTCCAGTCTGAGCTCTGTCCCTCTCATATCCCTCCATACCAGCTCAGACAGTAATGGCCTGAAAGCTTTACTTCCATTTCCAGGTCACAACCCGTCCGAATCTCCTTCGATCCTCTCACATGTTGTGGAAAATGTTGACACGTTCTTAAGTCTGGAATTCACCTCGAGTAAGATGTCCCTGCTTAGAATACCAATGAATAAGTTGATCGTTGGCAAGCTGACCTTTATTAAGTTGTTTATCGGAAAGATGAATATGTTTAAATTAGTCATAGGAATTGTGCCAATGGCTCAGTCATTGCATTTGGCCCCGGGCATCTTGCCTATGTACACAGAGGAAGATGCTTAACCTTTAGCTGCAGCAAGAAATGTGTGTCAGAGAAATGATTCCTAATACTGGCCAAATAATGATGTTAGGCGGGAAAATATCCTCTATTTGTAGAAAGACTTGCTAGTATTGCCCTTTATGAGATTCGCAAATAGAGGCTGGTATGGTCTCTTTAAGGGGCATGTTTTCAAGGAGTTATCGCCGGGAGGGAAAAAGGGACTTTTCTGCCGCTAATGGGCCGATCGCGAGGTATCGCCCGCTAACGCCGGATTAACCATCGCCATTGCGCTGATGTTAGCGGGAGTTTTCACCGCCGTTCTCTGTTACTATCGCCATGTAGCGACGGCTTGTTAATACGCCGCTAACATGGTGATAGTTTTCAGGGTTAGGCGGCGATAACAAAACTGCCGCTAACTGGCGTTGGCGACAGTTATCGCCCGTCCTTGATAATATGCCCCCATGTGTCTAGATTGTGTGTTGGGCCATTTCCTGTCACGGGCACTAGGCCTACCCACACAAGTGAGGTACCATTTATATCGGAAGACTTGGGGAAATGCTGGGTGGGTAGATGTTTGTGGCTCCCTACAGATTCCAGAACTTTCCATCACAGAAATGTGAGGAAAATTTGTTTTTTTGGACAAATGTTGAGGTTTGCAAGGTGAATCACTGACATAATATCGCAAGACACATTATCGACCTACATTTTTATCGACACAAAAATATCGTTAACAATAATATCGACATTATATACTTACTTTAAAAAATACACTATTATCGAAACCACAATATCGTCATTCAAAATTATCGACATCAAAAATATCGTACACATTTTTATCATTATCTAAAATATCGAACAATGTTTAAATAAATACAACATTCCCAAAATATTGATAACAGACATATCGACAGCAAAAATATTGTTTTTTTATAATTATCGACAATGCTAAAATAGAGAAAATACACAAAATAAAACACAATAAATATAAATAAACACATAAACATACATTGCATATCAAATAAAATTAAACAAATTTTTTTCCAAAGTATTAAAACATAACTAAAAAATAAATTAATAAACACAACATAAACAACAATTATAAATATAAACTTACATCATATAAAGTCACTTTTTAACATTTCATATATATATTATAACACACAATACAATAAATCTAAACGTAAGGAGAAAAAAAAAAATAACTGACTCTTAATTAGCATTTTCCATATAAGGAAACCAACTTCCAAAACAATTAAAACATTAAAAAATTAACCAATAAAAAGACACAATATTAACCAACCAATAAAATTAAACAAATAATTAAATAAACCCTATATAAACCATTAAAGCTTACTCTTATTTTACACCTCAAACCAAAAAGAACAAAGAAGGCGAAACTCTGCTGGATTACTGCTAGAAGCAAGAACTTCATCAAACCTAAAACCTGTGTCTATTTGCTGAAAGTAAGTAAATTAACATTTATAAAATTACAGTTAAACTAATATTGTAAAAATATTCACTTTCGTACTCAAATGACTAATTTATATATTTTTCCTATTTATATTACCACTACAGATAAATCCAAATACATCAATAAAATAACAGAGAACATCCTAAAACCATCGACCTAATAAAGTAAGTATTGTTCAAAACGCATTTAAAAAACCTGTAAAACATCCATCCAAACCCAAAATCCATCCCAAACACCCAACCCACCCATGTACAAAATTTATTAAATAAATATTAATGTCTTTTTTAAATTTTTTACAGGAAAACAAACCACTTACAAAGCTTCAACAAAGAAAGAATTCAAGCCACCATTTATAAACATCTAAAGGCAAACTTTGTAAGTATATTCTGAAAAAATGTATTTATGTAATCATTAACAAATATAATATTATTTTTAATTATTTTTATATGCATTTGTTATAGATTTTACCACATCACAATGACAGAAGGCGCACAATTTATAACATCTCAAAAAGGAAAAATGTTATTATGTTATATGGGGTATGTCTACACCCAGGAAAAACAAACTGGCCTAAAAGTCAATTGGAAATGTTCTAAGTATTACTTTAATAAATGTTATGGTCGTGCAACTACCAGAGAAACAACTGTAATGTATACAAGGGAACATAATCATCCTCCTAATATTACAGAAATTGAAGTTAGGAATGCACTTGATAACACTAAAGAGGCTAGCACAAGCTCACAATTACCAACCAGTGCAATTCTTAAAGAACTGCTGCCTAGGATACCCAAAGAAGCAACTGGACAAATGCCGTCCATTGCTTCATTAAAAAGAACAATAGCTCGCACTAAAAAGGCTACAACCCCTACCACACCTACTCCTAAAACCTTTGAAGAGGTGATAATTCCCCCAGAACTAGCTATTACCTACAATGAGGAACCCTTTATTCTTTATGATAATAAAAGCAAAGAAAAGAAAATAATTATGTTTGCTACTGCAAACAATTTAATAAAACTTCAACAAGCTCAAACATGGATGATGGATGGGACCTTCAAAATCTGTCCCAAACCATTCTTCCAACTATATACTATACATGGCCTACATCACAATACTAACATTCCCTTTATTTACGCCTTGCTGCCCAATAAACAAAATTCAACATATATAGAAATCCTAAATAAAATAAAACAAGAGACAAATAATTATTTTCCTGAGAAAATAATTATAGATTTTGAACAAGCTATGATAAACGCTATACTCAAAACATACCCACATACATCAATCCAAAGATGTTACTACCATTTCAATCAGTGCCTATGGAGACACTTACAAAAATCTACACTTAGGGGTCGATTCTGATCTCGCTCGGACAGCCCTCCGAGAGCTGTCCGTAGCCTTACCTTGTGACCGACTCGTTCCGGGAGCCGGTCCGTCGGGCGATGAAGTACGATGCGCAAATGTGTAAAAATCCCAATCGGCACGTACGCTCCCATTCCAGCAACATTTCCCGTACGAGCCGGATCAGTAAACGCCGATTCGAGTCGCATGGAAGCATTTTCACAGCAGTTTCCGGCCGGACAAGTACGATGCGTACTTCCTACGCGCCGAACGGGTCGCCACTTCCAGCACGTCACAGCATCCGGGAGAGCTGTATTTCAGGTCCGATCCGCGCCACAACACGATCCACGGCTACGAGACGGACCAACTATCAACGTGTACGAGACGGAGCAACAATCAGCAAGTACGAGACGAACCAATGATGAATCCCATCGCGCAGATCATCCCAGTACTGTATATCTATGACCGGATCAGGAACAGACGCGTACGTCGCAGACGGTAAGTCAGACACCCACCACACAAACAAACGTCACGAACCCGCGAAATGCTACACACACATAGGGGGTGGATATCCCTTCCACCAGCAACAGCCAAACCATAGGGGTTGTATGGTTATCACTACCAGCAGTCCCCACTCATAGGGGGGGGGCTCATCACTACCAGCAGTACCTACTCATAGGGGGCTGGATGCCCATCACTACCAGTATCCCCTACTCATAGGGGGCTGGATGCCTATCACTACCAGTATCCCCTACTCATAGGGGGCTGGATGCCCATCATTACCAGTACCCCCTATTCATAGGGGGCTGGATGCCTAGCACTACCAGTACCCCCTACTCATAGGGGGCTGGATGCCCATCACTACTACCATCTCCACTCATAGGGGGCTGGATGCCCATCACTACCAGCAGTCCCTACTCATAGGGGGGTGTATGGCTATCACTACCATCAGTCCCCACTCATAGGGGGGCTCATCACTACCAGCAGTCCCTACTCATAGGGGGCTGGATGCCCATCACTACCAGTATCCCCTACTCATAGGTGGCTGGATGCCCATCACTACCATTATCCCCTACTCATAGGGGGCTGGATGCCCATCACTACCAGTATCCCCTACTCATAGGGGGATGGATGCCCATCACTACCAGCAGTCCCTACTCATAGGGGGGGCTTATCACTACCAGCAGTACCTACTCATAGGGGGCTCGATGCCCATCACTACCAGTATCCCCTACTCATGGGGGGCTGGATGCCCATCACTACCAGTATCCCCTACTCATAGGGGGCTGGATGCCCATCACTACCAGCAGTCCCTACTCATAGGGGGGTGTATGGCTATCACTACCAGCAGTCCCCACTCATAGGGGGGAGCTTATCACTATCAGCAGTACCTACTCATAGGGGGCTGGATGCCCATCACTACCAGTATCCCCTACTCATAGGGGGCTGGATGCCCATCACTACCAGCAGTCCCTACTCATAGGGGGGTGTATGGCTATCACTACCAGCAGTCCCCACTCATAGGGGGGGCTTATCACTACCAGCAGTACCTACTCATAGGGGGCTGGATGCCCATCACTACCAGTATCCCCTATTCATAGGGGGCTGGATGCCCATCACTACCAGTATCCCCTACTCATAGGGGGCTGGATGCCCATCACTACCAGTATCCCCTACTCATAGGGGGCTGGATGCCTATCACTACCGGTACCCCCTACTCATAGGGGGCTGGATGCCTAGCACTACCAGCATTCACACACATAGGGTGTCTAAGCTAAACCCCCCCCCTACCATCTTGGCAAGATTGTTTTTTTTGTGTGTCAAATGCTTACAACACAGATTCTGACAGTGAACATACAATGTGACTCCCATCACGTGTGTGCCCAAAAGGTTATTGTGGACTTCAAAAATCCAGCATTTTTGGATCATTGTGGTAATGTGGTCTAAACCCCCCATCACTACAGTGACCAAAAGGTGATTGTGGGGTTCAAAACACCAGCATATCAGGAACATTGTGGTAATGGGGTCTAAACCCCCCATCACTACAGTGACCAAAAGGTGAATGTGGGGTTCAAAACACCAGCATATCAGGAACAGTGTGGTAATGGGGTCTAAACCACACATCACTACAGTGACCAGAAGGTGAGTGTGGACATAAAAATAGCAGCATCTTCAAACCAGCATGTATGATTCCTGGTCCCAACACCACAAGCAATATTGTGGCAATGTAGTGGTTGTGTCCCATACAAACATAGATTTGGTGAGGCAAAGATTGCTGTGTATCACAAGAACACCCTCTGCCATGTGCAGACAAGCATCGGCCATGATCCCTGACAATGCCTCCAGTGTCCCATAGACTATGTGAAAAGTGAGCATCATGATGCATACACACATATCTTTACGAACAGACACACAAACTAAGGAATCCTGTGGAGACTGTAGATGTTAGGTGACCAAGTCCCATACCATGGCAGCAATGGGACATACCAAACATGATGAATGTGCAGGCTGATGAGCTAGGAGACCCAGGGACACTAGGGAAAAACCTCCAAACAACATCCAGCCAATGGACCGCAAAAGCCATACCAATGCAGTGGTGCAGATGCACAAACACAGATAGGCAGCCCCACACTGCATATCAAACACAACATGTGTGTGTGTCTCAGTGTCCCCAGGCTAGTACACAACACATGATGGTGGGCTGAACTCCAATGACACAGATGTGTACACAGTGCCATACAAAAGTAACTCATGAACTGTGCACCCCTTTGTGGGCAAGCAGGCATGGCCAGATGAGTGGGATCCCAACAGATTCAAGTGACACAATCTGGGCGGAACAGCAACCAACACAGCAAGAGACAGACCCACTACAGCACTACCCTCAGGGACCCTACATTGGGGTGACAGTAGCCTGTATGATAATCCCAATGTGATGACAAAGGTAGATGTTGCCCATACTGTGGAGCACAGTCACCTGTGCGCACTGGGTCATGTGTCCTGACCAACAAACTTCCATCACACCTACACAAACACAAATCACTGGCCATGGCCTGTAATCAATGGGCAAAATGTAGGTAGGGGCCTAGCCATGAGACAACTCACATTTGGCCACTCTCAACACCACACACCTTGATCTGCACCAATGTGCATCAGCTAAGCACACATGGACTGGTGACATTGCTCATGCACCCATGACAATCCCAGGGGTGGTGGGGGGATCCAAGGTACCCAAAAATCATCACACATGGCCAGTCAACAACCCTTGTGAATGTCTGACACACTGCACAGTATGTGGTACATGGGCATGACGTGAAATCTACCAGAATCATTGGGATCCCTGCCACACTCCCACACCAATGTGGAACCAAAGGAGACCCACAAAGAACACATGTCGACACCTTCCAACATTGCAGCTCTGACCCTGATGAGTGGGAGTAGTCACACACACATACAAGTGACCCACTCACTGACAGATACCACATAGGGAAAACAACATGATGTTGGTAACACAGAAGTGCCAAGGGAATCCTGAATGTGTCCCACGTGCGCTTGACAACATCCCCGGACCTTACAACTAAAACACCTAGGGATGACACCCTAATGACCAGTAGTTTGCCATGCACCTACATCCCAGAAAACCCAGGGCAAAGATGTTGGATGAACACAGGACAACTCAGCAAGCGCCACAAACATGAACATCTGTAGGGAACACAGGCTGTGTAGAAAAAGGGAGGGGAACACACACAGACATGCTCACACAACACGCACCATTGGCTCAGGAAATGTCACGGAACGACACACTGCCATGAGGGGACTCCACTCCTGGGGAAGGTCCGCAGTGCAAAACGTTGTCTGTGCAGGGCTCTGTCATGTCAGCATAACACTTGCTCAGTGAGCCAACAATTACAACACAATGAAAGCTCTGGTCACATCAGCCTGTGTACGGGAGTGTCCCTTAAGTCATCTGCACATACACAATACACATGTATAGCAAGTTGCACGGATGACACAGATGACTTGTGTACCATTGATGCACAAACCTGCCTGTCCAGTGGAGATGGGCCCAGTCAGGGAATCTTACAATGTGCACAAATGTAAGCCCAACATATGTGCAACAGTGTATGCCAAAGATGTGAAGTAGCAAACAAAAGGAGAAATTCCTGGTCCCAAATTCTTGCTATAACTACACCCTGAAATTGCAGCAAAGGATGTCATGGATACATACCAGAATAGTACACATATCCCATGGACCACAAGGAGTCCATCACATCAGCAAATCGATCTCTCATTCCTTCAAAACACCATTACAACAGCAAGTTCATGATACTCATCATCAACATCATGTACATTAGATGCAACACCACTGGATAACAACAATTGGCTTTATTCAGCACATAAATCCTTGTAACTGTTAAGTCCACAATGTCAAAAGGCCAATGGCCAGTCCATATCAAGAGTCCTACCAGGGTGACATGTGACAAGTTGTCACCCAGTGCTTGCCTGCACTGCTACAGCCAGGGGACATCTCCCCTTGGAGGGGCATACATAGGGGCAGGCCAGGCACCGCAGGGACAGGATCAGGGGATAGCAGAATGGGGCAGGGACGGGGTGGTGGGTGCAGGAGTGTCACTGGCAACTGCAGTGGAGGTGTCTGACACAGTGGGTGCCGTCACCACTGCAGGGCTCAAGTCAGATGGGGTGGTTGCCGGCACCACTGCAGTGCCCAAGTCAGACGGGGTGGATGTGCTCTCTACTGCAGTGCCAATCTCCAAAGGAGTGTAATGGGGTTCAGATGAGGTGGGCAGGACAGAGGGGGGGACACGGTCTCCACACCAGTGGCAGGAACAGGCTGAGCGTGTGAGGTGGGGGTGGAAGTGCATGTGGTAGGGGGGAGGGCCTAAGCATTTTGGGGATGCGGTATCGGTGTGTGGGGGATCCTGGGGCAGGGTGTGGCGGGGGACCTGTAGAGTGGTGGCCTGGGGGCTGGAGGACGGAGACTGTGTGGTGGAAGTGCGGGATTGTGGTGGGGTCTTGCCTTTCCTGGTCCCCGGGGATTTGCGGATGGGGCCTTTGTGTTCCTGCACCTGGGGGAGGGTGTCCGTGTGGCAGGGGAACTCCCCTCTGTGCGTGGTGACTTCCTCTTCCCCTTGTAAGTTGGATCAGATGGATTGGTGGGGAAGAGGCCAAGGTCACAGAGGAAGAGCTGCTGGGAAGGGGGGGTTGCAGGTGAGGCAAGGGAAGGGGTTTTGGAGGGAGAGGCATGTGAGGACTGCGGAGTGCTCGTGGATGCCTGTTTGTGTGTCTGTGACCCATCCCCTGTGTGTGTGCCATCAGTCCCCGGAGTGTGCGTGCTTGTGCATCTGGACTTTGTCTTGCGTGGCTGTGTGCTTCTTGTGTCTGTTGTGGTGCGTGCCTGTGCCGGTGTGTGTGTGCCTTGGACAGGTAGGTAGTGGGGATTGTGGATGGGGCAGAGGTAGGAGGGCTGAGGGACTGTTGGAGGAGGGACACTGTCTGTGAGGAGGCCATGGACTGAATGGTCCGCTGTAGGGCAGACATGTTTGATGAAATGCCCTCCATGAAGGACACCAGTTGTGTCAACAGACTGTTGTGAGAATGGAGGACACTCAGCATCGCTGTCTGCCCTACATGGATCTGCTTAAGTAAGTCCACAGCCTCCACACTCAGGGCAGCAGGGAGACAGAGGCAGGGAGTGCGGTGCCTGGCACGAAGGAGACATGCTCCCTTACACGGGAGCCTCCACGGACATCTGGGATGGGAGCAGATGGGAGGGTGGAGATGGTGGTGGTGGCGGGGACAGACTCACTAGGTGTTGTCTGGGGTCTGCTGACACCCACCTCCACAAGGGAGTCATCACTCGAGCTGCTGTGTTCCTCAGCCGAGGTGGTTGTAGCTGAGGTCTCCTCAGTGTGGCTCCCCTCACCCTCCGTGCCACTGGGTCCCTCCGACTCCTCTGCAGCGGACCCAGTCTGGCTCTGCGGCTCCTCTTGGTCTGTGGAGCTGTCTCCTCCAGTAGCTGTAGATGTATCTGCAAACAATCAGGATAAACAGATCCACATCAGTCACCTGTATTGACCTGACACATCACAGTCAGTACAGCACATTACAGAGCACGCCTTGGCATCATTTGCAAAATATTGCAAAAAGAGCTGGCACATGTTTGAACAAGACACTTGTCAGTCTGTCAGTCAACCATGCCCCTCATATCCTTCCCGTCCATGGACCCATCTGTCTGGTGCATGTAGTATGCCACTACTCATATGTGCACACATGCATCACATAGACAGTTGTCTGAACTGCAGGATTTGTGATTGAAATGTGTCAGTACACACATATCCCATCTCCTGCCACTGACTCAGTACATGTGTCAGGATAAGGGATGGCCAAAGTCATTGTCAGCAATATGGATATGCTTCCTTCACCAGACACCATGATGTGCTCATGTATTGATGGTCAATGCCACAATTGAGTGCATGCAGGACAACTGACATTACTGCAGGATACACATTTGCAAGTGGTATACCATGCTACAGGCCAGTCTGGCTAATCAGTCATTACTGGCTTCAGTCACAGGAGCAGTGCATCCAAAAACAAACAGTCTGCACTGTGTCACAATCATGTTTTTGTGGGGAATGTAAGCTCTGCAGCTGTCAAGTGCACATGTCCACCCACTGCTACCCACATCTTAAGGCATCTGATGATCCCACGTTATACAAATGCTACAGTTGAGTGACTGCAAGCACAAATCTGTAAACATGATCACATCACAGTCTGATGAGAACGAATTAAAGCTGTCTGCACTTTAATGTAGAATACACCATTATGCAGGAGACCAGCTGTCCACAGACCGTTCCCTGACCTTGCAAGCATGGTTGAACGTGACTGCATCCGATGGTACCGCTTCACTAGGCCACTGATTGAGGATTTGGCGGAGCAGTTGGCCCCACATTTGCAACCTGGCCGGCCATACCCTACAGCGCTGACCCCCAAGGTGAAGGTGATGGCAGCCCTACACTTCTTTGCCACCGGTACCTTCCAATACACTGTGGCTTCTGCTGGTGGGATGTCACAGACCATGTTCAGCCGTGTGCTTTGAGATGTGTTGGAGGCGATGTTGCATTTCCTCAACCAATACATCCATTTCCCAACCCCACAACAACTCACTGACATCAAGAGTGACTTCTATGCACTGGGAAGGATGCCACATGTCATTGGCTCCATTGATGGGACACATGTGGCTTTGGTACCACCACAGGCACATGAGCAGACATACCGAAACAGGAAACATTTCCACTCAATCAATGCTCTGGTGGTATGTCTGGCGGACATGACCATTTCACATGTGTGTGCACGTTTCCCAGGTTCAGCGCACGACGATTACATCATGAGGAGTACTCGCATCCCGACAATGATGTCACAGATGCCGAACCAGCGTGCCTGGCTTGTTGGTGTGTACTGACTGTTTACCATTGTGTGTGTTTGGTAATGTTGTTTTCCACCCTCTTTTCAAACTCATCTAATGTGCAATTGTCTGTATGTAGGTGACTCCGGATACCCCAACATGCCACGGTTGCTGACACCCCTCAGGAACCCTGTGACACCTGCGGAGATGCGCTACAATGAGGCACATGGTCGGACCAGGAGAGTGATCGAGCGGACATTTTGTCTCCTGAAAAGCAGATTCCGCTGCCTGGACAAGACAGGAGGGGCCCTCCCATATGCACCAGCTAAGGTGTGCAAAGTCATCATAGTGTGCTGCATGCTGCACAACCTGGCAGTGAGGAAGGAGTTGCCTCTCATCCAAGATGACGATGACCAACATCCGCCAGCCGTGGAGGATCCTGCCCTGGGGCATGATGCCAGTGATGATGAGGGTGAGGGTGATGTTCGGACCCAGCTGATCCACAACTTCTTCACATGAATGTCAGTATACAGTGATGTGTTGTCAAAGTATTGTGTTTGCCTGATATATGTTGGTGGTGCACTGGTGCTGCTTGAGTGTGGCTGTGTGCTACTTGACAGGATGCTTGCAGTGATGTGTCCTTTCAGGTAGTCTGTACTCCCAAACAGTGTTTACCTGATTACTAGGTTGTGTTTACGTAGCTTGGGATTTGTTTCGGGCATGTATATTGTAGTTGTATGCTGTAAATCTGTGTATTTGATTGTGTTTTCTGTCTGTCCTTCACAGGGTACTTTGGCTGCTGTATGGTGAGGTCTGAACCCCGACACCCAGATTCCTGTTCCAGAGTGCAAGTAGTCGTTGTCCCAACCAATGATGTGCCACACACCCCTGGACTTTCATTGTTTACCACTTGGTTACTTTTTGATCACTGTCACGTGAGGTTACCTTGCATCAGTTGTGGAATCCTCAGGTTGTAAATCTTTAATAAACCTGTGCTTCACTTTGGGATGTGCTTCGTCTGTATCCACACATCCAACAGTCATTTGCATTCTGTACCTGTGGGCTGATTGCCACTGACTCAGGATGGGTGTGGTGTATGTGCATTCCACTGTGTTTCCTGTCAACATCAGTGTAGGCGATGAGTTAGATGGCCATGGTGAGTATGTGTTGTGTTGCCCTAGTGGTGTGTCTCCCTCATATGTGTCACATTACCATGACTCACATAACGGTGTTTACATTGCTGTAGTAGTTTGCATGCACAGTGTTCTTTAGCAGATCATCATCTCCATGACATAAACCCAGTTTAAATAACAACAGAGGCAAGTATTGTGTGATTGTGATTTTATTTACAAACATGTGTGAGGATAGTGAACGTAATTGGAAGTGCTGTACAGTGTGATGGTAATCCAAAGTTCACAGGTGAGTTGGTAGTGTTGGAAGATGAAATGTCCAGAGTAAAGTCCACAGTAATTTGATGCATTGTTCCAACTTAGACCCTCCATGTCAAGTGGGTGAGTTGGGTGTCAGTCAACAAGGTTCAATGGTTTGCACACAAAGGTCGATATCAAGAACAGGTGTTGAGTTCCTGGGGGATGTGCATGGCCATCAGCGTCTCACTTGCCCTTCTTCGGACGACCCCTCTTCTTTCTCAGGGGACCCTCAAGTGCAGGCTGCTGCGGTGCCGAGGACTCTCTGCCAGAGTCCTCCTCCCTCCCTGTGGCAGTTGCGGATGTTGTGGCAACAGATGTCGTGGGCGCACAGGGAGGTCTGGCGGAGGCATGTCAGTATGTCCCTATGCACCGCTGTTAGATCATCCAATTTGTCCCACTTGGACTCCATGCGGGACATGTGTGTCTCCACCCGGGACATGAGGGAGTCCAAGCGGGCATGATGGGCAGCCTGCTGTTGTTTGAGGTCCTTGAGGATCCCCACTACCTGGCCAAAACCTCCGGTGCTTTCATGGTACGCATCTATGATGCATCCCAAGTGTGGCTCATCATGCAGTCCAGCCCCCTCTGCAGGCCATGTCCTCTGTCTGCCCCCCTCCCACCGCCCCTACCCACATGGGCAGGACCTGCCTTGGCAGTCACAGGCAACATTTGGGTGTTGGCGCTGGTGGTGTTGTCCGTTGCTTCCAGGGTGCCCTCTGTACCTGTGCCGTCAGTGTTCTGTGGCCTTGGTCTGTCCGTGTCGGCAGGGGTACTCTGTCTGTTGTCAGATGTGGCAGGAGTGGTTGCAGGGGGTGCTGATGTTCCTACTGCTGGTGCTGCATGATGACTCACACCGGAGGTGCCAGGTCGTTCGTGGTCATCGTCCGAAGAGGACAGAGACTGATCCACACCGGAGAGCTCAGGGTCCGCCAGAGTCTGGGACTGGGACTCTTCTTCAGTTCCTGCTAGGTCCCCAGCATCCCCTGTGGTTGGAAAAGACACACAATGTATGTTATGGTTCTACACACATCAACGTTTCACACACATGACAGTTGCCACTGGACATCATTATGAGAGTCTGTACATTGCATTGTCCTAAGTTGTGACAGACAGAGGTTGATATTGTTGAGGCAGTTTGTCATGGCAACCTGAAGCATTTCAATGTGCATGTCAAGCTGTGTGCATGACCAGCTCATGTATTGATCAATTGTCTGTACATGGCCATTGCTACTCAAGTGCCATCACATGCCTGACACAGCTGTGTCATCCCTGTCCACATTTGTGCTTTGACGATGACATATGTACAATTCCACTTAGGGTATGTTGCAAGCTTGGGGCATGTGTGGTGGCAGTTTTTACTTGTCTTTGTCCGTCACATTGGTGTGTCTGAACAACATGGTCACAGTCCGGTATGCATGAGATCTAATGGGAGATACTATTTGGTTGTCTGTGTTCCTAGTTCATATCTCATTTCATACAAGTCATGGTGTTACCATAGCTGATGATGTTGGTGCTGAGTTTTGTACGTGCTAACGTCATTTATCTTGTCAATTTTATCCATGGTGAGAGGGATTGAGCACAGCAGCTCTCTTGCTTTTCCATGCTCATGACAGTGATGGCCAGGGGTGTGTGTGTTGCAGTTCTGCTGCTGTGAGTTGCATGCCTCCTCCAATGCAGTCCAGGTTAGTCATTGTGTTTGGAGTGTCTATGACAGTGAGTGATGTGTTGTGTGAATGATGCATACAACGCAGAACGATATGGGATTGAATTACAGCTCACAACTGCACCTTTTGGGAATGACACCATGCTACAATGTCAGCTATATGGGTGTGTCCATTCTAGTCACTGTCAGGTGTCCCCTGTCAATAATGTATAGGTGACATTGTGTGCGCTTGGTGCTATGTACTATGTCTGCATCTCCCCAGTTGTCATCTACGAGACACACCTTCACAGCCAGGTCAGGGGACACCCCTGGGACACTGCATCCCCAGACAGTGAGAGGATGCCTACAGTTCCAATGGCTGTGAGTGTAAATGTGTTTGAGTTGGCCAGTGCGTAGGTGTGACTTTCAGCCAATTCATACATCAGGACCATGTGTCAGCCATCTTGCCAGGGCATTTACTTTCGGAGTGACTGGTCCCAAGGGTGCTATTTGTTCTGGCTGAGAAGGTGTGTTTTGAGCCGGCCTTGGTAGCATTTGGAGTCATTGCAGGACCTCCTTCACCCACAAAGGCCAGGTAATCCACCATGTGGCATACTTCCATTGCAGGGAGTCACAGTTTACGTTCAGGGTGTCAGGCAGTAGTGTCCTGTTGTTTGTTTGAGTCCAAGTCCCAGCAGGGCCATGTGCTCCCCACAGCAGGGCCTAGTGTCAGCCATCTTGTCAGTACTTTTGCACTCCCTGTGAGGTGAGCATGGTTCAGGGTGGGCTTGATGGGCCATGTGGGAGGATGACTTTTGGCTGTGACTACAACTCCCATCATACTTTTGGCTACACCCCCCTTCCCAGCATACCCAACCTTCCTTCCTTTTGACTCTGCTTCCCTGTGAGGTACTGTAACAGTGCTACCAAGATGGCTGACAGTGGTGTCCTGTTGTTTGTTTGAGCACAAGTCCCAGCAGGGCATTATGCTCCCCACAGCAGAGCGCCATTGTCAGACATCTTGGAAGTGGCTTTTCACTCACTCTCTTGTGGAGCATGATCCCAGGTGTGTATTTTGGTGTTGGTGGGAGGGGTGTGTGTGACGGGGGCTGCTGATAGATGTAGTCAGATCTAGCAGTCCTCCTCCCCCCCAGGCCAGGTATCCCGCCATGAAGCATGCTTCCATTGCAGGGAGTGCAAGTTACCTTTCAGGCTGTCAGGCATTGGTGTCCTGTTGTTTGTTTGAGCACAGGTCCCAGCAGGGCCTCGTGCTCCCCACAGCAGAACCCAGTGTCAGCCATCTTGTCAGTACATTTCCACTCCCTGTGAGGTGTGCATGGTTCAGTGTGAGCTTGCTGGGACATGTGGGTGGGGGATATTTAGCTGTGACTGCAACTCCCATCATGCTTTTGGCTACCTCCACCTTCCCACAATACCTGACCTTCCTTCCTGTGATTCATTTTCCCTGTGTGGTGGTGTGCCTGTGCTGACAAGATGGCAGACAGTGGTGTCATGGTGTTTGTTTGAACACAAGTCCCAACAAGCCCATGTGCTTCACACAGCAGAACCCAGTGTGGTAAATCTCTGAGATTTTTTAATTGAGTCTGAGGGAATGCATTATCCCAGTTGAGTTGTGTGGAGTTTGTGTTGAGGGGTGTGTGTGTGCAAGCACCTGCTGGTAGATATAGTCAGAGCTGGCAGTACTCCTTCCCACTAGGCCAGATATCCCACCATGAGGCATGCTTGCATTGCAGGGAGTGAAGGTTAATGTTCAGGATGTCAGGCAGTGGTGTCCTGTTGTTAGTTTGAGCCCAAGTCCCAGCAGGGCCTTGTGCTCCCCACATCAGGGCCTAGTGTCAGCCATCTTGTCAGTACTTTTGCACTCCCTGTGAGGTGAGCATGGTTCAGGGTGGGCTTGATGGGCCATGTGGGAGGATGACTTTTGGCTGTGACTACAACTCCCATCATACTTTTGGCTACACCCCCCTTCCCAGCATACCCAACCTTCCTTCCTTTTGACTCTGCTTCCCTGTGAGGTACTGTAATGGTGCTACCAAGATGGCTGACAGTGGTGTCCTGTTGTTTGTTTGAGCACAAGTCCCAGCAGGGCCTTATGCTCCCCACAGCAGAGCGCCATTGTCAGACATCTTGGAAGTGGCTTTTCACTCACTCTCTTGTGGAGCATGATCCCAGGTGTGTATTTTGGTGTTGGTGGGAGGGGTGTGTGTGACGGGGGCTGCTGGTAGATGTAGTCAGAGCTGGCGGTCCTCCTCCCCCCCAGGCCAGATATCCCACCATGCAGCATGCTTCCATAGCAGGGAGTGGAAGTTAACACTCAGGATGTGAGGCTGTGGTGTCCTGTTGTTTGTTTGGGCACAAGTCTCACCAGGGCCTTGTGCTCCCCACAGCAGAGCCCAGTGTCAGCCATCTTGTCAGTACATTTCCACTGCCTGTGAGGTGTGCATGGTTCAGTGTGAGCTTGATGGTCCATGTGGGATGTGGACAATTGGCTGTGACAACCACTCCCATCATGCTATCGGATACACCTACCTTCCCAGATACCAAACCGTCCTTCCTGTGAATCAGCTTCCCTGTGAGGTAGTGTGACAGTGGTGGCAAAATGGCTGACAGTGTTTGTTGGTGATTTATGCCACTGCCTTACTGTATTTGTTGTTAGGTTTGTACATGTTATGTCATAGTTCCATAATACTATGAGATGGCAGGTATTGTGTTTGTCTGACTGGCATACACGTCACAGGATACTTGCCTTTCGGTTGCTATGGCTTTGCTAACAGTACTTGGTTTCACTGTCCCCTTGACAGTGATATATGTGTATTGCCGCACAATACTGCGTATATTGGTTGTGTACTCACCAGGCTCTGGTATTCCTGTTAATCCATGGATGCTCTCCGGTGGTAGGATGGCCCGCACCTTCTCCTCCCAGGACCTGAAGTGTGTTGGTTTGGCAGGAGGGCCACCGCCAGTCTGCTTGCTCAAGGCGTGATCCCTGTCGATGAGCTTCTTGACCCTCCTGCGCACATCATAGTACCTGTTCTGAATATCGTCCTTTGTGCGCAAACAAGGTGCTTGTGCGTTGACCTTGTCGACGATTCTCTCCCACATCTTGGTTTTCTGTGACATGGGGGTCTATTGGACCAATGTGCCAAACAACTGTGGCTCTACTTTGAGTATTTCATCAATCATTACTTCCAACTCACTATCTGTGAACTTTGGATTCTTCTTGGGGGGCATGGTGCTGGGTGGTTGTGGGGATTGATGTGTGTGTGAGGGTGTAAGTGAGTGTGGTGGGTGTGAGTTTCTCTGTGAATGTGTGATTGATTTTTTGAGAGGTGCAACTGGTGTAGATGTTGTGTGGTGTGTGAGTTGTGGTGTGTCTCTGCAGTGTGGTGGTGTTGTCTGCTGTCCTATGTCTGTAGTTTGCAAAGGATCATGGTAGGGATTTCTGGCCTTTATGTAGGTGGAGTTGTGGGTGTGTCTTTGTTCCATTTTTTAAAAATTTATTTATTGGCTTTGTCATTGCTTGTTTGGTCCTTTTTTTGTCTTTTTTCCTTTGGTTTTGTTGAGCATGATGGAGACGTTCATTTGACCGGGTCGGACGCTGCCAGTGGCTCTTGCGGGGTAATCCGAGTCTGTCACACTGACATTGTGCTGTGTTTCTTCGTTGGCGTACGCGTCGGTCGCAAAGGAGTCTATTGTTTGCTAGTCACTGTTTTCTGTACGTCTCGGTCTTCCGGATTGTGCTCCGTGCGAGTCGGTCTCGTTTCACACACATTGCATCGTACTACGCGGGTCGTACAGTGCGGGTATGTGTTGGTCGGGTCCATTCCTGATGCGTGTCGGTCGGTACGTTTCCCGGTACGTTTACGGGCGAATCACTGTTTTCCGTACGGGTCGATCGTGCGGCTTGTGTTCCGTACGAGTCGGTTGTAATTCACACGCATTGATTCGTACTGCGCGGGTCATAAGGCGTCGGTACGTGTCGGGCGGTCTACATTCCCGGTCCGTGTCAGTCGGTACGGTTTCCAATCGGAATCGGCCCCTAAGTGTAGAGTATGCAACAAACACTGCATTTGCATACCAGATTAAAAAACTTATCGCATTAGCCTATGTGCCAGTAACTGATGTTGCTGAACATTACAACCTTTTGCTAGAAAGCCCTTTTTACCAACAACATGAGCAAAAATTAAGTCCCCTCCTAGACTACTTCGAAGACAACTGGGTGGGAAGACTTCATAGATCAGGCCATAGGAGACAACCCAAATTTCAAATTCCCTGGTGGAATGTCTATCTTACTACACTTAACCAAGAAGCCAAAACCAATAACGCTGTTGAAGGATGGCATAATGCCTTCCAATCAACAACAGGACAAGGCATACCTACACTACACAAACTAATAATCTCCTTACAAAAAGAACAGAGCTATCAGGAACTTAGAATAGAGCAATCTGTCACACAACTAAAACCTAAACTATTTAAACAAACTAAGCAAATGTACCAATACCTTCAACAGCAAGTTAAACTATACCCTACTACAAGAGGCCTAGAATACTTAGGAATGATAGCGAAAAGCCTACTCTAAACTCTCCAAACAAAGTAAATGCATAATACTTATCATTTATTTTATAGCAAGATAAACAAAACATTTTTATTTCCTCACAAAAATATTTACTTTGTCTAATATATTTTTATTAATAAATAATAATATATATAGACACATTAATTAAGTCTGCAAGAAAATAAAAAAACAACAATAAAATATAACATTATTTCCCTCCCACAATTTAAAATATTTTTAAAACTTACCGTTTCCGTTGTTGTAGACTCAAAATTCCACATCTTCTAAATTAATCCATGTAGTTGATAATTCAAAATCCATAAAAAAGTTCCCCCAAAAAAATGTAATAATACAACTGTACCAAAAATAAATCCTCCGTAGATAAATCCACAATCCGGAAACCATCAAAAAACCCGAAAATTAGTTTAAAAAAGAAACGCTCCATGAAACCCGAAAAATTAAGAAAGTGTAAATAATTATTAGTTACTAAAACTAATATACACTTCCTTAATTTAAAAAACGCTTTATTCCGGCACCCGCAACTTTTTTCAAATAAAACCTACAAAACAAAAACACAAACATTCCCACCCACACAAAAGTACACATTATATACCTAATAACATTATTACTAACATTATAAACACAATAGTAACACATATACCAGTCTATGTTAACATTTAAACTAGGCCTCAATAACGTAAAACTAGATAAACAGTAGATACCTAACTAACGCATAAAAAACATCATAACATCACAAACCTAACTCAGAAAACACTAAATACATTACAACTACCTTCAAAATATATTAAAAACATAGGGGTCCATTACGATGACTGGCGGATGCACCTCCGCGATGCTGGCGGTGGGAGAAAACGCTGTTTTCCGCCCGGGAGCAGCGGTGCACCCGTCCGCCATATTACAATGGCCAAATCCAGCCCATTGTCCGTCTGCCGCGGTCCTACGTGCACCGCCAGCCAAACGCGCCCGCCACCGCGGCGGAGACAACCAATCGAGAGCCACCGCCGTGCGCGATGACGTCCCTCCCTCCGTACAAATTAGGATGCGCGGAACAGCCAGGCCCACCGCAGCGGAGAAACCGGCCATTCTGAGCATACGGAAGCACCATAGTGGAGCGCCAAATCGATACCCGGAGCCGACCGCCATGGACCCTGCACTACACGTCTACCCGGCGCTGTACATGATACACCTACAGCAAGCCATGGACCGTCGCGGACGCCGACGCAGGTACGCCATCACACAACTCCGATAACAAACACAACCCACAAATACTTGTCCGATGTAAGGTGCCTGCCCCCACCAGACACCCTCGTGGGGACAGGAACACAACCACAGGTGTAGCCACACATGTCCCACCTGCCACAAGGCCACCCCTCCACACCCAGGCCACCATGTCCGCGACCCGGAAATAATGCCCAGTCCACGTGACCGCAGCGGTGAATCCGCGAGAACAAATGCACACAATGTAGTAGGCTGGGCCAGCGCTAGGCAGGGGCAGTGCCCAAAGTACACAGGGCAATACCACCACACCCCACACACTAGGCCCACCCACACCATGAAGGGACATGCCACGTGAGCTCCCTGTGCCCCCACATGCCCAAAAAGCAGACAGGTGAACACACACACTGCACCACACAACAAACAACTAGTGAGACAGCCACATCAGGTGTAGCTGCAGAGTAACACACAGCGTACAAGCACTGGGCCAGGGGAACACACACACCACAACAACACCACACTCATGGCAAGTAAACTGAGTACAAGCACAAATTAAACACACACAGACAATGAACAAACACACCAATGGACACACAGCCTGCCAAGTCACACAGACATACCCCACACTGACACACAGCAACAAACACAGACCACATGCCAACAGCAATGTAGGACAACAAATAGGCAACTCAAAGTCAGGTGCACACAAATGGAATGGCAAGGAGCTGAACACCAAAAATGTGTACATCACACGCAAGGGAAGAAACACATTACATCCACCCCGCCCAAAAATTCACACATTGTCTCAGTGGATGATAATCAAACACAAAATACAAAGATATATACAAATGGTCTATGTTGCTAAGAACTTTTGACAACACCACCTTCGGTTTATACCATCAAATGGTTGTGATTTAATCTCATCACCAATTGAAACAATCAATACATATACATAGTACAATACATGTAAATCTTAAAGTTTTAAAATTGGTGCAACCTAAAAGAAGGGGAGGGAGGGTTGTGAAAAGTGCATGATGTGAGGAAAGGAAAGGTAGTGTACATGTGAGCATCAAATTCAATATTTACAACCTATCCAGCCATCAACTGGCTTGTACATATATGAAAAATCAAAACATCAAAAGGATGCAGATAAACAATCTCTGTCATCCATGTTTGAAAGAAAGAAATGGTCAACGTATCGACCCCTATATGTGGCAGGGAGCTTTATTCCTTGCGGACGGGGTCTTCGTCAGGACTAGGGCACATAGACAGCTGTCAGACCGGTTTTACATCAGCAACCGCGAGCCACTGGTTACTCATCAACCCTGGCTCATGTTTACCTGGAATACACGCCAGCTAGTCATATGAGAGCCTGCGAGGCCCTTTCTTTTCTACATCAGCCTGAATCCTTCTTGCTGTTTTGGTGCTTCCGCGTCTTTGTGCCCTAGTCCTGATGAAGACCCCGTCCGCAAGGAATAAAGCTGGACCGGTTTCGGGGTTTCACCCCTCTTTAGCCAGGATAGCTTGATTCCAGTGGCATGGAGAGCACGGGACCCACGTCTGGGCATACCCGTCCCACTCGGGGTGACAAATGCAAAAACAACAGTTGATGGACAGAATGCAGAACAATTCATACATTCACCCCAGTACAGAGATCTGGGCCTAAATCCATCGTTTTTTTGCTCACCATGCCATTCCAGTTTGAACCCAGCCATATGCAAATCAGTCTTGACCCTGTGCCTCATGGGAACAGTCCAGCCCGAACTGCCAAGCCAGGTCCTCCCTGGACTGGAAACAAGCATCCTAGGACTGGTTTCGGGGTTTCACCCCTCTTCAGCCAGGATAGCTTGATTCCAGTGGCATGGAGAGCACGGGACCCACGTCTGGGCATACCCGTCCCACTCGGGGTGACAAATGCAAAAACAACAGTTGATGGACAGAATGCAGAACAATGTCATACATTCACCCCAGTACAGAGATCTGGGCCTAAATCCATTGTTTTTTGCTCACCATGCCATTCCAGTTTGAACCCAGCCAAATGCAAATCAGTCTTGACCCTGTGCCTCATGGGAACAGTCCAGCCCGAACTGCCAAGCCAGGTCATCCCTGGACTGGAAACAAGCATCCTAGGACCGGTTTCGGGGTTTCACCCCTCTTCAGCCAGGATAGCTTGATTCCAGTGGCATGGAGAGCACGGGACCCACATCTGGGCATACCCTGCCAACTAAGGGAGTGTGTGGGAGAATTTGGAGGGGTTCCCTTCCGCTTCTTGGGGATTTGATATGGCTTCCCTGTCCTGGGATTAATACCAAGTGAGGTGTATACAACAGGCACACTCGTCACAAAAGCTGTCTCATGTGCAGATGCTGGTCCCCCCTCTGGGGACGTGCTGGATTCTTTGGGACGCTTGGCCCCGGATTGCCTCTGCCCCTGCATCACCTGTTTGCCCGGTGTCCCCCCTACAGTGGCCTCCTTACCCTGCTTCACAGGGCTCTGGATGGGAGTAGATGTTGTGGGTGAACTTTCCTTGGAGCTCTTCTTACGTGTACCCTTAGCAGGTACCTGTTTGCCACTGGGCACGGAAACTGTGTGCTTGTCTCTGCGAGACACTTTTGGGACAGGTGAGTCCTTGGCTGGGGATGCCTCTGAGGCATGTGAGCCTGAGGCCTGCTCCTTGCCATCCTTGCCCTGGGTGTGGCCTGAAGTGCTTTTGCCTCTGCGCTCTGGTGTGGGTTTACCTTTCTGTGGGGATGGTGTCTGCGGCCTGGACTGCTTGGGCTGCTGCTGCCGTGTGCTGCGTGTGCTGTATCTGTCCCTTGATATCTGGGGTGTGTGGTCACTATCATCAGATGCGGCCACTGGCAGGGTGGTGGGCCCAAGGACTGGAGCTGGACTATGGGATTGGGCAAGTTAAATGTCTGCTGTCACTGCAGAGGAGAGAGACTGTACAGTCCGGTGTAGCCCACCCACGTGGGAATGAACGCCCTCCATGTAAGCCACCACCTGTGCCAATTTTTTGTCATGGTCCAGGAAGGCATTGAGGAGAGCTGTCTGACCCACACACAGCTGGCGCAAAAGCTCCACAGACTCAGCACTGATGGCAGCAGGGGGACAGGGGCAGGGGCAGCGGTGCCTGGGGTGAAGGACACTCTTCCCTTTTTCGTGGTGCGAACACGGGCAGCAACAGTGGGAGTAGCAGGGAGGGTGGGCACTGAACGATGTGTGGTGGACGAGGAGGCCGAGTCCCCGTTTCCCTCTGCAGAAAACATAGAAGCGTCACCGCCGTCGTCAGATGACGTAGAGGTCTGCGTCTCTGGCTGTGAGTCCTCTAGAAGACTACGGTCCCCCTCTGATGCGCTGGTGACATCCGTGTCACTATGCTGGTGTGCAGCAGTTGTGCTTGATGCCTCACCACTGGTGTCCGTCCCCTGTCCTTCCGTGCCCATGTGAGATGCTGCATGAGAGAGAGATAGAGGTCGGATCAGTACATTTGCATCAAGATTACAAATATCTGCAAGGGAAGCATCACTAATGATGAACAATCATCTATGTTGGACAACACCATGGGCAGTAACATTGTGCAACCTCAATCCAAACATCGAAATTACCATGGCATAATGCAAACATGGCATAATTCACCCATGTGATGGACACACAGCCAATTAGCCTGTTGGTGGCTTCAGCTAACCAGACACACATATCCCTCTGTGCACACCTAGGGCCCTGAGGGGGTAAAAGATTCTGATCACAACATGTTGCCACTGTCACATCTTGAGCCAGCAGAAGTGTCCAACACAGAGACAGACTCAAACATATCCGCACACAATGGCCATGAGCACATGCCATCCACCATGTCGTATCTTGGGGCACAACTACAGTTGCACATTGTTGTTAGATGTGTAGCCAGTACCAATCTGACGTCAGGCAATGCACACATTGATGATGGCACACTCAGATCATGCACTCTGCTTGACCCTGACATGGGATGTCCGTGACGACACCAATGAAGATGATACCAGAAGGCCACAACTACAAATATGAACTCAAGGGCCATTACACCAATGACATGGGAAGGTACATGTCGGGGAATGCATGACTACTGCACCCAACACCGCGGCCACTTACACGCCATTGCATCACACTAGCAACATCACAGCCCTGCACTGGCCCATGCTTGGAGCACATGCAGCCAAACAACACCCAAAGTCACACTCACAGAATACTCACCACCAGCTTGCTGCCGATGCCCCTTCAGACGTGCATCCAGTTCAGGCTGCGTCACAGCTAAAATGCGTGCCATTAGCGGTGTCATGCTGCGCCGCGCCAACCTGCCGGACCGAGGGATCAGCCCCAGTGTCATCTCGGCCACGTTCCTGCTCAGCCGGCAGATGTCATCCCACCTCTTGTGACAGTGGGAGCGCCGTCTGTTTGAGACACCCAGTGCACGCACCTTGCATGCAATGGCCCTCCACACGGCCTTGCGCTGGTTGACTTTGAGCTGCAGACATGGGAGAAAAGAGGGTGCAATAATCAGTGTAACCTAACACCATTTCACAGTGCAGGAGCATGACACAGACTCATACCAACTTCAGCCCTAACTTCAACAGAGACAACAAATCTGTGACATTCAAACATCATCATGTGTGAAATACACATTAATGCATGCAGGTATGAGGGTGGATGCAGTACATGCCTATCTCAAAGCCATGCAGGATGCCAGCAGAGAGCTAAATGTGTATGCTGACCACATCTACTGCAAGTTTCTGGCAATACCAAGACATGCAGGACATTACTACATATGTCACTGTGCCCAAAACTGCGCAGCCCTCAAAGCACTTGCCCTTAAACTGCCACACTGTGTCATGGAGGTCAGATTGAGGGACATGACCTCACAAATGCAAACCCTTATCACAAGGCCTGTCATTTGCAATCTACACCTCTGCAATGGCTCATTGACGGAGAGTCAAGAGGAAAAGCACAGATTTGACACTCTGTACATTCAGTGTTGTGTCACTGTCTGATTGGGCA
The DNA here is from genome assembly GCA_963921515.1 of Calotriton arnoldi. NCBI lineage: Eukaryota > Metazoa > Chordata > Amphibia > Caudata > Salamandridae > Calotriton > Calotriton arnoldi. The sequence continues at coordinate 563,227 of CAWUFW010000873.1, read as the reverse complement.
GTCAATGTGCAGGCCATTTGGGGTCACACAGAAGTCCAACGTGGGGCATCTCATCTTTTACATGGAGGGACTATTTGGAAACACAAACAGTGCCAACACATGCGAGTATGTGCACATGCTGGTGGTGATGGAAGGGTCTGGGCACAAGAATGTTGGAATATACAGTGTCATAGGTGATTGAGCAACAAGAGTGTCACCCTGGGGGACTGAGGTCCTGTGCATAGTGCAGAACTAGAGATGAGGCACATATTGAGTCAGAAACAATGCCCTAACTACCCTCTGGACAACGACACTAGCTAAGGCCACAGATGTGCCTGTGAAGGACATCAGGGACACACAAAGACATTCAGACTGAAAATCACTGTCCTGACTCCTGAATTGAAAAGGTGCAGCCACACTGTATGTCTGACAAGACATCACATTTCCCTCACATCTGGATGTGCATGCAGGCAACCGTGTGGAATAGGCTAAACACACCTTCCCCCTGGAAACAGCATGCTAGGCAGTGCCTCGTCCACCAGGACCTCCAGTTCCTCGGGGGTGAAGGGAGTGGCACGGATCTTCTCAGTCCTCGCCATCACTGTGGGCAGGAGACAGCAGCAGCAGCAGTTGGTGGTGAGGGGTCTCAGGCAGCAGTCCCTGGAGCCAGCAGCAGGTGAGGGGTCTCAGGCAGCAGTCCCTGGAGGCAGCAGCAGGTGAGGGCTCTCAGGCAGCAGTCCCTGGAGGCAGCAGCAGGTGAGGGGTCTCAGGCAGCAGGCCCTGGAGGCAGCAGCAGGTGAGGGCTCTCAGGCAGCAGTCCCTGGAGGCAGCAGCAGGTGAGGGGTCTCAGGCAGCAGTCCCTGGAGGCAGCAGCAGGTGAGGGCTCTCAGGCAGCAGTCCCTGGAGGCAGCAGCAGGTGAGGGCTCTCAGGCAGCAGTCCCTGGAGGCAGCAGCAGGTGAGGGGTCTCAGGCAGCAGTCCCTGGAGGCAGCAGCAGGTGAGGGCTCTCAGGCAGCAGTCCCTGGAGGCAGCAGCAGGTGAGGGCTCTCAGGCAGCAGGCTCAGTGAGCTGTGGCAATGTGTGGCTCCCTCACACACATATATAGCCCCCAGGGCTCGTGTCTGTGGTTCTAAGCTGCTGCAATTGGTGTTCCAGGTCTGCCTCATTCAAATCCATCCAATGACTGCCTCCGCGGTGGCGGAGCACGCCTACCGCGATTTTCAAACTTGCATCAGGCAACCGCGATTGTGCTTCCCATTGGCTGGCAGGGCATGGTCCATGGCGGTGACACACCGCAGGGGACAGTCGTGCGGTACCGCGGTGGTGCATCTTTCAAGTGCATCCAATGACCGGCCCCGCGGTGGCGGAGCACGCCTACCGCGATTTTCAAACTTGCATCAGGCAACCGCGATTGCGCTTCCCATTGGCTGGCAGGGCATGGTCCATGGCGGTGACACACCGCAGGGGACAGGCGTGCGGTACCGCAGTGGTGCATCTTTCAAGTGCATCCAATGACCGGCCCCGCGGTGGTGGAGCACGCCTACCGCGATTTTCAAACTTGCATCAGGCAACCGCGATTGCGCTTCCCATTGGCTGGAAGAGCCGGTTCCGGGCACATGCATTGCTATGAGTGACCGGGATCTGGGTGTCGGAGCATGCCAACCGCCATTAGACATGTGCATATGCCTATCAATCCCACCATGGTGTCATGGGCCATGGCGGTGACACATCGCTGGTGGCAGGCGGTAGCTACCGCGATTCCGGGCACATGCATTGCTATGAGTGTCAGGGATCTGGGTGTCGCAGCATGCCAACCGCCATTAGACATGTGCATATGCCTATCAATCCCGCCATGGTGTCATGGGCCATGGCGGTGACACACCGCTGGTGGCAGACGTTAGCTACCGCGATTCCGGGCACATGCATTGCTATGAGTGACCGGGATCTGGGTGTCGGAGCATGCCAACCGCCATTAGACATGTGCATATGCCTATCAATCCCGCCATGGTGTCATGGGCCATGGCGGTGACACACCGCTGGTGGCAGGCGGTAGCTACGGCGAGGGTGCAGCATGACATTGTTGACTATGGGCGTAACAGTGTTGTTTGAGCACGTTTAAGGCACCAATGGACACATCGTGCTGTGTCAATGTAATGGGTCATATCTGTACTCCGAACAGAGGTCACTTACAAAATATCATGGCACTTGATGGAATTCAAATGGGCTATAGTAAGTAATGACAGCCTAAACTTCATATCTAACTCCAAATGCCACACTGAAAGTACTAATGGGGCACATTACTCCTACACAATTTCATATGTGAGCCCACATTTACACACATTTTCATATTTCACCCCCAAAGTTATCCCCAATTTCATATCTGACCCCCAAATTTAGCCCCAATTTCATATCTGATCCCAATATTTACACACATGTCCATGTCTCACACAATATGTCACTACAGTACATGATTGTACAAACATTACAGCATTAATATCATGACTAACCCTGGGCGTAGTTTGAGAAGTAGCGCTTCGCGAAGCTACGCAAAGTGAAGTTCGCACTACGCGAGCTTCGCGTAGCACTACGCGAACTGCGTAGTGCGTGTTCGCAATGATTACACAGTGCCGGATGCTTGTCCGCACTGTGCAATCGTGAAAACGGCATCTTGCACAGTGCGAGCTGTCTTTTACTGCCGCTCGAGTAGATTTTTACTCGAGCGGCAGCTTCTCAACGCGGACTGGTAGTTTCTCATCGCGAGCGGTCGCGAGCATACGCGACCACTCGCAATGAGAAACCTGACCTCCCCGCGTTGAGAATCTCGCCGGGAGGTTTATTTTCCACGCTCGCGATCGGCAACTTGTGTTGCTGATCGCGAACGAGAAAAAGTCTCGCCGGGATGTCATTTTGCTTGCTCGCGGTCGCCAACTTGACGTTGAGGACCGCGAGCAAGCAAAATGACCGCTGCACTACGCTACGCTACGCTACGCGTGTTTGCACTGTGCTACGTGCAATTCGCGTTGTGCGAAGTAGCGCAAACTTCGCAAACTACGCGAGCGTAGCGTAGTTTTCCGCCCAGGCCTAATCATGACACACCACATGTGTCTCACTGTTGTCTGTTTAGTATCACCTGGTACTGCCTTCATGTAATGTTATTGTTCGCAGTAGCAAATACTACAGTATATGTCCACATGGACATGTGTGTGCTCTGCATACTCAAGGATGTTAATTACATCACCGGCACACTTGGCATTCTGTACATCCTTATCATCTTTTCACTTGTATCCCTGCCTATGGGTATGTTTTGTCTCCTTATCTGCCAAATGTCATCACCATTACTTGTGACATTGTGTCTGGTATGTGCTCATGTTGTTCGGCCTGTCATATGTGATTTTGTTACATGTATATTTCCACAGTTGTGAGTATGTTGATAGTGGATTTGATGTGGGTGGTGTGTTACGTTGGTACCCACCAAGGACAGATGCATTGACCTTGTCCACATGGAGAATGTTGGCTTGGTGAGGGACTGTAGCCAAATGTGGGTCTGGTGCTCACTGACTGTTAAGTTAGACATGGCATCTGTGACCAGTGGAAGGTGACCCACATTTGGCATGGACAGTTCAGCATTGCGTGTGCTTTCATGTGCAGTAAGTGTTTGCAGTTTTGGCAGTGCACACAATTAGGACACGTGTGCAGTGATATTGAACTGACACGTGTGGATAAGCCTGCTATGGTGTGGTAGCCTTTCGGGGGCACAAGCTGGTCCTGCGCTGTGTGGGTGAACTGATGGTGCTGTTGACTCAAGCTAATGATGGCATCCAAGACAGGTGAGATATACCTTGATGGGGCTGACTGTGGAACCCATCTAACTCAGACTTTTGTGGTTCTAATGGTACCAGAGGCCAACAAGTGATGCACAGCCAGCATCTTTGTCTGCAGAGGAATGTTGAGAGTCCGCTTTGTTGTTCCTGACAGGCTGTGTGGCATGTGGCTCAGGGTGTTTTTAATAGTAGTCCTTTGGTACCTGTGTCGTGCGATGACATCCCCTGTTGTTATGTGCATGAGGCTGTTGTGTCTTCGGTATTTACTCAGTATGTTCATGCGCTGACTTTTCGGTGTAGTGGTGTGGCTTTGTCCGGGTGGTGGTGTCGGTTGTTTCTGTGTCACTGTTGTGTGTCCATGCAGCTGGAGTGTTAGCTCCATGGCAAATGTTGTACTTCAGTTGTGTGTCTGGGCAGTGCTAGCTTCATACTGCATGTCATAGTGCAACTTTAGTGCATATTGTTGTTTGTCTACAGTCCTTTTGGATCACGTACCGTATGTACTTTTTGTGTGCCACATTGACAATATGTATGCCTGCTGATGATAGTGTGCAGTTGTGTTGTTGTGTCTTGATTCACATCAAGACTGCATATGCTGTTCATTATTAGTCATTGACTGACTTTGAATTGTGTGTAACAGCATGTATGGCATGTCTACTGATGACAGTGGATATTGGCACCGGCTTGTGAATATGTCTGTGAGTGTCTCTATACTTGTGTGGATTAGCATTGGCTCACATTCCATGCTGAGTCCTTCAGCACTGGATAAATTGTGTAGTTCATATGTCCGCTGTCATGTTTGCACAAGAATGTGTGGCACGTACAGCAGACATTTCGAAGCCAGCAGTGTTTCTGTTTCACACATGTCCTGTATCATTTACTGCCCGTGCTGTTTGCACCAGATTCTGGAATGTTACTATTACCATTCACAGACACAGTTTCCATGTTTGTTGTTCTCACAGTGGTAATACTGAAGAACTGTAGTACAATGTGATCTGTATGTGTCACGACTATTAACTTGCACTGTATGTTGCATTGTGATGCCAGTCAATGTTAGCGCTGTGTGAATCAGAAGCTACGGAGTTGTGCACAACTCATGGTATGTTGCAATGACGTGTACCCTTTCATCTCACCTAGGAGACGACCTAATGTGTATCGTCATGTCACCCTGCTGGCTAACATTGAGGATGATGACGTGATACGCAGATTCCGTCTGGACCGCACGAACATCCAAGACCTGTGTGCCATGTTGGATCCTCACCTGCTGGCTGGCAGGGCATACCCAACAGCATTGACAACCGAAACCAAGGTGATGGCGGCACTGAATTTCCTGGCTAGTGGGTCATTCCAGGAGACAGTGGGTATTGCAGGGGGGATGTCTCAGCCCACCTTCAGCATGGTGCTAAGGGATTTCCTGTTGGCCATGATGCGATACAAGGACCAATACATCAGTTTTCCAAGGCGTGCGGCTTTGGCGGATGTAAAGGCGGATTTTTATGCCCTTGGCCACATCCCAAATGTTGTAGGTGCTATTGACTGCACACATGTTGGCCTGGTTCCACCACAGGCACGGGAACACATCTATCAGAATCGTAAACATTCCCATTCCATCAATGTGCAGGTGGTGTGCCAGGCCGATATGATCATATCGCATGTCTGTGCCAAGTTTCCGGGCTCTGCACATGATTCATACATCCTGCACAACAGCATTGTGCCCCAGCTGATGGCCAATCTACTTCCGGAGCGGGCATGGATTGTGGGTGAGTAGGCAGAGTCAAGTTGTGTGCTGTGTGTGCCATGCTGTCCTCTGCCCCAGTTGTATTACTGAATCGTGATGTTTATTTCACACCTAGGTGACTCTGCATATCCCAACAGACCGTGGTTGCTGAGCCCACTACGCAATCCTAGGACACCGTCTGACGTCCGCTACAACAATGCCCATGGTAGAACACATCGGGTGGTGGAGCGAACCTTTGGTCTCCTAAAATTGAGATTTCGCTGCCTGGACCGGACCGGAGGGGCACTCATGTACTCACCGAAAAAGGTGTGTCAGATAGTGGTAGCATGCTGCATGCTGCACAACTTGGCCTTACGGAAAGGGATACCCATGATCCTGGACGATGATGACCAGCCAGGGCCCCCCCCTGCGATACCACAAATGTCCAGTGACGAGGATAGTGGTGAGGAGGAAGGTGTTGACCAGCGTCAGCAGCTCATCAACCGCTACTTCACTTGAAGGTGGGTGACGATGTACAACTGGTCCATTGTCTGTTGATGTAGTTGTTTGGGTGGAGGTCTATGTGATCTTTGTGAGTGCATCCTGTTGTTGACTCAGTGCTGGCTGCCTATGTGTTGGATACAGGGTATGTAGGAACTGCTACAGGATGTCTATGTTGGTACTGCTGCACATTGTTATGTGTGCATATTGTTGTACAGTGAGGACATGTGTTGTGTGATGGCTGTGATGCCACCACCTGACTAGTGACTTTTGTTCTATTGTCTTTTGCTAGGTCCCTTCTGCCTCCCCTTGCCTACAGAGGATCCATGCTCCTGTGACATTGTAACCATGGTAAACATTGCACATACTGTGATAAACATGGAGCAGACTCAACCACCTTTTGCGTTTTTGTAGTTTATTTGCAATGGGTATCTGTGAGAGGGAAGTGGATATTTACATGTGTGAATCGTGAATCTATGAGTTGGCAGTGATGGTAGATGAGACAATCAAGTAGGCACCACATTGCTGTGGTGACACAGTCCAACAGACGGATGCCATTTCCATGGCAGTGTGGGTAAGGACAGTGTTCCAAGTCAATGGCAGGGTGAAGAGTGTTGCCATCATGGCTGGCTCCTTGACTGGCGTTTGGCAGGTGCATTGCCACGGGTGAGTCCCAAGTTTTTCTTTGGACGGCCCCTCCTTCTTTTGGCAGGGGGGGCATTGTCTGCTAGGCCACTGGGGTCTGAGGAGTCACCCCTCTCCGTGCCCGCAGGGCTGGATGATGAACTGTCATCCTGCAGGACAACGGGGGGAGGTGGAGGTGTGTGATGTGGCACTGGCCTATCCCTCTGTACCGCCACTAACTGGCCCATGAGGTCCACAATTTGTCCCATACGGTTGTCCAAGGACCTCAGCAGACGTTGGAGCTCCAGGGCATCTTCGTGGGCCTGGCCCATTTGTGCCTGTGTTCGTTCATAGGCACCCACGACTCTGGTGATTTAGCCAGGGCTTCGGTCACAGTATCCAGTGTTGGTGAAGTCCCACTTGTCCTCCCACCTGCCCTGCTGTCACTGGCCTGTTGCCTCACCACTCTAGCCACACGCCTGCCCTCCACAGTTGTTGGTGTTGGCTGGGCATCCTCTGTGGCTGGGCGAATGTTGCAGGCAAAGGTGGTAGTGGTGGTGGTGGCGGCACAGGTCGTTCCAGCAGGGGTCAGCGTTGTTGTTGTTGCTGATGGTGGGAGGGCAGTGGGGTCATGTGATCAGTTGCGCCCTGGCACACCAGATGGGCCGGCTTGGAGCTCCTCATCCAAAGAATCCAGGGACTCCGCATCCGAGTGTCCATGTTCCGGGGGAGGAGACTGGCTCTGCAGGTTGAGGTTGTTGTCCTCTGCAGTCAGTTGTTGGTCACCTGTGGAACAGAGGGTACATGGTCATTGACTTACAGCCATATGGCTTGCTGTGTTTGATGTCTCTTATTTACATGTTATGCAACACACAGTTACGTATTTCATGAGTTGAATGTCTGCACAGTGTTGTTCGTCATGACATGATGTGGAGGTACATACATCTTGTTCCATGGTGTGACAAGTCATTGGATGCCATGGCCAACTTGACACTCTTTGTATGGGACTGATGAGTTGTCATCTGACAACTGGCTGCCATGCAACTTGATGTGATGCATCGAGGATGATTACTCTTCCCGACAGATGTTACATATGCACATTTACTAGACATTGTCACATTGTTATCTCATGCATACCTTTGTAATGTTCTGTGCTTGTATTTATTTGCTCGACAGACCAGGCCTTTTTATTGTTACTAGGGTCCTTCATGCTCAGCAGCCATGGAATTTGCACATGTCATTCTGTGCAGGGCATATTTGGTCCCTGATTTGCTTACACATGGGTTTAGTTGAGTCACAGTTCTGTTTCTGTCACAGTTACATACGCATCGCTGTCTGCATTCTATCAAATGGTATGTAATTGGGGTGTATTTTGTTGTGAAGTGTGGCATTGTGTTTGCATTAGCTCAATGCTTTCGTTGAAGAATGGTGGGGTGCATGCACTGGCTGATTACCTGTGTAGTTTGCATCTTGTGGGTGGACTGTCTACCACATGGTTCTGGGTGGGAGGGAGTGCTCCTTCATGCTGAGGGATGGGGCAGGGTGTGCCTGGTGGGAGTTGTAGTGCAGGCCTCCCTATTCCAAAGACACCTCCCTGGAAAGATGGCTACCTACCTGTTAGGTGAGGGTGAAGCACACAGTGACTGCCACATGGTTGTGGGTGGGGGGAGTAGTCCATCCTGCTCAGCTGTGGGACAAGGGGGCCTGGTGGGAGTTGTAGTGCAGGCCTCCCTATTCCAAAGACACCTCCCTGGAAAGATGGCTACCTACCTGTTAGGTGAGGGTGAAGCACACAGTGACTGCCACATGGTTGTGGGTGGGGGAGTAGTCCATCCTGCTCAGCTGTGGGACAAGGGAGCCTGGTGGGAGTTGTGGTGCTGGCCTCCCTATTCCAAACACTCCTCCCTGTGAAGATGGCTACCTACCTGTTAGGTGAGGGTGAAGCACACAGTGACTGCCACATGGTTGTGGGTGGGGGGAGTAGTCCGTCCTGCTCAGCTGTGGGACAAGGGGGCCTGGTGGGAGTTGTAGTGCTGGCCTCCCTATTCCAAACACTCCTCCCTGTGAAGATGGCTACCTACCTGTTAGGTGAGGGTATAGCACACAGTGACTGCCACATTTTTGGGGGTGGGGGAGTAGTCCATCCTGCTCAGCTGTGGGAAAGGGGGCCTGATGGGAGTTGTAGTGCTGTTTGCCTGGACACATGCAACACAGTAGATGTGGTCTACCTTTGTGATGTTTGAGGTGGTGTGGATGTAAAATCAGTGTGACCTGTGTGTGTTTTTGGGGTGCAGATGAGTGTACTTGTGCCTCAGGGATGTAGCTTTGTAGTTGTGCAAGACAGTACATGGCAGTTTCATGGTATACATTAGTTGGTACTTACCAGCCTCCACTCCCCCGGGTATTCCTTCAAGACTCTATGGATGCAGTATGGCAAGCACCTTCTCCTCCCACGCAGTGAATGGTTTTGGTGGGATGGGAGGGCCTCCACCAGTCGCATCAGCCAGCTCACGGTTCTTGGCCCTCCTCTTCTTGACAACACTCTTCAGGTCATGCCACCGCCTCATGATTTCATTCTTGTTGCGGGACACATTCCCTACTGCATTGACCTTGCCCACTATCCTTGCCCACATGGTTGTCTTTGTGGATAATGGTGTCTGTTGGACCATGCTGCCAAAAAGTTTGGTTCTACTCTGATTATCTCATCTACCATTACTGTCAACTCAGTGTCAGTGAATTTTGGCATTTTGTGATGTGCCATGGTGTGTGCTGTGCTGATGTTTTGGGGTGCAGTTGTGAGGGTGGTGTAGGTGGTGTGTGTGTGTGTTGTTGTGCTGGTGAGATGTGTGGTGTTTTGCCTATCCAATGTGCTGCAGGGTTGGGTTCATTGAGGGTTGGAGTAGTGCAAAGGATTGTGGTCAGGGCAGGGGCTGGTTTTATGCTCAGCTATGTGGGTGTGTCAAGATGGTGTAATGCAGTCAGGTGTGCTGTGTGGGTTGTCTTGTGATTTGTATATTTAAATTTGGCATGGGGGTGTGTCATTGGGATGTTTCAGGTTATTGGGGGGCAGGGCTAGTTGCTTGTGTGCATTTGCTGGCCTTATAGTTGTTTTTTCTCATTGGCCGCCATTTTTTTAGCGGAGCATCCGCAGCGATGGCTGTGCTGCAGGGCTTCCGCCGTATCTCACATTCATTACTGTTCGCGACCGCGGCGGACGGAGACAGCGCAACGTACCGCTGTGACATCGGGGATATCATAATATCATTGGCGGTCACTCCGCGTGTCTGTCGGCGGGTTGATGTGTTTCCGCTATGTTACCTCCGGTTGCGGTTGCATTTTCACTTTCTCTGCCCTCTACGGGCGGTTTTTCGATGCCTCCTACCGCCGCAGACGGAATAATTTGGCGGTTGATCCTAATAGGGTCGGCGGGGTTTCCGCAGTACCCGCGGATGCTGATTTACCGCTACCATGGCGGTCGGAATTTTTTCCGTCCGCCATCGTAATGACCCTCATAGTTAAAATAGCAAAAATTATTCTTACCTTGCTCGACGTGAAGCAGCTCCCAACCGCGAGCTTTTCCCCTTCCAAATAACCCAAAACAACAGCGAGCGGTTACAAAATACAAGGCCCAAACAGATATGGCAGCTTTAAAACTATAAAATAAAACCAATTTATTTTTTAAAATGTTATATTGACTTATAATTTTTTTATTGTATTTAATTTAAAGACTACAAATTGCAAATGATTTTTGAAATGCATTATATTAGTTTTAAACATTGTAAAATTATAATAATAAATATTATAACACATATAGGGGCCGATTCCGATTCGGGCTGGAAATCTCTCCGACCGAGCCGGACCCGGAGAGAATTCCGACCGAATCGGACCCTAGCAGTCCGACCGAACGAGTACGATGCGCACGCATGCTATCGGACTCGAGTCGGTCGGACTCCCATTGAAGTCAATGGGAGCCTGTCGTACAACGCGTACGCGGGCTCCCATTGACTCAATGGGTGCGAGGCGGACAAGGGCACCCCCTACAGTGGGTACGCATCCATGCGCATCGCGGCGTACATGCACAGGTAGGGGGGACCCATGGGTCCCCCCTGTGTGCGACTCGCGCGCCTACGCGTACAGGGGGGTCCGACGCGGACCCCCAAAGTCCAGCTCCGACAGCTTTTTCGAGCCGGACGGCGCGAGTCGGTCGGACTGCTCGCGGCGCGCATCGTACTTACCCGGCCGGGAAACGTCTCCATAGCGCGGTGCGAGTCGTGTCCATGCGAGTCGGTCGGAGCGTGTTGAAGCCGTGTTCCAGTCGGTCGGCGATTTCGCGGGTGCTTGCATCGTACTCGCTCGGCCGGACCCGCGTACGATTCGGTCGGGAAACAGGGCTCCGAATCGGATCCGGTGAATCCGAATCCGATTCGGAGCACTACCGGCCGAGATCGGAATCGGCCCCATAATATTTAATATTATAATTCCATAAAATCACAAGTTACAATAAACAATATATTAAAAATTGTACACATTTTTTTATGAATAAAAAATGTACACTTTCTTAAAAAATATGAAAACTATGTAATAATTATTAATATTAATATATAATATATTAATATTAATAATTAAAATGTATAATATTTTTGTATATCAATAAAACTATGTTTATTTTTCTCAACTGTATTAAAAAAAAAATAAACTTTCATTGTATTGAAATGTTACCAATATATGTAACAAACTTAAAAATGTTAATAATACAAAGCAATGATTAACAATTGTTTAAAAAGTATATTATTATTCCAAATGTATCCAAATATTTTTTTAAATACAGTACCTAATATTACTAAATTATATACAAATATGTAAATAAATTTATTAATGTAATACAATAAAATTGTTTCATTATTGCACAAAAAACTACAAATAAACAAACTGTTTTATTGTTTCTCAAATAAATAGTTCTTATATTTATATATTTTTTTATATGTAATACAACATTGTCTTTACATTTACATACTACATTTTTTTGAAAATAAATGTTAAAGAAATAAAAATGTCTAATTTATTGTCCACCATCTCATGTGTATTAAATTCAATGTTTCATAATAAATATATTCATATTAATTATACTGTATTAAATAATATGTTATAATATAATATATATACAAAATGTATTATCTTCCTACACAACTATGTTTTATTTATATGTTTATTCTACTTTAAACTGTTTTAATATTGTTATAAATTTTCTTAAGTTACATTTTTGCTAAATTACTTTTCCAACTCCACTTTACATAAATACAATATAGAAGCTAAACACTAAACTTAATTAACTTACTATTCCCACTCCAGTCAGTATTAAATTAGAGTAGGTGCTGGACACTAAACTTAATTTATTTACTATTCCCACTCCAGTCAGTATTAAATTGGGGTAGGTGCTGGACACTAAACTTAATTAATTTACTATTCCCACTCCAGTCTGTATTAAATTAGGGTAGGTGCTGGACACTAAACTTAAAAAAAATTACTATTCCCACTCCAGTCAGTATTAAATTGAGGTAGTTGCTGGTCACTCAACTTAATTAATTTACTATTCCCAATCCAGTCAATATTAAATTGGTGTAGGTGCTGGACACTAAACTTAATTAATTCACTATTCCCACTCCAATCAGTATTAAATTAGGGTAGGTGCTGGCCACTAAACTTAATTAATTTACTATTCCCACTCCAGTCAATATTAAATTTGGGTAGGTGCTGGACACTAAACTTAATTAATTTACTATTACCACTCCAGTCTGTATTAAATTAGGGTAGGTGCTGGACACTAAACTTAATTAATTTACTATTCCCACTCCTGTCAGTATTAAATTGGGGTAGGTGCTGGACACTAAACTTAATTAATTTACTATTCCCACTCCTGTCAGTATTAAATTGGGGTAGGTGCTGGACACTAAACTTAATTAATTTACTATTCCCACTCCAGTCAGTATTAAATTGGGGTAGGTGCTGGACACTAAACTTAATTAATTTACTATTCCCACTCCAGTCAATATAAAATTAGGGTAGGTGCTGGACACTAAACTTAATTAATTTACTATTCCCACTCCAGTCTGTATTAAATTAGGGTAGGTGCTGGAAACTAAACTTAATTAATTTTCTATTCCCACTCCAGTCAATATTAAATTAGGGTAGGTGCTGGACACTAAACTTAATTAATTTACTATTCCCACTCCAGTCTGTATCAAATTAGGGTAGGTGCTGGACACTAAACTTAATTATTTACTATTCCCACTCCAGTCAATATAAAATTAGGGTAGGTGCTGGACACTAAACGTAATTAATTTACTATTCCCACTCCAAACACTATTAAATTAGGAAACATGCTGGAGCGTAAACATATGTTAGATTATAATTTTTATTTTAAAAACACTCACCTTATGTAACAACTAGAAAATGTACATCCCAATACTAACTAATATTTTATAAAAATTAATTCTTATATTTTCAATAATTGTTTTCCCAATTTATATTTTCTTTAAATTTAATTTACATTATTTTTAAACACTCCCCACCATTATCCCCTATAAACACAAAACTACTCTCAAAATAAACTTTATCTAAAATTCGAAATTAAATTTTAATGTAGAAATTTATTTTTTAAACCTATTATTTTAAATTTTTACAAAAATAAAAATAAAAATACAATTTTTTTAAAACACTCCCCACCTTTATCCCCTATTAACCCAACATCCCGCTCCTAAAAATATATTTCAAAATTCGAAATTTAAATTTGAAATTTAAATTTATAATTTAACAATTTTTATTATATTTTTAAACATTATTTTAATACACTCCCCACCCTTATCCCCTATAAACCCAACATCCCGCTCCTAAAAATATATTTCAAAATTCGAAATTTAAATTTGAAATTATAATTTATAATTTCACAATTTTAATTATATTTTTAAACATTATTTTAAAACACTCCCCACCCTTATCCCCTATAAACCCAACATCCCGCTCCTAAAAATATATTTCAAAATTCGAAATTTCAATTTCAATTTAAAATTTATAATTTATCAATTTATATTATATTTTTAAACATTTTTTAACACACTCCCCACCCTTATCCCCTATAAACCCAACATCACACTCCTAAAAAATTATTTCTAAATTAGAATTTTTATTATTAAATTAAAAATATTATTTTACTAAATTATATTATATTTTTAAACATTATTTTAATAAACTCCCCACCCTTATCCCCTATAAACCCAACATCCCGCTCCTAAAAAATATGATACAATTTTTTTATTTACTTTATTTAAATAATATTCTACTACAAACAAACTCTAAAAAAACACAAATATAATACTTTAATGATATTTTTACATAACGATATTTTTACACTCGATATAACATACTTCGATATTTTTAACAATAATTAAAAACGATATTTTTAACATCGATATACAGAACATCGATATTTAATACAATCGATATATTAAACTCGATATTTCTGTATATCGATATTTAAAACTCGATATTAGACTACTTACCTTGCAAGGGGTTCTGGGTAACATAACCTGGTGAGGTCATACAAGCCACTCGATTTTGTATTCGCCAGGGCCACTAGTGTTCAAAAATGTACAGGTTTGCTAGGTTTCTCTAGATGCCGGCTGATCTAGGGCTGAAAATCAACAGTTAGGCACATTGCAAAAAAAGGGACAGTTTTCAGTGAAGAAATGTGAGGTGTTCATGTTGCGTTTTGACCCGTTTCCTGTTGCGGGGACTAGGCCTACCCACACAAGTGAGGTACCGTTTTTATCAGGAGAATTAGGGGAATACAGAACAATACCAGTTGTATTTCTATGCATTTCTGCCTTCCAAATGTAAGACAGAAAATGCCCTCTAATTCACATGCTACTATGGCTACCCACAAATTCAGAGCTGTGCAAATAACCACTGCTTCTAAACTACATATCTAGTTCCCATTTCAAAAATACATAGGTTTCCTTGATACCTATTTTTCACTCTATATATTTTTACCAAATGAATTGCTGCATACCGGGTACACAATGAAAAAACCATTGCAAGGTGCAGCTCAGTTATTGGCTCTGGGTACCTTACGTTCTTGGTGAACCTACAATCCCTATATATCCCCGCAACCAGAAGCATCCAGCGGACATAACAGTATATTGCTTTAAAAAATCTGCCATAGTTAGAAAAAGTTACAGGTGAAAATGCAGTCACAAATGGCTGTTTTTTCCAACTCAATTTCAATATTTATTTATTTAACTGTTACTTTCTATAGGAAAACCTTGAAGGATACACAAATGACCCCTTGCTGAATTCAGAATTTTATCTACCTTTCAGAAATGTATAGTTTTCCAGGATCCATTATTGGTTCCATACCCATTTCTACCACTAACTGGAAGGAGGTTGAAAGCACAAAAAATAGGGAAATTAGGCTGTGTCCCAGTAAAATGCCAAAACTGTGTGGAAAATTTTGGTTTTCTGACAAACATCCACCTGTTCCTGAAAGCTGTGAAGATGGTAATTTTAACACCATAAACCATTCATTGATACCATTTGCAGGGGGAAAAACAGACGCTTTCTTCTGCAGCACTTTTTTCCCATTTTTCCCCAAAACCCAAAACATTTGCTGTATTTTGCCTAATATCTCTGTCCCCTCCAGTGGAATCCACAAAACCTGGGTACCTTTAAAATCCTCAACATGTTGGAAGAAAAGGACGCAAGTTTGGCATGGATACCTTATGTGGACAAAACGTTTTGGTTGGCCTAAGCGCGAACTACTCGAAATAGCCAAAAAAGGGCGTGGCAGGGGGTGGAAGGCCTGGGAGCAAAAGGGTAAAAAGGGACAGTACCTGCACTTCTCAGCACTGCTGCAATACATTTAATGGGACAGTACTAGCACTTCTCAAGAGCAAACAGATACTCTAAATAGTGAGTACCTACTTCAATATTTCCATTAAAAGCACTGCCCAGCAGACCAACCTTTCTCCTGAACTGTATCTAACTGGCCTTCATAAAATGTTCTAGGTGAGCTGTTTTTCTTTCTGATTTACAATATTACCTTACAAAATATATTTAGGCATCATACAATCCACCACCTTCCGTTTTTTTCCCAGTGCAAATTTACCACCCCTCCCAATGTAATAATGTTGGAATGCGGCGTATCTTGCAGAATCAGATTTCGGGCATCCAATTAACGCAGATTTTCCCTCTTGTAACCCTCTTTGCTCTGAACATATTTCGCCAGGTACAACCTCCTGAAATATATATGAAGAAAAATCTTGGAAGGACTTAAATGTCCCTCTACTTGTGATGCTGAATCGGGCACAAATGCTCGATTCTCTGACGTCTGCCAAAGGGCCAATATGTTCAAATGGTCTAGGTTTCCAAAGTAAAATTATTCAGACTGGCACCGTTTAGGAGGGACCGCACGAGAGACGTTAATTCCCTGTGCTCGGTAGTTCCATCTTCATATAGTAAATAAAGTACGTCTTCACCCGGCCTGTGTACAGTCAGCTCCCTGCCGGTCTCTGGAGTATAATTCCACTGCATGCGGTTATTTTAAACCGCCTGTCTGGAAAAACAGAGGGGCCTATTACCAACAGCGTGCGTTAATTAACGCAAACCACGGTTAGCGTGGTTTTTTTATCGCTGGATTCGTTTGCGGAGATAACGCGTTATTAGCAACGTTTTATCTCCAATGCGAAACAAATCCAGCGATAGCGGCGATTCCCAGCATTAGCGCGAGAATTCCTTGCGATAAATTCCCATCGCTAAGGGAAAACTCGCTAATAGGCAGATGGGGACTTAACAGTAGAATCCACCTCACATAGACTAAAATGGCTAAGTCAGGTTTCTAGCAGGTGTTAAAATCCAGCGCTAATCGGGGTTAACGCACATTTTTTATCGCTTCGCTGGCCTTGCTAATAGTGTGAAGTTGTGTTTGCGACTGTCTGCGTGTATTTTTAGTGAGGAACGCCCACTTTGCATGTCATTAGCGATAAATATCGCTGACATGCAAAGCGGTAAAAAACGGGCGCTAATGTCCGAAAACTGTCGCTAACTGCTGTTAGAGACAGTTTGCTGATAGGGCGATAAAAATATCGCCGCTTTAGCGGCAAAAAGTGCCGCTAAAGCGGCGATAGTGCCCTTGCTAATATGCCCCAGAATTGTATTACTTCCTGCACCTAGAGCTATTTTAATCCCAACACCTTTCTGTCTGGGGAATGGAATGCTTCAATAGCAACTGTAAACAGCACATCGCTGCTCCTTGGAGTACGTTATTGGCTCGGGTTATTTGAAACTTTTCATCTCCTGGTCTCGTGAGTGCAATCCTCCTACCTGCAGCTATTTTAAACCCGCCATCTCTCATGGCACCAGGGTTCATTTGTGGACGTCTGCCATAGTATATGGAGGGACAGTTATTGTTCTTCACGCGGTATGGTGTCCCGGAGAGACAATCCGACGGTGACGCAGAGCAGTGCATAAATAGTCGGTCTGAGCCACAAACCTTTTCTAGAAGTACGACTGACTCACAACCTGCAAAAGTCAGAATGTATGCGTGCATGGAAGATCGATTCGCAGAGTGAGTGGGGAACGAAATAGAGACATTTAAGGAGAAAACATTTTAATGTGAAAGTAAAAGTCAATCAAAGGTAAAAAATAAGGGGCATATTAGCAAGAAGAGGCGATAATCATCGCTAACCCTGCTTAGCGTGATTTTATTTATCGCCGGCTATCGCTGGAATATATCGCCACGCTAACGCTTTATTAGCAACGATTAGCGCTATGGCGATGAATATTCCAGCAATAGCGGGGGAAATGGGCCAACATCGCTGAAAAACCAGCGATGTTGCATGGAGAAGGGAGAACACCTTGCTGATACGACCCTGTGGTCGTATCAGCATAATCCACCCCCATGTTAGGTATGGCTAACACCTGCTAATTGCAGGTGTTAAATAAATGGCGATGACCCCGGTTAGCGCGACTTTTCACGTCGCTAACTGGGGCCATGGCCACCTTGCTAATAGGCGATAGGCCTGTTAGCGAGTGTTTCCCAGGTTTGTTCGTCGGGAACGCCCACTTTGCATGTCATTAGCGATAAATATCGCTGACATGCAAAGCGGTAAAAACAGGCGCTAATGCCCGCAAACTGTCTCTAACTGCTGTTAGAGACAGTTTGCTGATAGGGCGATATAAATATCGCCGCTTTAGCGGCAAAAAGTGCCGCTAAAGCGGCGATAGTGCCCTTGCTAATATGCCCCTAAAATTCTCCAAATTTCTTAATCCTAGGTATCTCTGCTGTGTGCAAAATAACGATGGGTTGGGATGTCGCAAGGGTAATTAACAGTGGCTGAGATTAATCAAAGCATTCCATTCATCAATTTCTGTATACTTTAATGTGTCGCCCTAAGTGGGACGGCTATGCCCAGACGTGGACCCCTTGCACACTGTGTCACTGGAACCAATCTATACCTGGTTGATGAACTCTAACTAGGGTGAAACTGGTCCTGGGATGCTTGTGTTCTGGTACAAGGAGGACCTGGCCTGGCAGTTTGGGCTGGAATGTTCCTGTGAAAGAGCAGGGTCAAGACTGATTTGTATATGGCTGGGTCTAAACTGAGGTGACATGGTGTAGAAAATGTATGATGGATTGGGATGCGGCTCAGAGTAATTACCATTGTAGGAGATAAATTCAAGCACTCCATCCATCACTTTTTGTAAACTGTAGTGCCTAGAGTACCTTGCTACAGCAACATGAGTAATTTATGAAATTACACGTGTGGATTGAAAAGGTTTGAGAATTTCTCAAACACTCATCGGTTACGACCAAGCATGTATATTTATTTATTAAATATATGCACAGTTATTGAAAACCACTGTATACCAGAGGGACTTTAAAAGTGATACAAAAATTCATGTCGAAGCCGCTCATGCTGCCCTATAGTTTATCGGAAAAGATTTGTTAACAGCAAGTCCATACACATTAAAAAGGTTTTTGGATTAAAAGTTCAAGAAAAGGCATTAAATGCAAGTGCTGGGAAAATTTTGATAGTGCATGTGAGGGCTAAACCTATGAAGTGACTTGTTTAGGTGTAAGTTCATAAAATCTAGATGCTGACAGAAAGTTGCGGGAATAGGATGCTAAAAAACACCACTTAGGTCAGAGAGTGAAAGGCCAAGATGGTGTAGTAATTGTCTTGTTCTCAAAGTTTCTGGGGGATCTCTGAAACTCTGCTGTCTGTTTTTTTAGTCTCTTTACTACACAAGCCAGGAGTTTGGCAAAGCGAGTGGTTATCCTAAGATAATTGGCTAGCAGAGACTCAATCACTGCTCTTGACCATATGGCCATGCATTAATTTAAACTACTTTGTTAATCACAGCCACCAAGATCTGACTACAACTTTTCCATCCAATTGTTTATTCTGTCCCCACAACTTCGATACCATTATACATTCAAGCAGTAGATCCTACCTCGTTTCTTGCTCCGTGCTGTCTTGGTGGAGGCTGTCACCCAGAGGTGATTTTATTTACCATTATATCTCATGTGCCTGTGACCAGAAAGAATATCGGCAGGTGAGTGCTTGCTGTCATCCAGTTTATACTCTGGATCACAGATGCTGGATATTGTGATCCTGAACTGCAAGAGGTGCATATGCACAGAATATTTTTAACATGTTTGGAGCATTGACTCACAAGGTATTACAACAGTTTCTGCCAAAGCTACAATTGTCTGCTGGGCCAGTGGACATTTCTAAATTTGATGGGGAGCGCCTCCGTGAGGGAGACAATAACCTACTTGCAATCAAGAAAGTAGAGGAGCTTTCCTCTATGTGCGTCGAGTGAGCTGGTTTGAAAATATATTAAATCATGCCAGTAATAGAAGAAACAAAGCAGCAAAACACAACACTGCTAGAATGAATCCAATAGGATTTTGTTCATTTCTAATCATAGAAATATGGATTTTATGGTAAAGAAACATAAGCAAAAGGAGATTGATTGCAACCACAAAATATGAACGATTGAAAGAGTATGTTTGGATTTGAAAGTTACAATATGCGATTCACCTTTATGTGTTCATTCTTCTTAGCACCATAAACCAGAAAGAACATACAGCTGAAATAAATAACTAATGTGACTTTTGCTTTTCGAAAATGAAAGGCAGCTTTTTATTAAGTCCTAGCATTGTGAAAAGTATAATTCTCAAAAATGTTATACTAGTAAACAAACACTTTGAATTTTGCATAAGGGAATAGTGTTGTTTCAAATACAGGAGAATGGGATCTTTCATACTGTAGCACAATTTTTCAGGGAGTTCTACCCAAATGAATGTCACTATGCTACTGTTGATGAACAACCTCTCACATGAAATTGTCTGTAGCAATGGACACCATAGCTTAAAGATAATAAAGTGTAATTTGAAATTAAGGCTCGTGATATTTGTCAATAAATGTCAGTCAAGGTGGCTGCTGTTGTTTCTTTGAACATAGTTCAACCCAGAAAGATAAATTGAAAGCCATTGCATTGTCTAGGCCAATTGAGCATAGTATAATGAAAGTTGCATGTTCACCTACAAGACTAGTACAAACAAGTTCAAGATGTCTTGGTGCCCTGTGAGACCTTGAAAAAACTCAAGAAGGAAGCTCGAAAGTTTGAATCTGGATGTACTGAGGTTTGGAAAAATACATACTTATATATTCACAATAAAGCAAATGCAAGAGGAAGTTTTGAAATGGCGAAAAGGTCACCAACCAATCAGAAGACCAAATCAGTATTAATGTTAGTTAATATAGCATTTAATGATATGCAATTAATAAGAAGCTCAAAGTGTTCGAATTCATTCAGTGCCTTTGTGCAGGCAAATTCTTCAACTAAGAAGTCTAGTGGTTTGTTGATGACTGTTTTCTCAAAAAAGATTTGGGGTATCTGCTACATTTAGGTATATTATCAAAGTTGGACCATTTTAGTTTGCTATCTGGATTACTAGTATGTTGGAGAATTCTTCTGGATTTTTGGAAGAGAACCATAAATATATTGTACTCCACTGGTTTGGTAAATTTGTCAAGTGATCAGAGTCCAAATTTTACATCAACATTTTGGAGTGAAACGAGTGGGATGCATAAGGCCCGCTTGCATTTACTTTCTGTTTTTTCATTCACATTTATATGATCAAAGAGGAAGAACAAGCAGAGATAATAAAACTTGTAAGCGATATTTGATATATTTGACTAATGATCATAGTAACAATTGGGTAATGTTATTACTGATGATTCTTTCAATAATAATGCAATCTATTAATCAGTTAGACTTTTTCATTCTTTTTCAATCAAATTTCTCACACTTAATTATATTCGTTTTAGTGAATAATATCCTAGGAATTTTACTTACTAGGTTTGTACAGTGCTGCAGCATCCTAAAGAGTGATGTAATGCAATACAGCACTCTATAAGACCAATCAAATTCAATTTAGTATTGCCTAACTTGTCAACTGCACTGTCAGCTTCTGTGGTACCAAGTTCTTAAAAGCTTTACCATTGTGAAGATAGCACTGAAGCAACAGTGAAGGTTAATATTTAATGTGGTCAACTCAAATAAAGCAAATTGCAATTTAAAGCAGTCAGTCAAAAGCTTTTTGATTGTGAATTCAAGTCAGTTAAGAAATAAAGTATTTCATTCCAGATGTAGGTATTAATACTTAGTAAATATTTATTTAATTGAATGCAGCTGCATAGCCAGGGCAAAACTAAAAACAAATTAGATGTATGTGACATTTTTCATTCAGTAATACTGAAGATACAGGCACTATAGTGAAGGTGTATTACAGGAGCCCATTAAAGTGCATGGCTGTCAAAAGTTGTTCAAGAATCTATCAAGTAACTCTGAATCTATAACAGTAGCTGAAATCATGGGCTGAATAAGGCTCATGTGATCAAGCTCAATGTCTCGGGGAGTTTTGACATACCAAGAAAAGTTCACTTTAGACTCTGAGGAAGTTATGGAGCACAGATTAACCAAGGAGTAACAAATTACAGGTGTCAGAAGCAGATTTCTTGTCCCTATATAAGAGTGATGAGAATGTTCAGTGAAAAATCTCTGTGTGATGAAAGTTCTTCAGGTGTGGAAAAAGCATTGCTGAAGAATGTAAGGTACTCATATTAACGTGGTCTACTCCAGTCAGTTCTCTTGCAGATTGTCTTGCCAAGGCAACATTATTCCTGGATGTCACTTAATTAGAGTAGTACCCTGAGGCGAAGTAACACTACTGCATAGATCAATAGGAGCCCTAAGTAATACACCAGAAACCACAACCACTATGTTTGTGCAATAAAAACAACCAAACACCTAATATAATAATATAATCTAATTGGAAATACAAAGAATGTAACAGAATACATCAATGAAACTTAGATATGTGAGTTAAACAAACATCTTCCAAATTGACATACAGTACATAGGTGTTAATAAAGGAGTCAATGAGGATATAAATTATTTACCTGATGCATTTGCATGATCTGCAGAAGGATTTCTTGAGACTATGATTGGCCACGTCCTATTGAGAGCGATATTAGGGACATAGAAAGCGATTTTCCGTTATTGCAGTTCATCAGGGCACTCTCTGTAGATACAGATCACTTGAAAAACAGGGTCAAGGGTCTTCTAAGAACACTGAGACTAGTAGCCTCTTTTTCAGCTCCCTTATGAGAGGCAAGATATTAGGTTAACTCCACTCCAAACATCACACATCTCTGAATTCAACAGTGGCTTGACATTCTTGGGCTGATTGCTTCTTGACATTGTTGGTGGTAGTGACCACCAGAAGGAAAGAAGCCCCTATCTGATAGTAACAGAGATGGACAATATTCGCACAGGTGCTGCCGGCAGAACTGGAGACGTAAGCAAGGACAGTTACATCGGAGCTGCAATGAAAGAAGAGGGGCAGCCATTTGTGGATATTAGCCATTATCAAGAAGGATACTCCAAATTTCTCTCTAGTATTCTATTGACTGTGAAATAGTGATTTTGCCAAAGAACTGGAAATATTGGTGCAATTGGAGCAAAGGTTTAGCGAAGACTATTTTAACAAATCAATAAAATAATAATCTAGCAGCATGTAGCCAATGAAAGGTAGTGATTCTTGAGTACAAGACAAATGGAGTTCAGTCTAAAGACAAAGGAACCAGATGTTCTAAAGCATTATGTGGTCGCATAACTGTAATTTGCAAATTCACAGAGTTTACGGCTGTAAAATGTTTTTTACTATGCACTAAGTACCTTTTGCGATTTTAATAAGCCTATATGAATTGCAAAACTAATAATACTTGGGAAGTGGAAGTGGAAAGAACGCTACAGCTGGGAACACATAGAGACGACTAAGAAGGGACTAAGATATCAATACGTTTATATACATTTTTATGGAAATTAAATAAAACACAGAAATGGAAAGGGAATCAATGTAGAGAAGACTGGAAGGCAGTAATGTAAGCAGAAGGAACAAGGCATGATTGCAGACTAATAGGAGTTCTGTATTTAACACTTTAGTCTGCTAAAGGGGTTAAGAGAGCAAGCAAAAACACCTAGGGGGTCGATTCCGATTCGGGCCGGAAAAAGCACCGACCGACTCGGATCCGGAAAAAATACCGACCGACACGTACCCGTGGCGCACGACACGCCAAGTACGATGCAAGGCGCGAAAAATCCGACCGACACGTAACGAAACCAAGTCGACCGACCGAGCCGCACGGAAAACAGCAATCCGGCCGGAAAAACACGCGAATCCAACCGACCGACACGCACCCGGAACAAATCCGACCGAAACGTACACGCTAACTCCAAACCGCAAAGTACGATGCAAGGCGCGAAAACCACGAGCGAGTCGGACGGAGGACAAGCCGTACGACCGACACGCATACAAAACCGAGCCGAAGCAACACAATACACCGCGACCGACGCGTATGCAGCATAAAAAACTGCACAAACACAGCGTGAACGAAACGGAGAACACCGTACGAGACCAATGCAGGGTCCGACTCGGTCACACGAACGTTTCCAACATACACAAACAGCACTAAGGAAAAATCACCCAAAAAAGGCCAAACAAGCAATTACCAAGCCAATAAATACTGGGGGTGGGGACAGAGAACAAAGACACACCCACAACTCCACCTATATAAAGGACACAAATCACTACCATGAGCCTTTGCAAATGCCATTCCACTGCCAGCACCCAAGAGAAAGCAACCACACACCCACAGCTCATCCCTCACACAAGCCACACACCATCAGCACACCAACAAATACCAACCTCACATACACCCAGCAAAACACACACTCACACACCCTCACCTGCACACCAACACACACATCACTCACCATCACCACCCATCACCATGCCCCCAAGAAGAATCACAAGTTCCTAGATTGTGAATTGGAAGTCCTGGTAGACGAGATCCTCAGGGTAGAGCCACAGCTGTTTGGCGCACTGGTCCAACAGACCCCCATCTCCCAGAAAACCAAGATGTGGGAGAGGATCATCAACAGGGTGAACGCACAATCACCATGTCTGCGCACAAAGACCGACATCCAGAACAGGTGGTATGACGTGCGCAGGAGGGTCCGGGAGCTGCTCAAGAAAGACTACCTCATCAGCCAATACACCGGCAGTGGCCCTCCTGCCAAGCCAGTATACCTCAGGCCCTGGGAGGAGAAGGTGCGGGCCATCCTTCCGCCAGTGAGCGTATATGGACTAGAGAACATCCCAGAGCCTGGTGAGTAGACAAAACAAATGTACACAATATTCTGACACAAAACACACACACAGCACTGTCAAGGGGAGAGTCAAACCATGCACTCATAGCAATTACACAGCAACCAGAACAGAATCATCCCAAAATGTGTATGTCAGTCAGATAAACACAACACATGCCATCAAAAAAGTTACATCCAACCGTGCCATCACATGTACAAACACAACTACAACTACAGCTAGGCAGTGGCACAAATAGAACTAACAAACACATCCAGACATGTAGCCACCACAACAACACCAACACACAGTGAAGACCACTCAAAGGAAGGAATTCTGTGTATGCTGGCCAAGTCAGTGTAGCCAATAGCATCATGGGAGTCGCAGTCACACATATTGCCCCCCACAACTGTCCCATCAACACCACCATGAACCATGCGCACATCACAGGGAGTGGAGAAGGACTCACAAGATGGCTGACACTGGCTACTGCTGTGGGGAGCACAAGGCCCTGCTGGCAAATGTGCACCAACAAACAGCAGGACACCACTGACTGACATCCTGAGAGACAACTTCCACTCCCTGCAATGCAAGCACGTTCCATGGTGGGATATCTGGCTGGCTGGGTGGGAAGGGGGACTTGCAGCACTGACTATAGTCACAAGCACCTCCCCTCACACACACCCCCAACACAAACTCCACAGTACCCACCTGGTAGTATGCAATGCCCTCCATCCCAACACAAGATCCCACAAAGAACCACCACACTGGGTTATTTTGTGTGAAGCACAGGGACACTCTTGGGACTCTTAGCCAAACAACTGCCAGGACAACACTCCTAGCCATCCTGTCAGCACAGCCAGCCCACCCCACAGGGAAGCAGAGTCAAAAGGAAGGAAGCATGGGCATGCTGGGAAGGGGGTGGAGGCAATAGCATGATGGGAGTCGTAGTCACTGATATTGGTCACCCCCACAACTGTCCCATCAACACCACCCTGAACCATGCTCACATCACAGGGAGTGGAGAAGGACTCACAAGATGGCTGACACTGGCTACTGCTGTGGGGAGCACAAGGCCCTGCTGGCAAATGTGCACCAACAAACAGCAGGACACCACTGACTGACATCCTGAGAGACAACTTCCACTCCCTGCAATGCAAGCACGTTCCATGGTGGGACATCTGGCTGGCTGGGTGGGAAGGGGGACTTGCAGCACTGACTATAGTCACAAGCACCTCCCCTCACACACCCCCCAACACAAACTCCACAGTACCCACCTGGTAGTATGCAATGCCCTCCATCCCAACACAAGATCCCACAAAGAACCACCACCCTGGGTTATGTTGTGTGAAGCACAGGGACACTCTTGGGACTCTTAGCCAAACAACTGCCAGGACAACACTCCCAGCCATCCTGTCAGCACAGCCAGCCCACCCCACAGGGAAGCAGAGTCAAAAGGAAGGAAGCATGGGCATGCTGGGAAGGGGGGTGGAGGCAATAGCATGATGGGAGTCGTAGTCACTGATATTGGTCACCCCCACAACTGTCCCATCAACACCACCCTGAACCATGCTCACATCACAGGGAGTGGAGAAGGACTCACAAGATGGCTGACACTGGCTACTGCTGTGGGGAGCACAAGGCCCTGCTGGCAAATGTGCACCAACAAACAGCAGGACACCACTGACTGACATCCTGAGAGACAACTTCCACTCCCTGCAATGCAAGCACATTCCATGGTGGGACATCTGGCTGGCTGGGTGGGAAGGGGGACTTGCAGCACTGACTATAGTCACAAGCACCTCCCCTCACACCCCCCCCCAACACAAACTCCACAGTACCCACCTGGTAGTATGCAATGCCCTCCATCCCAACACAAGATCCCACAAAGAACCACCACCCTGGGTTATGTTGTGTGAAGCACAGGGACACTCTTGGGACTCTTAGCCAAACAACTGCCAGGACAACACTCCCAGCCATCCTGTCAGCACAGCCAGCCCACCCCACAGGGAAGCAGAGTCAAAAGGAAGGAAGCATGGGCATGCTGGGAAGGGGGTGGAGGCAATAGCATGATGGGAGTCGTAGTCACTGATATTGGTCACCCCCACAACTGTCCCATCAACACCACCCTGAACCATGCTCACATCACAGGGAGTGGAGAAGGACTCACAAGATGGCTGACACTGGCTACTGCTGTGGGGAGCACAAGGCCCTGCTGGCAAATGTGCACCAACAAACAGCAGGACACCACTGACTGACATCCTGAGAGACAACTTCCACTCCCTGCAATGCAAGCACGTTCCATGGTGGGACATCTGGCTGGCTGGGTGGGAAGGGGGACTTGCAGCACTGACTATAGTCACAAGCACCTCCCCTCACACACCCCCCAACACAAACTCCACAGTACCCACCTGGTAGTATGCAATGCCCTCCATCCCAACACAAGATCCCACAAAGAACCACCACCCTGGGTTATGTTGTGTGAAGCACAGGGACACTCTTGGGACTCTTAGCCAAACAACTGCCAGGACAACACTCCCAGCCATCCTGTCAGCACAGCCAGCCCACCCCACAGGGAAGCAGAGTCAAAAGGAAGGAAGCATGGGCATGCTGGGAAGGGGGTGGAGGCAATAGCATGATGGGAGTCGTAGTCACTGATATTGGTCACCCCCACAACTGTCCCATCAACACCACCCTGAACCATGCTCACATCACAGGGAGTGGAGAAGGACTCACAAGATGGCTGACACTGGCTACTGCTGTGGGGAGCACAAGGCCCTGCAGGCAAATGTGCACCAACAAACAGCAGGACACCACTGACTGACATCCTGAGAGACAACTTCCACTCCCTGCAATGCAAGCACGTTCCATGGTGGGACATCTGGCTGGCTGGGTGGGAAGGGGGACTTGCAGCACTGACTATAGTCACAAGCACCTCCCCTCACACACCCCCCAACACAAACTCCACAGTACCCACCTGGTAGTATGCAATGCCCTCCATCCCAACACAAGATCCCACAAAGAACCACCACCCTGGGTTATGTTGTGTGAAGCACAGGGACACTCCTGGGACTCTTAGCCAAACAACTGCCAGGACAACACTCCCAGCCATCCTGTCAGCACAGCCAGCCCACCCCACAGGGAAGCAGAGTCAAAAGGAAGGAAGCATGGGCATGCTGGGAAGGGGGTGGAGGCAATAGCATGATGGGAGTCGTAGTCACTGATATTGGTCACCCCCACAACTGTCCCATCAACACCACCCTGAACCATGCTCACATCACAGGGAGTGGAGAAGGACTCACAAGATGGCTGACACTGGCTACTGCTGTGGGGAGCACAAGGCCCTGCTGGCAAATGTGCACCAACAAACAGCAGGACACCACTGACTGACATCCTGAGAGACAACTTCCACTCCCTGCAATGCAAGCACGTTCCATGGTGGGATAACTGACTGGCTGGGTGGGTGGGAAGGAGGTCCGGCTGCCAACCAAACACAACCAATGCAGACCATGTTCACACCCCAGAAAATACATAGAAATGCCCAAATAATGCAGGACAATGTGCCACACCAATATCAACCCCTGACTGTGACGACTCAGGACAATGCAATGTACAGGCCCGCACCCAGAGGCACAGTCACAACTGTCATGTGTGTCAACCATTGATGCCTGCAGAAACATGACATACATTGTTTGTGTCTCCCAAAAACAGGTGATGATGGGGACACAGCAGCAGACGCTGAGGAGTCCCAGTCCCAAGCTCAAGAGGATGCCGAGCTCACTGGCGTCGTACAGCCTCTGTCCTCCTCGGACGATGAAGAACAACCTGGCACATCCGGTGCAAGTCAACATGCAGCACCAGCAGGACCACCAGCTGCAGCACCAGCAGGACCACCAGCTGCACCCCCTGCACCCACCCCTCCAACGACTGTCACCACGAATACCATCCCTGCCGACATGGACAGAATAAGGAGCAACACCAGCACAGTGACCCTGGACCAACCTGGGGCCATGGCCACCACCACCACCACCAACTCCCAAGGTGGACCAGGGTTATCTGTGCGTGCCACTGCACACACTGCACATGTCAGCAGGGGTGGTGGGAGGGTGGGAGACAGAGGTCGCTGCTTGCAGACGTTGCTGGTGTGCATGATGACCCACAACTGGTACGCATAGCTGATGCGTACCAGTCCAGCACCGGAGAGCTCAGCCAGGTAGTGGGGCTCCTCAGAGACATTAAACAGCAGCAGGCTGCCCATCATGCCCGCTTGGACTCCCACATGTCCCACGTGGAGTCACACATGTCCCGTGTGGACTCACACATGTCCCGCGTGGAGTCCAAGTGGGATGCACTGCATGAGATGACGGCGGTGCACAGGGACATTTTACAATGCCTCCGCCAGATGAACAGCAACCAGTCCACACCTCCCTGTGTGCCAACAACATCTGGTGCCGAACAAACTGCAACTGCCACAGGGAGGGAGGAGGACTCTGGCGGAGAGTCCCCTGCACCGCAGCAGCCTGCACTTGAGGGCCCCCCCCAAGAAGAGGGGTCGTCCGAGGAGGGAAAAGTGAGAGGCCGATGGCCAAGCGCAACTCCCAGGAAGCCTGAACCTGTTCTGGATGTTCGCCTTTGTGCACAGACTGTTCACCCTGTTGACGGCAACACTACTCCCACACATTGCATGGGGAATACAAGTTGGACCAATGTGTCAGACAACTGTGGCCCCGATACTGGGGATCCTGTTTACCCGGACTTTCAATTCACCTAGGAACTTGGGATTGCAAGATTCATGTACAGCACAACCCATCCTATGCACTATTAACACAAATGTATCACAATAAACACACTAATACACCATACTTGCCTCTGTCGTGATTCCAACGTGGGTGCTGTTATGGGGATGATGAACTGCAAAATTACACTGTGTATGCGAACTGCAACAGCAAGGACAACACAGGCATGTGAGTACAGGAAACGTGACACACATGAGGGAGACACACCACCAGGGCTACACGACACATACACACCTAGGCCATCTGACTCATTGCCTACACTGATGTTGCCAGGGAAGACGGTGCAATGCACAGACACCACACCCATTCTCAGTTGTAGTCAAGTAGCCCACAGGTGCAGTAAGCAAATGGCAGTCAAATGTGTGACCACAGACAACGCACATCACAAAGTGAAGCACAGGTTTATTACACAGTTGCAACATGCCGTAACCACTACAGATGCAAGGTAACCCCACCTGGCAGCGGGCACACAGTCAACAACTGTAGACGGAAGGAAGTCCATGGGTGTGGCGCACATCACCTGTAGGGACACAACAGCTACCAGCCTGGATGTGCAATCACGTCGTCGGTGGACACAGTTGACCAAACGAATCTGAAAGTACCCTGTGAAGGACAGAAATGACACACAGTCAAAAGCAATGGAGTACAGGACAGAACAGCAAAACACATGCACAATACATGTTACAAGATACCCACCCAGAACCAAGTTAGCATGTCAACACTGTTGGGGAGTACAGCCCACCTGTTAGCACACATCGCAACACACATCCAGTCAAGTGGCCCATGGACACACTCCCACAGCACCGGAGCACCACCCACACATCATGCCAACTCACATCATTGACATGACACCTCAGGATACTCACATTCAGCTAAAGAAGTTGGTGATGAGCTGTGTGCGGACATCACCATCACCATCATCATCATCATCATCGTCACTGGCATCGTGGTCCAGGCCAGGATCCTCCACAGGTGGCGGATGTTGGTCATTGTCATCCTGGATGAGAGGCAACTCCTTCCGCACTGCCAGGTTGTGGAGCATGCAGCAGACGATGATAATCTTGCACACTTTCGCAGGGGCATATGGGAGGGACCCTCCGGTCTTGTCCAGGCAGCGGAAGCGGCTCTTCAGGAGACCAAAGGTCCGCTCAATCACTCTCCTGGTCCGACCATGTGCCTCATTGTAGCGCATCTGGGCAGGTGTCACAGGGTTCCTGAGGGGTGTCAGCAACCACGGCATGTTGGGGTATCCTGAGTCACCTACGGACAGACAAGTGCACATTAGCTGACTTGGAACAGTGGGCGGAATACTACAGATCAGATCACACACAATGGCACAAAGTCAGTACACACCGACAAGCCAGGCACGCTGGTTCTGCATCTGTGCCATCATCCTGGGGATGCGACTACTCCTCATCACAAAGGCATCGTGTGCTGAACCAGGGAAACGGGCACACACGTGTGTGATGGTCATGTCTGCAAGACACACCACCAGTGCATTGACCGAGTGGTAGTGCTTGCGGTTCCTGTAGGCCTGCTCCTGGGCCTGTGGTGGTACCAAAGCCACATGTGTCCCATCAATGGAGCCAATTACATGCGGCATCCTCCCCAGGGCATAAAAGTCACTCTTCACATCAGTGAGTCGTCGCAGTCTAGGGAAATAGATGTACCGGTTCAGGAAGAGCAACATTGCCGCCAAAACATCGCGGAGCACACGGCTGAACATGGTCTGTGACATCCCACCAGCAGTCGCCACAGTATGTTGGAAGGTACCAGTGGCAAAGAAGTGTAGGGCTGCCATCACCTTCACCTTGGGGGTCAGCGCTGTAGGATACGGCCGGCCAGGCTGCAAATGTGGGGACAACTGCACTGCCAAATCCTCAATCAGCTGCCTGGTGAAGCGGTACCGTCGGATGCTGTCCCGTTCCACCATCGTTGCCAGGTCTGGCAATGGCCGATGGACAGCAGGAGCCCTGCAGTGCAGAGGAGAAGTAAGCAAGATTGTCAGTCACCCCACATATGCGGCATTGAACACACTCAAGATCCCAACATACATCATTATGAGGCACAACTACATGAAGTGTGCAGTACCGGAAGGACATGTATGGTACATACATGGCCAACATCTGTCAACACGGTCCAACAGGTGGCATCAATTAGTCCCAGGTTGGCCCATTGGATATCATGAGGCCGTGTCACAGTTCCCATCTCCTGCTGCCGTGTCACAATAACCCCCACAGGGACATGTGAGGACAGATGTGCCCCAGGCACCACAGCTCAACGACAGGTACATTCCCAGGGACCCTGTAATGCCACATGGACACTGGCATTACATGGAGTATCATGTATACACCACAGCAAAACAACCATGACCCCCACAGGTAGTGGCCCCACTTGCCACGGCAGGACAGACATGGATGTCTGTGACACACACGCACAACATCAGAGTCCATGCACACACAACGTGGATGTGGAGACTGTCTCCCATTGTGCACATGAAATCAGAGACATTGTAAACACCACATGCACAAAGACTGTGGAGGACCATCACTATTGTGCCACTGGGACACCCTGGCTCAAACATACCGTCCCACATGGGACTCACGGGGTATGTGACATGACATACACATACACCACTGTGAAATGTGACCATGGCACATGCACAGATTTGAACAGTTGCACATCACAGTGGTCACGTACACGTAACACCCAGGATCCTGTCCCCATGAACACGTGCACAGCCTGGGGGTGGCTGCCCACAGGTGACACCCACAGGACAACATGTACACCAACATACACACAATAGGAAATGCAGCCTTACATGCCTTATGATAAAGTTTGGACAGGCTGTCGTGTGGTAGGTGTGCCCCTCACTCCCTGGGAGCTATCTGTGGCTGGCATATGTCCATCTGAGACAGGCATGCTGACATATGCCAGTCACATGTACAGTGATGCGTTGAACTGCAATGGACCGATCGGTGCCTCCGGCCGGCCCATTGCTTTCAATGTGTGCGGGTACGCGTTGTACCCCTGTACGCGTTGTACCGCAATGGACCGATCGGTGCCTCCGGCCGGCCCATTGCTTTCAATGTGTGCGGGTACGCGTTGTACCCCTGTGCGCGTTGAACTGCAATGGACCGATCGGTGCCTCCGGCCGGCCCATTGCTTTCAATGTGTGCGGTGCACGCGTTGTACCCCTGTGCGCGTTGAACTGCAATGGACCGATCGGTGCCTCCGGCCGGCCCATTGCTTTCAATGTGTGCGGGTACGCGTTGTACCCCTGTACGCGTTGTACCGCAATGGACCGATCGGTGCCTCCGGCCGGCCCATTGCTTTCAATGTGTGCGGGTACGCGTTGTACCCCTGTGCGCGTTGAACTGCAATGGACCGATCGGTGCCTCCGGCCGGCCCATTGCTTTCAATGTGCGGGTACGCGTTGTACCCCTGTGCGCGTTGAACTGCAATGGACCGATCGGTGCCTCCGGCCGGCCCATTGCTTTCAATGTGTGCGGGTACGCGTTGTACCCCTGTATGCGTTGTACCGCAATGGACCGATCGGTGCCTCCGGCCGGCCCATTGCTTTCAATGTGTGCGGGTACGCGTTGTACCCCTGTGCGCGTTGAACTGCAATGGACCGATCGGTGCCTCCGGCCGGCCCATTGCTTTCAATGTGTGCGGGTACGCGTTGTACCCCTGTGCGCGTTGAACTGCAATGGACCGATCGGTGCCTCCGGCCGGCCCATTGCTTTCAATGTGTGCGGGTACGCGTTGTACCCCTGTACGCGTTGTACCGCAATGGACCGATCGGTGCCTCCGGCCGGCCCATTGCTTTCAATGTGTGCGGGTACGCGTTGTACCCCTGTGCGCGTTGAACAGCAATGGACCGATCGGTGCCTCCGGCCGGCCCATTGCTTTCAATGTGTGCGGGTACGCGTTGTACCCCTGTGCGCGTTGTACCGCAATGGACCGATCGGTGCACACCCATTGACAATGGGCTTGCCTGGCAACCGACGCGTTTTCGGATTTCGAACGAGTCGGTTGCTGGAAATTCAGTTGGTCACCCACAACAATGTTGCAAAATCATGTATGTCATGAAGTTGAAGATTTGAAGGATGCTGTGGGCGTGTTTTGGTGCTGCTATTCCATGGATTGGCCAGATTCAGAAGATGCAAACGACTTGGACCTATCACTTTGGACACAAGGGACAGTATCTGCCTCTCCAGCACATATATATTGCTGGCTGTTCCCCTGAGAGCCCACTTGCCTGCACTACATGCTCCAAGACGACATCTGCCACTGCACTGCTGCTGTCTCTGCCCCTCTGGACCCTGCAATGGCACGTACTGTGGAGAGAGCCCCAGCCTTCAGCCTTGAAGAGAACCAGGCCCTGCTGGACAGCCTACTTCCACAGTACAGCAAGCTGTATGGGACACCAGGGGAGCAGGTGAGTGTTCTGTGCACTGCCTTTCTGAATGTGCTGTTTGTCTGACTAGCAAGGCTGAGAGTCTGCACGCCACTGGCTAGCAGGCTCACTGAGTAGTTGTCACCCCCCATAGTGTGTAGTGACTTGCACTGGACAGGTATGGTGCAGTGACAGTGCATTTGAACATGGTTTTACTTCCCATGCAATGATACCATGTAGTGACGTCTGGCAAACTGTCCATGGTCAGCGTTGCACTGCCTGTGTACATCATGTGCCCCTGTGATTGAGACATGTATATACAACTGTGTCATGCACGGATATGTTGCATGTGTGGTAATGGCCTTTTCACTTTGTCATCCTGACAGGTTAATGCCCATCGGAAGCAGGAAATCTGGAAGGACATCGTCCGGGCTGTCCGGTCCGTGGGGGTCTACAAGCGCCGGATCCGCAACTGCCAGAAGAGGTGGCAGGACCTTCGGGGCTGGACCCGGAGGATTGCACGGGTCCAGCTGAAGCTGTCGCCTCCTCGCAGGAGGGGCGGAACACGGACCCTGACCCCCCACATGCTCCAGATTTTGGCGGTGGTCTTTCCAGACCTGGATGGGCAGCTGAAGGCCAGACAGCAGCAAGGAGGGGGTGAGTCAAAGACTGCACTGTGAACTCTGTATTACATGCTTTGTGCCCTCCTCTGGCCTGGTTCAACTGCCACAGTGCAGCAGTCATGTTGTCCAGGAGCCATGTCCCTCTATTGTGCACTGCCCACTGCTCATCTGATACCCAGGTGTGGCCCTTACAGTCAGGGAATTGTGTCACTTGGGACTGTGTCCTTGCAGTTTGCTTCACTAAAGGTGGGGGACAGCATCTGTTTCCCTAACTCTGTTGTGGGCATCATGGGTGGGTCCATTGTTCACACAACGCCTGGGTTTGGACATGTGATCTGCGTGTTGCTTTGATATGCGGTCCACTTGCTGAGCTGAGCCACCACATGTGCCTGGGGTATGTGGCACACGCCCATGCAGCGGGTGGGAACAATGTTTGTGCCCCAGGAGTGTGCAGATTACGTGTGTCACACATACATAGCCAGCTATCCACTGTCCAGGGCACATCCCTCATTCATGTGGAGCAGGACAGTCATGCCTACTCCAGGCCATGCAATGCACTCTGTACTCCCACTCCCGTGTATCAGCTGACACATTGTGCACAGTGATTTGACCCCTCCGGTGTCTGCCTCTGTGTCAGTGTGCTGTGGATTAGTTGCCAGGACTGCTGGGGTGTTTCTTGGTAGGGGCTCAGCATGCCCCTGGAGATGTGACCATAGGAGACGATACTTGTGTGTCACATAGGTGTTTGATCAGCTGCCCGTGCAGACTGGGGTATGCAAATGTGATGTTCAGGCAGCTGTTCCCCATTCACAGCAAATTGTGAGGGGCTCAGGTTCAGAGGGTAGTGTCACAGGTCTCCCATATGTCCAATAGGTGTGACCTGGACAGATGAGGGTTGAGATGATGTGTTGTGTGGGGGATGTACATGTGCACTTGTGCAGCTCCAGGACTTGCATTCCCCATGACCTACTATTGTGACACAGTGCATAGTGTTGTTGTCTGGCTGCCAAGTCATACATCACTTAGACAGTGATGTATGACTTAACAGTCATGCCTCTGCCATGGCATGGGTCAACTTATTTGTGGTCCTGCAGGGGAGTGACATGTGCTACATGCACACCATAGTGGCGCTGGCTATCAGGACATGGGTGCATCATGGTGTCTGTCGCTGGTATGCATCACATGCATTTCCTATTTGACTCTGGGCATCCCTTTCATCCGGAAACCTGTACTGACTCAGTGGCAAGAGCTGTGATGTGTCCACACCGTGTCCTCTGCACTGTCCAACTACTGTGTACTTGGTGCATGTGTCCACACTGGGGTGTTGCAATCCAACAGACACCAGACAGATGGGTGCAAGGCCATGTGGGATGTGAGTGCCATGCTTGGCATCAGACTGACAATTGGCTTCTCCTGTTCAGTTAGGGCACTTTTAGCAATGTACAACTAATGATGCCAGGCCTTGCTCTGTGATGTGCTGTGCTCACAGTGGTGTGTGCGTTTGGTGCAGGTGACTGATGTCTGTCTGTTTCCCCATTGTTTGCAGATACATCCACGGCCACGGAAGGGGACAGCTCCACGGACCAGGAGGAGCCAGAGAGCCAGACTGGGTCAGCAGCCGAGGAGTGGTCGGAGGGACCCAGTGGCACGGAGGGCGACTGGAGCCACACCGAGGAATCCTCAGCACCATCCACCTCAGCTGAGGACCAGAGCAACTCGGAGGATGACTCCCTTGTGGAGGCGGGTGTCAGCAGCCACCACACCCCAGCTAGTGTTGCTGTCCCCGCCACCACCAGCACCACCACCGCCCTCCCATCGGCTCCCATTCCCCAGGTCCGTGGAGGCTCCCATGTTCGGGAGCGTGTCTCCTTTGGCCCAGGCACCGCACCCCCTGCCCCTGTGTCCCCTGCTGCCCTGAGTGAGGAGTCTGTGTACCTCCTTCGCCAGCTCCATGTAGGGCAGACAGCCATGCTGAGTGTCCTCCATGCGCACACCGCACTGTTGACTCAGCTGGTGTCGTTCATGGAGGGCATCTCATCGGGCATGT
Organism: Calotriton arnoldi; assembly: GCA_963921515.1. Taxonomy (NCBI): domain Eukaryota; kingdom Metazoa; phylum Chordata; class Amphibia; order Caudata; family Salamandridae; genus Calotriton; species Calotriton arnoldi. The sequence goes on along the minus strand of CAWUFW010000873.1, from coordinate 526,942 downwards.
CTGACCTACAGAGGGGCAACGGGTCCATGGACTCCTCCCTGACGGCAGCAGTGTCCCTCCTCAGACAGTCCCTCACCCCTCCTGCCTCTGCTCCATCCACACTCCCCAGCACCTTGCCCGTCCCAAGCACACACACACCGGCACAGGCACACACCAGCACACACACATCCAGCACACAGACACACACGCCACAAACTAAACGCACACGCACGCACAGTCAGGGGACTGAAACCAGACTCACAGGGGATGGGGCCCTGGTACACACACACGCATCCACGGGCACTGCGCAGTCCTCACTTGCCTCTCCCTCCAAAGCACCCTCCCTTGCCTCACCTGCAACCCCAAAGACCCAGCGCCTCTTCCTCAGTGACCTCGGCCTCTTCCCCTCCGATCCAGCTGCCCCAGCATCCAGGGGGAAGAGGAAGCCCCCACACGGAGCAGAGTGCCCCTCGCCCCCGGACACCCTCCCCCAGGCGCAGACAGACTGAGGCCCCCACCCGCAAGTCCCCCCGGAGTGGTAAGAGCAAGACCCCGCCGCCGCCCTGCAGCTCAAGCACCAGGTCACCTTCCTCCATCCCTCCGGCCCCCACTCCACAGGTGCCCCCGCCACACCCTGCCCCAGGTTCCCCCACCCACAGATATACCATCCCCAAGAGGCTCCGGCCTTCTCCCCCTGCCACTTGCTCTCCCGGCACCACACCCCCCGCTGCGCTTGTCTGTGCCACTGATGTGGTGAGGGTGTCCTCCCCCTCTGTCCAGCCCACCTTGCCTGTTCCCCATTCTCCTCCCCTGGTGGTAGGCACTGCAGTGGAGTCCACTACCACCCTGTCTGACTTGGGCACTGCAGTGGCGGACCTGTCCACTCCATCTGCAGGGTCCACTGCAGTCGTGCCGGCACAGACAACATCTGAGCCATGCCCCCCAGTTGTGCCGGCACACACCATGTCAGACACCTCCACTGCAGTTATCAGTGGCTCTCCAGCACCCACCACCCCTTCCCTGCTTCCTCCTGGTGAGCCCTGATCCTGTCCCTGCGGTGCCTGGCCTACCCCCCGGTTGCCCCTCCTAGTGGATTGTCCCTGGTTTTGTGCAGGCATGTGTAGGGTGGCATCTGCCACTGTCACCCACTTGTGACTTTGTTGATGGACTGGCCATTGGCCTTTGTTTATGTTCTACCGGACTTCTACTTTTAATGCCACATATGCTGAATAAAGCAACTTTCTGTTCTCTAGTGCTTTTGCTTCTGATGTACATGATGTTGATGATGCTAACAATGCCCTTGCTGCAGTGATGGTGATATTTGGTCTCATGATAATGAAGTGTTACTGTGCAGGAACCCATGTGGTCCAGGGGTTATGGGTCCTATCCTGTGGTGTATCCATGTCATCCATAGCAGCATCTGAGGGTGTCATGTGTTCAGTATTTGGCAATGAGATTTCCTACTTAGATTGGCAACTTCACATCTGTGGCTTCCACCCCTGCACATCTGTTGTGCCTGCCATTGTTCTATTCGTCTACTTCCCTGACCGTGTGGCCATCTCCAGTGAACATGCAGGTTTGGGCATCAATGGGGAAGGACTCATCTGTGTTGTCAGTGCAACATTGCTATACAAGTGTGTTGGATCTGTGCTGATGATTCCGTTGGCACTTCCATGACCAGGCTGATGGGACGGGAGCCCTCATTTGTTGCTAATTGTTGATTGTGTGTCCCATTGCTGCCATGGTATGGTATCTGTTCGCCTCACATCTGCAGTCTCCACAGGGTATCTGCATGTGTGTGCCCATTGGTGCAAATATGTGGGTCTGCATTCGGATGGTCACTTCTGTCATTGTGTCATTGATGATTGTTGACGGTGTCAGCCCCCATGGGTGTTGTTTGTCTGCACATGGCCAAAGTTATGTCTTATTTGCACTGCAGGATTTGGCTCCCCCAATTTATGTTGCAATGGGACACATACACTACTTTGCCACTGATGTGTTTGTTGTTCTGTGACCAGGAATCATCCATGCAGTTTGGCAGTTGCACCTCTTACTTTGTCAACACTTGCCTTTTGGTCACTGTGATGATGGGGGTTTGGACCCCATTGCCACAATGTTCAAGATGTGCTGCAGCTATGGACCCCACACTTGCCTTTTGGTCACTGTGATGATGGGGGTTTGGACCCCATTGCCACAATGTTCAAAATGTGCTTCAGCTATGGACCCCACACTTACATTTTGGTCACTGTGATGATGGGGGTTTGGACCCCATTGCCACAATGTTCAAAATGTGCTTCAGCTATGGACCCCACACTTACCTTTTGGTCACTGTGATGATGGGGGTTTGGACCCCATTGCCACAATGTTCAAAATGTGCTTCTGCTATGGACCCCACACTTACCTTTTGGTCACTGTGATGATGGGGGTTTGGACCCCATTGCCACAATGTTCAAAATGTGCTTCTGCTATGGACCCCACACTTACATTTTGGTCACTGTGATGATGGGGGTTTGGACCCCATTGCCACAATGGTCATGGCCTGCTTGCATTGTGGGTGCCACACACATATATGTGTGGCACATGTGCTAGGGGGTCACATTGTATGTTCAAAGTCATGTTCGGTGTTGTAGGCATTTGACACAGTCTACACACGCTTGTCATGGTGTTGGGGGGATGTCTTCTTCTTGCATTCCCTAGTTTGTGGTGTGCTGGTTGTGTCATGCATTGTCCATCCTATGAGTGGGGGTGGTAGTAGTGGTAGGCATCCTGCCCCCTGGCTAAGGGTGGTGGTAGGCATCCTGCCCCCCTGGGTGAGGGTGGTAGTAGTGGTAGGCATCCTGCCCCCCTGGGTGAGGGTGGTAGTAGTGGTAGGCATCCTGCCCCCCTGGGTGAGGGTGGTAGTAGTGGTGGGCATCCTGCCCCCCTGGGTGAGGGTGGTAGTAGTGGTAGGCATCCTGCCCCCCGGGTGAGGGTGGTAGTAGTGGTAGGCATCCTGCCCCCCTGGGTGAGGGTGGTAGTAGTGGTGGGCATCCTGCCCCCCTGGGTGAGGGTGGTAGTAGTGGTAGGCATCCTGCCCCCCTGGGTGAGGGTGGTAGTAGTGGTGGGCATCCTGCCCCCCTGGGTAAGGGTGGTAGTAGTGGTAGGCATCCTGCCCCCCTGGCTAAGGGTGGTAGAAGTGGTAGGCATCCTGCCCCCCTGGGTGATGGTGGTAGTAGTGGTAGGCATCCTGCCCCCTGGGTGATGGTGGTAGTAGTGGTAGGCATCCTGCCCCCTGGGTGAGGGTGGTAGTAGTGGTGGGCATCCTGCCCCCCTGGGTGAGGGTGGTAGTAGTGGTAGGCATCCTGCCACCCTGGCTAAGGGTGGTGGTAGGCATCCTGCCCCCCTGGGTGAGGGTGGTAGTAGTGGTAGGCATCCTGCCCCCCTGGGTGAGGGTGGTAGTAGTGGTGGGCATCCTGCCCCCTGGCTAAGGGTGGTAGTAGTGGTAGGCATCCTGCCCCCCTGGGTGAGGGTGGTATTAGTGGTGGGCATCCTGTCCCCCTGGCTAAGGGTGGTAGTAGTGGTAGGCATCCTGCCCCCCTGGGTGAGGGTGGTAGTAGTGGTAGGCATCCTGCCACCCTGGCTAAGGGTGGTGGTAGGCATCCTGCCCCCCTGGGTGAGGGTGGTAGTAGTGGTAGGCAGCCTGCCCCCCCTGGGTGAGGGTGGTAGTAGTGGTAGGCATCCTGCCCCCCCTGGGTGAGGGTGGTAGTAGTGGTGGGCATCCTGCCCCCCCTGGGTGAGGGTGGTAGTAGTGGTAGGCATCCTGCCACCCTGGCTAAGGGTGGTGGTAGGCATCCTGCCCCCCCTGGGTGAGGGTGGTAGTAGTGGTAGGCATCCTGCCCCCCTGGCTAAGGGTGGTGGTAGGCATCCTGCCTCCCCTGGGTGAGGGTGGTAGTAGTGGTGGGCATCCTGCCCCCCCTGGGTGAGGGTGGTAGTAGTGGTAGGCATCCTGCCCCCCTGGCTAAGGGTGATAGTAGTGGTAGGCATCCTGCCCCCCTGGCTGAGGGTGGTAGTAGTGGTAGGCATCCTGCCCCCCTGGGTGAGGGTGGTAGTAGTGGTAGGCATCCTGCCCCCCTGGCTAAGGGTGGTAGTAGTGGTAGGCATCCTGCCCCCTGGGTGAGGGTGGTAGTAGTGGTAGGCATCCTGCCCCCCTGGGTGAGGCTGGTAGTAGTGGTAGGCATCCAGCCCCCTGGGTAGGGGTGGTGGTGCGCATTCAGGCCCCTGTGTGCATATGTGGCATTGGTGATGGGCATCCCGCCCCTATGGTGCTGCTGTTGCTGGTGTAAGTATATTCAGCATCCCCGTGTGTGTGTGTGATGTGTCGTGTACGTGTTGTATGTGTTTTGTGGTTGGTGTCTGGCTTACCTTCTGCGCCGTACGCGTCCGTGCCTGTTCCGGTAGTAAATGTAGAATATTGGTATGATCGGGACGAAGGGATTCATGGTTGGTTCGTGTCGTTCGTCCTTCTCGTTGCTTCGCCTCGTCCTCGTCGCTTCGCCTCGTCCTCGTCGCCTCGCGTCGTCCTCGTCGGTGCCGTGTTCGTCTCGGAGCCGTGGATCGTGTTGTGGCGCGAATCGGAGCTTATGTGCGCCTCTCCCGGATGCTTTGACGTGCCGTGCGTAGCGACGGGTTCGGCGCGTACGGAAAGCGCATCGTACTTGTCCGGCCGGTCGGGGCTGCATTTTTCCTTCCGTGCGACTCGATTCGGCGTTTCCGGATTCGCCTCGGTCGGAGAACAGGACCTGGTTTGGGTGAGTACGGCTCGGCCGGATTTTTTGCTGTTGTGCGCATCGTACTTGCTCGTTCGGTGTACTGTACGGATCGGTCGGGAAACAGGCTTTCGCATGGCTTTTTTCCCGACCGAATGGTATTGGGTGCGCCTCCGACCGAGATCGGAATCGGCCCCCAAATGTTGAAGCAGGTTCTGATTATCAAAAAGGAGAACAAGTCCAAAAGGAGTTACATCAGTGTGCGTGACATCACGACGTGTGACATCGCACATGGCATCTAAGGAAGTGGCATCACAGCCCTTGACATCACAGGAAGTGACATCACAAGAAGTGACATCAGATCTTAAGACCTCACACATATGTTTAGCAGTCCTATCATGAATACATTTGAGTGCATTACAATATTTAACAAATAAGATTTTGCTTTGGGGATGTGCCAAAAAGTGACGGAACCCCGATGCAAATTTTGGGCCTCAACTTACATTTACTTCTTAAAACCCTGCCACAAAGACATTTGCAACAAGGAGACACATGGCAGTAACTCTGTTCTGCTTAATTGGTTGCAAAGTTGGCATTTTTAAAAATATTATGGAGTTAAGACACCTGCTGCAGAGATCTTTGTGGGCCTGGTACATCTCAGGGAATAATAATAATGGTAAAATAACTCTGGAGGTTGCATTTGCTAGAGAGAGCTGTGTTTTGTTTAGTCCCAGTTTTAAATCAAAGTAGCATGCAGTGTTAATATGTGTCCTGCAAAACACATTATGTAACACTCAGATGACAGATTTTTATTTTATGTAAACGGGTAAGTGGTTTACTGCTTTTAACACAGATATCCTTTTGTTACTTATTGTTTATAAATTGTAATCCTTCTAATATAGCACGGTGAGCTATGAAGGACACATGGCTACTACACCTTGTAACCCTCACTGTCTTATGTAACACATCCTGTACATTGATTTACACAAATATGATTTATTGTCAATGTGTAATGTGTAGGTGTGATGTAAAGTGCTCTGACAACCTTTGGATGAGTAGCACTATAGCGCCATAAAAGAAATAAAACAAAATAGAGGTATTTAAATTGTTATTTGTGTAAATACTGGGACAGACCAACCCATCTGACATTCTTACAGTGCATGCACATGTCTCATGTATTGGGACTGAAAGTCAACAGGGTGCCTCTCTGAACTACCTGTGAAGTGATAAGCTGTGTGGCCTTGTTTCCCCTCCATTGCATTTAGTTGTGAGACTCCCAATAACTCCCTACTGGAATCTGATAACCCTCCTTCCCATCTGAACATAATAAAAGCAGACAACACGCAGGCGCTGCTGAATGCACCCACTGTCTACATATTACACTGGTACAAGTTTAGCATATTTCTATGGGGTCCAACCTCTTGGCAGGGTAGACGGAGTCCACCCTGTGATAAAAGTGGGTAGACGACGTCTAATCTCGACTTGTGCCCCGAGTACTAGTAGTAAACAGAATTAATGTTTTTTTGTTTTTAATTAACATGTTATACATTCTGCAAGTCCAATGTGGTGCTCTCAAGTGCGCTTATTTTCAGAGATTTGCCATAATACGTTTGCGGTTGGCTCCTAGGATTACCGAGCGCAATCAGTGCCTGCTGCTTCAGATATGTATATACGACCTATAGCTCTGACGTTCAAATCCGGGCTCAGCTCTTGTCATCCACTGGTTGTTAAAATGAGCGCCACTTTATTGTCTAAAAGTAATCCCATAAAGACACAGAATAGAATGCCCTAATAACTAGCGCAAAATATACTCAAATTAATTGTCATGAAAGAGGATAATTGGCCAAGCGTTCCTACATTTTGGCCTCGCTAACACTGCAGTAAAAGGCACAGTGCATTTTAAGCAACGTGCTCGCATAGCAAGTACATGTGCTATTTTTACAGCTGTTCTGTCGTTGGTGCAGACTGCATGACTTACTTTCCCTAATACCCCGCGCCGCTGGAATCTTTTAATTATGATACAGGAAGCCTAGCATTCCAGATCTGGAAGACACAGCTGCTTCCTCTGACAGCTGTGCTGGTCTGATTTATATGCTTGAGTCCCCTTAGGTCCCAGCGAGCACTTGGTGAAAGGAAACTGATAGAGCTCTTAAAACCGGACCCACTAAGCGGAGATAATGATAGTGTCAGTAAAACATGTGCTACTTCTGGGGGAGAGAGAGAGGCAGATAAATCAGGTAGTGCTGGGAAAACGATAGAACTAGTGCAGTGGGCAGCAGCCCAGCCAGGACAGGTGGCTCTGTCTAAACACTTCTGTTTCGTGACTTTGGAAGTTGAAATAGAACACAGAAGAGCATATGCGTCCAACGATTGTCTATTTCATTGTAGTTTTTTTAAACAATGCAAAACACTAGATTGAATGCACTCTGTTAGACCTGGCATACTTGAAGTGGTTTTCCTTTTAGCATTTTGCCTTCAAGCCTCCTGTTTTTGCTGGCCTTGGGAATCTGCGCACTTTATCACTGCTAAAGTGCTGTGGTCTCTTCTCAGAACATGCAAGATTGTCTTATACTCGATTGGCGTATTTCATTTATTTGTAAATCCCTAGTGAAATGGCAGTACATGTGCCCAGGGCCTGTCAATTAAATGCTACTAGTGTGCCTGCAGCACAGAACTGATTTTGCAACCCACTTAAGTAGCACTGCCACCTTAAAGTCTACCCTGCCAAGTGGTGCCACCCCAGTCCTGGACCCTTGGAAGTGAGCTTAAGGTGCTCTGCCAGCCTCTGTGGATCCAGCGGAACCAATGCATTTCCTCTGCTGTGCAGTGCTGCCGTTGCGTGGATTGGGTCTGACGCAAAGGCCCACATCGCAGCCCCTCGGAACCACCGCTATGCATCCTCGGTGCAGGCCCTTGCATCCTCATCGATGGCAGCCTCGACAATGACGCAGGACTCGACATTGCAGCTCCTCAGCACCGATGCATAGCCCTGCCTGCGAGCCGCATCCTCAACGCCGGACTTTGCATTGCAAGACCAATTGACGGGATCCTCGATCGCATCGCAGGCCATAGCATCACAGCCTAGCTGTATCTCAAAACCAATCCATTGCTTTGGCTGCGCAATGCATCTTTGACGCAGACCCTCTCAACACTCCGCAAACCAGTATTTAAAGTACTTTGTTCAGTGGGCCTATCTCGGTCCATGTAGCCAGTCCACGTTCCATTGCGGTAGTCTTGAACTTATGAATTTATTCAGGTGTCACTAGATATCCACAGTTGGCGCTATGTGTTGTTTGGTACTATTTTACTAAAATCTTTAAAGCTGCATATCTCTGGTTCTACTGATTGGATTTTTGTTGTTTTGGTCTTGTGTTTTTCATTAAGGAAAGTTCTATTTCAGTGGGATCTTTTTTGTGTAGTGTTTTCACGTTCTTACTGTTTGAAGTGTTGCACAAATACTCAACACATTGCCTCTAAGTTAAGCCTGACTGCTGTGTGCCAAGCTACCAGAGGGTTTAGCGCAGGTTAATTTAGGGTTGGCTTCTCCCTCACCCTGGCAAGGATTGTCACACCCCAGTCAACCAACAACCCCATTTTTTTACACACCCTATCTGCCTTTATTTTAACACTTTGTCACTCACTAGTTTTTAGAACAGCAAACATATGAAGGGGCTCAATTTAAAGTTTTGTGGAGAGGGTACTCAAGTCACAAAAGCGATGGAGTGAACACTCCGCCAAACTCATGGTCCACCCACCTGATTTATAGTCAGGCAGACCTTAAGTATGTCAGTGATGAAGACTACTCAGTCTCTGACATACTCCTCTGAAGTGGGGATGCCCTATCCTCCTTTTCAAAAGGGGCTGGACTTCCGGGAACCAGTCTTGAAGAATCCAGACTAGGAACATACGAGAAAATAATTTTTGCCTTGAAACTCCAAGGAATTTGTATTTCTTGCAGGAAATTGTTGTGTGTTAAGAAAATAACCATTTAGATAAGTTTAAAAAAACAGGGTGGAGCCAGAAGTATTCTTCAGACGAAAGTTACAAACTTTGAGATACAAGAACAGCCTGTCCTGTTCAGAGCCTTTTCATCTTTGAAAAGCATGTCTGTTGACTGAGCATTAAGATTATTCACTTTGCCTTGCCCAAAACTGTCTTCAGACTCAACCTGCTGTGTCACATCAGCCTCCCAAAAAGTGAAGGTGAATTTTTTGACAGACTAAACCTTTAACATGTAGCCAACCAGAGACATGTAGGATGGCCTTGCTTACTTCCCTGGTTACACTTCCATTTTTCTTTGAAGATTTACACTTTCACATAGATTTGCATCGTCACACACAAACACTTCATGGACCTGTTTCTCTTATAGTCTGATAGTTACTTTCATGACACTCGGGTAGACAGTAAATAGGAAGAATTTTATTTTGGCAGTGTGAATCACATATCTAGTGCCATTAGTCTCTGAAGAGGATCAATGTCCCCATGGGCAGGGAGGTGTTAGTTTAGATGAGGAAGATGATCAATATATAGTCCCAGGAGAATCCAAATAATGAATAATGACAAGGTGGAAGAAAAGGAGCGTAAGCAATTCTGCATCATTCGGTTAGCGGCCTCTCCACTGAGAGAAGAAGTGTATGCTATGGCTACATTCATCTTGATTCCTCCATTTTCCTACCGCTATGCTTCTTGGCAAGTTTAATTCCTTTACGCTGCTCCATACACTTATACTGAGGTTTATAGGGTACCTTTAACCCTCGCTTGCTCTAGCTTGCCTAATGTGCATCTCATTTTTAGGTTTTGCCTGCACAGCGCTTGCACTGTGCTTGAGAATTCTATTGTTTTTCATATAAACTTAAAAGGGACCTACATCCCACCTCCTCTCTTTCCTGGCTTCTCATTGGTTCCTGTGCATGTCACTTACCTTTTCTCTATTTCTTTCGGATGTAGCATATTTTCCTGCATTTACCAATGCTTGTTCCTCGTCTGCTTCTCTTATCAGTTTCTCGCACCCGAAATACGGTTAACATCCGCTTTGGTGAAACTATATTTTCAAAACATTTTGCCTTTTACTCATGCAGCATATTTATATAACAATCTATCATCTGGAGAAATTAAGTGATTTGCATAGAATTACGGGATGTTGCGCGGAACCGCCGATACTCGAACCGGGATCCCCAACTCTCGAGTCAGCAGCTCTGTCTGCTGCGCCACTTCCTCTCTACTCCCATGTTATCTGTCAGGGAGCTCTTTCCTTCTAAAGGACGATGATTGAGGAAAATAGCTCTTTATTCACTACATAGGCGAAACCGATGCATTACCAATGCTTGTTTAATATTGTATTAGGTTGAGAAAAAACATATAAGAAGTAACATAAAAAGTGGAGTGAGATTTACAATAAACAATAACGCTTCCAGTTGTACTTCTCATTACAGCGACTCTCTCCCTTTTTAAAAATAGGCTCTAGAGTAACACACGTTTACATAAAAACTCTTTCTCTTCTGTGCTCCCAGGGCCCTGGAAGGGAGAGACAGTTGTAATGATGTGCTTTAAGAAAAGATGAAGATGAATCAAAAGTAGAACAGGAAGTGCAATCTGACCTTGGTGGCACTTAGATCCAGAGGGATGATGAATCCTTTGGGGCCAAGTGCTGGCTGTGTAAAAAGAAGAATCACGCAGCTGATGCAGAATTCGTGACATGCCTTCCCTAGAAGGCAAAGAAGAGCTTCTGATGTACTTGATGTCATATCAGCCAAACTCTTCTAAAAAAAAAGGAAAAACAAATGTTTACAGCAAGTTCCTTTCCACAATTCTATGTCACCTTACACCTTTTACTCAAAGACTTTATTTTCACTAGTATGAAATCCTCCTGAAGGGTTAAGGGGGAAGCAGCCAAATACCTTTATTTATGATTTGAAAAAATTAGATCATTAGTTGAGGAGGGTGAATGCCCCACTCAAGTAATAATAAACACAATCCTTGTCAGGGTGAACAACAAAATTCACTAAATAAACCTGTGCTTAGCCCTCTGGTAGCTTGGTACAAAAGCAGTCAAGCTTAACTTAGAAGCAATGTCTAAAGTATTTATGCAGCACTCAAACAATAATAAAGTGAAAACACAAACCAGGAAAAATCCTAAACTTATTTAGACAAATAGATTACATTTTAATAAAAGAAATGACATACAAATGTCAAAAATCCAACAAGTAGAACTGGAGTTATGAATTTCTAAATTTTATGGTGAAAACAGTGCCGAAGAGCACAAAACGCCACTCATGGGTATCTGGTCACACTGGACTAGGTCGAAGTCACAAGTTCAGGCCAAACAGGAACAAGGTTTGTCTTGGTGGAAAGCTTACCTTCTCACACAGTCCAGTTCCATGTGAGGAGTCTTGGCCAGAGCTTCATTTTGGCGGGAGCAACAAGAAGATAGTTGTTGGCGGAAGGTGCCATTAGAGCTTTGCATTGGCAAGAGACAAGGGCGGTCATTGCTGACAAGTAGAGCAGGTCACCATCGGATATTCGCATTAGAGGAAGATACAGGCGGTCTTCCGCAGTCGCAAGGAGCCCCAAACGTCTGGATTTTCACCTGGAGTCTGGCTCTTGCAGAATGCAGGGTGGAGGAGTACACTCTGACACCAGTCGAGGGTCCAGGACCTGGGGAGGCATGTCTTGGGGGTCAAGGTTCACACCAACAGATGTCAGGAGGAGGGCTCAGGCAGGTGCAGTTGGTTCTGATCAGCTGGGGAGTTGCAGGGGAGGCCTCTGGAAGTTTGTTGTGTCTCTGTGGCTCAAACAGGAGTTCAGCCAACGGACCCTTCCAGTCACTTCTGGTTTCCTGGGTTCAAGGCAAGCAATTCCAGTCTTCCTTCTTCAGACAGCAGAGCAGTCCTTCTCCTGAATCTTCCACAGCTCCGAGAGTGTTCTGTTGAAAGGTTCTGAAGGTGCCACTTTTATACCCGGTGCCAGCCTCTGTGTGGGAGGTCCCTCTCTGTCTACCCCTAAACAGGTCTTGGTCATTTATTCCCCTTCCCTAGGCTTAGACTCCAAACTGTGTAGAGTGACAAAGGGCAGGCAGGCCTAAGTGTTGGCTGCATTTACAAGTGATAGGTCAGGCAGGTTCAGAAGTCAGGAAGGGAGTGGACAAATCCTTCAGGCTACATTTTGAAGCTCAGGAAAGGCTGATGTACAACCCCCAGGCCATCCTACTTAGGACATCCTGCCACACACCCTACCCTAGGTGTTTTTGTCCCGTGTCTGGAAGGAATACACATCACACCACAAGAGAACCATTAACAGTCACATGACACTGTTAGATAGGCACATTTGGTTTAGGCAAAAAAGCCAACTTTCTAAAAGTGCAAAATCTATATAAAACCCCACATGGCCATTGATAAAAACAACTTGAAAAAACACAACATACAGATTAATCTAGTGCAGGAGTCTCCATCCTTTTCTGTAGTGAGAGCCACTTCTGATCAGTGAAAATCATTGTGAGCTACTGAAGGCTAAGAAACTTGTGCATTGTTACCAGACGGCCCTATGCCCAGCTTAATTGACTTTAAGGCTAGTGTCCACAGATCCAGATACTATGGTTTGAACAAAATATGACTAGAGGCACTTTGACAGGGCTGCCATGTGTGTCAGTGAGAGTGTGGTCTTTGGGGATGTATGAAAATGTGTGTGTATCAATGGGACATATGTGTACAGGCGACTGAAAGACTGTTATATGTACTGTCACCATATGTGGAAATACCAACGCGTTTCAACCTCGATAACTGGTGAGGGTATATGTAAACTTTTTCAGGTCATCATCAGGGCACTATATCACTCATTCAGTAAATACTGAATGGTAATGTTCCTCACATCACGTGTGAGTCCGTCGTCCAGCCTCCTCGGCGTCAAAAAACCCGAAGTTGTAGCTATCATTTTAATTGCTACTCTTTCGTTTTCTGAAAAAACTCTCCCGGTTCCAGACTCAATCCAGGGCTTAAGATATTTATATGTTATTGCATTCAGTGCTCGAGAACGATCCTCGCGCCATTGCTCACATCAATCGACCATTCTCGAGCACTGAATGCAATAGCACATGAATATCTTAAGCCCCGGATTGAGTTTGAAACCGGGAGAGTTTTTTCAGAAAATGAAAGAGTAGCAAGCAAAACTATAGCTACAACCTCTGGTTTTTTTACGCCAAGGAGGCTGGAAGACGGACTCACATGCAATGTGAGGAGCAATACCATTCAGTATTGACTGAATGAGTGATATAGTGCCCTGATGTTGACCTCGAAAAAGTTTACATATATTGCACCAGTTATTGAGGTCGAAACATGTTGGCATTTCATTGGGAAAAAAAGGAGAACCTTCTCTGCATAGAACTAATCATTTTGGTTATGAACTTAGAAAACTTTGAATTTTGAAAAGGAAAGGAATGAGGTTGGTCTTGGTAGAGAATAGGGGTAATTCATTGATTTTTGATAGTATATATTTGGACACCATATCTATAACTCACTAAGCAAAAAATAAATAAACTTGAAACTTGCAACTTGAAACTATAACTCACTGATATCAATAAGTTCTGGATCTTAAAAAAAAATCCTCTTTTAAATTTTTGATTTATGTTAAGAATTCTCTTTGAAATTTTTGATTTCCTGTTAAGGAGCGTTCAAGATGCAACTTATGACTGACACTGGTGCCTCCGGTTGTTTATTGTTTGCTGACTGTTTCGATTGGACTTTGTAATCAAATCAAGAGTGTGTAAGATATTTGCCACTTATATCTCTTTAATAAACTCAATAAAGACAAAAAAAATGTAACACTGAACTCTTCCAGGCCAGGTAGGAGGGCTGATAATATATCAAGGCCTTGTTGGGAGCAGCAGGGGACATGCACTCAGTGAGCAGGGGCTTAAATGGGTTTGCAGCGCCAATCTACCCCTCGGCTTCACAATACAGGTGTTGCTCCTTGAACATGTTTAGTCCTTCCTCCAGTCAGCACTTTATTTTCAGGCGCTGGCCTAGGCTGTCCCTTAGGCAGCATCATTCACCTCCAGCGCTTGTCAGGGTACATTGATCCATCAGGAATCTTTTGACCCCAGGTGATATCTCCTTACCTGGCTGGGAATCTGGCTGTCAGAGACACCAACACCGGATTACAACAATTTCTCCAATGCCCTGCAGGAGAGTTGCCTGGGCACTAGTCTGTGAGAAGTCCTGGAACACTGTCTTATATGCCCTATGTCATGTTATGTTTCGAGACAACAGAGTTTGTGAGTTCTACAGACACAGTTCTGGGGCTGGTTTCAGGTAGCGCTGCTCCTTTTGCTTGTTCTTGACAGACCAGCCACAGTTTTTATCTTTGAGTATCAGCAGGCTGGAGGGTGGGACAAGTAGGATCGGACTCAAAGAAACCCCAAAAATCAGCAAAAAGAAGGAGAAGCCTTCACACTCCACACATTACAACTTGACGAGCGTAACACCGAAGGGGGAATGAAAGGGCAGGAAGTGGCAAAGAATATTTCAGCCCAACTGAGGAAATTGCATTCTCCTGTCCTCCTACACGTTAAAAGCTTGCATCTCACAACATCTTCAAGAATGCATTAAACAAGCCCAGAGTTACACACTGGATATCTGACAGGCTGCCTTCACCCTTTACTTTGTACACCATCCCCATAATGAATTCAAAATGGATTTCGCTGGGTCCACAGTCCACCCTGAAACATACAGACTTGCTAGTCATTCTGCTACACACACACACACACACACTGTGTATACAAACATGCAACATCTACAGACAACTGGAAGCAGTGAAGGAGTTGTTTGCAAGACATTGACATATCAATTTAAAGGAGCGCAATAGGGAACTTTCGCTGCACAGGTTAGAGGTAACAAGGTCTGTGCTGCCATATGGTTACTCGGTTAGCGCTGGGACGCTTCTACTAAAGCAGCCATGCGCTTTCCAAATCGCTTTATTATTATTATTATTATTATTATCTTATTACCTTCACTGCCACCACTGTCTGTCTGCTACAAACCGTTAAGCTGATGGTGTTCATGCATGATTAAGGAGGGTGCTATTTGTGTGTCCCTCTGGATCACAGATCCCCACTCTTAGTCGAAATGAATGGTACACTGGGCGTCAACCTACAAGCATGATTCTTGTGTGTGTTGAGGTAAAAGAAAGAGAGTCAAAAACACCAGTGATTTGCTCCTTGTGCAATTCAGGGCAGGGATCATGGTCTCAGAGTCATGCAGGGGACATTCCCATCCCAATAGATAGCACCCCCACCATAAGTGGTTCCTGTTTTATCAGACAAGAACCACAACGGTGGTATCAACAGGAGTCATCTTCATATGTAGAAGACCCTTGCTATTAGTGTATTAGGGCTGCAATCCTCTCAAGGAGACAGCAAACCCCAAAAAACTATATAGCATAGCATTGCTGCCCCCTACTCTCCGTCCGACAAAAACATTACGGATTCCACTGGATCAAGCAGCACCCAGTGCAATACAACACTGTTAGAAATGCGGTTGCTGGTTGGCTAGGGTATGCACCTAAGCCAGGCAGAGTCCACCACTCTAGTCAGGGCAAGTCAGTTACACACCAAAGATAACCACTGCTCACCGTCTGGTAGCTTGGCACACACAGTCAGGCTTATCATCAGAGGCAATTTGTTGAGCATTTGTGCAACACACTCACACAGCAGCACAATGAATAAAACACAAAAAAGACTCCACACAGGATTATATAATAAGCTTTCTATATTGTACATATCAGAAGACCAAAACGACATGCATCATAAATACTTTGGACATTATGCAATTGTCAAGATATGTCCCCCAAATGCAAGTAACACATAAGTACTTTCCGCGGTATGCAGAATTAAGGTATCACGATAGATGCAGAGCTAAACATTGCATAGATATCACTTCAAATACATTTGTCACAATGGTAGTCCTTATGGCCTTATTAGTGCAATTGAGGGGAAAAGAGTTGGGAATAAATCAAACAAATACCAGTGGACACCTAGGGCACAGAGCACCTGCGTTCCTATACCACTTTATACAGTAATTGCATTAAACCTGATGACTGATGAGCCCATCTCGCACAAATGCAGGTGTAAAATGTTGGCTGCAGGCGCACCTGCACACCTACTACACGAGATCCAGCACTTTGGTAGCAAAAATCCAAATAGTTTCCTGAGTGTGGCAAGTTTTTAGTGGCGATCGTGGCCTCCTTCGAAGTTTCAACCCATCGTTCCACTACTGACTAAGTGCTCCCTCGGTACGTCCTCAAAGGGTCCTCGAAGGGGTGGGGGCACCCACATTTCATGGTTACGCAGGGTGAAAACAGGACTCCCCAGGGCACCAGAGGGTGTGGAGTCGACGAGAAGTGTTTCCGCCCTAAGATGCATACAGGAGACCTCTCTCGGTTCCTCATGAGCTGGAGTGACTCAATCCTTGCTGCCTGCGAAAGCACAATGCCGCTACAAAGGGGTGGGGAGCACAGCACCTTTTGTCCGGCATGTGACAGTGGTGGCCCTGCAGCACCAGGAGGACTCTTCATGTCGCAGTAGACCTTCGAGATGGCACTAAGATGCCTGCAGAGATACTGACGGGCCTTGAGAACGGGCCCTCCACTCCAAATTCCAGCTGCGCTGGGCAGGTCTCACACGGCGCTGCTCTGGGGGTGAGGCGAAGCTACCGAACCTCGTGTGCCTGGCCCGCCCATGGTTGCGAGTCAATGAGTCTTGAAGCCAAAGCAGAGAGGCGCTGAGCGGCTTTTTTCTCTTGAAACTGCCGTATCCAAACACCACCCGCTGCAGCAACTACTCTTCTCGCAGACACAGTGATTTAGAGGCAAATATGATCCTGGCAACCTTGGGGGACACATGAAGCACTGAACATGTGCTGTCGACATTAAACAGCGCTCATATCTCGCTGATGTAAAAGCCTACGCTTGACAGACTCAGAGTCCCATGGCAAACAGTGATGAAGCAGAGTCTTTTCTGGTCCTAAGACTCTGGGAAAAAAGCGGGCAAGCCAACAAGCCTCTGGAGAACATTTGGGGCACAAAGAGGGTAGCAGGCAGGTCAGCACACAAGTCCAATTGCAGAGTGGCAGTCTCTCCAGCAGCCCAGCAAGCCAGCACAACAAAGCAAGTAGTCCTAATGGTGGTTCTTCCTGGCAGCACAGCAGATTGTAGAGCCAGCAGCGTCTCGTTACAAGTCTAACGCAGTGTCTAAAAACATGGGATCAAAGCCCCTGTACTTATACTCAAAAATGTATTTTGTGAAGGCGTGACTTCAGAGGAATACTTATAAGTGTGCAACAATCCCTTTCAGCCCAGCCCTGCCTCCAGACGATCAGTAGGGGGGCAAATCAGTCCTTTTTCTGAGGGCAGAACACAACTTGTACAAATGTTGAGTGTGACCCACCTCTCCCAGCCCAGGAAGACTCTCAATATGCAGATGAATGCAGATCCCCTGTCACACCCAGCCCTTCCTGTGTTGTGGCTGTCTGGAACGTATGCACCAAGTGTAGCTCTCACCTAGCTCAGAAGGGTATTGGAGACATGCTGCATAGCACAGAGTCATAAGCACAGAAAAATGCCAACTTTGTAACGGTGTCATTTCTAAAATAGTAGTGTAAAATCCAACCACACCAGCAAGTAAGATGTATCACCACTATTCTAAACATACCAAACATGGCATTGCCACTCCTTTCTGATCAGGAATTACCACATAAAAATATATAAGGGAATTCCCACTGCAGTGAAAAACAAAATTGGCCGTTTGTCATGCCAAGCCATGCCACACATAAAGGCAAATGTACTTCTTTACACAGCACCCATAGGGCTACCTAGGGCCGACCTTGAGGGTGACCTATGTGTAATAAAAGGGGAGTTTTAAGGCTTGGCAAGTAGTTTTAAATGCCAAGTCAAAGTGGCGGTAAACTCCGCAGACAGGCCCTGCGGTGGCAGGCCTGAGACAGGTTTGATAAGCTACTTCTGTGGGTGGCACAAGCAGTGCTGCAGGCCCACTACTAGCATTTAAGTTATAGGCCCTGATTATATGGGATACCACCTTACAAGAGACTTTCAAGTAAATCAAATTGCCAAACAGGTGTACACCAATCATACCTTGTTTAGAGGGGAGAGAACATGCACTTTAGCATTGATTTGCAGTGGGAAAGTGCCTAGAGTCCTATACCCAAAAAGAAGGATGTCAGAAAAATAGGCAGATTAAGGCAAAAGGTTTGGGGCTAACCCTACAAAAAGGGTCAGGTCCAACACAACCCCCTTTCAGCCTAAAGCCAGGGTAGACTAAGATATACCTTGATGGGCTTCCCTGCTCAGGGCAATAGAACATGGACCTTGGCCTGCTACTGCAGGGGCTTATGCCAGTTCTATACCTCTCTGAACCCAGTTGGATCCCTCTGTCTGAACTCTTAGAGCCCACTAAGCTAACCCATAGGGAAATCTTCTTCTCACCTGCAGACCCCATCTGTGAAGTGCCTTACTTTAAGTTGTTCACAGATGCATCCCAGTAAACAGACAGGACCACCATGGCCAACAAAGTGATGTGTCCCACTCCACCCCTTGGGTCTGATTTCTGTCCCCAACCCAAGGAAAACTCTGTCCACAAGGACAGCAGCCATCAGAGTCCACTGACAGCGGTCAGCGTGCAGAGCCAAGCCCCAGGCCATCCAGAGGTCTCTGTCCTCTGTGGTTTCTCAGAGTGGGGGCCAGTAGCCCCAGGTGCATCGTATCCTTTCTCCACTCCACCTCCCACCAGTTCAGGGTTGGTATCCTGAGGGTTGGTCTGTACCCTTAGACTGAACAGCAGTCAGGGGCAAGCTCTTCCTCCACCTGGCTCTCTTTCTGGGATTCCTTACCATCCCTTTGAGAGCGGTACCCCAGAATCCAGAACAGTCAGGGTGCTTGTGGCAGCCGTCCTGCACAATTCTCCCACCAGTTCAGGGGTGCTATCCTGCCACTGGTCCCACAGCCCAGGGTCTGTACCTTTAGGCTGAGCATGTGTCTGGCAAGCCAAGACTTCCAGGGGGTGTACCCCTAACCCCCCAAGTGAAACACATTCTTCATGTGTGGTTTAAGATTCTTCCTGGCAATGGTCTCATGACCCCTGTCCATCTGACAGAGCAGGGAGCCCTCCCATGCCAAATGTGGCATCACCACGATAAGTCCTTGGGTCAAACATTTCACCAGCAGGACAAGCGAGTCAGCTTTTACTAATTTAAGTGCAAAGGGTACATGAAATGGTTTGTGAATGACAATCATGTAATCAATCAGGATTTATAAAGCACGGCTAATACCCGAATAGGGTATTGAGGCGCTTGCAGGGCACGGAGGCTTATTCAAACAGCCAGGTCTTGAGGGCCATTTGGAATTCCAGAAGTGAGGTGATGGTTCAGAGGTGCGTGGTTAGGCTGTTCCATGTCTTTGCTGTGATGTGGGATGTTAGACTTGGCATCTTTGGCGTGGTTTCCTCTGAATTTTTGATGCTGTGCTGGATTTCGTTTTTGCTGGCTTAAATGCTTTGGGCACTTTGCCACTGCTGATTAGTGTCAAAGTGCAAGTGCTCCCTGTGTAAACTGTTACTGCAATTGGTTCTCCCTGATTGGCATATTTGATTTACTGGTAAGTCTCTAGTAAAGTGCACTGAGTGTGCCAGGACCTGTAAATCAAATGCTACTAGTGGGCCTGCAGCACTGATTGTGCCACCCACAGGAGTAGCCCTGGAAAGGTATCTCAGACATGCCACTGCAGTGTCTGTGCGCAGTTTTAAACTGCCATGTCGACCTGGAAAGTGCACCCACTTGCCAGGCCCTAACCTTTCTGTTTCCTACATGTAAGGCACCACTATGGTTGGCCCAAGTTACCCCCATGGGCAGGGTGCAGTGTATGTGAAAGGTAGGACATGTAATGGTGTGTGTGACATGTCCCGATAGTGAAATACTGTCAATTTCGTTTTTCACTATTGAAAGGCTATCTGTCCCATAGGATAGCATGGGAGATACTTTGTAGCATCTTACAAGTATAGCTTCCCATTGGTACAAGATGGAGAAATAAAGTTTAGGCTCTCTGAACTCAGAATTTAATAACACCTCTTTTAGTAAAGATGATTTTTAAATTATGTGTTTGAAAATGCCAATTTTAGAAAGTGGACATTTTCTTCTTTAACCGTTCTTTGTGCCTCTGCCTGTTTGTGGATTGAGTGTCTGGTTTTGGAGTGACAGGGGCTGGGGATGTGCATTCACTGTAGACAGCCACTAAGGGAGGGGGGTTGAGGTGTGCCTGGCCCTTCCTGGATAACTCAAACTTGAGCTGAATAGAGCTTGGCTGCATTTGAGTAGTGGAAGGAGATTACCTTGCACCTGAATAGGGCCTGTCTCCCTTGCACAATGCTGTCTCCACCCCCTGTGGTCATACTGCACCAGTGAGGACAGAACTGGTTTGTACTGTGCTCAGAGACCCTTGCACAAAGAAGAACAAAGACAAAATGGGGTATAAGTAGTGGATCTTAAACCCCAGAACTTTAAATCACTTCTGGACTCAAGAGGAACCTTTGACAAGGAGAAAAGCTGTGAGGATGAGTATTGCCCCTTTTGCTGTGTGCTGTGTGGGGATTAGCCTGCAGTTGCTGCTTCTGCCAAGGAAAGGACAAAGACTGAACTTTGCTCAGAAACCTGTCTGAAGAAGAATCTCCAAGGGCCTGAGTGTGCTGGCCTCCTGTTCTGAAGTCTCAGGACCACAAATACTTCACCCCCAGCTCCCCTGAACTTTATTGCTGAGAGTTCTGACCGGCCAGGAGGTGCCTATTCCAGTTTTGGGCCTCTGGACATTGTTCATGCTGTTGGGAGCTGGAAGCAACTTGAAACAAGCAAGAAAAGCAATCTCCGATGCCGTCAGCGATGCCACCGTGATTCTGCGACCTGGACAACCGACTTCCCCTGTCCTGGATTCGACACATCGCCTCCTCACGGACACAATGCCTCACCTCCCCCGTGGCAGCCAGGGAGCCGGCCTCGACCTCGGCACCGACGCCTCACCTCCACGATGCCATGCATCGTCATATACTTGGTTATCCAAAGGTACTGTTTGTTTTGGGGGTCTATGTGACTCCGTGCCCGACGCTGGGCACCTCGCGGCCGGCGCCGTACTTTGAATTTATTGCTGTCACAACGTCGTAATAGCCCCAGGTGGAGCTATTTGTTTTCTACAAATTGTATTTTGGAAATAACTGTTTTGAAGTGCTATTTTACTACATGTATGTTGGACTTCTGTTGTTTTGGTCTTGTTGAGTTTAGATAAAGATACTTTATTTTTCTAAACTGGTGTGTTGTCCATTTGTGGTGTCATCACTGTATTACTGTGTGTTTTGAGTACAAATACTCTACACATTGCCTTTGGGATAAGCCTGTCTGCATGTGCCAAGCTACCAAGGGGGTGAGCAGGGGTTATCTAAAGAGTGTATCCCCCTTATCCTTACTAGAAGCAAGGGTCCCTATTTGGACAAAGGTACCTACCTCTGCCAACTAGAGGCCCCCAGTTCTAACATGGGAGAAGTAGCTTCCTCCACTTCTGCTTCGGTAGATGTGGGATGTAGGGGCAAGTGAAAGGGAGGCAGAGCGAAGTCTTCTCGATGGTTGGTGGAAGTTCAGGCGGTGGTTAATGTAGGTGGGTCCTTGGTTGTGTAGAGCCTTGTGTGTGTGGGTCAGCAGCTTGAATTGATATCGCTTCTGTATGGGGAATCAGTGGAGTTGCCTGAGGTGGGGTGTTATGTGGGTTCGTCGGGGAAGGCCAAGGATGAGTCTAGCTACGGCATTCTGTGTGGTCTGAAGTCTCTCTCAGAGGTGTGCGGTGATTCCTACGTAGAGGACATTGATGTAGTCCAGTCGGCTGGTGATGAGGGCTTGTGTCACGGTGCGTCTTGTGTGTAGGGGTAGCCACTTGAAGATCTAACATAGCATGCGCAGTGTGAGAAAGCAGGTGGAGGAGACAGCGTTAATCTATGATTTCACGGTGAGCTTGTTGTCAATGATGATTCCGAGGTTGCTGGCGTGGTTGAAGGGAGTGGGTGCTGGTCCTAGGTCTGATTGCCACCAGAAGTTGCTCCATGTGTTGCTGCTGTTGCCAAAGGTCAGTTTTTCCATCTTGTCTGTGTTCAGCTGCTGGCAGTTGTTCGTCATCCAGTCGGCAACCCTTGTCATGCATCTGTGAAAGTTGGTTCTGGTGGTGGAGGGATCCTCAGTGAGTGAGAGGATGAGTTGGGTGTCGTCTGCGTAGGAAATTATGTTGATACTGATCCAGCGCCAATCAGGGATTGATAATCGATAAAACACAATCACTGGCCCATACTCATACACCCAACACATAAATCCCTGTTGCACTGTTTCAAGTTTACGTTAAATCAGTTGTCCATAAACTACTGGCTCGTCCTAACACACAAGATACATAATTGAACCTGTAATCAACTCTCTTTCCTCTGGTCGATGGACCATTAGTTGAGAAGTTGATGGTAATAATTAGAAACTAACTATCGATCTATACTTCAAAATAAATCACAAACTCGGAATAAGGTTAATAATATTTATCGCAAATAATGTGAAGGTAAATGCTCATCATGTACAGTTTTACAAGGCAAACAATGCATAAATCACAGAGAGAGAACATTTATTAAAGCAAAGGTGTCAAACTCAAATCACAATAAACAGAATGCAATGAAGGAGTGGATAGATGAAGAGACAAAAGTTTCAGAGACAAATATACATTTGCAAATGATTATGCAAAATACAGATTTTAGCTATACTGACCTAAGTATTTTAGTAGAAAATCTACCCCCTGGCCATGAGAATAGATGGGGGTTCCCCAAGAAGGTTTTAGGGAACAAAGAGTAGGACAGGAACAGGAAACAGGTAGTCCTCTATCTGCATACAGCAAACCGATGGACAGCGATGATCTCCCCTCTCTAGCTTCTTCAAAGGTGCGCATTCTAACACCCCCCAGACACCCCAGTTATACTCTAAAAACCTGCATGTCCAACCCACCATTGTAGCAACATTTTCAGAATCTTTGTCTCTCATTGGTCAGTTTAGGGGGTGTTCTATCACACCACCATAGTCACGTCCATGTTTTCACAACATTCTTTGTTTTACATTTCTAACAATACATAATCCACGTCTCATGAATGCACGCTTCCTCCAAACTAGTAAGATGTTACAAATCTCTACATCTTCATTGTCCACCTCTGCAGCTTCCGCGGAAGAAGTTTGTACATTTGCACTTGGTCCCACGGCCATCCTTCCTTTACTTGGCAGACACACAATAAATTCTTGAAGGTCATCTGCTTTTGCCTTCTCCATTCTCTCTCGGAGCTCGATTTTCGGTTTATTTATTAGTTTTCTTTTTAACCCCTCAACTCGTCATGCAACGATGTAGGCCCATGCAAGCATCACTACGATGAATAAAACACAGTCATTATTAATTTCATGAAATATAATTCTCACTGTTTTACCTCCCACCATTTGCACTATCCCACGTTATTTGTCTAACAAGGCATTAACGTGCAGAAAGCAGCATTATTATTATTTTTATTTTTAAGCAGAACGCAAATGCGGCCTAGTCTTTCATGCATTAGTCCACGTATTAGTGCACGCATGCTCATAAGCATTTCCCCGTGTTTTCGTGTTTTTGCATGTTAGTTTCACCGCACACTGTTAGTAATGTTACCGAAGAGTTAATCCGAGCAGGTTTTATTTTCTCAGAACCCTGCTCCATCAATTCCCCCCTTTGATGGCATTTTTGAGCCATCACAAAATCACCATCATATCAATTGCCACCTTTATTTTCATCTAAAGAACTGTACTTCTTTCCCGTTTTGCCATTTTCTCGTCTAAATCTTTCATCATTTCATAATAATTTTCCTCTCATATCCTCTAGTTCTATTTCTTCTCTTTTTCTTTCCCTAGCTCTACGTTTAGTGTCTGCTTCTATCATCTCCTTCTTTCCACATCTACACTTACGACATTTATATGCCATAATTATAAACAAAATCACTACAGCTATTGAAATAATTGGTATTAATATTTTTCCTAATAAACTACTCCCAAATGTGGAAAACCATCTACCTATAGAGGAAAAACTCTTACCAAGTTTCTCCCAAACACCGTCAACCTCCAGTTGAGTCAAATCTTCATGTAATTTCGTAATATTTTTTATATACCCCTCAAGACTTTTACTTTTATCAGGGCTATAAGTACAGCAATGTTGTATTTTCAACATGCCACAGACTCCGCCCTCTTTTGCCAATAAAATATCCAGGGCAAGTCGATTTTGCAAAACCATTGATCTAATTGCAACCATTTCAGCATCAATCATCAAAAACCCACCAGCAGAGTCTGTTGATAAACGATCAACCACTGTGGACAGTTTCCGAATTTTATGCGAATTTAGAACGACTCCAACTGAGGGTAACAGTGCACCAAAAATATCACCAACTATTTCTGAAAAACGTGCTCTCCTTTTACGTGTTAGTCCATGCTTTATTTGATTGATTTTATTATTTTTATCTACGTGATATACTTTGGGAAATACAATCCCAAAGTAACAACTACCATACCAGTGTGCTGGCAACCTATAGTAAGAATTCTTACCACACACGTAATATACTCCTGGAAATACAGGATCAGTTCCACCTTTCAATCCCTATCCACCAGTTATCAGAAAAGTGTGTTCACATTCACTAGTACCAATGAAATAATTATTATAGTCAGTTTTTAGTCTAAGTAAGCAAAGTTTCCCTTTATGATACCAATCCAGAGGCATTGCAGCGTAAGTCTCGCCTTTCTTATAATTTACCTCTCTAAAAGCCCATGGTGGTACATGTGACTTCTGTTCAGCAGCTTTTCTTTGAAAATCCTGTCTTCTATCTTCTACCATGTTAATGAATTCTTTTTCTTCAGCCCGCAAACTACATGTTAGATTATATCTATGAGCATATACTACATCTATTGTCTGTGTAATATGGTAAAATTCTCACATGTATCCCGCATTTCTATTACTATACACCTTATTCATATCCTTTCTAATAGGAATTTCTGAAAACACTAAATCGATGTTTGAATAATAATACTTTAACTTTCCCGTCACATGGAAAAGACTAGTTAGTACACCACATGATACGCCATATGTTAAAGGAAGGTGATGATAAGTCACCCTCTCTGAGACAGACGAAGGTAATTGCATGCATACGTAACAATCTCTAACATCCATTGTGTCAACATATTCATAAAGCAATTTTGTAAATACATTTAATGAGAAATCACTAATTGATTTATCATGATGATAAATGCTATCATCAGCCTGATCATTGTTAGTTTTAGGATTTTCCTTAGTAACAGGGTCCATTCTTTCACTTACCACATTATTAGTATTATTCTTGTTATTAGTTACCATTAGAACAGGTACAAAGACAGTTAATATTAACCATATCAACATTAATAGCAAGACACTACATAAGCAAGCTTTAATACATCGACGTTTAAAACTAGGTTCTTGATGTCCAGTCACTATATCTTCTGCCATTTTGTATACTATAAAAATACACATCTAAGAAAAAACCTAAGAAAATTCCTAACAACTTTCTAAATTTTTTGACAAACTTGTCCAAAAAACCACCGGAAAATAGTGTATCCTACACTTCAAGAAGATGGCTTTCTTCTGTACCCCCCTTTTTTTTTTTTTTTTTTTTTAAGAGTCTTCTTCAAATCATCTGGAACTTCCCAAATATTTTCACTGAATTTTGTTGCACCTTAATTTTTCACTGTTCTCTTTTAAGGCGGTCTCAATTTGCTCAGTACCAGTACCAACTTCTCTTTCTATTTGATCTTTGCTCTCAATTTCTTCCAATATTACATATGTCCATTCAGGAGCTGTGTATTTCTTGCTTGGGATTCTTATTCTCTTCGTTCTTCGTACTAATTCTTCTTCTGATTCTTCTTGTTCAGTTTGACTTGATACTTCATTTATTTGTTTTGGTTTTCTCCTTTCAAGAGAGTATTTCAGTCTTTTTACTCCACTTGGCCAATTGTCACCCTTTTTTGCTCTCTTAGCTTGAACCACTTCTTCACCTTTTCTTTCTGGTTCACAGGTTCTTTTATTTAGTCCCTTTCTTTGTTGAACTTGCTCTTGATTTTCAGTAACTTCCTTTTCCACTTGCTCAACAGCAGTCTTACGAGACCCAGTAGCTGATGCCCACTGTACTTGACTTGTGCTTGGTTGTTCATCACATCAAGCTTGTCAGAATCTGTCACTCTAGATTCTTTAGCTTCACAACCTCCAGCTTCTTGTTTCTTATCTCTATTCAGCAGTTGCTGCTCACCTTCTTTTTCAAGTGGATTTGGGACTCTTCTAGTATGACTTGTGTGGATCCAGTTTGGCAAGCCGCCACACTTCACTGCTGTTGTTGTCAACAAAATAATCTGATACGGTCCATGCCACCTGGGTTCTAAACACGACTTCCTCACGTGTTTCTTGACAAGAACCCACTCTCCTGGACACAGATCATGTGCTTGATCCGGCTGTGTTGTGGTTGCAATCTCTCCAACCTGATGAGACACAGAACGCACCAGATCAGCCAATCCTTTGCAATAATCAAGCACCAGATCATCAGAAATATTCATCAGTTTGTTTGCTGGTACATTCGCTTGTCTCATCATTGCTCTTCCCATTATCGCTTTATGAGGACTCAATCCAGTCTTTTTATCTGGAATACTTCTAAGACTCATCAATACCAGGTAAAGCGTCAGGCCATTTCTGTGTTGTGGATGCACATACTTTTCCCAGTCTAGATTTTATAGTGCCATTAATTTGCTCGACCACTCCAGATGCTTCTGGTCGATAGGCACAATGCAACTTCTGCTCAATCTGTAATGCTGCATAGATCATCCGAATTATCTCATTATTAAAATGAGATCCCCTATCTGTCTCTAAAGTGACTGGAAAACCGAACCTTGGAATTAGTTTTCTTAGAAGCACTTTCGCAACAGTCAAGCTATCATTCCTTCGTGTTGGATAAGCTTCTACCCAATGAGAAAACAAACAACCAACAACTAACACCTATTGTAGTCCGTTACATGGGGGAAGCTCGATGAAATCGAGCTGGAGCCTCGTAAATGGTCCTGCTGCCTTTCCAATCCAGCCCCAACTCACAACTGTCTTTCTGCCTGGATTTTGCTGCTGACATATAACACACCTTTGGCATAGACTCTCTGCAATGACCCTGAATTTTAGGTTATACCATGACTGCTTAAAGAGCCTAATCATTGCATCTCTTCCAACATGTGCAATTCCATGGTATACCCTTGCCATTTGGGATAGTAAAGAATCTGGCATAACTGGTCTTTCATCTATATACACCCAAACCTCATCTTCTGCTCTCTTCTTGCAGCCTGATTTTTTCCAAATTTCCTTTTCCTCATCACTTGCCTCTTCTTGTAACTGTCTAATCTCATCCCAAGTTTCCCAGGAGGAAAACATCAGGTGGCAATCAATATTTTTCTTCTCCACCCCTCTGTGTATTGCAATTGAATTTTGTGCACAGAAACGCGCTACTTGATCAGCGTATCTGTTGCCACGTGTCACATAATCATTTCCTGACTTATGTGCAGAACATTTGACCAACGCACTTTTCTTGGGCAATTGCAAAGCATCCAATAAATCTTTCACATTTTTACTATTTCTGATCGGAGAACCTGAAGAAGTCAGAAATTCCCTTTGCATCCATAACTGACCGAAATCGTGAACCACCCAAAACCATATTGACTGTCAGTAAATATGGTTACTTTCAAATTTTTGCCAATTTTGCATGCTCTAATCAGAGCTATGAGCTCAGCAATTTGTGCAGAATTTACCCCTTTTAGACAGGATGCTTCCAGAACCGCAGCCACTGTACATACTGCATAGGCAGAACTCAATACGCCTTTTTCATTTCTCAGACAAGATCAATCAACAAACATCACACTATCTGATTCCTCAAGCTGAGTATCCTTAATGTCTGGCCTTGGTTTTGTAAACAAGTCTGTCACATCCAAACAATCGTGATCTGCTTCATCTTTCACTTTCTCACAAAATGGACTAGACAACAATGTTGCCGGATTTATTGTCGTACATCTCACCACAGTCACATTTTCAGCACCTAATATTACTCTTTCATACCTAGTCAGCCGACTATAGGTCATGTGCTGTGTATGTGTTCTTGTCAAAAGAATCTCAACTGAGTGTGGCACATATACTTTAACTGAATGTCCCATCACAATCGCTTCACTTTGTTCCAAGCTCACACAAGTAGCAGCTACTACTTTCAAACAACCTGGTAGCACTGCAGCCACTGAATCCAAAGTAGCAGAAAAATATGCCACTGGGCGTCGTGCCATTCCATGTCTCTGAGTCAAAACTGAAAGTGCACACCCATCTCTCTCACAACAGTACAACGCAAAATCCTTTGTATAATCCGGCATTCCCAATGCAGGTGCTCAACAAAGACTGTCTCGTAACTCAATAAAAGCTTTCATTCTTTCATCATCCAATTCATTTGGATCAGTCACATCTTTGTGTGTTAACCTCTGTAGAGGCTTTGCAATTAGTGAAAAACCACTGATCCACTGTCTGCAGTATCCAACCATTCCCAAGAAAATTCGCACTTCCTTCTGAGTTTTAGGAGGGCTCATTTGTTGAATCACACTGATCCGTTCTGGTGTCACCTTCCTGACTCCTTTCTCTATTTTGTGTCCCAAATATTGGACCTCCTGTTTACAAAACTGTAATTTTGCTGGTGACACTTTGTGTCCACCTTCTGCCAGATGATTCAGTAAGGCAATGGTATCTGTCACACATGCCTCTCGTGTTTTTGATGCCACCAGTCGGTCATCAATGTACTGAACCAAAACCGATTTTTCTGGCATAATCAAAGTCTCCAAACATTTTTTCAAAATCTGATTAAAAATCGATGGACTCTCTGTGTACCCTTGGGGACTCGGCACCATGCCAAAACATGGTCCCCGAACCGAAACACAAACACAAACAAATACCTGCTATCCGGATGTAAAAGAAATCGAGAAAAATGCTTGACACAGATCAATTACTGTATACCATTCTGCATCACAGGGAATTTGATATAGAATCACTGCTGGATTTGGCACTATTGGACAACAGGGTACAACTATTTTATTTATTTTTCGTATCCTATATTTTCCACTTGGCTTTTTAATTCCCATAATAGGCGAATTACAAGGACTGCTTAGTATTTCTCTTAAAATACCTTGCTCAATCATTTGGTCAATCACAGGAATAACTCCTGCTGTTATCTCGGGACTCATTTTGTATTGAGGTGTGTTTGGAAATGTTGCACCCGGTATCACCGCAACCTGAATAGGATCCACACCTTTCATCAGACCAATCTCTTTTCCTGAAAAGTCCCATACATCAGACCTTACTGTATTTCTCAACTCCGCAGGCAAATCTTCTTTAGTAAGAAGTGAAAACAATTCATCAACTTCTGTCCCTTTCTTTGCTAACATCATTTTAAACGCAACATCCTCATCTGGTGACTGGAAAGCAATACCATCTGGTGTACAATAGATAGTGCAATTCATCTTGCACAGTAAATCTCTCCCTAGACGTTTTACCGGACTCGTATCACATACCACAAACCGATGCATGTCTCTGAATCTTCCAATATGAACTTCTATTGGCTTTGTTATTGGGGTTTTGATATGCTTATTGGAGACTCCTATGACTTGGATAGTTTCTCCCGAGAGGGGTAGGTTTGGAATTTCTGCTGCTCTCACAGTAGAACGGGTAGCACCAGTGTCCACTAGGAATGGAATCCTATTACATATTTCCATCAACAAATGGACCTGACTGATCTACCTCTAGAGTTGCGCCAAGCACGCACTCTTCCTCCCCCCACAGGCACCATCATTGAGATGAGTCTGAATCACTCTCATTGCACTGCAACAAGTATTAAGAAACCATTTGCACATTTTGATTCTTACCAATTTGTTCACCTGTGTGAAACCCAGTGTTCGCACTGTATCTCTGCACTTGAGCATTCACATTATTTGGCATAGGAGCTTGTGGTACCTGTAACTATCTGCTGCTGCTGTTGTTGATTCACAACCACCTCACTCTGCATCTGTGAATTTAAATTTTGATTTATCCCATTATTTTTCTGAACAGATCTACACTCGTTCTTCCAATGCCCAAATTTTCTGCACGCATGACAAGGATATTTCTTTTTCATTTCATCTTTGTTCATTTTACCTCTACCTCTACCACCACTCGTTATTTGACCATTCTGGTTCTGACCTTCCATCTGATAATCTGTTTGAGAACCATTGTTTCCTTCTTGCTGTTCTGCCACTTTTACTTGTGCCCACATCATTTTCTCTTTTAGCTTCTTATGCCTCAATTCAATATCATCACTACAATACTTTGCATACCTCAGTATCTCATCAATCAAATGTTGCTGAATCATATTACTAATTTCTGGTTTTAATCCAAATACAAAATGATACACAAAATGTCCCATATCTTTATCTCCAATATTCTCAAACCCACTGTACTGTTTGAACACCTGTAACAACCTTTCATAATAAGCATGTACCGACTCCTTTGGTTCTTGGGTTGTTCTGTCAATTTTAACCCAATCTGTTTCTTTCAGAGAAATTTTTCCCTTCAGGTAAGTGATTACCTGATGGTATTTCTTCATCACCTCATCTGAAGGTGCACCTGTCTTTGCATCTCTAGGATACTCTTCTTTAGGCCAATCAACAGCAATCTTATACTCTGTCCATAAATCTGCTGGAACAACAATCTCAAATAAACCATCCAGATCCTTCAACAAAACCTTTGAAACCTTCACAAACCTCTCTCCTTGTTTGTACCATTCAACTGGCTTTTCCCTCAGCCTAGGGAAGTCATTAGTAAAGGATAATATATCCTGTCTTGTCCAAGGAACGTGAACATATCCACCACTCGGAACTTCTCTCATTGGACACAACCTTTCAGCCTGTTCTGACTCTCTTAGTGGAAATAAAGACGCATTTTTATTGGCAATCATTTCTTCTTTCTTTTTCGCCCATCTACCTTTCCACCGTTTTACATCTCCCCATTTCTTCAAGATACTCATTAATTCTTTTATTTGCAATCTTTTGCCAGACGCATTCAAACTCTCTAAATCTTTTTCGGTAAAATCCAGTCTATATGTTTTCTGTAACACTCTTGACTTCTCTATGTCCACTCCATATTCACAAGCAGCCTCTGTTAACCTTTCATGAAGATTTCTCACTCTCCAAGTAATATTTTTGCACAGGAATAACAACTCCTCATCTCGATAATTACTCAATCTGTCTGGGCTTATTGTACCAATAATCATTTCTTCTAAATCCACTCTCAGTTTACTCACATCTATACTCTGTGGTTGGGGTTTCGCTTTTCCATTCCCCTTATCCAGTCATCTAGTTCATCTGGTGAAGGTCCGATTGAACTCCCTGATACCGGAGTGACATTCTGCACTATTCTCCTAGGATCCATTTGCGCACTTCTCTTAGGGGTTTCAGTTAACATCTCACAAACTGGCAGATCAATTAATGAAGTACTTGTTTCAGTTTGTTCAGCCTGATCAACTATCGTTATCACTTTATTCCTGTCTCTATTCATTGGGACTGTCAATGCATGAGCTCTTGATATATTCTGTTTTTCTCCGTACAACGGAACTATAGGTCCAATTGTTACTGGCACTGTTAATGCTTCCGCATTCAGATTTCAACTGATTAATTTTCTGAGTCAACTCCTCTCTTGTCCTATTCAGCATGTCCATTTCACTCTCTTGTACTACTCTAGTAACTACCGGGACTTGTGGAACCTGCATAATTAGTGGGGTTCCCATTAATGGTGCATTTGGGACTGTTTCACTTGAGTTCTCTTGATAAGGTGGAGGCCTTTTAGTCAAAATGTCATCTAACAACTCATCATCAGAATCACTCGGGTCAAAATCTATCCTTGATGTCCCTACATTTTTCTTCTTCTCTTTACATTTGCCTCCAGTTGCTTCTTTAGCAACTAAAACTGGGTACAAACCATACGCTATCACAGCTCTCCTCCATCTTTTCATTTTATCATCCCGTTTTTCAAAAGGATACCTAGAAATTATACTCCTATATCTCCTTCCACCCCTATACTTTTCTCGATCATACGCTTCTTGTTCCCATTCCTCAAGCGCGTCATACTGTGTAGGTCTAGGATTTGGTTCTAAAGAATTCATTCTTCCTCTCAGATTCTGTAGGATCCTTACATTAAATGTACCATGCTTCGGAAAAGCTAAAACACCATCATCTTCCGTGTATTTCACCCAATTTTCTAACCAAGTACATGTATGATAACCACGTACCAACATCATAAAAGAAGCAGCTGTTCTTGGAGGTGGAATAGGAATTCCCTCTCTTGTAACTTTGGATTGTCCTTTTTAAAGAAACTCTTTATCTTATTAATCAGCTTCATTTTTTCCAACCCTTCTCGCTAAAATACAATTCAATAAACAAACAATAAACTCTTCGTACTTCTGTTTATTCTATTTGCTAACAACCGTCCAATACCAGCGCGACTCACACCAACCAACCAATCTGAACACTCCTACGTAATCAGTACCTTGACCAATACCAGCGCGGCTCTCAGTAATCAACCAATCACAGCATTTCGAACGCCAGCTGTCTGACCAATGCCAGCGCGGCTTTTTGTGACGTCAATATTACTCCAACTACTGACCCTCCCTTTACAAAATAATACGGCAATGTTTTTCTATACTTTTCTCAACAAAACTTGTTAGGAAACAAACATAAAGCAATGCTACCTTGTCTGTTCCACTAAATAAAGAGAAAAATACAAACATCATTCAAGAGGGGCCGCAATAGCCAGCAAACTAGTATAAAACGCACAGGGGTTCTGTTCAGTCCTCTGGTTACACTCCACTATAGTGAGATATCATTGGGGGAAAAGCCAGGGCACAACGACTGAATATGACTCAAAGTTACGCTTTAGCCAAGCAGACACAAAAACACAGTTGTAGTGATAGACGCGTCTGTCCTCTCTCTTGATTTCCTGATAGCGCTACTTCTTTCCTTTCTACAAGTTCACAGAGGGTGCTCCATCTCTCTGTACCTCTTTCAGCAGACCACAAGGCTCTGCTGGGCCAGAGTTACTCCCAGGTGTAAGGTGTAAGCTCACTCACAGTGGAGGGTGTTTGAACCGTCTCACCAGCCTGTTGAAAGAATGAAAGGTTGGTGGCAGCTGATTTTTCAGTGCAGCAGTGCAGACCTTTTTACCTCTACCAGGCTAGAGGGTCTAACAACCACATGTGTAAAACCCATTTTGCGGAATATGGTGTGTGCCTAGTGATTTTATGGTTGTGAGCTGCATAGTTATGTACCCATGTCCTATGTGGGTGGTGTTGTCTTTGAGGACATGAGTATTGCAGAACAAGATGGATCCTTCATGTTGCCTTTTGATTGACCTTTGTACCCCTGCAATGCACGTGAAGTGAATAAGAACAGGCCCTACAGGACCAGTTCCTTGTATTTCTTTGGACTGTGAAAGAAGCTTTGAGGATCTTCACAGATAGTGGGTTGACCAGAACCAGTTCAACATGTGCCTCTTATTTCCACTAAGGCTGAGACATAGCCTAGGTTACCACAGAATCCCTGTCATCCTAGGAAGATTTAAGCTTCATTTAAAAAGAGTGGAGAGGAGCTACCTGACCCTCAGAGCAATAGCAAAGTCCAGGTTTCTGGTCTGTGGGCAGCTGAGCCTCCCAGACAGACTTTAGAGTCTGCAGCCAGCAGTCTGTGGTTGAACTCAGAGAGGTCTGCTGTTGAAGACATGCTTTAACCATGGAAGGGCTGTGTCAAATTTTGTACTTGTGCTACCTCTTGGCCCTATGACTTTGTGGGAGGTGGTATCTCCTGCTTCAAGCTTGAGAGGGCCACATGGGCTTTCCATGTCTCTTTGGGACAGTCCCCATTGACTGGCACGGGCTGGGCAGATTTCATAACCCTTTGAAACATCTGTCTGCAACAAACTGCTCAGAAGCTATTGTGGATAAAGGTTGCAATCAGATGTTGAAGTCATATGAGGTTCTCTGTTTACCAATGGTAACTAGAGGGACCGGTGGATGCCACAGGACCTCCAGGTGCCCACGCAACCAGAAAGATTCTATCATAACCAACTGTTCGCATAATATGGCACCTTCCACGGGAGCTGATTTAATTACCGTCACCAGTATCTCCACCCTTGTAACATTGACTTTGTAGATCAGTTGCAGATTTAACCCATCTCCCTTGAGCTGGTGTCCCCATCACGGACCACCAAATCCTGGTGGACCTCTTAGCTGGATATTAGAAATTTAAAATAATTTTTGTTTTCTGAGCAGAACACCCCTCCTGATAGGTTTAGAATAGCCATTTGCTTATTATTGATGAGTTCCTGTCCTTCGAGGATTTTTATTACATTTTAGCAGTAGGGCTCAAACACACTGAGATGCCCTCCCTTTCACCCAGGTCCACTAAGGAAGTAATAATATAAAGGGCAGACACATCATATCGCATCTGATGGATTTTTAATATTCTGTATAGCACCGAGAGACATTGAGGTGCATTGTCAATTGCAAATGAATGAACTCGACTCGCGAATACCACTGCCAATGAACTCCAGCGTTACTGGGGTTATGACACCATTTATCATGGGTATTATTGAACTGTGTGTCATTAGAATGCCATCTAGTTTTGATTTTACCGCGGCTGTGGTAAAAGAAGAATAATGAAAGGAGGAGCAACTAAAGTTTCCATATATTAAAATTATGTTATAGCTGAACAAAACGTAACTCGCTGTTTAAATGGATCAAATGCTCCAGCACACAAACAGTTAATGCGAGTTAAGTCAGTGCAGGATGGCGTGATCTCAAGCCTGCTCGGTTTTAATAATTAATTCTCATGATTGCCTTAAAAGGTTGGCCAAAACACAAAACTGATTTTTCGAACTGGCTGGTGGCCCTTCTTTTCCCTCTCCAGGCATTCAATTGCCTGGCTCGTTTTTGCTGTGCATGTCCCAGGTGCCAGAGAAGAGCATCTGCCAATTTAGAATTAGCAGCAGGGAAGAGCCAGCCATTTGTGTTCACGTAGGGCCAAATGAGACGTGATAGTCATCTCCTGGGACTGAAAGGTCCCTGCTGGATCAAAGATGGAAGATGTCTGACTCAAGCGGAAGGCTCTACTTATCTTCCCCACAGGAAATCTACTTGCAAATACAGCAACCGAAAGACTGGTTAAAAAACATGTGTGCACTGTCCATAAAAGAAGGACGTCAAGCAGAAAGCAGACAATTTGGTGTATTCGTTCCACATTGTTAGAGGCAATTATGAGGACAAGGAAGCCATTACAAATGTCATTTAAGTTATCTCACTTAAAGAGAGAGCCTTCGGTATATCCATGTATAATCCAAAAACACCCAAAGAGATGAAGACAGAACGTCCGCCTGTGCAGGCCTAACAAAGTCCAATTTGGGATGAGGGCTGAGGCACCTGTTCTGGTTACATCAAAACAGTAGTGTGCTTTTCTGATTACTACAATCATACAAAACAATTTGCAAAGTTGATCCTTATGCAATAAGAGATAGATTGCGCGTTCCTTACTTGCCTCTAAGTTTTCTGATCTCAGGAAATGCATGCAACAGGCCAATCGCAGTACTAGAAAAAAATGTAGAATTGCATTGGTGCTATTAACTGCAGATATCACTGAAAGATCAGAGGATGTTCTCCGAAGGCCACCCAGGACTTTACCACCCACTGCAGATCTCTATCAAAGCAAAGGGTAATTTCCCCTATAGGAATTGTAGTGCATGACTGCTCACCAAAGATAAGAAAGCATTAGATTTGCAATTACCTTTCCCTTGGCCTTTAAATCACTTTGTGTCATTTCAACTTAACAAATGTTATTTACTTGATCACGTGTCCCTGCGAACATAGATATGAGGATGTGAAGTCATGCAACATTACATAGAAGCAGCATTAGAAGTGAGAAAACACCACCCGTAAGAACAACCAATTCCTCACATTGGGACGCACTGATCGAGATCTGCAGTGGGTAGTAATTGATAACCTACAAAGCATAGGCAGTGTCCTTTTTTGCTTCTGACCACCTGTTTTTGACTGTGTGCTGCATTTTGTTTTTGCTGGTTTTAGAACTCGGGGCACTTTACCACTGCTGACCAGTGCTGAAGTGCAAGAGCTCCCTGTGTAAACTTGTATCTGTAATTGGTTATCCATGATTGGCACACTTAATTAATCAGTAAGTCCCTAGTAAAGTGCACATGGGGTGCTCAGGGCCTCTAAATTAAATGCTGCTAGTGGGTCTGCACTGATTTTGCTACCCACATGAGTAGCCCTGCAACCATGTCTCAGACCTGCCACTGCAGTGTCTGTGTGGGCTGTTTTAAACTACCATGAAGACCTGGCCAGTGCAACCGCTTGCCAGGCCCAAACCTTCCCTTTTACTACATGTAAGCACCCCTAAGGTAAGTCCAAGTTAGCCCCGTGGGCAGGGTGAATTGTATTTAAAAAATAGGACATGTACTGGTGTGTTTTACATGTCCTGTTAGTGAAATACTGCTAATGTCTTTTTTCACTATTGCAAGGGCTATCTCTCCCATAGGTTATCATTGGAGCTGGCTTGTAACTTCTTACAAGTGTAACTTCCAATTGGGAAGAGATAGATATTTGGAGTTTGGGGTCTCCAAACTCTCAATTTGAAAATGCATCTTTTAGTGAAGTTGGTTTTTAAATTGTGTGTTTGAAAATGCCACTTTTAGAAAGTGGGCATTTTCTTGCTCTACCATTCTGTGCCTCTGCCTGCCTATGGAATCCACATCTGAGGGAGGGTGACAGTTGGGCTGTTTGTGCATTCACTCTAGACAGTCACACAAAGGGAGCTGAAGTGTGCCCTGCACATCCTGATGGCCCATCACCAGGCTGATGGGTCTTCCTGAGCTAGAATGGTAGGAGGAGTTGTAACTGACACCAGATTTGTCTGTGCCTGTCCTGACACAAAGCTGTCTCCACACCCATGTAGTGTGTCTGGAGCCAGGTCAGGGAAAGGCACGGTCTTGTGCACTACAAAGACTTTCATTTGAAGTTTGTCTACTTCAAAGGCATAAACTGCTATAAGTACTGGATCTGTGACACCATAACTTCAGACCACGTCTGGACTAAGAGGACATTCTGCCAGGAAGAAGAGCTGGATGCTGTAGGAGGAACTGACACTCTGCTGGTTGCTTTGTTGTACTGGCCTACTGCTTACTGATTCTGTCCTGGGAGTGAAAGGACTGGACTTTGCTTTCTACATCCAAGGGCTTGCGTGTGCTTACCTCCTGTAAAGAAGTCTCAGGGCCACCAAAGACTTCATCTGCAGCCCCTGAACACCTCTGCTGGGAGTTCTTACCTGCCAAGTGGTGGCAATTCCAGTTCTGGGCCATTGGAGGTGGTTTTGCTGCTAAAAACCAAGAAAATCCATGCATGATCTCTCAGTGCCTGCTGTTTCGATGCAGCACCATCATGCGGTTGAAAAACCAACACATCACCGCTGTGCGGCCGAAGAATCGATGCACCAACTCAAGTCCCAAGCCTTGTGTCACCGACGTCCGTGGCATACGCTCAGACTCTGACATGGACCCTTGCTGTGAGGCTGAAGGATTCAACGCATCACCTGCTTTGCGTCTGGGAAATTGATGCATTTAATGCAATATTAATTCTTTACAGTCCCCAGAAATTTCTGTCCTGAAGAGACCCCCATATCCATAATGGGGTCGAAACGTCGTAGGCAACCTTAAGCATAGTCTTGAGAGCACTAGAAAAGACTATGGTCCTTGATTTGAAACATTGAATCAGAATCATAAAAGACATCCTTTGTACTCCAATAACCTGTCCTTTAACTCAATACAGTCACTTCACATGTTTTAATAAAAGTCGGTTATGGTCACTTTACTGGGGTCACAAATGTCACTTGTTTTCTATTCTTCAATTATTACATATACATTTTGAATATGTGTATTTATAATGATTTTTGTATTTACAAATAAATATATTACTCATTTCAGCTGAAGTGAGTATTAATTGCGCAACTTCTCGGGCTACTTTTTCAAATGTATTAGTTAAACACTATAAATGTTAAATTAATTTAAACATTAGATTGTATTATTCTCTTTTTTCAGGCTCATGAGAGAGTCCTTGTAAAAAATCAAGATACTTGCAACAATGCCAAACATTTTCTTAAAATGAGTTCCTTGTGAACAATTGTTTTCAGCTAAATGGGAAATTGTCGCAGCGCCTGTTCTGCCGCATCTACCCAGTGCGTCCGAATTTTCGATGCATCATCCCTGTGCGCCAAGTTCTTTATCGACGTGGCCCAGCAGTAAGGAATGGAGGCCGCGTGTCTGGAGATCGACGCATCACCTCCTCTGACAGTAAGGAACCAACACATCACCTCCCCTGACACTAAGGAACTGACACATCACCTCCCCAGTGCTGCAGTAAGGAACCGACTCATCACCTCCCCTGGCACTAAGGAACCAACGCATCACCTCCCCTGGGAGTAAGGAACCAACACATTGCTTTGTTTTTCCGGCACCTCTCCTCCCCTGCGCCTGTTTTCTTCTTTGATTTTGACGCATCCCAGGTACTTTGTGATAAAAGTGACGCATCCATAGTTTCCTATGGACTGAACTATTCGAAACCTTTTAAAAGTGATATCTCTACTTGTGTATGTTGGATTTTTGTCGTTTTGGTCTTGTTTTATTTAGATAAAGATTGGTTATTTTTCTAAACTGGTGTGGTGTCCTTTTGTAGTGTTTTTACTGTGGTACTGTGTGTGTTTGTATTAATGCTTTACATATTGCCTCTGAGATAGGCCTGACTGCTCGTGCCAAGCTACCAAGGAGATGAACAGGGGTTATCTTAGCTGTGTAATCACCTTACCCTGACTAGAGTGAGGGTCCCTACTTGGACAGGGTGCAAACCACTGCCAGCTAGAGACCCCCATTTCTAACAGTGATTATGAAATTAAACAGCTCCTCAATAGAGAACAACATTGGGTGCATAGGTTAAGTACCAACACCAATGACTTTAATGATGATATCATCCAAATGTTTAACGAAGTTGAGTAGAATCAAGCTGATATACCTGGATTATACTCAACTTCGTTAAACAGTAGGAGTTTTTTCAGTTATTAAATCCATCTAGCAAAGTGCCTCTGAAACAAAATTTAGCTGAGTTGAAAGGATATACCGACAGCGGTATCCTTCAAGAGACAGCTCCAGACCTAACCCATAAATTAAATATTTCCTTTTCCAATATTTTATCACCTTTCTTAGTGGCATTCTACCTTCCACTAATTAAGGTATGCCTGAGTGGACAACAAACAAGTTTAGATTTCTAGTGTAAACTGCTAGCAATAATCTACATACCGGCAGACGAACAGGGTGTTGCACCTGGAGGCACTCCGAGATGCATCTGCTTTGTAGCAACACCAGCATAAGAGGACCTGCCCCGTTTCACCTCTTGACAACTTGGGAGATTGGTGGAATGCGTCATGTAAGAAGCAGATCTCTTTCCTTTGATGAAATGCATATTTTAACTGGCATCACTAATATTTGCATGGTCTGATTTGAGACTATTTACTAGGGATCATCATTCCATCATTTAAGTTTGTGAGGTCTCCCCCCATCCCCAATGAGGGCTTCCTCCCTAAAGTACAGGGTCAGTTAGATTCTGCAATGATCTGATCATTTGTTTGCTTTACACCTAGGGTGTAGTGAATTCACATTAAGTGTGCTTTGATGACACAATGGTGCAAGCATGTTTTCTTGGTGTCACTATTAGTTCGGTATAGGTTAAGTGAAGAAATGAAGAAAAAAATTCCTTTTTTGTTGTATTTTCATTTTTTATTTCAATTATAGAAAAAGCTTACGAATCGCATCAAATAAGTGAGCATTTGCATTTGCTGTGCGCCTGCTACAGTGTAATTTATAGAATATTTATATGTAACCACTGTGTAGTTATAGTTAAGTAAGCTTTGCAAATAAGTTTGGGGCCCTTTGACAAATCTGTACGAAACCTTTAAAAAATGGTTCATCCACTTTGGCCCCTTTGTGTAAAGGTTCACACTGATCTGTCAAGTGGGAAGCAAAAAAAAGGGGGTACCGAAAGTGCAATGTCCATTGTTAATTCATATAAGATTGTTTGCTCTTCTATACAGCAAAAACACGCAATACAGAATTACACCAACTTTGGCAAAAAGTTAGAACTTTTCTTATAAAGTGGTTTTTGTGATTTGGTGCACACCCGTTCAGCCTTTTTTTGAGATTTTAACATTTAAAGAAGGACTCATGGTGGCCATGTAGGGGTTACAAAGTTAGGTATTGTTGGACTGTTAGTGTTCAGAGGTACTCTGATTGGCCAATTTAAAGGGAACTAGTCAATCCTGATTGGCTGGCCACCATATGAAGAATATGTTGTTGCAGCCATTACAGGACTAAGAGACATGATCCCTGTGACCTGAAAAGGTACAAAAAACATAACAGCAGCAGCAGCAGCCTGTCAGTTAATTCCCCAGTTTTCCACTGCAGCTACTGAACAACTAGAGTGCTAAAATTTTGCATTCTTGGCAAAAAAGCGGCACAAGTGCCATCTTGATGGAATCAAGGTTGTTGTAAATCTGAAAACTCTTCCTTTAGAAATTAACAAAGTGAGGGGCATCATTTTGTTATAGAATGCATGGTTAGTGCTTTAGAAAGCCAAAATGAGGACACATTGTCCATGAGTTCACAAATATCTTCCTCATACATGTTACTAAAATATTCTGGAATGCAAAGCAAAACTTGCACTCTTCTAGCACCAGCAGCAGTCTGCCAGTTAATTCTCTAATGCTCAATTTAAGCTTCACCACAGAGCTATAATGAACGACTAGAGTACTTACACTCTGTAACTATGCTATGCTTGGTCACAGTAACTAAATATTGTTTGAACTGCGTTCTGTTACACACAAGATGAAGCCCAATATGCGCCCCAGATACCGTTGTGGTTACTATTGAGACTCAATGCACTGGCAGATAAGATCAAGGTACGTATATGGACCCAAGCAGGGGTGAAATGTATTGGTGACTTAATAGATAGTGCCATGCTATCTCTTTCCACAAGCTGATGCAAAATTTCCCTGTGCCTCTTGGCCAGTGTTTTACACCAAACACACTCCTCAACTGCATTAGGGAGACATGGTGGGGGGCGGTCAGACTGTCCCAGAAGCACATTCTGCAGTTTAAGCTGTCTTAACAATTTAAGGTTACATCTGATTGGTGACCCATTGATATAATCATCGAATAGGGCAAGCGAAAACACCTTTAACTGCAGTCAAAGCTGTTTGGGATATGGATGTGGGGGGGGGTGGTGAAGTCTGATAGTGAATGGATGTGGACATTGGGCTACCCCAAGGCTGTCTCTAGACTCACCTGTTTTCAGTTAATTTAATGCAATATGTTACACTGTTTTATATTTAACACATAGTGGGGTCTTTAAAATATTCCATACCACATTGGATAATTGCCCTAGATGTAACACTATTAGTGCTGACCTTCAGCATATGTTTTGGCCATGTCCGATTTTAGCTCCTTACTGTTCTGGGGTTCTGCAACAAACGGGCCGTAATGACCAGCTGGGTAACCCAAATACCATTAAGCCCTGCCTACTCGACATATTGCCCCACCCTAAGAAAACCAGAGAAGCAACTAAGTTTGTAGACTTGGCCATAGTGTTAGCCAAACAACAGATTGCATTGCAGTGGAAGACCAGGGATGCACCAGCATTAAGAGAGTGGAGGAAAGAATTGGTGAAATGGACCAGTACAGAAGCCCAAGTACTATCTGATATGGCACAAATGGGGAGTAAAGTATCCTGAATCACCAATTGAGGTTTGTTCTTGTCAAACATCCTAAAAGACGACATTTGCACCGCCTAAATCAACAGTTATAAATCACCTGTGTGTGTCTCTGTTTCTGCCATATCCTGACCATAGGCCTACACACACGTGGCCGACCACCTTCAACAGCCAATATCACAGTGTCGTTGTCAGGCTTGTAGACATGCGCAGACAATCATGACAATGGTGTGTCCTAGGAGTGCAAGTGATGCAACCACGCAGCGCACACAAGTAAATAGGCTCGGGGGAGTGAGGAGCAGCTGTGAGGCAACGTACTAAACATGGATGCCGCTCATTTGCCACATGCAAGACATGTCAGACATGTATCCCAAAGTCGCACACATCACACACGAATATACTAATAAGCATGCCAACACAGAATGCCGAACCACTGATTGACACAACTCTCTCCCCTGTCACAGGTGATCAAGGATATGCACTCTGCCGTGGATGATGACACCCCTCCGAGCCCCGAACACCCAGGCCCAGAGGCAGTACAATGCGGCCCACATACGCACCAGGGGCATTGTGGAGCGCTCATTTGGTGTGTTGAAGTCACGTTTCAGGTGCCTGGACATCACAGGTGCATGACTCCTGTACAGCCTGCAAATAGTGTGCAAGATGATCATTGCATGTTGTGTGTTGCACAACATATGTGTACGCACCAATGCCCCATGGATCCATGTGCCAGATGCACCGGACGATGATGATGAGGCAGGTGGACCACACCCAAGTGCAGCAGCAGCTGGAATAGCCCGAAGGGACACTATCATTCACAATTTCTTCACATAAGCACGTCACATAGGGACTGTCCTTAGCAATCATGGGACAGGTCAAAATGACCACAGGCACAGCATGTGCAAATACATTCATTCCTAGACACATTCCCTGTGTGCATGTCACTCCTCTGCATTGGCACATCGCTCTGACAAGTGTATGTGCAACATTTAGTGCTGACAATTTCACCAATGGCAATTGGATGGTGGGAGTGTCACCTCCGTTATCGGGATCCTGTTTTCCTGCGGACTGAACCGCGTCTTCCTCTTCTTCTTCTCCTTGCCCTTCCCTGGCCCCGAGGTCCCAGGCTGGTCCTCCGTGGGGCTTGTGGGGTTCGGGTTGTCCTCTGTACTTGCTCCAGCTCCCTCCATTGTGCTTCGCAGTTGTTATGTTTTTTTTGTTTATTTCTGTTCATTTTGCTGCTTTTATGGTGATTTTTCCCGCCTGACGTGGGAATTGCAAGCCTGGCGCTGCTTGTCGCTGATTTTTCTATCGCGGTTGGGCCCATCGCAACTTTTTTCACGTTCGGGTTTCCTTTTTTATCGCCGTCGCGGTAGTTGTATCGCGGACATTTGACGCGTTATCGGGAGACTATCGCATGTTACCGCCGTGTTGAGAATACGACGTTGACATGGAGTTATTTTCCCGCGATAGACGGCGATATGAAAACGTGCGTTAGCCTTTTTTGGCGATGATTTTCGCACGTTCTTGAGAATATCTCCCTGTATTTTTAAAGGGGCTAAGAATAGTTAAAGAGAGAGACATTTGCATAAGGATAGCGTGCCCTTTCCACATCCGTTTACTCACTTTACCCACTTTCTCAGTCACTGAACTGCTCCCAATTTTTAAAATAGAAGTATTTTGGCAGACAAATATACATGTGCATTAACTGAAAAAAACTAAGTTTACAGTAATGTTTTAATTAGGTGACAGTCCTGCTTATATCAGCAATGTCGTGATTGTCACCAATCTCATGAACGTCTCATGTCTGCGTTACGATGTGCTTTACAAGATGCCACTTCTCTTTACAATCATAGAAGCAGTGATGCCCCACTGTGATTTGTTTTTAATGGAACTAATACCGTACATGCCTTCTTTTTCCTTCAATCAGGTCATGTTCGGTAATAGAAAGAATACCTAATGTAAGTGATTTTGTGTTACTGTCTGACAGACTAATGTCACATGCCGGGCCAGTTATTCATTTAAAAGCACGAATGCACTTGTCACTGCCTGTCCAATTAGTCCTTTGAGATGGAGCAGTGGTTCTTAACCTGTGGTTCGGGGACACCTGGCGGTCTGTGACTCATACTCAAGGGTTCTGCGGACTGCTTATAAAATTAAAAAATATTAACCGATTACCAAAATGTACATAAATAAAGAAGCGAAATGTCAAATTTAGAATTTTAAAACGTTCTGTAAATGTGAAGGAATTTTAAATTGTTGACTAAAGATTAAAAATTAACTTGGCATCCTCAGATTAATTCGTGGTAGCAGTGCCGGTGCATCGAACAGAATATAGTATGGACCGTTGAATTTAGAAACGCACCAGAATTCCCATAAAAATTCTAATTTAGATTGTTTTAAATATTTGTGAATTAAATAAAATATCATCATGTGTGTATTTGTTTGCTGGATATTTGTTTCGGTATTTTTGCATATTGTTTCTCAGTTCAAATCATCGAAATTGCTTAGGCCGTGGTCCCCGGATTCCAAAACCTAATAAATAAAATATCATCATATGTGTATTTGTTTGATGGATGTTGTGCCCCCATCATGAACTGCTTAAGACCCCCATATTACATCACTTATGACCAGTGGAGGTTGTCTGCAAGGCCTGGTGTCATAACACACAATTAGGGTTGGGCAGTGGGCTTGCCCTATGTTCAGACTCTGCACCCAACCCTTCACTCGTGCCAACCGCTGCACACATGGCCTTTAGTTATGC
Source organism: Calotriton arnoldi (assembly GCA_963921515.1). NCBI lineage: Eukaryota > Metazoa > Chordata > Amphibia > Caudata > Salamandridae > Calotriton > Calotriton arnoldi. The sequence continues at coordinate 482,408 of CAWUFW010000873.1, read as the reverse complement.
ACAGCAGGATCTTGGCTATAGGGCCTCACCTGTGGCCAGACCCTGTGCCCACCCCTACATTACCACCTAACACCCTACTTGCTCAGCCTTCAGTGCATCACTGCAAAGATTGATCGTAGGGTCTATTTCTCAATGATATTCATCGACCAGCTCTTCTCAAGTGACTGACCCCCATTGTACCCATGTTTGGGTAAATACAAGCAAAAAAGACAATGGCATCCATCAAACGTGCTTCAATTCTGAAATATCCAATTTATTGTAATTTTTTTGAAAGCTTACAGACAGGGTGATAAGAGTCCAACCATTCATTTAGGGTGTTGCATTACTCCTTGTTCACAGAGCCTATAGCACACTGTCAGAAACATTGGTTGATCTCATTAGTAATTAGAAAAATGTTGTTATTTAAATATAATCAGCAATATCATCGGTGAAGTCATTTAACATGTCATGAAGGATGTAGTATGTGAGGCCATAAAGCAGTGCATAAAGGGGATGCAAGTTATAGCCAGGTCACTAAACATCAGTGGTGTATTTCATTGATTTTTGGGTTTTTTAACGTTAGCTTGAAATAAGTCACTTTAGCTGTTTCTTTCCCCCGAAGAGATATATATATATATATATATATATATATATCAAACCTACAAGTTGCCTGTTGAGAGAGGACCACACACAGGTAAGTATTTCATCTGCCATCATTTTATTGTGCGAAGGCAGTCACAGACACAGACATCGTTGCACAACATGAGTCCCTCCTGACGCGTTTCGTGCTTAAACAGCACTTCTTCAAAGGATGACGGACTGGCGAGGAATGAAACCGGCAATTTTTTCAACACGACTTTTGAATAGTTGTTCTCCCGCCCCAGTGGGCGTGGCCACCCCTGTGGCCGATGGTAACTGTAGTGTTGAAGTCCTACTACAGTGAGTCGCCAGGTTTCAACCTCAATGCTGACATAAATCCCAAGTGGGTATGCAAACCGACATGTAGGTTTCTGGATTGCCGCTCACTTCGCACAATAGCACTTCCTGTCCACCAAGCCGAAATGCAGGTTGGCACTTCAGCAGGACTGCGCGGAGCGCAGCGGGGTGACTCTTGCGGCTCAGGCGGGGCCGCTAAACATCAAACCTACAAGTTGCCTGTTGAGAGAGGACCACACACAGGTAAGTATTTCATCTGCCATCATTTTATTGTGCGAAGGCAGTCACAGACACAGACATCGTTGCACAACATGAGTCCCTCCTGACGCGTTTCGTGCTTAAACAGCACTTCTTCAAAGGATGACGGACTGGCGAGGAATGAAACCGGCAATTTTTTCAACACGACTTTTGAATAGTTGTTCTCCCGCCCCAGTGGGCGTGGCCACCCCTGTGGTCGATGGTAACTGTAGTGTTGAAGTCCTACTACAGTGAGTCGCCAGGTTTCAACCTCAATGCTGACATAAATCCCAAGTGGGTATGCAAACCGACATGCTCATGGCACGGGTGCCGTTTTTGAAGGGATGTAAGCTGTGGCAGTGAGCTGCAACCTGGTGCCACGATCCACTGTGATGTTAATAATTTCTATTTTGACTGTCTACAGCAGGCAACTCACTTGAGAAAGACGGCAGGCACTACAAGTACCAGCAGGCCACTGTGAGGGCCACGCCCACTGAGGCGGGGTGTTTGGAATTCAGAAAGATGCCGCCAAAAGTGCTCTGCTGTTGCTTTCAAGTCCAATGCCCCTGAGGAAGTGATATACGAAACGCGTTGGGAATGGACTTTGCACTTTGAGGACAGGGTTGTGCTCACGCTGTTGCTCCCATCAATAAACAGATTTGGCGAATACTTACCTGTGGTGTGGCGTCTTCTACAGCAGGCAACTTTGTGAGTTGGATGTATAGCGGCTTGCCTGAGCCGCGGAAGACATCCCGATGCTGTTCCAGCATTCCTGCGAATCCGTCAATCGGCGGATTTGCTCATGGCACGGGTGCCGTTTTTGAAGGGATGTAAGCTGTGGCAGTGAGCTGCAACCTGGTGCCACGATCCACTGTGATGTTAATAATTTCTATTTTGACTGTCTACAGCAGGCAACTCACTTGAGAAAGACGGCAGGCACTACAAGTACCAGCAGGCCACTGTGAGGGCCACGCCCACTGAGGCGGGGTGTTTGGAATTCAGAAAGATGCCGCCAAAAGTGCTCTGCTGTTGCTTTCAAGTCCAATGCCCCTGAGGAAGTGATATACGAAACGCGTTGGGAATGGACTTTGCACTTTGAGGACAGGGTTGTGCTCACGCTGTTGCTCTCATCAATAAACAGATTTGGCGAATACTTACCTGTGGTGTGGCGTCTTCTACAGCAGGCAACTTTGTGAGTTGGATATATATATATATATAGATATATATATATTATCTACTGGCGGTCACCAGTAGATAGTTATAGTTAGGACCTATTTTCCATAGGAAATTCACAACATTCTATTTCCAATAACTTTGGCGCCGGTTGATGAATCTTCGCGAAATTTTCAAAACTCGTGGGGCGCTCTGGTCCGCTCCTATCTTGAAAGTTTCGGGGTGATTAGGCAAGCGGGGGCTGAGAAAAAAGGGGGGTCCTAAAACATGTTTTCTCCATGTTAATTCCCATAGGAAATTTTAGACACGGCTACAGCCTGAACTGCTGAACGGAATTACATCAAATTTGGCAAAAAGGTAGCGCTTGGTTCAGAAAGCGACCCATTTTTAAATGGTGTAAATCCGTTCAGTAGTTGCGGAGAAATTCAAAAAATAAGAGTCAAAAAATCAATTTCCCATAGGAAAATTTATGCAAGGCTACAGGCGAACTGCTGAACGGAATTACACCCAATTTGGCAAAGAGGTAGTTCTTGGTTCAGAAAGAACCCTTTTGTTAAATGGTGTAAATCCGTTCAGTAGTTGCTGAGAAAATCAAAAGTAAAAACACATATATATCTATGGCCGCGGAGGGTCCGCGCACCCTGAGCGCACCCTCCCGATCACGAGCTGTATGCTAATTGGCTGTCAACACTCCAAATCAGGAAGTGTTGGCAGCCATCTTGTTCCTCGGTAGAACCGAGGCACAGTAACAAGTGCGCAAAACGCAAATAGGGGGCAGGGTAGAAACACCCATAACCCCTAGGCCTGCTTAGGGGGTCCCACAAGGACCCCCAGGGCCAAAAAAAGCATTTTTTTTAAAAATCTGCGGGATGCGCTTAGGATGTGCGGATCCGGCCGAGATTTGTTGATATTTGGCCCCCAGGTGGGCCAAGCCCCGGGGGCATGCGGGAGTTTATAAAAAATGTGTTTGGGGGGCCTCTAAGGCCCCCCCAAGCCCCGGGGACCGCCACCCCCCGGAGCTTTGAATTCAAAATGTTGCAGGAGGGCACTCGGCCCCCCCGAAGCCCCGGGGACCACCACCTCCCCGGGGCTTTGCACATGTTTGGAGGGGGGCCACGCGGCCCCCCTCCTGGAGCCTGTGATGGCCCTGGGGACCACCACCCCCAGGGCCGGCTCCTGCAGTGTCCCGGGTGCCCACCCCGGGACACTGCTGCTTGCTATGACAGGGCGGGAGCCTCGCGGCTCCCGTCCTGTCATAGCAAACTTGCTTTGAATTATGGAAGAGAGAGCAGGAAACCTGCTCTCTCTTCCAAAATTCAAAGCAAATTGCTTTTCCACACGGGGAGCTGCAGCTAAGCAGCTCCCCATGTGGAAAAGCAATGCCGGCTCCCGAGGGACGCGGGGAGCCGGCGGGACAGTGGAGGGATTGGGGACCACCCCACGGTCCCCAACAGAGAGGGCCAGCCCCGGGGGATGGGGTCCCCGGGGCTACAAGTGGCCCGGGAGGAGGGCAACGCGGCCCCCTTCCCCCAAATTTAGAGAAAAAAAAAATAGAAAAACAAAGGCCGGCCCCGGGGGATGGGGTCCCCGGGGCCATAAGTGGCCTGAGGAGGGGGGCAATGCAGCCCCCCTTCAAAACATTTAAAAAAAATTAAAAAAGGCCATGCCCCAGGGGATGGGGTCCCCGGGGCCGATTAAGGCCTCGGGAGGGGGGCCACGCGGCCCCCTTCCAAATTTTTTTTGTTTTTTAAATACTAGGGGGCAGGCCCTGGGGGATGGGGTCCCCAGGGCCAATAAATTAGAAAAAGAAGGGGGGCCACACAGCCCCCCTTCTTAAAAAAGAAATAAAATAAAAGACAGGCATCGCGCCGGAGGCCACGCCCCTCCTTGCAGCACTCTGCAAACGCGCCCCTGGTGCGTTTGCAGATGGGGAACGATTCCCCTTGAATACTGGGGTCCCTGAGGGCCAACTAGCCCACCAGGAACCTCCAGTATGCGCCAGGGGCTGCGTTGCAGAGAGGTGTTCTGAGGCCACGCCCTTTTTACACCTCTCTGCAACGCAGATCTGTGGCGCTTAATGGAGGTAGCTGGTGGGCTAGTTGCACCCCAGGGACCCTCAGGATTCAAGGGGAGTTAATCCCCCAACTTAAAACGCGCCACGGGCGCGTTTGCACAGTGGTGAAGGGAGGGGGCGGGGCCTGAGGTGACATGTGTACAAACATGCCCTGTGGCGTGTTTTAAGTTGGGGGATTAAGTCCCCTTGAATCCTGAGGGTCCCTGGGGTCCAACTAGCCCACCAGGTACCTCCAGTAAGCGCCACAGAGCTGCGTTGCAGAGAGGTGTAAAAAGGGGCGTGGCCTCTGACCACCGCCATTTACTCACCTATACAGTTATACACACACCAGCTCACTTACTCATACAAAAACTAGCACATTCTTACGCTCTTATACAATCACTGATACAAGTACACACTCATCCATACAGCCACTCTCACAATCACACACTCTCACTTATAGCCATTTATATACTCCAACACACATATATACTGCCTTTCACATATGTAGTTACTCACACATGTACCACTGAGATATACATTCACTCACTAACACACCCATACACACACTCACCCACCCATACAGTCCATCACAGATGCACTCTTGAAACCATGCACCCAGTGAATCACCCACTCACACATCTATGCACAGAGTCACACACACCCCACCCACACAAACACTCAGGCACCCATACAGATACTCAGACAACATGCTGGAGCAAAGTCACCGAAGACCAACTCCAGACAAACCTCGCACTCAGCCCACCCACCGACCCCTCCAACCCCGACGCCGCCGCCCGCAATCTCAGATGATGGATGGACGACTGCGCCAACACCTTAGCCCCGCTGAAAAAACCAACCTACAAAGACACCAGCAAGAGAGCCAGCTGGTTCACCCCGGAACTCCTAGCATCCAAGCGCACCTGCCGGAAACTGGAGAACAAATGGCACAGCGAGAAGACGCCGGACAGCCGCGCAGCCCACAAAGACGCCATCCGCAACCACCATCACCTCATCAGGTCCGCCAAGAGGACCTCCTTCAAAGACCGCCTCGACAACAACGCACACAACAGCAAGGAGCTCTTCAGCATCGTGAAGGAACTCTCCAACCCCAGCTCCAACGCCAACGGCATCCCGCCGTCGCAAGCCCTGTGTGATTCCCTCGCCACCTTCTTCCACCGCAAGATCGCCGACATCCATGACAGCTTCGACTCCCGGACGACCCCAACAGGCCCCGGCACATCAGACCCACCGCACCCCATCGACCACGACCCCCTGACAGCCTGGGTCAACGTGAACACCGAGGACACAATCAAGACCATGGGCACAATCCACTCCGGCTCCCCATCAGACCCTTTTCCACACCACATCTTCAACAAAGCCGGCAGCTCCATTGCACCCCACCTGCGCAACATCATCAACCTCTCCTTCGAGACCGCGACCTTCCCAGAGAGCTGGAAACACGCCGAGATCAACGCCCTACTCTAAAAACCCAAGGCGGACCCGAGCGACCTCAAGAACTTCCGGCCCATCTCCCTGCTTCCATTCCCAGCTCAGGTCATCGAGAAGATCGTCAACAGACAGCTCACCCACTACCTCGAAGATAACAGCATCCTGGACCCCTCCCAGTCAGGATTCCGCAGCAACCACAGCACCGAGACCGCCCTCATCGCCGCCACAGACGACATCAGGATCCTGCTGGACAACGGCGAGACGGCGGCCCTCATCCTCCTGGACCTCTCCGCCGCCTTCGACACTGTTTGCCACCGCACACTACGCACACGCCTCCACGACGCAGGGATCCGAGACAAGGCCCTGGATTGGACCACCTCCTTCCTTTCCGGCAGAACCCAGAGCGTCCGCCTCCCCCATTCCGATCCGAAGCCTCCGAGATCATCTGCGGCGTACCCCAGGGATCTTCCCTCAGCCCGACACTGTTCAACATCTACATGGCTCCACTCGCACGCATCGCCCGACAGCACGACCTCAACATAATCTCTTACGCCGACGACACTCAACTGATCCTCTCCCTCACCAAGGACCCCTCACCGCCAAATCCAACCTCCACGAAGGAATGAAAGCCGTCGCCGACTGGATGAAGTGCAGCCGACTTAAGCTGAACACAGACAAGATGGAGATCCTCATCCTCGGCTCCAACCCATCAGCCTGGGACGACTCCTGGTGGCCCTCGTCACTAGGGGCACCCCGACACCAACCGACCACGCACGCAACCTGGGAGTCATCCTCGACTCAACGCTCACCATGACCAAGCAAGTCAACGCAGTTTCCTCCTCCTGCTTCAACACCCTCCGCATGCTCCGCAAGATCTACAGGTGGATCCCGACAGACACGAGAAGAACAGTCACCCAGGCCCTCGTCAGCAGCAGACTCGACTACGGAAACGCCCTCTACGCAGGAGCCCCGACCAAGCTCATCAAACGACTGCAAAGAATCCAAAACGCCTCTGCACGCCTGATCCTCGACATTCCACGCCACAGCCACATCACCCCCACCTGAAAAACCTGCACTGGCTCCCCGTCGACAAGAGAATCTCCTTCAAACTCCTGATCCACGCACACAAGGCACTCCACAAAACCGGCCCAGCCTACCTCAACAGTCGACTCTCCTTCTACGTTCCCAACCGTCAACTCCGCTCCGCCGACCTCTCCCTGGCCACCGTCCCGCGCATCCGGTGAACCACCACCGGAGGAAGATCCTTCTCTCACCGCGCCGCCAAGATCTGGAACACCCTTCCCCTCAACCTACGACAGACTCAAGACCTGCTGACCTTCAGGAGACGACTCAAGACCTGGCTATTCGACCAGTAGCGGCAACCACCCCCCCTCCTCTCCCTCAGCGCCTTGAGACCCTCGCGGGTAAGTAGTGCGCTTTACAAATCTTGTGATTGATTTATTGATTGACAACCAATCAATAACTCATATAGACACTCATGTAGCTATTCACAAACCCATGCAGCCGCTACACAGCAACAGACAGACGGATACAGACATTCACACAGTTTAGTCACTAACCCATGCATTCAGTAAGATACGTTTAATCACTTACTTAGAGTCAGTCACGCACCTACTAAATCATCCTTTCAGACACTTATACACCCACTCATTCTTCAATAAGCCTTTCCCTATATATATTAAACATATTTAAACTTTACAGAAACACACAGTCACTGGATGATGTCATCAGTGATGTCATTTGAGATGTCATCAGTGATGTCACTGACCATGTCATGAGTGATGTAATATGTGACGTCATCAGCAGTGCATTGCGGGCGCAAGTTATAGTTAGCTGAACTAACTACAACGGGGGAATTTCACGGGTTTTGTACGAGTGCAATGTCCAACTAACTATAACTTTCCCTAAAACCTATGGTTTTTTCAGTGAATATATATATACATATATATTATTAATATTATTATTATTATTATTATTATGTATAAAATCAGTAACATTTGTCAGAATATTAAAGCAAAAGTTATTTTGTGGCACCCTTGATGTGAGAAAAAAATTAGAAAATGGATAATTTGTGGGCAGCCTGTTCATTTTTGCTTTAATGTCTCATACACATTTATTATTTCCCTAGGAGATCAACAGAAACCACATGGCCTGCTGTTGAAACATATACTAGTTCCTCTAACATATTCACATGTTTTGCATATTTCATTAAGCATATGTAAATTAGCATCACTTAACTTCTTCCCTTGATACATGGTGTGCCAGCAACAACATTTGTAAAGGTCAGTGCAGTTGCGGGTGAAAGACTATGCGTGTGCCAGTTGTGTTGACTGCAAATGGCTTGCTTTTCCTAATCTGATGAATACTAAATGCTGCTTAGCAGGCATCGTCATACCATCATTTGTGAAAAGGTATATACTAACTCTACTTCTATGCTTAGCGAGCTTGTACAGAAAGGCCTATCAAGGATTTTCAGCCAGAGAGGAGGAAACGGAGAATCTGTTCTAGATAAGGGTACTCAAATATAACCATACATTGATTTTTTTACCAACTAATTTTTTATTGTCATTTTTCAATTTAACATACAATGTGAGCACAAAACATGACGCAGACAATAGCATCCAGAATTAGCACAGTATACATGCACATAAGAAAGGGGAGTCCACGGTAACCAAACAGGGCTCAGGGTACCCCTCATGGGGATCAACAGTCTCAGCTATAGCCCCAGAAATTCAGCATGTGCCCAAACTCCCCCATACCGGCCCATCACCCTTTCAGGGAGTCAAGTCGTAACTGCACTAGAAGCCTGTATCAACATCTTAATGCGTGGGGACCTAGAGTCCGATAGTTACCAGTCCATAATACTCCCTCCACTGACTAACAAATTGCCAAGTGCAACCCCAGAGTATATGACTTTTTCAGCCCCCTGCATATGACCATCCCAGTAATCCACTGGGACTTATTTGGTATGTCGGTAGATCTCCAATTCTGACCAATGTCTCTCTTTGCTACAGTCAGTCCCAGTGAACAAAATATCAACTTTTTCCTAGGGAGATGCATGTCCACAGGGACTCCTAATAATACAAATTGAGGTTTGTGTGAAATTTCGTCCTCTAGAATGCTACTGAGTTCCCGCAGAATCAAATCCCAATATCCCTTGATCCCTAAGCATTCACATATTGTGTGATAGAACAAACCCATGCCATTCTGGCATCTCAGGCAGTTGGATGAGGGAATTTCCCTATTTTATGTAGTATAGACTGGTCCAAGTAGACCCTATGTAAGACCTTAAGCAGAATAAAGACGAAACGCACCCTGTTGGCCAACTCACGGGGTGCATCAGAGCAGCCTCCCAGTCCAAATCCTCAATCGCCCACACGTCCCGTACCCAGCACTGTCAAGGTTTTAGGTTATCAAGGATGTTGTTTATTATAGTCTTGCAACATGAGGATGCTGCTCCTTTCCCCGGTTGGTCTCCCAACAAGTGTCTTTTTAGGGGAGCTGACTCAGGTAGGTCCCTTCTATCAACCCCCTCAGCGTGGAGGGTATGTCTGGGCTCTGAAATTTCTACAGTTCAGTATGTGTAAGGTTGTACTCTTCTTGAAATCTTTCAAATGACCTGATGGCTCCATCTTCTATGAAGTATTTAACTGTAGAGATCCCAAATAGGTCCCACATGGCAAAGCCCTGCAGCCTGAGCACCTCCTTCAACACAGACCCCACCCATAGTGCTGTTTCCTTCATGACCCCACCTTTCCATCCCAGGTGTGATCGTACCCCATCCCGCGCATTCAGGGCGGCCCGGGCAGGCACAGCCAGGGCTTCTCTGCCTCCCCCATCGTAAAAGTAATGCTCTCAGGTGGGCTTGACCATGGCTCATCTGTTCATTCAGACTGCAGGGCTTCTTGAGGCACCTGTATCCAGTCATTAATGGTCAGAATCTGGGAGGCACAGTATTACTCCCGTAAGTGTAATAGGGCGATGCAATCCCTCTGTTGTATACAGATCTGTTGAGGGTTTTTAAAGCTATCAGGGGGCTGCTCCATCCCACAACCACAACCTCACCTATGTCAAATCTGAGGAGGAAGGATTCAGTGATCAGGGAGGGTGTATTCTGCATAGCATATAGAGGTTTCGGAAGAGTAATCATTTGAAAAATGGCTGCTCTGCCAAGGTATGTCAGTGGCAGCTTACGTCATCAGGCAATATCATTTTGCATGTCTACCAATGCCGCCCCTGTGCACGGTCATCTTTGAACATTTGTGGTAGGTGCGGGCCCACCAGTGCCGCCAGTCTCTTGAAGGGCATCATTGGTATATAACAATACACTGTTATACAATAATGAATTTACAAAAGGCCAAGGGGTTTATTTACAAGTCCCTTGCGTTGCCGGTGCGTCACTTTTAACAAGGGAAAAAGTGACGTACGGGTGGCGCAAGAGGCTTGTAAATACGCCCCCAAGACTCTTATTATGATGTATGCTTATACTTTAGACTGGCTAAGCACACATTAATCCTTCTGGAATTTTGAGTTTGAATTCCCATTGGGTTCAACGCAAACCTACAGCAATGCCCTGATTACGAGTTGCGCAGTGCAGGCTGGGTGCAACCCCGTCACAAGTAACTACCACTGCTGTGCAGTAACACTTGACGAGTAGCATGCAATCATGAGTGAAATGACCCAGGATACGGAATAACTGCAAACACAAAAATGCATGCAGTATTCCACATGGTGTTACCTTTTTCAAGGGGCTCAACTCACATTTAGGACCTGCTTAATCAGATGATGTGTGAGGGCTTCTGCGTGAGGTTGAGGTGGATGGTAGGGGACTCAGAAGGTAGAGGAGGCAAGGAAAAGATTAGGTCTGGCATTCAATTCTTCCTTCCTTGTCTGAGAAAAAAAAGTCAGGTGGAGGTGGGGACAAAATTTTGCTGCTGTGGAGTCAAAGGCTCAGGCGATTGACTGACTACCAGAAAACCAGGGGTGGGAACACCGGGCCAGTTGTGATCAGTCAGAGAAGATTCCCACATGGGGGATATTTCTCAGATTGAACAGTAATGAAGCCCTAAGTGCATTACAGGGAAATGGCGCTGTTATGACAGTCCTGCTTATTCCAGCAATGTCATCATTGTCACCAATCCTATGAACGTCTCGTGCCTGGGTTATGATGTGCTTTGCAAGACACAGCTTCTCTTTACAATCATTGAAGCAGGTATGCCCCGCTGTGATTTGTTTTTAATGGACCTTACACTTTTTATGTCTTCTTTTTCTTTCAATAAGGTCATGTTTTGTAACGGAAAGGATACCTAATGTAAGTGATTTTGTGTTACTGTCTGACAGACGATAGTCACATGTCAGGCTATTTATTAATTTAAAAACAAGCATGTATTGGTCACTGTCTGACCAATTAGTCCTTTGCAATAGAGCTGTGGTTCTTAACCTGTGGTCCGCAAAGCAAATTCAGGGAGTCCGCTGACTACTTATAAAATTAATTAATATGATCTGATTAATAAATTGTACATAAATAAAGATGCAACATGTACAATTTTAAATTTTAAAAAGTTCTGTAAATGTGAAGGAATTTGAAATTGGAGACTAAAGATTCAAAATTAAGTTGCATCCTCAGATTGATCCTTGAGAGCAGTGCAGGTGCATCAAACAGAAAATAGTATAGACAATTGAATTTAGAAAATCTACAGCATTCCCATTAAAATGTATATATTTGTTTGTGAATTAAATAAAATATCACCATGTGTGCATTTGTTTGATGGGGGTTTGTTTCCATATTTTTGTGTATTGTTTTGCAGTTCGAATCATCAAAATTGCCTACGCCGGGGTCCCCGATTCAATAATGCTGATTCTGTGGGGGTCCCTGGATTCCAGTAATGATTAGGTGCGGTCCTCGGAAGTCAACCACTGAGCACTGCCCCTTAACCTGGCTACATGTTCAGTTTTTCTGCAGTGGCACAAACTCAGTCACTGCCACTCCTTAAAGAAAATCCCCAAGACATTTCTGTTCGGACTCCAATTACCCTCAATCTCACTCCTTCTTGCTTAGCTTCTGCACGCCTCAGGGCGCTAGTGGTTATTCATTAGTAGTGCTGAGAAGCAGTGTCAGGGCTCTACAGAGGTGTGAAGTATGCAAATACTGAGAACATAGATCTGCAGAAAGTATCAACTGGTGATCTGAAGTAATACTTGATTTCTCTGGCCATTGAGATGGGTGAGAACGTGACTGACCAAATGACCTTCAAATCATAGACATCTGTCACTATGCCTTAATGATGCTCCATGACGAGGTTTACAGTGAACCATATGGTGACGTTGTTGTCCATCAGGAGCGGCGGTGCACATCTCCCAGGGTCAGGTCCATTGAGATGGGTGAGAATGTGACTGACCAAATGACCTTCAAATCATAGACATCTGTCACTATGCCTTAATGATGCTCCGTGACGAGGTTTACAGTGAACCATATGGTGACGTTGTTGTCCATCAGGAGCGGCGGTGCACATCTCCCAGGGTCAGGTCCATTGAGATGGGTGAGAATGTGACTGACCAAATGACCTTCAAATCATAGACATCTGTCACTATGCCTTAATGATGCTCCGTGACGAGGTTTACAGTGAACCATATGGTGACGTTGTTGCCCATCAGGAGCGGCGGTGCACATCTCCCAGGGTCAGGTCCATTGAGATGGGTGAGAATGTGACTGACCAAATGACCTTCAAATCATAGACATCTGTCACTATGCCTTAATGATGCTCCGTGACGAGGTTTACAGTGAACCATATGGTGACGTTGTTGTCCATCAGGAGCGGCGGTGCACATCTCCCAGGGTCAGGTCCATTGCCCTCCTTTTGCCTTTAAAGCTTTTTATCGAGGCCGTCTCAGCAAGCGAGAGGTACCTACCTGCCCCTGGGTTACCTAAACAGTTCGTAATTTTTCACAGGGAATCGCTTATTTACCTTTGGGGGAGGTAGGCTAGAGGGGGAGAATAAATAAGAACTGTAAAAAACTGACTTCTGGACCTTGAGGTCCTTGGCTGACAGCAAATTCTAGGAATCAGTGGTTCCATGGCTGCCCCAACCGCGCTGACAAGATTTAATGCTAAAACGTTACCTTATGATAAGAGAATATGACTGATGTTGATACTGCTTGAAAAATAGCTGGGGCATTTGATTTCATGGCAAGGTATGTCAAAAAAAGGTAGATTTTACTGGCTTGGTGACTGGTCCCTTGACTAGTTGTCATCCTTCGTCTAATGCTTCGGCCAGCCAGCTATCAAAGTCTTGTCAACATTCAATTAGCTTTTAGAAGTCAGAGGTTCTCTAAAGAAATTCAAATTAGAGTCTAAAGTATTTAAGCGTTTCTTGCAGGTGTTTGTGTAATCTTCAATGATCTCTCCTTGAGAAGGGATTTTCACAGTAGATTTTACTGCACTGCTGCTGTCAGACATTAAGAAGGTGATATGTAGTGGTTCAGCCTACTCACCACATTATCATCATCAAATGGTGTTAAAACGCTTTTACCTATCAGCAAAGGCAATGATTAATTCTCAACGTGCCTTGGACTAAACAGAGAAGCTTTTTTTCATCTTAAACATACTATTAATGCCTAGCTTGAATTCAAGGTATAGGCCTCTAGGTAAATTTACTGGTGATGAAAAGCTGGCTTTGTACCTGATCGAATATTACAATTCTCAGATCGTAACTAATGGGTCTGGAATGCATTTCCCTCTTCAGGAAATCTGTGGACAAATGTAACACTAGGGACACCAATACACCACAGTTTGGCAACAAATTTGTAATTGGCACAATCTGCAGAAAGGAAATACCACAAAAAAGTCAGAAGTCAAATCGCATATTTTGCAAGAGGCACATGTGAAATAAATCACTGTTGGAAATTGGGTTATTCATTGTGGGGGCAGGGAAACCCTACTCAAGCAGGAACCACAATTCCTGTCAGGGTGAAGTCACACGCAAACCCCAAATTAACTGTGCTTAAGCTTCTGGTAGCTTGGCGCAAAAAAGTCAGGCTTAACTTAGAAGCAATGTGTAAAGAATTTGTGCAGCACTTCAAATAGCAGTAGAGTGAAAACAAAGCACAAGAAAAACTCCCACACCGATTTAGAAAAATACAGTAAAATTTAATAAATTAGTAGAACTGTAGATCTGTAATTTTAAAGATTTAAGTAAAAGTAGTGCTTATAAGCACAAAGCACCGCCTGTGGTCATCTGGTCGTGCTGGACCGGGACAGAGCTACAACTTCAGGCCAACTGCGATGGAGCGCGGGCCATATACAGAGACCAAGTTCAGCCCACTGAACAAAGAACCTTAAATTCTGGTTGCAGAGCATTGTGAGATCCCGCGTGGAGGATACGTCATGCAACAGTGGCTCCGAAGGACTGCGGGCTGTGATGCGAGGTCCTGCGTCGAGGATGCATCGTGCAGTGGTGGTTTCGAGGAGTTGCGGAGCTGTGAAGCAAGGTCCCGCATCAAGGAGGCATAGCACAGTTCTGCTTGGACCACAGTTGGACTGGCAGAGCACCTTCAGGCCCACTTCCAAGGGCCAGGGCTGGGGTGGAACCAGTTGAGGGCAAGACTCACAGCAGACAGAGTCCAGGTGCTGGATTCAATGTGGTTGTAGCATTTTCTGTCCCTAAGGCTCTGAGCAGGAGGCCAGCCAACTAGCCCTTGGAATCACTCTAGTGAATCTGGTTTCAAGATGCAGGCCCAGTCCTTTTCACTCAGGCAGCAGGGCAGGGGACTGCAGGCAGCAGTGCAGCAGGGCAGCAGTCCTTCTTGCAGCAGAGCAGCACAGCAGTCCTTCTGAGTCTTTCATAGATCCAGAGGTGTACTGCTGAGGGTCCAATATTTATTCTTGGTGTCAGCATGGAAGCAGGAGAAGGTTCTGGAGGTTTCTGCCCCCAGAGGTATTTGGAATTTCCTGCCTGCTTGCCCTGACCCCAGCTTGTCTGGGGGCGCAAAAGACTAGTGTCAAACTCTATTTGAGTATGCACAAGCATAGCCTTTATGATGTGCAAGCATGGTAGGTGAAAGCTTCTCCCCCTCATCAAGTCAGAGATGTCCCATCCTGCCAACACTGATTCCCACTTTGTCTCACTGTATGGGAGCAATACACAAAGACCAACTGCCAGCTCCACCTAGTTGTGACCCAGAATAAGGCTGTAGACACCAAAGGGTTTCAAATAGAAAATGGCAACTTTCTAAAAGTGTCAGTTTCAGAATTGTAACTTAAAATCTGATTTTACCATTAAAGAAGGTTTAAAATTTCAATTCTTTAGACACCAAACTCAATATTCCTACCTGCTCCCAATTGAAAGCTATCTCGTAACTGTAATAAGATAACCCAATGTTATCCTAGGGGAAAGGTAGACCTTGCAGTAGTGAAAAATGAATTTAAGATTTTTTCACTACCAGGATACATAAAACTCAAAAGTACATGTCGAACTTTTTAAATGCACTGCCACTGCCCCTGTTTAGGGCCTACCCTAGGGGTGACTTATATGTATCTTAAAAGAATGTTTAGGCCTGGCAAGAGGTTTATCTTGCCAGGTCAAGATGGCAGCAATGGCAGACCTGAGACATGTATAACAGGCTACTTAAGTGGGTGGCACAAATAGTATTGCAGGTTCACTAGTACCATTTAATTTATGAGCCCTGGGTAGATGTAGTACCGCTTTACTAGGTACTTCTGAGTGAAGTAAATGTGCCAATTGGGTGTAAGCCAATGTTACTGTGTTTTAGGGAGTGAGCACAAGCACTTTAGCACTTGTCGGCAGTGGCAGTTGGCAGAGTACCAAGGGAATAAAAACGAGATCAGCAAAAAAAAATGGAGGAGTAAGACAAAACGTTTAGGAGAAGACCACCCTAAGGCTGACAGGTCTAACAAGGGCCAAGTGCGTGATATATGATTTGGAGGAAGGCAAAGTCTTCTGTCAGCACCTGCAGCATTACAAGGTAAAACGTGCAAGAATTCCACTGAATGTAATTCCGCTAGTGACAGGCTTGCTGCATCCCTTGGCAATCAAAAGATTTTTACTTTGCCACCCGACTCTACATGAGCTCCCAAAGTCTCCACCTGTAAGACACATAAACAAGTCATTCACTTACACAAGGACGCCCAGTGACAATTGTTGTTTGTGCATTGAACATAGGTAAAGGGATCTTACCTGCGTGAAATCAAAGGATGTTTCAAAAACACAAGTCAAAGAAATAAGCTATGCCTAAATCAGAATTAGCAATGTAACACTGAAAAACAACTGACAAGGCAATGTAAAGAGTTTGCACCACAAGCAACCCACGGACTACAAACCATGGACGAGACAACCGCTTTATTTGAGCCAGTCATGATTTTAATGAAAAAGATAGCATTTCAGTTTCCCAGGAGCAGTGCTTAATTTGTAAACAAATAAGTCCCAGGGCCCTCATCAGGAACACTGCCTTTTGCACCACCCATTGTCCCTGCCAATGACAGTGGCAACACAACTTCTAACCATCACACTCCTACAAGTGTGACAGTTCAGACTATTCTATGTTCCAAAACTATAAGGTTGGCTTTGGTGTCAGGTATAGGTCATTTTAATTTATATTTAATTAATAAACAACTGTTGTGCTCATTTCTAACTTAGACAAACAGCGCCATCATGTGACAAGCCATGTGACAAGCTGTCATACGTGCTGTTGTTGACAGTTAATTGCCAGTGCCGAGCACCGGAAACCACCGGCTCAAAATAAGCACTGCCCAGAAGTAAAGCAAGAACATGAACAGGAAGGATTGTAACAAACTAGGACAGGAAACCTGTGCCAAAATCTACAACATTTTATGCACAAAGTGTATTTTTTGTGCTGCCCCACATTTACTTTGAGTTACAAAACTAGTGCAGAGGCTAAAATAATCAAATTCCTCAATGGTATCATGTGCCATAAAAAGTGCGAAATAGCAGGAAAATTGTTTCTGCGTCAGATCTCAAATGGTGTGTGAGAAAGTAGACATTCACAGAGGAGGTCGTCAAAATCATTATCATAGAAATTTAAAACACCAAGATAAACTTTTTGTGCTCTCTAGACTTTCTACTGCCAAAAAAACAGGCCCGCGGAATAACACTGTGGTGTCGCGCACTAGCTGTTTACCATCACGTGACTGCTGTGATGCCCTGTGGGAACGGGGGCGGCAATTTATGAATGTGCGCGGGCAGCAGACATGGCCCCGCTCTCCCTCTGATTAATAAAAGGACTTCAACCCTACGCTAGTGTTCCTGTCGTTCCTGAAGGAGGGACACTACATTACCGACTGGCGACGAGTTGGAAGGACTTCCGCGTAAAAATTTCGCTACACCCCTCATGCAGAAAACTGACTTCCTTCATCACTCCATTTGGCTGCTACAGATTCCGGCGAATGCCATTTGGCCTGGCGTCCACCGCTGCTGTATTTCAAAAGTTAATGCACAGGTTATTCAAGGACCTCAGCGGTGTCTTGTACTTCCAAGATGATATCCTCGTCATGGGGAAGAACAAAGCAGAGCACGACGACAAACTGAGAACCGTGCTACGGACACTGTCAGCTAACGGTCTCACGGCTGAACTGGAGAAATGCAGGTTCGGTCTTCACACCGTCACCTACTTAGGACACGAGATCAGTGACATAGGGATTTCTCCAAAGAAGGCGAACGTTGAGGCCATCGTGTCTGCACCCAAGCCACGCAACAAGGATGAGGTCAGCTCATTTCTGGGGTTAGCAGAATTTTACAGCAAGTTTGTCAGGAACTTCGCCACTAAAACCCACAGCATGCGCCAACTTTTGAAGGAAAAGAACACCTTCAGTTGGTCGTCGGAGTCTGACAGGGAATTCGAGAACATCAAGAAGGACATGTGCGATGCCATCCCCCTGCAAGGATTCGACAATTCTGCCCCCAGTATCTTGACAACGGATGCCAGCGAGAAGGGTCTAGGGGCGGTCCTGTCCCAACGTTCCATGGATGGCACGGAAACCACCATAGGTTTTGCCTCCCGTTCCCTCGCCCCCAACGAGGAGAAGTTCAGCGTCATCGAAAAAGAAATGTTGGCGTCCATTTGAGCCATGGAAAAATTTCGTCAGTACCTGTGGGGTTCCCGGTTTACCCTCAGAACGGACCACAAACCGCTGATCAAAGTCCTCACGTCCAGTGGTCACGCCATGGCTATCCCTCGCATAGCCAAGATGACCCTCAAACTGTTGGATTTTGTCTACGATGTAGAATACCTGCCTGGCAAGAAGAACAAGGTGGCGTATTATCTTAGCCGTTCTGCTGCCATGGAGGGGGCCCCAACCCACAGCGAATGGGACGAGTACAATGTGGCATTTACAACAGACCAAGAGGACAGTATCAGTGCCCAGGATTGGGAGACAGCCTACGACAAGGATTCAGTACTTTCGCAAGTGAAAATGTGTGTCACACAAGGATGGCCCGAGAAGCGACACATGCGAGACAACCTCAGAAAATATTGGGAGGTTCGTGATGAACTGTCCATCAGCGACGACTCCATCTTTCTGATGAGAGGAGACAAAGTGGTTCCCCCGAGAGAATGAGTCGACCGCATCCTCAACATAACGCACGAAGGGCACCTGGGTATCGTGAAGTCGAAATGGAGAGTCAAACAGTCGTACTGGTGGCCGGCCATCAACACCTCAGTAGAGAAGTATGTCAGAGCGTGCGAGTATTGCGCCAACGCCGACAAATCACTGACCACGTTATGACCTCCTATGGGAGAATTCACCACGCCCACCAATCCCTGGGAGGAGTTGTCAATCGACATTTTGGGCCCAGTACTGGACTCTTGGGGGACACCCAAATATGTTATTGTCCTAGTCAACAGATACTCTAAGTGGCCGGAGGTGGAAGTCTGTGAGAAAGTAGACACTGATGCCATCATTGCTTTTCTCACCAACGCATTCCTAAGAGAAGGCATTCCGAAAGCGATAACATGTGACAATGGTCCCCAGTTTACCTCGGAGAAATGGACGGCCTTCCTCAGGAGGAACGGAGTCAAGGCAAACCACACGCCGGTGTATCATCCCGCAGGGAATGGCCTAGTGGAACGGTTCAACCGAGTGACAATGGGGTCCGTTCAGGCGGCCATCAGCGCAGGAAAAAACTGGGAAAAGGAACTCAAAAACACGGTGTGGGTGTATCGTATAACACCCACTCTAACGGGATACAGCCCTTTCAAGATTCTCAGAGGACGGGACCCGTTCACCAGAGACAACCACGTTTGGATGAATCTGCACTTATATGCAAATGGTCACCAGGAGTGGTCAGAAGCAATATAGAGAAGACGCAGAAAATTTACAGAGCCAACTATGATAAGAGACATAGGGGCCGATTCCGATTCTGGCCGGAAAACATACCGACCGACTCGGTACGGGAATGTAGTCCGACCGACACGTACCGGCGCTGCCCGATCCGCGTAGTACGATGCAATGCATGTGTATTACGACCGACTCGTACGGAACACAAGCCGAACGACCGAACCGCATGGAAATCAGCTATCCGGCCGGAAAACTACGCGAATCGAACCGACCGACACGCACCAGGAATGAACCCGACAGAAACGTACCCACATACAACACAGGGAGCCGAAGCAACCCAATACTCCGCGACCAACGCGTACGCCGCACATGAAACCCAGCAGAAACACAGCTTGAAAGACTTGGAGAAGCTCGCACGAGCCAACTGCAGCGTCCTACTCGGTCAGAAGAACGTCTCCTACATGCCTAAAAACTACAAAGGAATTTTTTTTTAAAAAAGGGCCAAACAAGCAATGACAAAGTCAATAAATACAGGGGGAAAAAACATGGAACAAAGACACACCCACAACTCCACCCATATAAAGGCCACAAATCCCTACCATGATCCTTTGCAAATTCAACTGACCTGCCAGCACAGAACACCATCAGACAGCAACCACAGACACACTCACAACTCATCCATCACACAAGCCACACACCATTAGCACCTCCCAAATAGCACCCTCACATACACCCAGCAAAACCTACACTCACCCACCTTCACCTGCACACTCACACACACATCAATCCCCACCACCACCCATCACCATGCCCCCAAAGAAGAATCCAAAGTTCCTAGACAGTGAATTGGAAGTTCTGGTAGATGAAATCCTCAGGGGTAGAGCCACAGTTGTTTGGTACATTGGTCCAACAGACCCCCATGTCGCAGAAAACCAAGATGTGGGAGAGGATCGTCGACAGGGTGAATGCACAATCACCATGTTTGCGCACAAAGGAAGACATCCAGAACAGGTGGTATGATGTGCGCAGGAGGGTCAAGGACCTACTCAAGAAGGATTACACCTTGAGTCATCGCACCAGCAGTGGCCCTCCTGCCAAACCAGTATACCTCAGGCCCTGGGAGGAGAAGGTGCGGGCCATCCTACCACCAGAGAGCGTACATGGACTATCAAACATCCCAGAGCCTGGTGAGTACACAACCAATATACCCAATATTGTGTGACAATACACACACATCACTGTCAAGGGGATAGTGAAACCATGCACCGTTAGCAAAGCCACAGTAACCAAAAGATAATCATCCCAAGATGTGTATGTTAGTTAGACAAACACAATACCTGCCATCTCATAGTGATATGTAACTGTCATGACATGTACAAACATAACAACAAATAGAGCAAGGCAGTGGCACAAATCTAACCAACAAACACTGTCAGACATTTTGCCACCACTAGAACACCACCTCACAGGGAAGCTCACTGAAAGGAAGGAATTGTGTGTATGCTGGTGAAGTGAGTGTAGCCAATAGCATGATGGGAGTTGTAGTCACAGATATTGGTCACCCTCACAATTGGCCCATCAACACCACTCTGAACCATGCTCACATCACAGGGAGTGGAAAAGAACTGACAAGATGGCTGACACTGGGTCCTGCTGTGGGGAGCACAAGGCCCTGCTGGGAACTGTGCACCAACCAACAGCAGGACACCACTGCCTGACATCCTGAAAGCCAACTTGCACTCCCTGCAATGGAAGCACGTTCCATGGTGGGATATCTGGCTTGGTGGGAAGGAGGACTGACAGCTCTGACCATAGTTACCAGCAGCTATTCTCACACACCCCCTTAACACAAACTCCACGCAACTCACCTGGGAGAATGCATTGCCTCACACTCTAATTAAATATCCCACAAAGAACCACCACACTGGGTTATGCTGTGTGAAGCACAGGGACACTTTTGGGACTTGTAGCCAAACAAACGCCAGGACAACACTGTCAGCCATCCTGTCAGCACAGGCACACTACCCCACAGGGAAGCAGAGTCAAAAGGAAGGAAGTATGGGCATGCTGGGAAGGGGGTGTAGGCAATAGCATGATGGGAGTGGTAGTCACAGCTCAACATCCCCCCCACATGGCCCAGCAAACTCACACTGAAGCATGCACACCTCACAGGGAGTGAAAAGCCACTTCAAAGATGTCTGACACTGGCCTCAGCTGTGGGGAGCACAAGGCCCTGCTGTGAACTGTGCACCAACAAACAACAGGACCACACTGTCAGCCATCTTGCCATTGCTGTCACACTCACACACAGTGAAGTCCACTCAAAAGGAAGGAAGTATGGGCATGCTGGGAAGGGGGTGTAGGCAATAGCATGATGGGAGTGGTAGTCACAGCTCAACATCCCCCACCCACATGGCCCGGCAAGCTCACACTGAAGCATGCACACCTCACAGGGAGTGAAAAGCCACTTCTAAGATGTCTGACAATGGTGCTCTGTTGTGGGGAGTACCAGGCCCTGCTGGGAACTGTGCACCAACCAACAGCAGGACACCACTGCCTAACATCCTGAAAGCCAACTTGCACTCCCTGCAATGGAAGCACGTTCCATGGTGGGATATCTGGCTGGGTGGGAAGGAGGACTGACAGCTCTGACCATAGTTACCAGCAGCTTTTCTCACACACCACCTTAACACAAACTCCACACAACTCACCTGGGAGAATGCATTGCCTCACACTCTAATTAAATATCCCACAAAGAACCACCACACTGGGTTATGCTGTGTGAAGCACAGGGACACTTTTGTGACTTGTAGCCAAACAAACGCCAGGACAACACTGTCAGCCATCCTGTCAGCACAGGCACACTACCCCACAGGGAAGCAGAGTCAAAAGGAAGGAAGTATGAGCATGCTGGGAAGGGGGGTGTAGGCAATAGCATGATGGGATTGGTAGTCACAGCTCAACATCCCCCACCCACATGGCCCGGCAAGCTCACACTGAAGCATGCACACCTCACAGGGAGTGAAAAGCCACTTCTAAGATGTCTGACAATGGTGCTCTGTTGTGGGGAGTACCAGGCCCTACTGGGAACTGTGCACCAACCAACAGAGGACACCACTGCCTAACATCCTGAAAGCCAACTTGCACTCCCTGCAATGGAAGCACGTTCCATGGTGGGATATCTGGCTGGGTGGGAAGGAGGACTGACAGCTCTGACCATAGTTACCAGCAGCTTTTCTCACACACCCCCTTAACACAAACTCCACACAACTCACCTGGGAGAATGCATTGCCTCACACTCTAATTAAATATCCCACAAAGAACCACCACACTGGGTTATGCTGTGTGAAGCACAGGGACACTTTTGTGACTTGTAGCCAAACAAACGCCAGGACAACACTGTCAGCCATCCTGTCAGCACAGGCACACTACCCCACAGGGAAGCAGAGTCCAAAGGAAGGAAGTATGGGCATGCTGGGAAGGGGGGTGTAGGCAATAGCATGATGGGAGTGGTAGTCACAGCTCAACATCCCCCACCCACATGGCCCGGCAAGCTCACACTGAAGCATGCACACCTCACAGGGAGTGAAAAGCCACTTCTAAGATGTCTGACAATGGTGCTCTGTTGTGGGGAGTACCAGGCCCTGCTGGGAACTGTGCACCAACCAACAGCAGGAGACCACTGCCTAACATCCTGAAAGCCAACTTGCACTCCCTGCAATGGAAGCACGTTCCATGGTGGGATATCTGGCTGGGTGGGAAGGAGGACTGACAGCTCTGACCATAGTTACCAGCAGCTTTTCTCACACACCCCCTTAACACAAACTCCACACAACTCACCTGGGAGAATGCATTGCCTCACACTCTAATTAAATATCCCACAAAGAACCACCACACTGGGTTATGCTGTGTGAAGCACAGGGACACTTTTGTGACTTGTAGCCAAACAAACGCCAGGACAACACTGTCAGCCATCCTGTCAGCACAGGCACACTACCCCACAGGGAAGCAGAGTCAAAAGGAAGGAAGTAGGGGCATGCTGGGAAGGGGGTGTAGGCAATAGCATGATGGGACTGGTAGTCACAGCTCAACATCCCCCACCCACATGGCCCAGCAAGCTCACACTGAAGCATGCACACCTCACAGGGAGTGAAAAGCCACTTCAAAGATGTCTGACAATGGTGCTCTGTTTTGGGGAGCACAAGGCCCTGCTGTGAACTGGGCACCAACCAACAGCAGGACACCACTGACTGACATCCTGAGAGTTAACCTGCACCCACTGCAAGGGTGGCATGCTTCATGGTGGGATAACTGGGCTGGGGGGAGAAGGAGGTCCGGATGTCAACCAAATACCGCCAATGCTGGCCATACACACATCTACTCTGCAGAAACACATTGCACAAGACCAGTCACTCCCAAAGTAAAAGCCCTGGCAAGATGGCTGACACATGGGCATGAGAACTGATGTGCCTGCAATTCACACCCATGCACTGGCCAACCCAAACACGTACACACTCACAGCCATTGCAACTCTATGTTAACACACGCTGTCAGGGGATGCAGTGTCCATGGGTGCCCCCTGGCCTGGCTGTGAAGGTGTGTCTTGCAGATGACAACTGTGGAGAATCAGACATACTACATAGCACAAAACACACAGGAAGTCACAGAGACATCATTGACAGGGGACACCTGACAGTGAATGCAATGGACACACCAATATACCGGACACTGTACCATGGTGTCAGTCACACAAGTTGCGGTTGTAAGCTGCATTCCACTCCCACCTCGTTCGGCAACATATGCATCCTTCACACAACACACCACTCACTGTCATAGACACTGTAGACACAAGCACCAACCTGGACTGCATTTGAGGAGACATGCTACTCACAGCAGCAGAACTGCAACACACACCACTGGCCATCACTGTCATGACAATGGAAAAGCCAGAGAGCTGCCGTGCCCAATCCTCATCACCATGGAGGACATTGACAAGATTAATCACGTTTGCACGTACAAAACTCAGCAACAACATCATTAGCTACGTTAACAACATCACTTGTATGAAATGAGACGTGAACTAGGAACCCAGACAACAACACAGATACTCCCAAGAGATCCCAGGCATAGCGGACTGTGACCATGTTGTCCAGACACACCAATGTGACGCACAAAGACTGGCAAAAAAGGCAACCACACATGTCCCAATCTTGAAAGATATCCTAAGTGGAATTGCACGTATGTCCCTGTTAAAGGACAAATGTGGAGAAGGATGACACACCTGTGTCAGGCACGTGATGGCCCTTGAGTAGCAATGGCCATGTACAGCGAATCAATACATGAGCTGGTCATGCACACACCTCAACATTCACATTGAAATGCTTCAGGTTGGCAGGACAATGTGCCACACCAATATCAACCTCTGACTGTGACAACTTAGGACAATGCAATGTACAGGCCCGCATCCAGAGGTACAGTCACAACTGTCAGGTGTTTGAACCATTGATGCCTGCAGAAACATAACATACATTGTGTGTCTCTTCCAAAAACAGGTGATGATGGGGACACAGCAGCAGATGATGAGGAGTCCCTGTCCCAGGCTCCGGTGGCCCCTGAGCTCTCTGGTGTGGAACAGCCTCTGCCCTCCTCGGATGGTGAAGACCTACCTGGCACCTCCGGTGTGAGTCATCATGCAGCACCAGCAGGACCACCATCTGCACCCCCTGCACCCACTCCTCCAACATCTGCCAACACACAGACCACCCCCGCCGACACGGACAGACCAAGGACACTCAATGACAACAGCACAGGGACCCCGGCCCACCGTGAAGCAATGGACAACAACCCCAGTACAAACCCCCAAGGGGGCCTAGGCTCACCTGTGCGTGCCACCGCAGGTCCCGCACGTGTGGCCAGGGGTGGTGGGAGGGGTGGTAGGCAGAGGTCGCTGTTTGCAGAGGGGCCTGGACTGCATGATGACCCACAACTGGTACGCATTGCTGATGCGTACCAGAATAGCACCGGAGAGGTCAGCCAGATAGTGGGGATCCTCAAGGACATTCAACAGCAGCAGGCTGCCCATCATGCCCTCTTGGACTCCCACATGTCCCGTGTGGAGACACACATGTCTGGCATGGAGTCCAAGTGGGGCACATTGGAAGAACTGACAGCGGTGCAGAGGGACATATTGACATGCCTCTGCCAGATTAGCACCAACATGTCCACACCTCCCTGTGTGCCCACAACATCTGGTGCCGCAACAACTGCAACTGCCACAGGGAGGGAGGATGACTCTGGTGGAGAGTCCTCTGCACCGCAGCGGCCTGCACATGAGGGTCCCCCCAGAAAGAAGAGGGGTCGGCCGAGGAAGGAAAACTGAGAGGCCGATGGCCATGTACATCCCCCAGGAACCCAACTCCTGTTCTGGAAATTCTCCTTTGTGTGCAAACTGTTCACCCTGTCGAATGCAACCCAACTCTCCCACATTACATGGGGAGTTTAAGTTGGACTAATGTATCAGATGACTGTGGACTTTACTCAGGACATTTCTGCTACCAACACTTCCAACTCATCTGGGAACTTTGGATCCCAATCCCAATGTACAGCACCCACCATCCTGTACACTATCCTCACACATGTATGTAAATAAACTCACTAATACACCATACTTGCCTCTGTTGTGATTCCAACGTTGTTTTTGTCATGGAGATGATGATCTGCTAAATGACACTGTGCATGCTAACTGCTACAGCAAGTTCAACACCGTCATGTGAGTCATGGCGACGTGACACATATGAGGGAGACACACCACTAGGGCTACACAACACATACACACCAGGGCCATCTGACTCATTGCCTACACTGATGTTGCCAGGAAATACAGTGGAATGCACAGACACCACACCTATTCAGAATATGTGTTAACTAGCCCACAGGTGCAGTAAGCAAATGTCAGTCAGATGTGTGACCACAGACAATGCACATCCCAAAGTGAAGCACAGGTTTATTACACATTTGCAACATGTTGTTTCCACTACAGATGCAAGGTAATCCCACGTGGCAGTGGCCACACAGTCACCAAGTGTAGAAGAAATAAAGTCCAGGGGTGTGTGGCACATCAGATGGTCTTGGGTTGGATGTGTTTCCTACATGGGTGGGAAGCACATTATGTTCTTTAAATACCCCTATACACAGGACATATTATGAGGGGACGATCGAACGAGGTAGTATCCTGACTGAAAGTGCAAATAGCACGGGGTCCCCACCGTTCTGAAGGCTCATGACGCCTCGGACTTCTGGATAATAAATTGATATAAAGGCATTACCTTGTCGCAGAACAACTGATCATAATAGGCATATTTTGCAACATTAATTCATTATTTCTACACATAATATGTCCTGTGTATAGACGGTATTATACTGTCCATGTGAGTAAGGTAGGGATCTGTGTACCCGTCCTGAAGAAGAAGCAGCACGCTTCGAAACTTGTTGACACACGCAGGAGGTTTTGTACATTAATACATCACACCTCCACCTCACCTTTTTAACAATACCGGCACGGAGGCCTATTAAAATTCTTTTTATTCCTCACATGCTAGGTATTTTTTAACACTCACTTATTTATCCTTTCCTGACCCTACCACTCACCCCCTCGCACATTACACATAGTTGTTACATCAGTGCTCCCGCGTTTTCGCTGGTTAGTAGCACGCCGCGTTCCGTAGAGGGGCGCGAAGACCCCTATGATGAAGCATGACACCAAGGGCCCTTTTGGTGTGTGAGGGGTATTTAAAGAACATAATGTGCTTCTCACCCATGTAGGAAACACATCCAACCCAAGACCATCTGTCTTCTATCACCAATCTCTTGTGGGTGGATTCAATTTGTTTATTAATTATAGCTTGGGGAGGACGAATCCACTCCCTGTGTCCGTCCGGACACACTCTCTCCACTCCCTCCTTTGGTAGTTATGGTGTGTGGCACATCACCTGTAGGGGAAACGACTGCTTCCACCCTGGAAGTTGAATCATGGTGTCGGGGGATCCGAGTTGACCAAACAACTCTGAAAGTACCCTGTGAAGGACAGACATGACACACAGTCAAAAGCACTGAAGAACAGGACAGAACTGCAATACTCATGCCCAATACATGTCACAAGATACCTACACAAAACCAAGTTAGCATGTCAACACTGTTGGGGAGTACAGACTACCTGTAAGGACACATCGCTGCACGCATCCAGTCAAGTAGCACATGGCCACACTCAAACAGCAACAGAGCACCACCAACACATATCATGCAAACTCAAATCATTGACATACCAACTCTGTATACTCACATTCAGCTGAAGAAGTTGGTGATGAGCTGTGTGCGGACATCACCCTCATCATCATCATCATCATCACTGGCATCGTGGCCCAGGCCAGGATCCTCCACAGGTGGCAGATGTTGGTCATCGTCATCCAGGATGAGAGGCAACTCCTTCCGCACTGCCAGGTTGTGTAGCATGCAGCAGACGATGACAATCTTGCACACCTTTGCAGGGGCATATGGGAGGGCCCCTCCTGTCTTGTCCAGGCAGCGAAAGCGGCTCTTCAGGAGACCAAATGTCCGCTCGATCACTCTCCTGGTCCGACCATGTGCCTCATTGTAGCGCATCTGGGCTGGTGTCCAGGGTTCCTGAGGGGTGTCAGCAACCACGGCATGTTGGGGTATCCGGAGTCATCTACATACAGACAATTGCACATTAGCTGAGTTGGAAAAGAGGGTGGAATACAACATTGCAGAACACACACAATGGTACAAAGTCAGTACACACCGACAAGCCAGGCACGCTGGTTCTGCATCTGTGACATCATCCTCGGGATGCGACTACTCCTCATTACGTAGGCATCGTGTGCAGAACCGGGGAAACGTGCACACACATGTGAGATGCTCATATCTGCAAGACATACCACCAGGGCATTGATAGAATGGTAATGTTTCCTGTTCCTGTATGCCTGCTCATGTGCCTGTGGTGGTACCAAAGCCACATGTGTCCCATCAATGGAGCCGATGACATGTGGCATCCTCCCCAGGGCATAGAAGTCACTCTTGACGTCAGTGAGTTGTTGACGTTTAGGGAAATAGATGTACTGGTTCAAGTATCTCAACATCGCCTCCAAAACATCGCGTAGCACACGGCTGAACATGGTCTGTGACATCCCACCAGCAGACGCCACAGTGTGTTGAAAGGTACCGGTGGCAAAGAAGTGTAGGGCTGCCATCACCTTTACCTTGGGGGTCAGCGCTGCAGGGTATGGCCGGCCAGGTTGCAAATGTGGGGCCAACCGCACCGCCAATTCCTCAATCAGCGGCCTGTTGAAGCGGTACCGTCGGATGCAGTCACATTCAACCATGGTTGCAAGGTCAGGGAATGGTCTATGGACAGCTGGTGCCCTGCAGTGCATAGGTGAACAAAGAAAGATTGTCAGTCACCCCACATATGTGGCATTGACCATACTCAATATCACATGATACATCATTACGAGACACAAGTACTTGATGTGTGTGCCGTTCTGTATGGACATATATGGCACCTACATGGCCAACATCTAACATCTCAGGTCAACATGTGTTGACAACAAGTTCCAGGTTGTGCTATGGGAAATCATTAGGCTGTGTCACAGTACCCATGTACTGCTGTCACGTTCCAAACACACACCACAGTGACAAGTGAGGACAGATGTGCCCCTGGCATCACAGCTCTTTGACAGGTAGATTCCCAGGGACCCTGTATTGCCACATGGACACTGGCATGACATATCATGTACACGTCAGCAAAACAACTAACTCCCACAGGTAGTGGCCCCTGTTGCCTCTGCAGGACAGACATGGGCGTCTGTGACATACACACGCACAACATCAAAGTCGATGCTCAAACAACGTGGATGTGGAGACTGTCTCCCATTGTGCACATGGAATCAGAGACATCTGAAACACAACATGCACACAGACTGTGGAGGGCCATCACAATTGTGGCAATGGGCCACCCTGTGACGTACATACCATCCCACATGGGACTCAGGGTGTATGTGACATAACATACACATACACAACCTGGAAATGTGACCATGCCACATGCTCTGAACTGAACAGTTGCACATCACAGTGGTCATGTGCACAACACACAAAGGATTCTGTCCCCATGAACACGTGCACAGCCTGGGAGTGGCTGCCCCCAAGTGCCACCCAACAAACCACATGTTGACCCCCATACACACACAGGTAATGCAGCCTTACATGCCTTAGGATACAGTGTGGACAGGCTGTGGTGTTGTAGGTGTGCCCCTGAGTCCCTGGCAAGTAATTGTGGCTGGCATACGTTCACCAGTGACAACCATGGTGACATATGCGAGTGACTTGTACAGGGACGCGTCGTACAGCAATGGACCGATCCGTGCGCACGCATTGGCCATTGCATATGATGTGGACGGATGCGTGTTGTGCTCCGAAATATGCGTCGTACAGCAATGGACCGATCAGTGCGCACGCATTGGCCATTGCATATGATGTGGACGGATGCGTGTTGTGCTCCGAAATACGTGTCGTACAGCAATGGACCGTTCGGTGCGCACGCATTGGCCATTGCATATGATGTGGATGGATGCGTGTTGTTCTCCGAAATACGCGTCATACAGCAATGGACCGATCGGTGCGCATGCATTGGCCATTGCATATGATGTGGACGGATGCGTGTTGTGTTTCGAAATACGCGTTGTACAGCAATGGACCGATCGGTGCGCACGCATTGGCCATTGCATATGATGTTGACGCATGCGTGTTGTGTGACGTAATACGCGTCGTACAGCAATGGTCCGATCGGTGCGCACGCATTGGCTATGGACTGACATGGTAACGGACGCGTTTTCGAAGCTTTTACGAGTCGGATGCAGTGAATTCAGTTGGCCACCCACAACAATGTTGCAAATTCATGGGTGTCATGAAGTTGAACTTTTGAAGGATGCTGTGGGCGTGTATAAGTGGTGCAATTCCATGGATTGGCCAGATTCAGAAGATGCAAACGACTTGGACCTATCACTTTGGACACATGGGACAGTATCTGCCTCTGCAGCACACATATAATGCTGGCTGTTCCCCTGAGAGCTCACTTGCCTGCACTACATGCTCCAGGACGACATCTGCCACCACCACTGCTGCTGTCTCTGCATCCTCTGGCTACTGCAATGGCACGTACTGTGGAGAGAGCCCCAGCCTTCAGCACTGAGGAGAACCAGGCCCTGCTGGACAGCCTCCTTCCACAGTACAGCAAGCTGTATGGGAAACCAGGGGAGCAGGTGAGTGTGCTGTCCACTGCCTTACTAATTGTGCATGTTGTCTGACTAGCAAGACTTACAGTGTGTACACCAGTGGCTAGCATGCTCACTGAGTAGTTGTCACCCCCCAAAGTGTGTAGTTACATGCACTGAACAGGTATAGTGCAGTGCATTGCAACAAGGTTTTACTTCCCAGGCAATTATACCATTTAGTAACTGCTGGACAACTGTTCATAGCCATAGTTGTACTACCTGTGTACATCATATGCCCTTGTGATTGAGACATGTATATCCAACTGTGTGATGCACGGATATGTTGCATGTGTAGTAATGGCCTTTTCACTTTGTCATCCTCACAGGTTGATGCCCACCAGAAGCAGGAGATCTGGCTGACCATCGCCCGGGCAGTACGATCTGTGGGGGTCTACAGGCGCAGGATCCGCAACTGCCAGAAGAGGTGGCAGGTCCTTCGTGGCTGGACCCGGAGGATCGCAAGGGTCCAGCTGAAGCTGTCGCCTCCTCGCAGGAGGGGCGGACACCGGACCCTGACCCCCCACATGCTCCGGATTCTGGCGGTGGTCTTCCCTGACCTGGATGGGCAGCTGAAGTCCAGACAGCAGCAAGGAGGGGGTAAGTGCTAGCCTTTTCTGGGTACTATGACTAACATGCTCTATGCACTCCTTTAGCCTGGTTCCACTTCCACAGTACAAGTGTCTTGTCGTCCTGGACTCATGTCCCTCACTTGTGTCATGCCCCCTCCTCATCTGATACACAGGTGTGGCCCTTTCAGTCTGTGACTTAGGTCACTTGGGTACTGTGTACTTGCAGTTACCTGTGGTTCAAGTTGGGGACAGCATCAGTTACAGGAACTTTGTTGTGGGCTGCATGGGTGGTACAATTGCTCACACAATGCCTGTGATCTGACATGTACTCTGGGTATGGCTTTAATATGTGTTCCAATTGCTGCTCTGAGTCACCACATGTCTGGGGTATGTGCCACACACCCATGCTGCAGCAGAGACCAAGGTAGGAGCCTCAGAAGTATGTACATCATGTGTGTGACACATGCATAGCCACCTGCCTAGTGTTCAGGGTAATGCCATGTTGCACATGGACCAGGACTGTAATGCCTACTCCGTACATCGAAGGCACTCTGTTCTCCCACTCCCGTGTGTCAGCATACATATTGGGCATTGTGAAGAGTGCACTCAGGTGTCTGCCTCTGTGTCACCGTGGTGTGGCCTTGCTTTTGGACTCCTGTAGTGTTTAACAATTTGGGGTGGCCAGCCATCTGAGTTGTGACTATAGGATCTGCACATTGGTTAATGCATAGGTCTCTGATCCCTTGACTGTGCACAATGGTGTATGAAACATTGAGGTGCAGGCAGCTTTGGTTCATTCTCATCAGACGGTGAAGTGCTCATGTGTATGGATTTGTGTTTGCAGTCACTCCAATGTCTCATTTGATTGACGTGGGATCATCTTAGTCCTCATGATGTGGGTGGCCAGGGGTGCACATGTGCACCTGTCAGCTACAGGGCTTGCATTCCCAAAACTTCCATGATTGTGACACAGTGTAGACTGGTGTTGTGTGTATGCACTGCCCCTGTGACAGGAGACAGTTATGACTGACTTGCCAGACAGGCCTGTGCCATGACATTCAACTCGCAAAGGGTGATCCAGCAGTAGTGTGAAATGTCCTGCATGCACACCATTGTCGCATTGTCTATCAGGACATGAGGACATCATTGTGTCTGGTGATGGAAGCAAAACCTGCATATCGACAGAGACTCTGCCCATCACTTTTCCTGACACATGTACTGAGTCAGTGGCAGGAGATGGCATGTGTTTGGAGTGACACATTTCCATATGTTCTCTTGGATGTCCAACAACTGTGTATGTGGTGCATGTGTGCACATATGATTAGTCGCATTCAACAGGCACCAGACAGATGGGTGCATGGACAGGTAGGATATGTGTGGCATGAATGACTGTCAGGCAGACAATGGGCTTCTTCAAATCAGTGTCAGCACTTATTGCAATGTCTAGCAAATGATGGCAGGGCTTGCTCTTTGATGTGCTGTACTTACTGTGGTGTGTGTGGTCAGTACAGGTGACTAATGTTGCTCTGTTTATCCTGATTGTTTGCAGATACATCCACGGCCACGGGAGGAGACAGCTCCACGGACCAAGAGGAGCGTCAGAGCCAGACTGGGTCCACTGCAGGGGAGACCGAGGGACCCAGTGGCACGGAGGGTGAGGGGAGCCACACTGAGGAGACCTCAGCTACGACCACCTCGGCTGAGGAACACAGCACTTCCAGTGAGGACTCCCTTGTGGAGGCGGGTGTCAGCAGACCACAGACAAAATCAAGCAAGTCTGTCCCCGCCACCACCACCATCTCCACCCTCCCATCTGCTCCCATCCCACATGTCCGTGGAGGCTCCCGTGTAGGGGAGCGTGTCTCCTTCATGCCAGGCACCGCACCCCCTGCCTCTGTCTCCCCTGCTGCCCTGAGTGTAGAGTCTGTGGACTTGCTGAAACAGATCCATGTAGGGCAGACATCAGAACTGAGTGTCCTCCATGCACACACGGGTCTGTTGACACAACTGGTGTCATTCATGGAGGGCATGTCATCTGGCATGTCTGCCCTACATCGGACCAATCAGTCCATGGCCTCCTCACTGACGGCAGCAGTGTCCCTCCTGCAACATTCCCTCACCCCTCCTACCTCTGCCCCATCCACAATGCCCAGCACCCTACCTGTCCCAAGCACACATACACCGGCACAGGCACCCACCAGCACAGACACAAGCAGCACACAGACACACATGCCAAAATCCAGACGCACACGCACGCACAGTCAGGGGTCTGATACCTCACTCACAGGGGATGGGGCCCAGACACACACACAAGCATCCACGAGCACTCTGCAGTCCTCAGTTACCTCTCCCTCCAAAACCCCTTCCCTTGCCTCACCTGCAACCCCCCCTTCCCAGAAGCTCTTCCTCTGTGAGCTTGGCCTCTTCCCCACAGATCCATCTGAGCCAACGTACAGGCGGAAGAGGCGACCACCACACACAGAGGGGAGTGCCCCTCACACCCGGACACCCTCCCCCAGGCACAGGCAGACTGAGGACCCCATTAGGAAGTCCCCCCGGACCAGGAAGGGCAAAACCCCACCACCACCACCACGCAGCTCCACCACACAGTCTCTCTCCTCCATCCCCCAGGCCACCACTCCACAGGTTCCCCCGCCACACCCTGCCCCAGGTTCCCCCACACACCCATACCGCATCCCCAAAATGCTTAGGCCCTCCCCCCTACCACTTGCTCTTCCACCCCCACCCCCAACCCAGACGCTCAGCCTGTTTGTGCCACTGGTGTGGAGACCGGGTCCCCCCCTCTGTCCTGCCCACCTCATCTGCCCCCCCTTCCACTCCCTTGGAGTTATGCACTGCAGTGGAGTCCACAACCACCCCGTCTGACTTGGGCACTGCAGTGGGAACCCAGTCCACTCCATCTGACCGGCCCACTGCAGTGGTGCCAGCACCCAAACCATCTGACTTGTGCCCTACAGTGGTGCCGGCCCCCACTGAGTCAGACACCTCCACTGCAGTTGCCGGTGACACTCCTGCACCCACCACCCCTTCACTGCCTCCTTCTGGCATCCCCTGATCCTGTCCCTGCGGTGCCTGGCCTGCCCCTTGTATGCCCCTCCGAGGGGGATGTCCCCTGTCCGTACCAGTGCAGGCAAGCAATGGGTGACAAGTTGTCACATGTCACCCTGTTCAGACTGTGAATGTGGACTGGCCATTGGCCTTAGTTTCTTTTGGACTTCCAATGTTTCATTGACATTGGCTAAATAAAGCGTCTTTTTGTTTACTAGTGGTTTTGCTTTTGTTGTACATGATGTAGATGAGTATCATCATGCATTTGCTGTTGTAATAGTGTTCAGATCAGGAAAATGAAGTGTTGCTGTGATGGACTCCATGTGGTCCATGGGATATGTGTCCTAATCTAGTCTGGATCCATAGCATCCTTTGCTGCAGTCTGAGGGTGTAATGTTCAGCATTTGACACAGGGATGTACGTTTTGCATTTGTAATTTAACATCTGTGGCTTACACTGATGCACATCTGGTGTGCTTACCACTGTTCAATGTTTCTATTTCCCTGACTGTGTGCCCATCTCCACTGGACATGCAGTTTAGCACATCAATGTTGAAGGACTCATCTGTGAATACAGTGCAACTTGCTTGACACGTGTATTGGGTATATGCAGGTGACTGAAGTGACACTCCCGTACCCAGGCTGATGTGAGCAGAGCCTTCAGTGTGTTGTAATTGTTGACTCACTGACCGAGTGTTCTGATGACATGTTTGAGTTGTGCACAGACAAGGTTTGGCACAGCGGACCTTCCACAGGAGTGGAGTGCCCTCATGGCAGTGTGTAATCCTGTGACATTGCCTGGGCCCGTGCTGTGTGTTGTGTAAGCATGTCTGTGTGTGTTCCCTTCCCTTTTCCTACACCGGCTGTGTCCCTACGGATGTTCCTGTTTGTGAGGCTTGCTGAGTTGTCCTGTGTTCATCCAGCATCTTGTACCTGGTTTCTCCGTGATGTGGGTGCATGGCAAACTAATGTTCATCAGGTTGTCATCCCTAGTTGTCTTTGTTGTCAGGGCTGGGGATGTGGGAAAACGCAGATGAGACACAGTCAGGATTCCCCTTGGCACTTGTTGGTTACACAAGTCATGTAATTTATAGTTTGTGGTAGTTTTCAGTGATTGTGACACGTTGTGTGTGTGACTGCTGCCACTCCTCAGGGTCAGAGCTGCAATGTTGGAAGTTGTCTACGTGTGTTCTTTGTGGGTGACCTTGGCTTCTTCATTGGTGTGTGACTGTGGCCGGGATCCCATTGATTGGGGTGGATTTCACGTCATGCCCATGTACGGCATATTGTGCAGTGTGTCAGACATTCACGAGTCTTGTTGATTGGCCAGGTGTGATGGGTTTCTGCACCTTAGTTCCCACAACCACCCCTGGGATTGTCATTGGTGCATGTGCAATGTCACCTGTCCATGTGAGCTTCACTGCTGCACATTGGTGGAGATCAAGGTGTGTGGTGTTGAGTGTGTGCAAATGTGAGTTGTTGCACGGCTACCCCTACCTCCATATTGGCCTTGGCTGACAGGCCGTGCTGATTGATTTGTGCTTGTGTAGGTG
Source organism: Calotriton arnoldi (assembly GCA_963921515.1). Taxonomy (NCBI): domain Eukaryota; kingdom Metazoa; phylum Chordata; class Amphibia; order Caudata; family Salamandridae; genus Calotriton; species Calotriton arnoldi. Next base: position 446,710 of record CAWUFW010000873.1, on the reverse strand, counting down.
TGATGGTAGTTTGTTGCTCAGGATACATGGCTGTGGTTCACAGTGTGAACGACATCTGCCTTTGTCATCACAGTGGGATTATCATGCAGGCTAGTGTCACCACAATGTGGGGTCCCTGGGGGTAGTGCTGTGGTGGGTCTGTCTCTTGCTGTGTTAGTTGCTGTTCCTACAAGCTTGTGTGACATGTGTAATTTGGGCTCCCTCTCATCTAACAATGCCTGATTGCCCACATAGGGGAATCCGATCCATGAGTTACTTTTGTATGGCACTGTATACACATCTGTGTAATTGGAATTCAGGCCTCCTCATGTGTTGTGTGGTTGCCTGGGGACACTGGCACCCCCCCATCACCTGTTATGTTTGATATGCAGTGTGAGGCTGCCTGTTTGTGTTTGTGCATCTGCACCACTGCATTGGCATATCTTTAGTGTGCCATTGCCTGTATGTTGTTTGGAGGATTTCCCATGCTGTCCCTGGGACTCCTAGGTCATCAGTCAGCACAATAATCATGGTTTGTATGTCCCATTGCTGCCATGGTATGGTATTTGTTCACCTCACATCTACAGTCTCCACAGGATATCTACATTTGTGTGTCCATTAGTGCAGATATGTGGGTCTGCATTATGATGGTCACTTCTGGCATTGTGTAATTGATAAATGGAGACGATGTCAGTCCCCATGGGTGAGGTTTGTCTGCAAATGGCCAAAGGTATGTTTTATTTGCACTGCACTGTTTGCCTCACCCAATCTATGTTGCTATGGGACACAACCACTACTTTGCCACTGATGTGTTTGTTGTTCTGTGACCAGGAATCATCCATGCTGTTTGGCAGTTGCAGCTTTTTCCATGACAACACTTACCTTTTGGTCACTGTGATGATGGGGGTTTGGACCCCATTGCCACAATGTTCAAAATGTGCTTCAGCTATGGACCCCACACTTACCTTTTGGTCACTGTGATGATGGGGGTTTAGACCCCATTCCCACAGTGGTCATGGTCTGCTTGCATTGTGAAGGCCACACACATTTTGGTGTGACACATGTGATAGGGGGTCACATTGTATGTTCAATCTCATGTTCAGTGTTGTAGGCATTTGACACAGAGTACACACTCTTGTCATGATGTTGGGGGGATGTCTTTTGCTGACATTCCTTATGTTGGAGTATGCTGGTTTTGTCATGCATTACCCGTCCTATGAGTGGGGATGGTAGTAGTGACAGGCATCCAGGCCCCCATGAGTAGGGGTGGTGGTAGTGGTAGGCATCCAGGCCCCCATGAGTAGGGGTGGTGGTAGTGGTAGGCATCAATTCCCCTATGAGTGGGGATGGTAGTAGTGACAGGCATCCAGGCCTCCATGAGTAGGGGTGGTGGTAGTGGTAGGCATCAATTCCCCTATGAGTGGGGATGGTAGTAGTGACAGGCATCCAGGCCCCCATGAGTAGGGGTGGTGGTAGTGGTAGGCATCCAGGCCCCCATGAGTAGGGGTGGTGGTAGTGGTAGGCATCCAGGCCCCCATGAGTAGGGGTGGTGGTAGTGACAGGCATCCAGCCCCCCCCTGAGTAGGGGTGGTGGTAGTGGTAGGCATCCAGGCCCCCATGAGTAGGGGTGATGGTAGTGGTAGGCATCCAGGCCCCCATGAGTAGGGGTGGTGGTAGTGACAGGCATCCAGCCCCCCTGAGTAGGGGTGGTGGTAGTGGTAGGCATCAATTCCCCTATGAGTGGGGATGGTAGTAGTGACAGGCATCCAGGCCCCATGAGTAGGGGTGGTGGTAGTGGTAGGCATCAATTCCCCTATGAGTGGGGATGGTAGTAGTGACAGGCATCCAGGCCCCCATGAGTAGGGGTGGTGGTAGTGGTAGGCATCCAGGCCCCCATGAGTAGGGGTGGTGGTAGTGGTAGGCATCCAGGACCCCATGAGTAGGGGTGGTGGTAGTGACAGGCATCCAGCCCCCCCCCTGAGTATGGGTGGTGGTAGTGGTAGGCATCCAGGCCCCCATGAGTAGGGGTGGTGGTAGTGGTAGGCATCCAGGCCCCCATGAGTAGGGGTGGTGGTAGTGACAGGCATCCAGCCCCCTGAGTAGGGGTGGTGGTAGTGGTAGGCATCAATTCCCCTATGAGTGGGGATGGTAGTAGTGACAGGCATCCAGGCCCCCATGAGTAGGGGTGGTGGTAGTGGTAGGCATCAATTCCCCTATGAGTGGGGATGGTAGTAGTGACAGGCATCCAGGCCCCCATGAGTAGGGGTGGTGGTAGTGGTAGGCATCAAGGCCCCCATGAGTAGGGGTGGTGGTAGTGGTAGGCATCCAGGCCCCCATGAGTAGGGGTGGTGGTAGTGACAGGCATCCAGCCCCCCCTGAGTAGGGGTGGTGGTAGTGGTAGGCATCAATTCCCCTATGAGTGGGGATGGTAGTAGTGACAGGCATCCAGGCCCCCATGAGTAGGGGTGGTGGTAGTCGTAGGCATCCAGTCCCCCATGAGTAGGGGTGGTGGTAGTGGGAGGCATCCAGGCCCCCATGAGTAGGGGTGGTGGTAGTGACAGGCATCCAGGCCCCCTGAGTAGGGGTGGTGGTAGTTGTAGGCATCAATTCCCCTATGAGTGGGGATGGTAGTAGTGACAGGCATCCAGGCCCCCATGAGTAGGGGTGGTGGTAGTCGTAGGCATCCAGTCCCCCATGAGTAGGGGTTGTGGTAGTGGTAGGCATCCAGGCCCCCATGAGTAGGGGTGGTGGTAGTGACAGGCATCCAGCCCCCCCTGAGTAGGGGTTGTGGTAGTGGTAGGCATCAATTCCCCTATGAGTGGGGATGGTAGTAGTGACAGGCATCCAGGCCCCCATGAGTAGGGGTGGTGGTAGTCGTAGGCATCCAGTCCCCCATGAGTAGGGGTTGTGGTAGTGGTAGGCATCCAGGCCCCCATGAGTAGGGGTGGTGGTAGTGACAGGCATCTAGCCCCCCCTGAGTAGGGGTGGTGGTAGTGGTAGGCATCAAGTCCCCTATGAGTGGGGATGGTAGTAGTGACAGGCATCCAGGCCCCAATGAGTAGGGGTGGTGATAGTGGTAGGCATCAATTCCCCTATGAGTGGGGATGGTAGTAGTGACAGGCATCCAGGCCCCCATGAGTAGGGGTGGTGGTAGTGGTAGGCATCCAGGCCCCCAGGAGTAGGGGTGGTGGTAGTGGTAGACATCCAGCCCCCCATGAGTAGGGGTGGTGGTAGTGGTAGGCATCCAGGCCCCCATGAGTAGGGGTGGTGGTAGTGGTAGGCATCCAGGCCCCCATGAGTAGGGGTGGTGGTAGTGGTAAGCATCCAGGCCCTCATGAGTAGGGTTGGTGGTAGTGACAGGCATCCAGCCCCCCCTGAGTAGGGGTGGTGGTAGTGGTAGGCATCAATTCCCCTATGAGTGGGGATGGTAGTAGTGACAGGCATCCAGGCCCCCATGAGTAGGGGTGGTGGTAGTGGTAGGCATCCAGCCCCCCCTGAGTAGGGGTGGTGGTAGTGGTAGGCATCCAGGCCCCCATGAGTAGGGGTGGTGGTAGTGGTAGGCATCCAGGCCCCCATGAGTAGGGGTGGTGGTAGTGAGAGGCATCCAGCCCCCCCTGAGTAGGGGTGGTGGTAGTGGTAGGCATCATTTCCCCTATGAGTGGGGATGGTAGTAGTGACAGGCATCCAGGCCCCCATGAGTAGGGGTGGTGGTAGTCGTAGGCATCCAGGCCCCCATGAGTAGGGTGGTGGTAGTGGTAGACATCCAGGCCCCCATGAGTAGGGGTGGTGGTAGTGACAGGCATCCAGCCCCCCTGAGTAGGGGTGGTGGTAGTGGTAGGCATCAATTCCCCTATGAGTGGGGATGGTAGTAGTGACAGGCATCCAGGCCCCATGAGGAGGGGTGGTGGTAGTGGTAGGCATCCAGGCCCCCATGAGTAGGGGTGGTGGTAGTGACAGGCATCCAGCCCCCCCTGAGTAGGGGTGGTGGTAGTGGTAGGCATCAATTCCCCTATGAGTGGGGATGGTAGTAGTGACAGGCATCCAGGCCCCATGAGTAGGGGTGGTGGTAGTGGTAGGCATCAATTCCCCTATGAGTGGGGATGGTAGTAGTGACAGGCATCCAGGCCCCCATGAGTAGGGGTGGTGGTAGTGGTAGGCATCCAGGCCCCCATGAGTAGGGGTGGTGGCAGTGGTAGGCATCCAGGCCCCCATGAGTAGGGGTGGTGGTAGTGACAGGCATCCAGCCCCCCCCTGAGTAGGGGTGGTGGTAGTGGTAGGCATCCAGGCCCCCATGAGTAGGGGTGGTGGTAGGCATCCAGGCCCCCATGAGTAGGGGTGGTGGTTGTGACAGGCATCCAGCCCCCCCCTGAGTAGGGGTGGTGGTAGTGGTAGGCATCAATTCCCCTATGAGTGGGGATGGTAGTAGTGACAGGCATCCAGGCCCCCATGAGTAGAGGTGGTGGTAGTGGTCGGCATCCAGGCCCCCATGAGTAGGGGTGGTGGTAGTGGTAGGCATCCAGGCCCCCATGAGTAGGGGTGGTGGTAGGGACAGGCATCCAGCCCCCCTGAGTAGGGGTGGTGGTAGTGGTAGGCATCAATTCCCCTATGAGTGGGGATGGTAGTAGTGACAGACATCCAGGCCCCCATGAGTAGGGGTGGTGGTAGTGGTAGGCATCAATTCCCCTATGAGTGGGGATGGTGGTAGTGACAGGCATCCAGGCCCCCATGAGTAGGGGTGGTGGTAGTGGTAGGCATCCAGGCCCCCATGAGTAGGGGTGGTGGTAGTGGTAGGCATCCAGGCCCCCATGAGTAGGGGTGGTGGTAGTGACAGGCATCCAGCCCCCCCTGAGTAGGGGTGGTGGTAGTGGTAGGCATCCAGGCCCCCATGAGTAGGGGTGGTGGTAGTGGTAGGCACCCAGGCCCTCATGAGTAGGGGTGGTGGTAGTGGTAGGCATCCAGGCCCCCATGAGTAGGGGTGGTGGTAGTGACAGGCATCCAGCCCCCCCTGAGTAGGGGTGGTGGTAGTGGTAGGCATCAATTCCCCTATGAGTGGGGATGGTAGTAGTGACAGGCATCCAGGCCCCCATGAGTAGGGGTGGTGATAGTGGTAGGCATCAATTCCCCTATGAGTGGGGATGGTAGTAGTGACAGGCATCCAGGCCCCCATGAGTAGGGGTGGTGGTAGTGGTAGGCATCCAGGCCCCCAGGAGTAGGGGTGGTGGTAGTGGTAGACATCCAGCCCCCCATGAGTAGGGGTGGTGGTAGTGGTAGGCATCCAGGCTCCCATGAGTAGGGGTGGTGGTAGTGGTAGGCATCCAGGCCCCCATGAGTAGGGGTGGTGGTAGTGGTAGGCATCCAGGCCCCCATGAGTAGGGGTGGTGGTAGTGACAGGCATCCAGCCCCCCTGAGTAGGGGTGGTGGTAGTGGTAGGCATCAATTCCCCTATGAGTGGGGATGGTAGTAGTGACAGGCATCCAGTCCCCCATGAGTAGGGGTGGTGGTAGTGGCAGGCATCCAGCCCCCCTGAGTAGGGGTGGTGGTAGTGGTAGGCATCCAGGCCCCCATGGGTAGGGGTGGTGGTAGTGGTAGGCATCCAGGCCCCCATGAGTAGGGGTGGTGGTAGTGGTAGGCATCCAGGCCCCCATGAGTAGGGGTGGTGGTAGTGACAGGCATCCAGCCCCCCCTGAGTAGGGGTGGTGGTAGTGGTAGGCATCAATTCCCCTATGAGTGGGGATGGTAGTAGTGACAGGCATCCAGGCCCCCATGAGTAGGGGTGGTGGTAGTCATAGGCACCCAGTCCCCCATGAGTAGGGGTTGTGGTAGTGGTAGGCATCCAGGCCCCCATGAGTAGGGGTGGTGGTAGTGACAGGCATCCAGCCCCCCCTGAGTAGGGGTTGTGGTAGTGGTAGGCATCCAGGCCCCCATGAGTAGGGGTGGTGGTAGTGACAGGCATCCAGCCCCCCCTGAGTAGGGGTGGTGGTAGTGGTAGGCATCAATTCCCCTATGAGTGGGGATGGTAGTAGTGACAGGCATCCAGGCCCCCATGAGTAGGGGTGGTGGTAGTGGTAGGCATCAATTCCCCTATGAGTGGGGATGGTAGTAGTGACAGGCATCCAGGCCCCCATGAGTAGGGGTGGTGGTAGTCGTAGGCATCCAGTCCCCCATGAGTAGGGGTTGTGGTAGTGGTAGGCATCCAGGCCCCCATGAGTAGGGGTGGTGGTAGTGACAGGCATCCAGCCCCCCCTGAGTAGGGGTGGTGGTAGTGGTAGGCATCAATTCCCCTATGAGTGGGGATGGTAGTAGTGACAGGCATCCAGGCCCCCATGAGTAGGGGTGGTGGTAGTGGTAGGCATCCAGCCCCCCCTGAGTAGGGGTGGTGGTAGTGGTAGGCATCCAGGCCCCCATGAGTAGGGGTGGTGGTAGTGGTAGGCATCCAAGCCCCCATGAGTAGGGGTGGTGGTAGTGGTAGGCATCCAGGCCCCCATGAGTAGGGGTGGTGGTAGTGACAGGCATCCAGCCCCCCCTGAGTAGGGGTGGTGGTAGTGGTAGGCATCAATTCCCCTATGAGTGGGGATGGTAGTAGTGACAAGCATCCAGGCCCCCATGAGTAGGGGTGGTGGTAGTGGTAGGCATCAATTCCCCTATGAGTGGGGATGGTAGTAGTGACAGTCATCCAGGCCCCCATGATTAGGGGTGGTGGTAGTGACAGGCATCCAGCCCCCCCTGAGTAGGGGTGGTGGTAGTGGTAGGCATCAATTCCCCTTTGAGTGGGGATGGTAGTAGTGACAGGCATCCAGGCCCCCATGAGTAGGGGTGGTGGTAGTGGTAGGCATCAATTCCCCTATGAGTGGGGATGGTAGTAGTGACAGGCATCCAGGCCCCCATGAGTAGGGGTGGTGGTAGTGGTAGGCATCAATTCCCCTATGAGTGGGGATGGTAGTAGTGACAGGCATCCAGGCCCCCATGAGTAGGGGTGGTGGTGGTAGTGGTAGGCATCAATTCCCCTATGAGTGGGGATGGTAGTAGTGACAGGCTTCCAGGCCCCCATGAGTAGGGGTGGTGGTAGTGGTAGGCATCCAGGCCCCCATGAGTAGGGGTGGTGGTAGTGGTAGGCATCCAGGCCCCCATGAGTAGGGGTGGTGGTAGTGACAGGCATCCAGCCCCTATGGGTGTGTATGGCATTGGTGATAGCCATCCCGCCCCTATGGTTCTGCTGTTGCTAGTGTACGTAATTTCTGCATCCCTATGTGTGTGTGACATATGTCGGGTACGTGTCGTTTGTTTGTCTAGTGGGTGTTTGACTTACCGTCTGCGCCGTACGCGTCCGTACCGGTTCCGGTAATAGATGTACAGTATTGGTAGGACCTGCGCGATGGGATTCATGGTTGGTTCGTCTCGTTCGGGTTTCTTGTGGCTTCGACTCGTACTCGTAGCTGGCTTGTTTGTCTCGTAGCCGTGGATCGTCTTGTTGCGCGAATCGGAGCTTATGTGCAGCTCTCCCGGATGCTCTGACGTGACGGACGTAGCGACCAGTTCGGCGCGTACGGAGTGCGCATCGTACTAGTCCGGCCGGAAGGTGCTGTGTATTTACTTCCGTGCGACTCGAATCGGCGTTTCCGGATCCAGCTCGGTTGGGGAACTGGAGCTGGAATGGGTACGTATGGCTCGCTCGGAATTTTAGCTGTAATGCGCATCGTACTTGCTCGCTCGGACGACTGTTCGAATCGTTCGGGAAAAACGCGTTCGGCTCGTATTTTTTCCAGACGAATCGTATTCGGTGCGCTTCCGGCCGAGATCGGAATCGACCCCATGGTGTGCAAGAGGTCTCCGTAGCAACTAGAGATTGGGTCCGGGTTAAACTGAGCAGCCTTGGGAAGAAAGATGACAGCAAATTCAGCAAGCCTCACCAAATCAGAGAACTTTACTCACGCTCCGCTCTGTTGAGCGATGGCAAAGTGTGGTCACAAACTAGAATGGCCAAATGCAACAAAGTCATCCGATGGAACAAGGACAGCGAAGTCACTCGCGCCGGCTATACCTGATGGGATTCAGACAACGACGATGGAGGTTTTACCTCAATTAGGCAGAGTAACCTCGAGATGAGGGGGACAGGGGGTGACGCAGGTGTCACAGCAGGAAAGAATAATTCTGACTCCACCCAGCACACCCCATCTCAAGGAACCAATGACACAGGCAACCCAGACATCACGCAAGAGGCTTGCTCATCATATGACAGAGGCCCGGAGGGGGGCACGATAGAGAGCAGTTCCAGCTCAGGGGAAGCACACGAACAACAAATCCCCCTCACGTGCACCCGCACTGGTAGGGCAGTGGTGTTACCAAAAAAGTACAGCGAGTATGATATGTGAATATCTCTCTCTCTCTCTCTCTCTCTCTCTCTTTCTCTCTCTCTCTCTATCTCTCTTTCTCTCTCTCCCACTTCAGTAGACACATTGTCGTTCTCCGCGGCTCCTCCTCGAGGTGCCACATTGATTAAACATTGTGTATTCTAAGGTTCAGTCAACCTTTTGTTCATGTTGTATGCAGACGTACCATCCAGGGTATTCGGTTTATTGTTGTTAAGGGGGAAGATGTGTGGTGTCGCGCACTAGCTGTTTACCATCACGTGACTGCCGCGATGCCCTGTGGGAACGGGGGCGGCAATTTATGAATGGGCGCGGGCAGCAGACATGGCCCCGCTCTCCCTCTGATTAATAAAAGGACTTCAACCCTACGCTAGTGTTCCTGTCGTTCCTGAAGGAGGGACACTACATTACAAACACCTTGGGCAAAATCAATGTGGGTGCACAAGAAGGATTTTAGAGGAGTTAAATAATGCTGGCATGATGTAAAGCCATACAAAAAAAAATAGAAGCCGCTGCAAAACCACAAAGCAGGACTGGTTTATCTAAAATCCAGAAATACTCACTGTATTTGAAGAACAAATGTAAGCTGTAACTTCCCAGAGATGGTGTGGAAACTCCAAAGGCGGGACACTAAAGGCGCGTCAACCCCAGGTAAGCCAATCAATGCACAACAATGTGCAATTAAAGGCCAATATGGTCACTTGTGTAAATGTGACCTCCTCTCCACGCAAAATTGCACACCCTCCTACATTCAGAACCCATTTAATAGATATGTAATATCCAGACCCTGCACTAAAGAAGAGACATATCACTTTAAAAGAGGGCCGGGGTAGGAGAGATGCCACGCAGCCAGAGCTTATTGGCCAAAGCTGTGTGAAATACAGTGTGATAGGAAAGTGCCACTCAACTTCAATCCATGTCCCTGTGACATAGAGTAGTCCAATTGAAAGAAAGATAAGGAATTGGTCATGTCACAATTCCCATGCAATGTGATATGACTCAATTCATTTATTACATTTATCACCAAAACTGTAGAGTGTATCATGTCCACTCACCATCTCAGCAAGCAGCATGTCCATGGTTATCCCTTAGACTTTATAAAGATAAGGCTATAGATTTAAGTAATATCATCTACACACGAGTCCATGGTATACATTTCTTCACATTGTCACATGTCCCCGTTCTGTGTAGGTCCTGCATAAATGTCTAATGAAGCTACACAAGAAGCTCATGTTAGTTACTCAGTAAATAACGGATCGCCATGCCATGCAGTGGAGTGATGATGATAGAATAATGTTGCTTCATGACAACAGAGAGGCAACACATCAAGATATCGGTGACAGAACGAATGAAGGGATCTCAACCCAACATACTGGCAATGATGGCACTCTGATGGACACTAGACCATGCACATCTGAAGACCATACAAGATGCTCCTACTGATATTTCCCTCCCTCAAGAATGCAGTTGGGGAAATGGCTTCTGATATGATGAAATCACTAAGGGCACTGGATCCCAAAATTGGCACCCTCATAAACACAATCTATGTAATTTCCGGCTAGCATAAGAGGATGTAGCATAATTTTTCAGCAGGATAGCTCATACTAGAGGTAATACACCAAGTGATTGCCTTCATTGGGTCTCAAGAAATGTGTGGCACAACTCTGTCCATTTTCTTCATCATCATCGACTCCAGAGGGGCAGACAACATAAGAGGAACAAGAACACCACCCTGCAGTACTGACTCCTGGAAAGTTAAATGTAGTAGTCACATGCCAGCTAATGTGAATGGTTGGTCATTTTCTCTTACTTTAAGGTAAGATGCCTGTGGATATTTGCATTTGTGGGAGGTTATACTAATAACATTGCTGCCTAGGGATGCAACATGTTATTAAATCACTGTTCCTGTAGGACTGACAAGCAAAAAGGCTGAGAGTGATTTCCTATTTCGCCATCCATTCACCCTGTGAGTCTGTGTTATGCTGGGGCTTGTTCTGGTAGGGGTCCTGATTAGAAAGCATATTGCTGTCGGGATATTCATTGAGAGACATACTACCTCACACAGCTAGGTTGCGGTATGTGGAACACACAACAATCATGTCACAGACAATCTTTGGGTAGTAAAGACTTCTACCCAGAGACATCTCTACAGCGAAATCGTTACTGGAGTATGACAAAAATACCATTTAATAATGATACATGGCCAACTGTATGCTGCGTTTGGAGGGTTTGCTAGGGTTTGTTTTTGGATTTGCAAAGGGTGGCCTTAACCGTGGGATAAAGGCATAACCCTGGCCATCTATCATAGAGGAATGAGTACAGATCACACATTATCGTGGACCATTCATGTACACGCGTTTTGATCATGAGTGTCATACATATCTGTTAGTATTCTTTGACTGAAGAGACCATTTTCCATGCATGGATTGATGGAACTCCACCTGAATATGTAGTGTGGGAACATGGATAGTACATGGGTGATGTAATAGTTGGCATCACATAGTGCCTGTACAGTAGTTGAGCATGTATATTTGCAGTTTCTATATATGTGTGCCGTATCAGCAGGTAGCACCATTGTGGATGTGTATGGAGCCAATGCAGCCCATGACGTGGAAAGTTATCTATGGTATAGAACTCTTTCTTGACATCTTGATGATTTGATCCTGGTTTGAGGAACCTTCGATGTGATGGGCCTTTGGACATTACTGCCTCCACAACCCAAGTCAAGGATGCAGATAGTGCGCTTTGTGACATACTTGCTACTTCAGCACCTGTGCTCTAAAAGGAACCCGACACCAAAAGATACATACAGCTAGTAATTTAACGTGAGCTAGTATTGCATGTGACCTACCTGCAGCTGGCTCAGGGGAGGGTTTACTTTGTTCAAGGAGCCTTAATCTGATGTATCTGCTTAGCCTGTACCGTTGTTTTATCTCCTCCTTAAGTTCCCTAGACCATGTCAGCCTCACTTTGTAGGTTTTTTACACGCACAGTCCTATCTTGTTGTCGTTGCAGTAGATGGAGTCTCTGTCGCCATAAAACAACCTCCATTGTTGCTTCTGTGGTAGAAGTGTGTGTTTTCTCTCATATTTATGTTTTATATAAAACTTTGTGCAAGGTCTGCACCTACTTTCATTATGTGTAATTGTCTGATGCAATTCATGCAGGATCTAATTCACGCTACTTCACGTCATTTTAGTTGGTATCAATTAGCATTTGTGTCAACGAGTTCTTGCTCTGTTCCTGACCCACTATACCCACTCTGCATGCATTGCAATATGCATCATAAAGTATTTTATAATGTAGCACCTGGCGCTGTGTAGGTGCCCACATTAAACTGTGGTAAATTTGGGACTAAGTTTTCCGAATAAATAAGTGTCAAGACTGGAACATCAGATGAAGCCATCCGCAAATAATCATGTAAACAAAAGAGAGCAAAGTATCAGACACCCAGACGATGTTGTGTCTACATCACGAGCACACAAAAATCAGAGCTCTGGAAGAAGACCCTCGGGCATCAGAGCACAGCACAAGTGCACGACTGAAGAAAACTTACCATCCAGATGAGATTTGCCAGTCAATACTACAATAGTAGATCTTGAAGACAGCACACCGGGAAACACTATAGTATGGGCTCATACCTGGAGGAAAAGGAAGACGGAAGATACAAAGAGGATAGATCAAACTGAAGTCTTCTTTCAGTACTACAGCTCAAGGGATCCTTGCAGAGTCACAAGAGATGCACTGAGCCTGTTCCCAAAACATCATTATTGGAGGCTACATGGGACATGGCAGCGGCACTTAATAATTGTTTAAAAACCATATTGGGCTTCCACAAATTCACTAATATAAAGAAGTTCTTTTATGGACGGGCACATACTAGGCATACCATCTATCATCTTGAATTCTACAATAGTCTCAACTTTCAAGTGGTATCTTACTATTATTTTCAACTCATGCCTTGCATCTGTGAATGATGCTTGGCCAATGGAATCTAATGGAAGTTTAGAGTGTGCATAATCAAACTTCGGATGACAGGAAGGACCAAACAAAGGACCCCAAACATCCCTCAGAATTACACAATCACCGGGTTTACTAGCCACACCCCTCTTCTGGAGGGGAATACTATTTCTTTGTTCACCTTCAGTATTACTGGCTGTTTGGTAGGCACCATTACTTTCAATATAAAACAATAAAAAGTGGATAAACAAAATATCATGAAAAGCACATAAACACATTACTATTGACTGCGGGAATATTGATACAAAAATGCAAATAATAAAGCCTTAATATGGGAATATATATAACGCTTGTGGCTGGTGCTTTCTGCTTGTTGCTGGGGATGGGATAATATCACAGAAGATGTTTGGGGGACTGCGGACAGGAATAGCATGGAGGTGATCACAACTGGGATTATGATCAAATGGACATAATTCTTCCTCTTTTTTGCACAGGCAATCTAAACAGTGTACCATTGTTGGAAAGTCACCCTGTGCCCTGGGCACCCCCCAACTTTTTGCTGACTGATACTGGTGGTAACTGAATCTGACTGACCCTGGGCTCCGCCTAACCAGGCCCAGGGCCAGTGCTATGCTGAAAGAGACACTTAGAATACAGTGAAAACACATACATACACTAGGGTACACTATGGATTGGGGTACCCCTGTGATTGGCATGACCTACCCTATAGGGCCCTAGTACATAATAGGGCAGAGGGATTGAAACTACCTCTAAGTCCCTAGCATATAATAGGGCATGGCAGTTTAGAGGCCAGCAGCCCTTTCTGCACTTGCATGTGTGCACTGCTGAGCCTGAGGTCAGTTTAAAAGTAGCCCTGTGTTGCAGGACTGCTTTTAAGAATGGATAACCTACAATGTTTGAGCATAATAGGTACCCTCAGGGTCTCCCCTAGGTGTCCCAGGGTGGGGGATCAGGTATTTATAAGGAGGACCCTTATAAAATGAGTTTTATATGCCCAGGGTAAAGTGAAATTGCACATTTCACTCCCCACATTGTGATAACGTTTTGCTCAAAATCGACTTTGGTGCTAGGAGCACCGTGGAGGGAGGATCTGCAATATTTTTACATATTCAGAACCCCTAAAGTCTCCCCTAGGTGTTCCAGGGGTGGGGGTCCTGTTGATATATGCGGAGTACTTATAAAATATGTTTTTATAAGCCCTGGTGCTGGTGCTGGAAAAATAGCCCAAGTCATTTTTCCCATTGCAAAACCCCTGCCACATAGGTTAACATGGCAAGAAGTTATTAACTACTAACTCTTGATAAGAGAAGGCTAAAAATACCATTCAAAGACTTCCCAGAATGGTATTAATAAATCCAACAATATGATATTGTTGAATTTCTCCTAAAATGTACAGACAAGAAGTAATAAGACTTTCTTGTTTGCAAGCCCAGATTCAGCCTTCCAGTGGTCTGTCCTGATTGCAGTGGATAAGCCAGGCTCCTTTGAAGAGGTGACAAAGAGCCCCTGGGGGTAACAAGCTCTGCTGGTAGGGCAGTGTTCTGTTATACATGAATGCCAGAGCAGGGGGAGGAGTTGTAAACAATGGACTTCAAGGGAAGGGGAAGACACCAGTATCATTTACAACTCTACTCTTTGGAACCCAGCCATATGCTAGGCTTAAGGAAGGAAGGAGCAGATGCAAGGGGGAGAGACTATGGAGATTAGCCATCCTAGGGGTGTGTTTAGCCAGCTCTTCTCTCCCTGCTGGAAAATCAGCCATTATGAATCTGGAAGAATTGGTGCACTCTGGGACAAAATAGTGCCACACTTTGCAGGATGTGGTCAGGTCATACCTTTGGGTGGTACCCTGCAGCCCATTGGACAGGAGTGACCTCTTGCTTGACCCAGAGAAATTGGAATGAGTATCTGAGAAGGGCAGAGCCTCTCAGATCTGCTGCTTGAAACTTAAGAAAGCAAGACGGCCCATGCTGAGTAGCTTGATGTGCATTTCCTAAGGCCTGCATGCTGAAGATTGCACCTTCTGCACCATCTAGAACTACAGCCCTGTGGAACCTTGCTGTAAAAGGACTAAAGAGTGGACTCCCTGCAAGCTACCGGTTAACAGAGCTCACCTGGAACATCACCACCAAGAATCCTCAACCTGGAGAACTACCAGTGAATTTGTAAGGGTTTTGTCCAAGTGGCTTGTAGGAACTGAAGTCCTCAACTTTCAAGGACCATCTTGGAGATTCCAGACCATTGGAGTGAGTTTGAGACACGTTGGGACCCTTTGGGGAACTTCAGGAAGAAGTTCCAGAAGTTTGGAAAACTTTGGAGCAACTTTGGAAAAAAAGCTCCAGATCGGGACTGACTCAACCTTGCCAGCCAAGCCGCCTGCCTTCAACCGCGAGCCGGCCTGCAGTCCAGGTTCCTCCTGCTGAAAAGCTCCGCAGGTCCTACTTCCAGAGTTTGACCGGGAGTAGGTGAAATCCGAGGCTGGCGTACCCTCACTGAATCCGGCCTGGTGAAGAGCATCGAGGGACCCCGCGAGAAAAAGCTCTGTAAAAGTTTCTAAGTCCGAACGAAGAAAAGGTGACCGGGAGCAACCGCGAAAGCCAAGCCGCCTTCCTTTAACCGCGAGTTGGCCTGGATACTTGGTTTGTCCTGCTGGAATGCTCCTGAGGTCGAACTTCCATAAGTTTGACCGTGAGCTCGTCGCAAGGCAATCCGGCGAATCCTCACCGAATCCAGACTGACTAAGAGCTTCAAGAGACCCCGGGAAGAAAAGCTCCAGAAAAGACCTACCGCGAGGGGCAGCCGCCCAGGGCTCCATCGCGGTTGGCCTGAAACTTTGACCTTGACCTGGTCTACCGCGACCAGATGTCCCAATAAGGCGCTATAGGTTTCTATGTGCTAAATAATGCTAAATCTTTACAAATTCATGTCTCCGGTTCCCTACGTTGGATTTTTTTCGTTTTGGTGTCATTTTAAAGATAAAAATATTTCCTATTTTTATAAATTGGTGTTGGATCTTTATTGTGCATTGTGTATTAATTCTTTATTGAAGTGGTGTTTTTAAATGCTTTACATACCTGTCTTTGAAGTTATGCCTGCCAGCTCGCAGCCAAGCTACCAAGAGTTGAGCATTGGAATAATTTTCTAAGACCTATTCTGAGCCCTATACTGCATTAGGGGCCTTATTGCCAGTGGCAGATATACATTTGCCCCTACCAATAATCCACTTTCCCTCAACCATGTTTACTGATGCATCACCTTTCCAGGTTGACATGACAGTCTTCAAGGCTGACTGCATCAGAATTCCATTATGCTTGTGCAGCAATTTACTCAGGTATCATTCGAGAAGCATAGCTGGAAAATGACTAAGAATAAGAAAAAAGCTTGAGCTGCACAGGTTAGGAATTTGATCTCATTCCAGATCATTTGACAGGAAGTAATACAATTAGATACCATAGGGAGTAAAAGGTCATCTTTCACCATGCAGTCACCAGTTGTCCTCAGAGTCAAGTTGAACCCTTTAGATTTTGACTGGGGTCCACATGCATATGTCTTCTGGGAAACAAACTAAGGGCTACTGATGTAGGATGGCTACCTTTTCATGACTGCTGTATATTAACCCTGCCTCTAACAATAAGGGTCTGATTACGAACACATGGCCTTGTCTGATGTGATAATAAAAAAAACCTGTTAAAATGAAACACCAAAGAGTTTGTAATTTATCTGGTGTAAAAATTAGCACCTATTCTGACTTTTTGACCATTTATATGGGGATTTTGGTGCTACAGCACCAAAATCTGCATGTCCCAGAAGTTACCGGGTCTTACACCATGCAAAATTCAAGCAACATCGCACCACTTAAAATTTTATTTCCCTGCACACACAGATGTTTGCATAGGGAATACAGTTTACCAGATCAATTGTAATGAAGGGCTTAATAAAATCATTCCATAGGTCTAGTTCTTATACCCTTTGCTCTTCAGTGCACAATTGTGTGCTAATTGGCGTGTTCTGTATATAAGAAGCATCTTAAGAGTGCAAAGAAGTCTTACATGTTGTTGCCTACCATGGGCAGTGCTGGACCGCTGGCTTCATCCAGGACAATGGCTTTAATTTAAATGAGAAAAAGATTGGTTGGAAACACGCGAGGTTATAGATTACCCCGAAACTATTGGCCTCAAACCTTGGTGAATGACTTCTATAACTTCATGGCACACTTGGGTCCAATAACATTTATTTTTATTTAAGCATGTGTGCCAGTTATATCATGGTGAGAACCTGAAGTCAAATTACCTCGAATGCACCAGTGCAATTTTTCACTGAACACCACAGACTGTACTAGAACTGTTGCCAATTTACTTCAACATTTGAGCAGAAATTTTGACTGTTGAAAAACCTGACATTTCAATGATTGAAGAGTGGTTTGTATCTCTGTCATTGCAGCCTGTTTTTTTCAATAGTACCTTGTAAACTGGGTTATTGCAACAGCTTGCGGGTGGGCCTATCTCATTATTCTGTCTTCTAAAAACAAAGGGCCTGATTTAGATGTTGGCAGTAATGGTCCTGCCGTCGCTTTTTTGGCGGTTTTCCCACCTGGTGACTTGCTGTTCCGTCCGCTGTATTTAGATGTTGGTGGGTCTCTGGAGAGAAGACCGTTGTGTCCTGTCACCTCCGCCAGAATCTTGCTCCCACATTGACAGCATCAGAGGCAGAAGAGGCTGTCGGAGGGAGTCCCTCCAAGAATACCGCCATCCCAATGATGATGTGCCTTTCCATCGAGGCAACTGTGGCGGGGAAACCTCCAAACTCGAGTTGAAGGAATGAAAAAAAAGAGTTGAAAACGTACCTTTCTTCGATGTCCCACTTCCGTTTCCATCTTGAACCCCATTGTCCAGGTCCTTTCTGTGCTGCTGTTGCTGTTACTTCACCACTAGGCTCAGCAACCCCGTTGTCACTGGACTCTAAGGTAGGCTTCTGTGTCACTTGTCTCACTATATATCCTGGGGCATATTTACAAGCCCCTTGCGCCGCTTTTGCGTCATTTTTAACATGTGAAAACTGACGCAAAAGTGGCGCAAGGGGCGTGTAAATCTGCCCTGCTGTGTTAACATTTGCTTTGATTTGTGTATTTTTACATTGCTCTCAAATGCAATTTTATTATGTATCATGCATAAGTGTTCATTTTACAACTTATCCTGGTAAAATGAACACACCTGTATTGACACACAAATGTTTTTTGGGCTGGTGGTGGTTGTGGGTGTTGTGCTTGTGGTGCCTGTGGGTGTACATTCAATAGTGTTTGTATGTTGTTGGTGTGCAATGCTATATGTAAAACAAAAGGCATTACACATTACTTACATATACATTATGACACATTCACAACATATATGTGTAGTAAGATAATAATGAGTGGTACTTACCTGTCTCCACACCACCACGGCCTCATTTCGTCAGGATTCTGCCGCCAGGATACCACCAGCATAACGGGAACATCTAAATCAGCTCAGCGCAAACCCCCTGGCCTGACGGCAACAGAGTACTGTTAGCCAGCAGAAAAGACTGCAGCAGCCGCTGGAAACTGTCTATTGCCGCAACATCTAAATACAGCGGCGTGACCACAGTCAGCTCGACAGAGTACTTGGAACCGCCGTGACCCACCAAGATCTAAATCAGGCCAAAAGTTAACTTTTATATTAGAATATTATTCAGCATAACCAGATGTACCACCACCACGTCCTCCTGTCCTGATGATGAAATAAGATTCTGACAAAAACAGGGCTTTCTACAAGTTAACATTTATATTGCAAGTGGCTCCTAGGATCTCCCTGTGCTACCTTGCCAACATCAGTTTGAAGGCAATCCAACACAGAGACCACATACATTTACAAAGAGGTTTCATGGGTATTTTCAAAGAAAAGAAACACTGAAAGTAAGAACATTGAGAGTAAAATATGTTGGTCCATTTACTTAGAGAAATTATTCAAAACCCCATGGTTTATTTAGGAAGTTGAAAGAAGTAACCATCGGTTGGACAATCAGAGGAGTTGTAAAACATTAGGTCTACAACATAATACTCAGATTTTATGGATAGAGCAAATTTTACAAGTAGATGATGTCAGATTTTAAGATCGCAGGAACACTTCATGTCACAAGGATGCCATCTAATCTCTCAATGACTCTCTTTTGATTGATAGATGAGAGATCTTCCTTCAATGGTAAACAGGAGTATTCATCAACAATCACCATCAGGTGATGTTCATTGTCAAGAAAATTGAAAAAGTCAACAGCAATTCTTTCCCATGAATGCTTTGGCAACTCAGACATTTTTATGGTGGGTTGAGTGGTTTTCAATGAAAGGCAGTTGCATAGGTGACAGGCCTTCAATTCTCTTTCAACTCTATCGTTTAGAAGTGGAAACCAGACTTGGTCTCAGAGAGCTTGTTTTCTGGCAACGATTCCACAGGGTCATTCATCGGTCACTTCAATTATATGTTGTCGCAGACTCTCCGGAATTACAATCCTCGAATCTCTTAGGATAATGCCTTTCTGAGTAAGTCTTTGCAGTTTTAAACTTCTGGTACTCACTGTCACTGGAAAGAGGTCGAGGGTGCTGGTGCCAAGACTGATGTGTAATGTCTTTTAGTTTTAACATGTCACTATTTTGACTCGTGGCAGTGATGATTTGTTCAAACGAAATGGCAGTTGGTGTGCTTGCTTTTCACAATGAAATCTATGTATGCCTCAGCCGTCTTGGTGTAGTTGTATTCTTGCAATCGCAGACCCTGCTAAGTTTTCTTTCTCAGGTTGTGAATAAGCATGTTCCATTTGGGACAAACTTCTGCTTGCATATGCCACAATAAGTCTTCGAGCATTTGGGTATCCACTGTGCTGTGCAAGGATGGTGCCTAACCTGACAGAACTAGCATCAACAACAACGTCGGTATGAAGCTTTGGATCAAAGTATGCCATTTCAGTTGCTATCTCAACAGCTTGTTTCATTTCCTGGAAGCTTTGCTTGCATTCATGTGACCAATGAAAAGAAACAATCTTTTTTGTCAAGTCTCTTAATGACGCACTGACAGAGGCAAAGTCTTGTATATATCTTGAACAGTAGCTGGCCATTCCAAGGAATTAACTTAACATGGAATAATCTTGTAGGGGACTGGCAATCGACAATGCTTGGACTTTAGCTGGATCAGGTATCATGCCCCCCATCAGAAAAGATATAGTCAAATAGTTTTAACTTTGTTTTATGGAAATCACATTTCTCAGCATTCAAAGTTAAACCTGCATCAGCAAACAAACAGCACACTTGTGTGAGAGCTTTATCGTGCTATTCTGTGTAGCTCCGAAAACCAATATGTATTCACTATAATTGAAAACATTCATGACAGGCTGAATGATACATCAAATGACATCTTGGAACAGGTCTGCAGCTGATGACACACCGAAACTTAGTCTTTTGTAACGGAACAGACCAACATGGTAGAAAAGGTTGTAATGTACCTGCAATTCTCCTCGAGTTTCAACTGATGATACCCTTTATTTGCACCATTCAATTGTGTTATGCTGTCAGCAATGTGTGGACCTGAATGTCGTTCTTTTTCAATTGCTTTGTACGCTTGACGCATATCCACATAGATACACCATTCCTTCATTGTCCTTTTTGGGTACTACCACTGTGGGAGAAACCCATGGCATTGGATCAGTGATATCATGTTTGAGTAAGGATTCACGTTCTTTTTCAACAGCTTCCTAAAAAGAAATGCAATTCATCTGTGTCTTTGAGCAACAGGCTGGACTTCCTCATTAATGTGTAATTATACTTTCATAGTCTTGAATTTTCCCAATCCATTAACCAACAAAGGGGATTGACTTACTATTTTGTAATGAGCATTCATGTTATAGTTCACTGATATCAGTCTCATACCGTCAGCTGTGCTAAAACTGAGTAAACAGGCACCTCTTCAGACATCACCTTCACGGCAACTTGGACCAACCTCTGCTCCGGACCGGACATCGCCATCCCAGACGGCTACAAAATCACCCACAAGGACCACCCCGACCGCCCAGGAGGAGGCATTGCCATCGTCTACAAAAGCACACGCATTCTAATGACCCAACGGCGACCATGGCTCACAACAGAGGACACACTCAAGACCATGAAGAGCATCCATTCAGGTGCCCTGACCGATCCCTGCCTGTACCATATCTTCCACAGAGCAGCCGCCGACATCGCCCTCCAGCTTTGCCACACCATAAACTGCTCAATCGAAATCGCCACCTTCCTCGACGACTGGAAACACGCTGAGATCAACCCTCTGCTGAGGAAGCCATTCTCAGACCCGACAGACCTCAAAAACTTCAGACCGTTCTCACTCCTCCCCTTCACATCCAAGGTCATAGAGAAGGCCTTCAACGCCCAACTCTCCGAGTTCATTGAAGTGAACCACATCCTGGACACCTCCCAATCCGGCTTCCGAAGCAACCACAGCACAGAGACTGCACTCCTCGCCACCACAGATGACATCCGCTCCCTCCTCGGCAGGGGTGAGACCGCAGTCCTCATTCTATTAGACCTCTTGGCTTCCTTCAACACCATCTCCCAATGCACCCTAATCACAAAACTCCACGACGCCGGCATCTGCGACAAGGATTTGGACTGGATCCACTCCTTCCTCACCAGCCGGACCCAGCGAGTCAGACTACCGCCGTTCCTCTCAAAACCCACGGAGATCAGCTGTGGAGTACACCAGGGTTTCTCCCTCTTCAACGCCTACATGTCCCCCCTCGCAGCCATCGTCAGAAGCCATGGACTCAACATCGTCTCCTATGCCGACAACACCCAGCTGATCCTCTCCCTCACCAATGAACCTGCAACCGCCAGAACCAACTTCCACAGTGGAATGAAGGCCGTTGCTACCTGGATGAAAGACAGCTGCCTCAAGCTCAACTCGGACAAGAACGATTACTCATCCTGACTCCTGGTGGCCAGCCGCTCTGGGATCTCCCCCCATCCCGACAGACCACGCATGCAGCCTCGGCATCATACTGGACTCATCACTCACTATGAACTGCCAAATCAATGCAGTTTCCTCAGACTGCTTCCACACGCTCTGCCTGCTTCGAAAGACATTCATATGGATCTCGACAGAATCCAGAAAGACGGTCATCCACGCACTCATCACCAGCAGACTCGACTACAGCAATGCACTCTACTCCGGGGTCACCCAGAATCAGCTCAAAAAACTATGGAACATCCAAAACGCCGCAGTCAGACTGGTCCTCGACATCCCCCTCCGCAGCCACATCACGCAACTCCTCCGACAACTCCACTGGCTCCCAGTCAGCAAGAGAGTCACTTCTCAAACTCCTCACTCACGCCTACAAAGTTCTACATGACAAAGGACAAGCATACCTGAACGGCGTCGACACCAGGCAGCTCCTCCGTGTCAGTGGACCGAGCGGCTGGGGGTTGCTGGCCGCTGGGGCAGGTGACAACAGACACCTTGGTCGCCAAATTAGACTTTGTACTCCCAGCTGTGGAGAAAATAGGTACCTCCCTCGAACAAACGCGCACTTCCCTTGAGTGCCGCATCGACAAAATCACAGTCAACTTCACTCTGGAGCATGCAGATCATCACAAGCTGACTGACAAGGTACACAATATTGAGCAAGAACTGGCCGAAGTCCACCCTACTACCCGGAATGCAGCATTGGAGGTACTGCAGCTAATGGCATGTGTGAAGTCACTAGAAAGAAGAGCCGAGCATGCAGAGGGTCGCTCCCGGCAGAACTACGTGCAGGTGGTGGGTCTGCCCGAGAGAGCAGAAGGAGCTGAGGCAGTGGCATATACTGAGGCATGGTTGCATGATCTACTGCCAGCAGTTGCACTCTCCCCTTTCTTTGTTTTGGAGCGGTCCCATCAAGTGCCGGCGAGCCGTCCGCCACCAGATACAGGTTCTAGTCCCTTACTCTTCTGCCTCCAACAGGGATTGTGACGCTGTCCTGAGGGAGGTACGCAAGCTGGGGGAGGTGAAAGTGGATAACGCCACAGTACATTTCTTCCCTGACTATGCCACGGGGTGCAGAAGTAGAGGGGGTTGTTTCTAGTGGTTAAGTGATGCCTCCGAGAGTTGTGCATCAAATGCTCCCTCCTTTTCCCAGCAAAGCTACGAGTGGTCTCAGATGGTAACATGCGATTGTTTGACGCAGCTGAACAGGTCTGGACCTGGCTGGAATCTACTTTTCGCCAGGAGGTTCGGACAGGGAGTGAAGGGTCTGTGCAACAAGCTGTCATTCGCGGAGCCAGACGTAGTGGGAGGCGTAGGAGCAGGCTTCCCTGCCACAACAATAACCCACCCCCAAACTGTAGCAGGTTATACAGGAGAGGAAGAATGCGCTGCATGCGGCAGTGTCGATGCACTATTGCACTCAGAGACAGGATCCCAACACTTCCCCTGAATGCTCCACCAGCAACAATGGCTCCACTGCGACGTGGCCATCCGGTGCAGAGTCCGGGCGGCCCCCGGATGTGACTCCTCAGACGGCAGGTTACCTAATTTAATGTTTACTGGTTGTGCGTCTCTCCTTCTTCCATGGTTACGGACAGCTCCAGAGAGTCTCTGGTTTTCTGCAGTTCCTGGTCTCCAGTTTCCTATTGCTGAAGTTCCGGTGTACAGAGGTCAGCACTTAGAGGGAATCAGGTCAAGTTGTGACCCAAGTTGTTCAGGTGAGCGATGTATAACAGGGGTGGTGGTGGTGGTCTCCTTGATGCTCCAAGCTGCAATGGAAGGAGGTCCATGGCGTCGTTGACCTTGCCACGGATGAATTGTTAGAGTTCTTCTATTATCCAAGGGCCTCATTTATGAGCTGCACTCTTGCAACGCTGTGATGTCACGTGTTTGACGTTACAGTAGCGCAATCTACCACAGCATGTTTAAAAGGCCATGCAAAGCTACTTTACGTGGCTTTTCATGGACTTGTAAATATGTGCCCCTTTCACACATTAAACAGTGTGAAAGGGGCATTCAATGGGTGTTGCTGTGGGAGTTTCTACACCAAACTAATGGAATCTGACGCATTCCCAGGTTTACGAGAAACTGTAAACCTTCGGAATGCATCAGAATCTAATAGCACCCAAAAAGTGACGTTTGGGAGGTGCTACGAGGATAAATGTTTTCATTTCTCCTCTTTTTCTCACTTTTTCTATGTGTGCAGCATTCTGCAGCACACAGAGAAAGAGGAATTGATAGGTTTTGTGCAGGTAGGTGTCCCTTCCTGCACAACATCAATCAACTCCGCAACACAGTCACTCTTGCACAATGGGGCAAGGGTGCCTGCGTTGGCGCATGGCAGCCATTGTGCATCACGGTAAGGGAAAAATACAGGGTGGCCTACTCATGAGGCCCTTCCAACAGTTTAAAGCTGCCGGTGCGTCATTTTCTTGACGTACTTGCAGCGTGAATTTTGCACCACGTTGCACCGTATTTACAAAGTGACACATCTAGCCATATGCATGACCTTGTGAAGCCCTGTGCCACATTGTACCTGTGTCATGTATGATGTATGCAGGGTGGGCATTTCCACGCAATAATGCCTCATAGGCGTGGCACAGTAAAATCTATCAGATTTCACTGCGACAATTCTAGGACATCATGCTTGCGAAACAACTGCAGCAATGTGTGACTTTAGCGCTGTCAGGACTCCAGACGTATCTGTCCTTGATTGCGACATGGAGCGCCATACAGTAAATACGGCGCATCCATGGTGTTGCAAGGAGGGCACAGTGAAAAGTGTCGCAACACTGTTTTGTCGCAGCGATGCAACACATCATGAATGAGGCCCAGGAATGCGCCCTATCTTACTGATAGGGCGCATTCCTGACCTTTTGTTTTGGCGCAATATTCCTTGCAGCAATATTCCTTGCAGCGCTGTCCAGCACCCAAACACCTTCTATGTGGACTGAAGTGTTTGCACCAATTTTAAGACCAGCTATTTTTTTTGGTCTTAAAAAACTGCCTCTAACTGGACTTAGCGGCATTTTTTTTTTGCTTTTGCACCATACAAGGAAATATTGTGTAGTGTGTTTAGTGGCAGTTATTTCATGGGAAGGCCTACTTTGCATCTCATTTTCGTTTAGTCCCACTAACAGAAGTGGCAATCTTGAAAATTCACGCTTAAGCTGGAAAAGTGCAGCTAACTCCAGTTAGCGGCAACTTGTAAATAAGGTGCTAAAAAAAAGCCGCCGTAATTTAAATTGACACTACGGCGGCATTAAGGTCTTGTAAATATGCCCCCTACTTTTTCCTTTGACTTGCAGACAGTTACAAAATGGTTCTCCTCCCACAGCCTTTGCAGATCTGTCCAATGGCGGGACATTTACCTTTGTGTGGAAACAAAAATACACACCTGAAGCAAAACTTCTTTTTCCATGGAGACATCACTCTGTGTCCTTCAGCCTTGTGCTTTGCCTTACTTTCCATGTTCATGACTGACTCACTCTGGGCACCTCTGGCCTCCATGTCAGCAGCTTGTCAATTAGCACGTTCCTCAGCTCTGGCAGCCATGAGAACTCCCTCCGGACCAAGATTTTCTCTCAGCATTCGTCGTCTGATTGAATCTGATACGCATCTGTCAATCACTCTGAGGTGTATAGCTTCCTCATCATTAAATTAATTGAACTTACAGTGTTTGATGAGCGTATCCAGTCTCTCAACAAATTTGTTGATGGTTTCACTAATCTTCTGTCATTCTTGACTGAAAATGTATCTTTCGTAATCTACATTTGGCATTGGATTGAACTTATGATTCAAGGCTGCTTTGATTTGAAAGTATGTAATTTCATCAGCTTCCAGCATTTTCGTTATGACTTCTTTTACACCTTCACCAGCAAGATTCTTAAGGTATTTGATCATTTTCTTGTTTCTGCTTCTTCTATTTCATCAAAAAAATCATCAAATGACTCTATCCAGGCAGTCCATCTGTCGCTAATATTCAGCTTTTTGGCAGTATCGAATGGTGATGGTTTCAAGAAGGTGGTGGCATTGTAACCATTGGTTGAACTTACTGATGTGGAGAGTAGTGTTCTTTATGACGCTGCTTGGTGATCATGTTTATGCAAACCATCTCTGAGGCCTTGCGGCATGCTGGCCGCTGGGTCATCTTTGATAATTACAGGATAAGTAACCTCTTTCTTGGTCTCCATTGGACAAGCAAACTTTCACGATTCCAATTGCCGCTCTCGTCTTCTGATCTTCAGAGATCTCGGGAGTTGTTCTGAGCCCCACTCAGCTGCTTTGGTGGTGTGCCATTCGTTTATGGATGGCTTCACAAGCACAACCCCGGATACTTCCTCTGGGGCCACTACGCTCAGTACTGTGGCAGGTAGACTCTCTTTACTTGTTTCTTATATTTGAATTGCCTTGCTTGTAAGCTTCTTGCTGTACTGCCTGACACCTGGTTGATCTCTGCCTTGCAGCGCTTCTGAACGCATCATTATCTTGCATTTTGATGCTCTTTTAAAGCTTGGTTGCCTCCACCTTTAGCGTTATCAATCCGTATGATGTATGGCTTTAGGTTGCGTAATAGAGCTGTACCTCTCTTTGTGGCCTTCCCAGCAGCTTCTCGGCCAATGATGTGTAAACTTCTTGGTAAAGCTTTCGTTATTATCAAATGCTTCACACTAGCTGGATTTGCGCTTTGACTCTGTAGTATCTTCCTGTTGTATTTATAATGTTCCCTTTTACCTAGTTCCTAGCTGCTCAGCCAGTGTGAGTGTTCTGTATGGAATGTTGGTGTGATGGACATGAGTGGAATGCTTGGGTGCCTGGTGTGAGTGTTGACAGTTGGAAGATGGGCTGAGCAGCTAGCAGGCTGCTCCTGGTGGGGCTGCTACCACTGTTCTTATGGACTTAATAAATAACTTAAAAGACTCTACTCGGCTACGTCTACTTCATCTCATCTATGCATGGAAACTATTTGATACAGACTCCACATAGGCCAAACGTCAATTTTGCACTTAGACGGAGGCACACGTGGCAAGCAGTGGCAGTTTGCTGGACGACAGCAAACGTTACTTATCCCAAACTCATCGTCAGTTGTAGCGCCCTCCCCAGCCTAGGCACTCGCTAATGACTATGCCACACACAGAGCTTAGTATAACACGTCTTTATTTGTCTGCATGTAACCCTAAACTCAACATTCTAAACCTGCATTCACTTTGCTACACTGTAACGCTTACATCACAGTTCTACGGAGTCCACCAGGAGACACAAGGGTTCCGTCTTTGCTAACTCACACGACACTACAGATGACACCTGTGAAGATTAAAAATATAGCATCTGTCAAGAGTAGAAGCCTTGAAAAAGAGGTCTTGTGTAACACTTGTTGGCTTTTGATGACAAAACAGCCATGACGAGGACTAATGATGATGCTGTCCGCAAATAAATTAGATTTGAAGAAAAAGACAATTGCTGTGAAGTTAAATCATACACACATTTTGTATGTCTCCAAATTATTGTTTTTAAGCATGTAACTAATGGCACCTTTAGATACCAGGGTGCACTGTGGAGAGCAGTAATTGCCGGAATAAATTCTAATTGCCAACATTTTTAATGTACTTCCTTGCCAACATATTGACTAGTCATATGAGT
Source organism: Calotriton arnoldi (assembly GCA_963921515.1). Classification (NCBI taxonomy): domain Eukaryota; kingdom Metazoa; phylum Chordata; class Amphibia; order Caudata; family Salamandridae; genus Calotriton; species Calotriton arnoldi. Next base: position 419,733 of record CAWUFW010000873.1, on the reverse strand, counting down.
AATCAGAGTAATTTCAGTAGTTTCGGATTACTCTTTAATGCAGAATTACCAATAATAATGTGATTATGGCTGATAGCATAATTAAGAGTAATTTGTGGGAAAAAATTCTACGGATTGCCCATGTGGCATGCAGCTGCTAACACAGCTGTTTCTGTTCTTTTGCATTTAGCACCATTTTCTTAGTGCAAAATGCATCCTCACATCCATTAGGGATGCGAGGGAGCATTTTGCACTAATAAACTAGCGCTAAATGTCAGGAGTAAGTTGGGGGAAAATCTTACCCCACGTGCACATTTAGCCAGTGCAAGCAGCTGATCACAATCGCTATTCATGTTCTGTTGTATTTAGTGCTATTTCTTAAAGAAAAATACATCCTTGCGCCCATTTTTGGATTTCAGGGGGCATTTTTGAGCTAAGAAAATATTGCTAAATGGAGAATTACTCTCAATGAATTTTTAGGTAATTCCATGTGATTATGCTGCATGGAATTTCACGAGTTACGTCCACCCCTAATATTGACCAGCTACATACTCAGCAAGAATTATTCACCCCAAATGTCTAATTCCGTGTAGATTCCTATCTCAACACCTTGTAAGCCAGAAGGACCAGAAGTCATGCCCTGTTGAGATTTTAAATTGCCACTCACTCAGTGAATTTAAAACTACCCGGAATCACCAATGACCCACTAGTATAAAAATATATAGGTCTTTTATCCAACATATTATTCAGACCAATAGATATTGGACCTATAGAAAGTCTTTTCTTTTCGATCACCCTAAGCTCTGTGTTTTCACTTTCCGGCGCTTTACTGTACAGACCCCTTGATGGACGGATCGAGTAGGTCATTCGGATTTCTGATTTATTGGGTCAATTATCGCTTTTGCGTTCCAATTTCACAGTCCTTGCCGACTTTAATTTACATGTGAACATAGCTAACTGCTCTAATGCGGCAAAGTTTTTGACTACTTTAGAGGGCTTTAACCTGGAATGCCTGGTGGAAGAACCAATGCATAAGGCAGGGCATACACTGGATCTCATTTTTTTTTTTTTTTGTCCTCATATAACTTCAGATGAATAAGCATCCTCCCGGTCTCAACCGTCCCAACTGCTTGTATCTCTGGGGTCTGATCTCAGCTGATGTTGATACGAGATCCAACCTGCAGTATAAATCCTGAGCTGACCAAGAGGTGTAATCATCGGACTTGATGTTTCTATTACAACCTACTGTTCTATGTCTAATAGACTCCAAAATAACCCAAGCCCTTTTTTCTCTCCTTAGACAATTAACCTTTTGATCCAAGTCTCTAAAGAATCTCACAGAGTTCCACCATTGCTCCATGTTGGGGGGGGGGCCCCTGGCACCAATTTTTACATATTTCCCTTCTTGCTAGAAGAGTCAGGTAGAAAACAAGTTTACTCTGCAGCCCCGAGGGGCCTTCCTGGCCCTCCGATGGCTGAAAAGTGCCAAACAAAATTAAGGGAGGGCTTCCCTTTACTTCTTTTCCCAGTGTCTGACATGGTCTTACCCACACTATCCCAAAACTCTTTCAACAGCGGGCAGGTGGTAAACATGTGGATGTCATCTGCTTCCTGGGCGCCGCATCTTGTACCTTTGGCGTCTCCACCACCTCTTATTTTGGACAACTTAAGTGGGGACCAGTAGATCCTGTGAAGTGTAAAAAAGTGGTTTCTCCTTAGTGCAGCGGATTTAATCAAATAACAAAGCATGTCTAAAGATACTTCCATAAACTTTTCAGCTCCTCGTCAGGCAAGCAGTTCTCCCAGACCAGGTAGGGGGGTTCAAACTCGTATCCGATGCAGTAAATAAATGTCCATACCAAAGCGATACCTCCTTCCTTCTTGGTTTTAAGTCTTGCAGATCTTTCTCGATAGAGTTGTCAGATGGAGAGTGCCACTGCTGGGTCCTACACCACGCTGAAATTTGATAAAACTTAAACCTAGATAGTGTGTCATTAGTTAAATTCCTCCAGGTATCCCAGGGCAAACAACTATCCCCTTCTATTATATCCCCCCAGGGTTTAACACCGGCTACCTTCAGGGGCTTTGCTAGAGCATCTAGAAGGCACTCCGGTGTTCCCGGGGATTCCCACATGGGGGCCCATTCACTGACGTATTGCCATTAATAAATGTGGAGGCATAATAGGGAGATATCTCTCTTCTAGGGGAGTTAAAATACTATGTGTTGGTTTCTATTTAGGAAGACTGATCACCTGACCTGTTGGGCGGTGTACGGCCGTATAAGACATAGGCGGATTCTGAATTGGAAAGCGAACCTCGAGTTTATATAAGAAAAGAGAAACTATTATAAAAATACAAAAGTACTCCTCTTTGGGAGGTAAGCATATTCAATATAAACTATAAACATAGATAGCCCTTTTTCTAAAACAACGAGCGGTATTGATGACAAGCAGCGTCATTTTATCTTTTCTGTATTTTCAGAAACTCTAGAGTGCCTATTGACCCATAGGGCATAAGATGGCAGGCAGGAAATTGTTTGAGGCTAAGCAATAGGCTAACAAACACTGCAAACTATACAGTGAACGAGAAAACTTACCAGCTCAACTAGAAGTGGGCATAACATTGGGAGGTAAGATTTCCCCCTTACACCTAATAAATTTATAGAAAACATCAAGAATAGTAGCAAGTAGACTAGAGTATCCTTCTCATTTTATCTTTTCAGAAACATTCTTCGTTACTAACATGCCAATTAATTGAGATGGCATCACGAGAATAGAGACAATTGATATGCTCTATTGATAGGAGTGATAAACTAAACCTATGGGGGTGAGTGTCTAGTATGAGTGAATTGAAAGAGTGTAAACGTGATGTGAATGGGGGACGGGGACGGCGTATTTATATTACGGCCAGAGGTTTTGTTTGGAGTCCTACTATGTGACCAGAAATGGAGATGTAGTGCAAATGGTTCTAATTGTTTTAGATGTAAAAAGCCCAAATCATGGTGTAGTCACTGGCGCGTACTTTAAAAAAAACGATAATGTATAAATGCAAGGGGTGAGGTGGAGTTCAAAGGTAGTGGAATGCACAAAACTCAAAATATGTCCCCTGTACTCATATGTCTTCATTTTTTGTGTAGATAAAACATTGTTTCGAAGAGGAGTAAACCCCGTATTTTGAGTCCTGAAGAAGGTGGTTTTTAAATCTGTTGCTACACCACCGAAACGCGTCGACGCTTGTCAGTTTGAATCCAACCATACGAACTTCTGGGAAAGGAAAAAGTTACCCTACCAGTTTTTCTGTTTTTAAATACAAGATGTTGGATCATTTATACGTAACAGCTAATGTATAACTGTGCAAAAAGGGTTTCCCATGGTATTTGTTTGTATTGTTTGTATTGTGGTTTTGAAGAAATACACGTTGTGCGCCGGATTTTAACCTACTTAGAATATATTGTGTTAGGCTATTGATTTCATGCTATTTATGAATTTTATTGATGCGTCGTTAGTAATTTTATTGTATACTCTGTGTAACAGAGTTTCCTCTTTTTTTATCAGAAATAAAAAAAACGTTTGTTAACGCTACATCTCAATTCCTGGTATGCATTGTGGAGGGGTATATGCAGACAAAGTAAAAGGAGTATGCTGAGTGAGTATGGTATGGTAATGAATAAGAGTGTTGCTGTAATTTTATAGACCCGGGGGAAATAGCCTTTTCTGTACTGGTTTTCAGTGCCCTGTTCCCCTGGACAGAGGGGCCACCTCTCTAGTTTTATTACTTGTAAGATATACCCAAACACGAGCGACAGATAAACCATAGTTTTGCGGCGGCATACAAGACCTTCAGCCGAACTTTTTTAAAGAATTTGGGGGCACCAAATTTGTACATGAAACCCTCTTCCGCGCTGTCCGCCAACATGGCTTTATACATGAGACCAATCAAGGTGTCATCTGGCCTAAGTAGGAGCATCCTACAGTTCTTTAGCAGCTGTGCCCAGCAGTACAATTGAAGATCTGGAAGGCTCAAACCTCCATGAGTGAGCTTCCGTCTTAGCTTTTTCCAGGGAAAGCCTAATCCCCTTACTGGCCCATATAAATGCAGAGATTCTTCCCTGTATTTTAACAAGAAAACCCTTATCGAACACCAGAGGTATGTTGTCGAACAGATAGGTGAACTTTGGCAAAACACACATCTTGACCAGATTCGTCCGTCTGTACTGTGTGAGCGGGAGATTCTGCCATCTCTTCAACAGGTTGTCTACTTCCTTAGAAACATTCATAAAGTTCACTTTTGGGAGTTCTTTTAGGTTTTGTAAGATTGTTACTCCTAAATAGCTTTGCTCTTGTGACAGCCTAACACCATAAACTTCCTGGGTCCAAGCCATAACTTCCATCTTACTACTGTTGATCTCATACCTGGACATCTTGCCGAATGTCTGCACCTCAGTAAATAATTCCGGAAGGGCTTGATTCGCGTCAGATGTAAACATGATCAAATCGTCAGCATAGAGAGCTAGCTTCCTAGAGAAGCCGTCTAGCATAAAGGGGGTTATATCCTTGTTTTGTCTTAGACTTTGGGCCAAGGGCTCAATATATAAGTCAAAGAGGATAGGAGATAAGGGGCACCCTTGCCTGGTGCCTCGCCCTATTTGTACTGGGGCTGTGATATTTCCATTTATTATTATTTGGGCTCGAGGAGCTTTATAGATATTTATAAGGATCTCCCTAAAGGTCTCATCAAAACCAAAAGCCTTCAATGTCCTGCTCAGATATTGCCAGTTGACTCGATCGAAGGCCTTTGCAGCATCTAGGGTGATTATTGATAATGAGGCACACTGTGTCGTAGTGAGATCTATTGAGCAGATTAAGGTATGTACCAGATCTTTCATCTGCCTCCCGGGGAGGAAGCCCTTCTGGTACTCATGGATTATAGGCCCGACAATTTTACTTAGTCGAGTTGTTAATATCCCGGTGAAGATTTTATAATCACAATTCAGTAGAGATATCGGGCGGTAAGACTGACATTGTGTAGGATCTTTTCCAGGCTTTAAAATTAATGTGATAGCAGCCTCATTCTAAGAGTCCGGGAGTGGAGAGGTGCCCCTCAATATCTCATTAAATAACTCTATCCAGGTCGGAATAATTTCTTCTGCCAGTACTATATAGATTTCTTTTGGGATCAAGTTGGGTCCTGCTGCTTTCCCTTTCTTAATTTTATTAAAAGCGGTCAGGATATCATTCCCTGATATGTCCTGGTTAAGAAATATTAGGCTATCAGTGCTCAACTTTGGGAGATGTTTTTTTGATAGCCAATAATCCAATGCAACCTCATCTACCACCAAATCCTCCTGGTACAAATTCTGAAAATTTTTAGTAAAGGCTGACTCGATCCCTTCTTTACCCTCGACAGCCTGCTCCCCATTTTCCGGTTTAATCTTCCTAATGTAGTTGCGTGACCTATTCATTCTACTCTTCATTGCTAACAATTTCCCACAATTCTCCCCTTGATCAAAATCTTTCATTTTACTGACCTCCCATTTCTGCAACATTTTCCCCTCTATCGTTCGTGAGTCTAAATTCACATTGCAAGTCCTCAACCCTCTCCAGTAGGCTTGCTTTTTCTGCCCCCTGGAAATGCCCACACTTCAGGTTTGCTTCTGCTACTGCCAGCCTATCTTCCAATGAAGACATTTTTATTTTTTCTGTTCTGACCCAGGCCGCTTAGGCGCACTTCAAGGACCCTCTTAGCCAAGCCTTAAAGGCATCCCATACCACGTATGTAGGGGCGGACATTGAGTTCCAATTAAAGAAATCAGCCGTGTCCCTTTTCAGCTTGCTCATAATATCTGGTTGCAAAAGCAATCTTCTATTCAGGGTCCACCTTCTAATGATGGGGTTTAAGGGGAGCTCAATATTTACCCAAAGTGCTGCGTGATCAGATAGATGGATAGGCAAGTAGTCTATTTTTTTTACTTTTCCAACTTCTGAGAGCTCCATAAAGAGGTAGTTGATTCTAGAGTAGTGACCATTCTTTTTACTAAAAAAGGAATAATTTCTAGAATCACCATTGATCTTACGCCATACATCACATAGATTTAAATTATCTAGCATAGAAGAGAGATAGGCTTTGACTCGTGGTGAAGTAATTTGAGTACGGGGAGAGGATCTATCCAATTTGTTGTTAAAAAGGATGTTAAAGTCTCCACCGATTATGAGAGGGGCTTCAAGTCAAGCAGGCTAGAACAAAGATTATTCAGGGGTGAAGTATCATCTTCAGTCGGGCCATACTAGCTAGCCAGGATAATTCCACCCAGGGTGTGTATTGAACCAAATAGGGTGCATAAAACTTCGAGAACATGGTGTAAAATCTCTGAATCCTCTTTAACTGAGACATTTGTATCTATTCCTCTTGAATTGTCAGTCACAATGGATCGAGATATAGAAAACTACAATATTTGGTTGGCAGAGGTATTTGATCGGATTGCCCAAAAAAAAACTTTGGTATGTAAGAGAGCGACTCCGTCAGCCCCTTGGTTTTCATCGGATTTAAAAAGAGAGAAAGCTTTGTGTAAAAGGCTAGAAAGTATTTGGAGGAAATCTTATGATGCTGAAGCCAAATACACATATAAGACAGCTCTGAAATCTTATTGTAGAGCTATTATCAGAGCTTAGAAGGAGTATATCTCCTCCTCTGTTCCGAATGCAGCCAACAAACCTCAGGAGCTTTTTAAAATGGTGTATTCCTTCCTCTCTCAGAGTGTCTTCAGAATAAGCCCTCACCTTCTGCAAATTTATGTGAGGCGCTTTCAGAGTTTTTCCATAACAAGATTCGACTTATCTAAGACCAATTTCCTGGGAATTCAGGAGTCATGCTTGCCATGGAGGCCAACTCTTCCTCTGGGCTAGTTTTTGCAAACTTCAGTCCTGTATCTCTGGAGGACTCTCTATTAGACCTGACTAAATACAAGTCTGGTTCTCCTTTGGACCAATGTCCACCTGAAATTCTTAAAATGGCATGAACCATACCCTGAATAAACTGATGAATTCCTCCATTGTCCCCTTATTCCTAAGTGTTGAAGACAGACTCTTCAGCTTCCATTACTCAAAAAACCCAATGCGGACACCAAGATCATAAGTAACTATCGACCGATTTCTCTTCTGCCGGCAGTGGCTAAAATGTCAGAGAAACTTGTGGACAGACAACTGTCATATTTTACGGAGTCTAACCTTCTCTTACATGACTTCCAATCTGGCTTTAGGGCTGGATACAGCACTGAGTCAGCACTGTTCGAAGTCTCGTAATTTATAAAAGAGAATCTTGATCAAACCTCTGCGGCCCTGGAGGTGCTCCTAGATTTATCTTAAGCATTCGACACAGTCTCCCATGAGATTCTTCTGGGTAGGCTTAGGAACATAGGGATACAAGGCCAGGCCCTCTTGTGGTTTATGTCCTTTTTCCTCTTGGGCAAAACCACTGGAGTGTGAAGTGCTGCAAGGCTCCACTCTAAGTCCCAACCTTTTTAATATTTACCTGGAGCCGCTAGCCAGCCTAGCTAAAACTTGGAGTCTCAGGGTGATTTCTTATGCCAACAACACCCAATTGCGGCCCTCAACTCTTTTACAATGGATCTAAAGTCTGTTTGAGATTGGATGCGCAATAATTCCTCAGGCCTGACTCTGACAAAACAGAGGTGCTCTTTTTTGGTACTAGCTGTCATCCTGACTGGAACCTTGGACTCCTCTTCGACTCTGATCTTTCCTCCCCAAGTGAAAAGGGTATCGGCTAACTGCTCTAAGAAGAATGCTACATCTTGTGCCCAAGGACACACACAAGACCATTGTTCACTCCTTAGTGATGACCAAACTGGACTGTGCAATAGTCTTTATTTAGACATGTCTGCCTACATACTATGTCGACTACAGATTGTGCAAAATGAGGCTGCCAGACTGATTTTGAAAATTCACATTGTGCAATTAGTATCTCCCCTATTCGACACCTTCATTGGCTGCCTATTTTTAAGCAAGTCCAATCCAAGGCACTCACCTTCGCCTCTAGAACTGTGGACCTTTGAGGTTGTGCAATTTAAGAAAGAGAATAAAGGTTTATTCCCGATACCGCACTCTGAGATCCAGCAGTCAAAGGCTACTCAAAACTCCTCGGGTGCGCAAAGTTAGGAGCAGAGGAAGATCATTAACTTTCCTTGCTGCTGGGCTCTGGAATGCCCTCCAATCAGCCTTCAGTTTGCTGCCTCCGAAGCGATTTTTAGAAAAAATCTGAAAACTAATCTTTTTAACCTGCAGTTTAATATTGTTCTTTTGGGCAATGCCGCTTGCGTTTGGACGCCTCTTCGGAGGCAGTAGTGCACTCTATAAATTGTTTTTCATTGTATTGTATTATCGATAGGTACCACGTAACTAGTGTAAATGCTCTTTTTGTATTTGTTGTCAATACAGCACAAAAAAAATCACAATCAAAGGCATGCTCTCCTTGTCCTCTTGTGAATTTTTTTTCAGTGTCTTTATTGGCATTTTTAGACCATAAAACAACAGTACAAAACATACAATGACGTCTGCAGAGTTCTCCACTACTCATTTTCAAGGCTACAATACAATATATTCCAATTCCAAGGAAAGGAATCATGTCCGTACAGGAGCAGGACAGGGAGGGAAAGAAGAGGTACAAAATTCAGCATACACAATCACATAATATCCATCAGTCAATGGGGGGATAGAGAAATCCAGTCTGCAACCCACATGAAAGGCCCTCACCGGGAAACATCAAGGATCCAATGTCGCCCCCAACAGTATATGGCCCTGGTTCATCTCCCACAGTCACAGCAAAGTATACTTTTGTCACCGCAGGGCATAAAAAACACCCACATGCTCTCCATTTCTTTGATCACAGTTCAGAGGAAGCGGTAGAGTGCTGACATCCCACAGAGGACTGGGAATAGTTTGTATCAGAGTCCATTGATACCTCACCGTGGTACACTCCTATGCCATTAATCATCATGTCCCACAGGTTCAGATCCCTCTCCGCATTCTCATCTGTGCTGACCCTACGAAGGTGTACCCGTTCTGCTACAAACCATTCCAAAAGGTCTGTTTTCCATTTATTGTGGGTTTGGGGTTGCCTCCCGAGCCAGATGAATAGCTATCCGGTGCCTTGCAAGGACTAGGGCTAAGAGTGCAAATTTATAACCCATCTTGCCTCTCTCCCTAGGGAGGGATAGGAGACCCAGCAAGCAGTGTTTGATTGTGAGTGCCACCGAATGCCGGTCACATGGATTTCCGTAGAGCTAACCTCCACCAAGTATGGTCTCAATAGTTCACAATCCCATGCAACCTGGGCAAATCTGGCTGGAGAGAATTAAAAACCTCACACAATCCGCCACTTGAGTAGGGTAAATGCGATTCAGATGCTGAGGCAGTAAAGAAGCTCTGTGGAGGTAATAGAACTGTGTAAGTTTGAATCTAGCATTAATTGCATTCTGGCACACCTGTGCCCTTGCTCTACGCCACTCAGCATCAGTCACAGAGACCTCCAGATCCGTGTCCCAGTTACGCCGCAACTTAACTATATCCGTCGGTCTAGCTACTTTCATGGCCGTGTACAGACAGGAAACTAAACCCTTCTGTGAACCTGAGTCCAACAGGACACCCAGTGTGTGTGATTCAACTGGTTTGTTTGGGTAACTGGTCCGCACTTCTCAGGCCATGCGTGATAGGGCCACATATTGTAGAAACTGCTACGGACTGATCCCGAACAGTTATCCCGCCTCCGCCAAAGTGATGAAGGCACCGTTAAGATATAGATCACCCTCGGATCAGCAATTCCCTTCAATCCAGGGCCGCACAACACATATGTCACCGCCCTTTCCTAAATCGATGCCACCTGAACAACTATAAATGGTGTGCCCACCCACCAGGAGTTAGGGGAGATCAGCCCAGGGCACCAATCCCTCCAGGAGCCATTTCTCCCAACTAGATTTCTCCTCACTTCACAACGCTGCATATTGGAGCAGTCCTGTAAAATAGTACATTTGGAGGTCGGATAGCTCCAACATACCCGGCTTATGATCCAGTTTCAGGGGCTCTAGCTGAACCTTGTTGCGCTTACCCGCCCAGACCAACAACACTAGGAGCCCATCCAATTTCTGAAATAGGGCCGGAGAGAGCATGCAAAAGGAATTCTGCATCACATATAAGCATCTTGGTAGCAAAATCCATTATACTCAATGCCACATGGCTGATTACCGACAACGGCAGAGACGTTACAAAATTCTATGGATTGTGTAAGATCCATCAACACGCGGCCCATATTCAGGTCATAATGAATAGTATCATCATGGGTTACCAGGATTCCTAAGTATCAAAGGTGCTAGACTCCCAAGGGAGCTCCAGCACCGGAAGGGCTTGTACAGGACACGAGGTCAATGTGGCCAGAGGAAACAGCACAGTTTTTTGACAGCTTACACGAAGACTTGACATCCTTCCAAAACTGGCCAGAAGTTCTAATAACCTCAGGACTGTGCAAATCAGGTCTGTCACATAAAGTAACGTGTCATCTGCGTACATCGACACTATATGCATTGTGTCACCAAGCCGTATTTCCTTATCACTAAGCATATCCCGGAGATAGATCGCCAGGGGCTCCATAGCGAGAGCGAAGAGGAGCGGCGACAGCGCACAATCCTGAAGGGTGCCACGCCCAATATCAAAGGCCTACGAGACCACCTGTCCCATTCACCCCATGCCCTAGGTGCCGCCTACAACAGGCGTTCCCATGCCATATACCGCAATCCCATGCGCTTAAGCATCTCCTAGAGGTAAGTCCAGGATAAGGTATCAAATGCCTTCTCTATATCCAAGACGACCACCGCCGCCTTTACCTCCAAATCTCTGATGGCATGCATAACATGTGAAAGCCTTCTAAGGATCTTGTAAAACCAAACTGATTGGTGTGTACCAAGTGTGAAACCTCCTGCCATAACTGCATAGCCAGAACTTTCGTTAATATCTTGACATCAACATTTATCATGGAAAGCAGTATATAAGACCCTGGGTTGTTCGGGTCCCCTTGCGACTTTCCTTAATTGTTTTTACAGACCAAGCCCTGCAACTTGTAATTACCTTTTACCAGCCAATCAGATACTTCTTCGGGACTCCAATTTTCGACCATAGATCCGAAATGGGTCACCGGAGCAAAATTATTCTTTGTCCAATAGGAGGCTTTTATTTTTTCTGATCTGGACTGTCTGAAAACTTGGGTTACAGAGCTGTCTGCAGGCTAACAGGCCAGATATCTCTAACTTTGATCCCTTTCTAGCCCATCAGACACATTTTAGAATGCCAATTCCTCAGGAACTTCTGAACGGATTTAAACCAAACCAAACAGTCTTGAACAAAGTTCTAGTTTCATGCCACTTTTAGTAGATTTCTGTTCAGCATAGCAGAGAGCAAAGATTACCATAGAGTTGTTTTTTTTGGGCCCTACACATTAAAGGCTCCTTCTCCTTGTTGGATTTGCATGAAACAGAAAACATAAGAGTAAGCAAATATTATAAGGGTCTGACAAGAGTTGTGCAGATCTGTAAATCTGGGCCAAAGTTAATATCAAATACATTTTTACCTCTTTATCTTTGCCCCTCCCTTGTCAGATCTACATGAAACCTGAGGTTCTCACACTGAGCTTAACGTATTAACAAATGTCATGTGAACTCATTAAACAACACAAAAGGTATTTGAATAGTAAGTGTCCCCTTTCCCTCCCCCCCAATGGATCTTCTACTCAGAGATGACTAAGTATAAATGCTGAATGTCTGCCAAATTTCATGTGGATGATGGAACAATTATAATCAAATGAACACTTTTTACTTGCGTTTTAACTGTTGGCCCACTTTGACGAATCTGCACAAATTTAAGATTACCAAAAGTAAGATAAACATGCAAGCATTTGTCAAATTTTGTGCAAATTCATCAAAGGGAGATAAAGCTATAGGCAAACAAAAAACACGTTATGTACTGGCAAGATCATTTTAACTTTTTAATACTTTTAAGCGCACCCAACACACTTCTGTAATGTTGATTTTTCAAAAACCACTGAGAATACTAACACCAAACCAAAAAAGGACACTTCCTTGTGCAAAGTTCTTGTTTCCAGCCAAAATTATTGTATTTCTGGTCAGCTCTTTTTTAGTGGAAAGCAAAGCTTCCTATAGAAGTTAAAATAGAAAACACAGATTTATTGATTCGCCCACCCCGTTTACTTGTACCTCTTTTACATATGGCACAAAAATCTGCATGCCAAACCAAATAAACTTTATTGTGGAAAGTTTTATGTAGTTTTGTCCATTGGCATCAAAGTTATTAGCAAAACAAAAATAGCTTCACAATACAAAATCTGACCTAACTATACCTATACACTGGCTACTGCCCATTTTGTAGGTAAGAACTAAACCATTGCTAAAGAAATTGATATTTGTTAGGAAGCAGCACCTATGAAATGGATAATGCATTCTCTCTCTGGGGTCTTGTGTGGGATTGGGAGTTCAAAAGTTTAAATTCTGACTACGTAGTATAATGTTACTCCAAGGCTATGAGGCTAGCATTCCTTGACTTTGTTCATAGGCGGTGAGAGTCAAGATATTTGCACTAGAGAACGAAAACTAGTGCACATTTCTTTTAAACTCATTTGAATGCTGTCTGAAGAAATTCACTTGTTTCCCGAACTCCACAGAATGAAGAACTTTGCAGACTTCCACAAAACAGTTCAAAAACCTCCTGTACCCTTCCAAAAGTGTTATCAGCTAGTAGAACGATGTCAGCAGGTCACACAAAACGGCAACAGTGTGCATTGTAAAAGAGTATTCACAGAACATTATGAGTTAGATTGTTATGCTTGTGTACATACAATTTGCAAATAACAGACATCAATTGTGTTCTGTTTTTACTAGTCCAGCCTCCTACTGCTGTCTCTCGGTCTCCATGTTTATTCATTGAGTGTTAGTCTCCCATCCTGATTTGATTCTATTTCTGGTTTTTTCAATGTATAGCAATAATCTTGGTGATAGTGATGCTGTGTATTTTACCATGATGATAAAGCAAATTATTCACATTAAAGCAATTCCCATACAGGTGCTATATTTGATATCACGAAAACTCAACAGTTCTCAGGTCTTCTACATGAACAAGCAGTGGCAAATTCAATAGTTTTCATTTTGTATAATGCATGCATAGAAAGGTGCTTAGATATTTTTTAAATAAACTATTTAAAACTATATTATTTGATGAATGTATTAGTTATGTAAATTTTCACATTGGCACATAAACTGGGCTTTTGTAATACATATTACATGGCAAATATTTTATATAATGTTTTTAATAATATAAAGTAGTTGTGTGGTATTTTGTGGGTTTGAATATTTTTGTTTAATTTGCAATTAATTAAAAGATTTTACTGGTTGAAGTAGGCCTCAACTTGTCTGGATTTAAGGGCATTATCAAATCAAGACCTCTGACATTCCATGGGATGAGGTTGATACTGATTGTACTATTATGCTTGGGACCATATATTGAAAAGAGTTAAACCTTCCACCTGCCTAGCAGGTATCGCACACAACGAAAGTAGGGATTGTATTTATCTTAGTGATCAATGACTGAAACAACAATCCCCTCCCAACACCGATCTCCAAATGTTCAGTAAGTAGCCCGAATTGATTAATACCCAACATTTAACCCAATAGTAGAGTTTGTAAGCATGGGGGGCCATTAGGCCACTACCCAGTGGCTGCCGCAAGACTACAGATCCATACCTGGTTCAAAGAACTACACATACTTTGTTCATCATTTAGCACATAATCCAGCAACATAAATATTAATGCAGTAACAGTTTACAGAAATATGTGCCATGTATACATCTTAAATATGACACGGCCACAGCAATAGGAAAATGTTCATCATTCCTCACCATCTTCTCAGTGAGTGGGTAAATCTGCCCCAGTGTCTAGGTCAGCCGCAGGTCATCACTTCCCAAATTGTTTAGCAAATTCAGATGGTCTATGGACATCATTGAAATATGCACTTAGCCATCCACTGTGATTCACACATGAGCCGAGTAGAGCATAGCACATTTAATGCTAGTCCGCTGGAATTTTTCTTGATAGCTGCAAAGTCCCATCTAGCCTCCTGAACAGACTATTTAAAGTCAGGATAAAGTGAGATGGGAGTCCCCTTATAATAGAGGTCTTTAGCCTGTCTAGCGAGTCGGAGTGTTGTATTGCTATTGCGATAGTTAAACAATTTCATGATAATGGGTCTAGGAGGTGCCCCAGGAGAGGGTCACTATAGCAGCGATCTATGGGGTATGCTGAACCATAAATATCTCTGTGAAATGTGGTCTGTCAAGAACATCAGCTAGCAGTGTTTGAACTAAGACCTTCATTCTTCATGTATTTGTAGATTCCGGGATTCCTACAATTCACAGGTTGTTCCTCCTCAACTGAGCTTCTAGGTCCTCATCCTTTGCCTAATGATGACCTGTACTTTGTCCAGTAGTTTGAGTGTTGAGTCATAAGATGCTATGGGGTCCTCCACCTCTGATATGTTTCTCTCCGCCATGTCTATATGTTCCACCTGTTTATCTATCTTTTCTTTAAATTGGTCTAATCTGACTGTTAGTAAGTCTTTCCTACCCTCAATAGTGGCAAGACCTTTCTGCATGTCCAGTGGTAGTGTTTTAATGTCTGAAGAATCCTCTGACCTTGGTGGTGTGGTTATCTCCTCATGCCCTACTTGCCTGTCTTCAGAACCATCCCTTTGCTTTTTGCTTGAAGGGAAACATTAGGATGTCGGGTGGACTGCCACCGACAGGCTGTCGGTGGTGGTCCTCCCGACATCGTGGCCATCGGTCCGACCACCGGATTACAATATTGGCAGTCGGAGCACAGAGGTCAGGGGGAAGGTCTGCCACCTCCCAGAGGGTGGTGATCGGAATCCTATCACTACAATGAAAGCAGTGCCTGCACTACCATAGGGATTAGGATGTGCCTTTCCGACGGCTTTTTCATGGCAGTCCAACCACCATGAAAAGGCAGACGGAAACTGACTTTGGGGGCCCTAAGCAGGTCCCCCGTGGGCCACTGCTAAGTGGCCTGGGGGGCACACAAAGTCCCACCCACACCTTCATGCACAGTGCACCAGGCACCCCATGGTGCCTGGCACACGGTGCATGAATGTGCACAAAGTGCTTTTTACCACTGCAGCTTGTGCTGCGGCCCTTTTCCTGGGCCTTATCCCATGCCACAGTAATATAAAGCATTTTCTGACCGCCGTGCTGGTGGTCACATTCAAATTGGGTGGGTGGGACCGCCAATTCATTGTCGGACGGCCACCTGCCCACTACGATGGAGGTCGTCGGTCTGACCGACCGCCATCATAATAAGACCCTTAGTCTGACACTGATCATGTTTAAAACAGAAAGAAGAGGGGGCTTAGGAGCCAATAAAGGTCCGGTACCCAGACTCCGGAAGCAATTGTTATGTCAACCAAGGAGGTACTGTTCCTATCAACATGCAAGAGTGAATCAAAGAGGAGGAATGATGAAGCTCAAAAATGAAAGAGCAAAAAGGGAATCCTATGGATTATTTCTTGTTGCCCTCACACACCCTTAGGGATGTCTTGCTTCATCATTGTGCATGTGCATCATTGTGCATGCTCCTCATTGGGCCGGCACTACAATGCCCTACGGGCCCCACGAATGGTCACTTTTGCAGAGATCTTTTGTCGTTGTCGTGAGGAATAAAACTGTCTAACAAGTTTCGTGCCTTATGGTCCAGAGTGGATCCACGGTGCTTCATCAGGACCAATACAAGGTGGGTGGTGAACCTACCCCACATCTTTGTTGTGATGTATTATGTAGGTTTTCCACAAATAAAATACCTGATGTAGCGAAATTTATGATTGTCCACCTTATGAATCAATCAACATCGTCCCAACTGGTCGAGACAGAGATCATCACACTTCTGCTAATTGGCTCCCGTGCGTGGAGTACCAAGGACCTACCCTCCTCTCCTCGATCCAGGCGAGCAGAGGAGGGTAGGTCCTTGGTTCTCCATGCACTGATTGGTCCTGACGAAGCGCTGTGGATCTGCTCGGGACCATAAGGCACGAAACATGTTGACCTGATTACACTATATTGATTAATTCACAGCTACTTGGGTACATTACACCCCAACAGTAGCCTTACCAGTTTTGGTCTTTTGATCCTGCCAGGAGAGCCTTTACATTAAAAAACCCACTTGGTATCTCCTAGACAGTTTAATTCCTCACTCCCTTACATACCAGCACCGCACACTTTCATAACACCCTCACACTTACACCCTCCATCATACGGCATAAATGACAAATGATCTCTGCAAAATGCGACCTTCGTGAGGCCTGTAGAGCATTGTAGCGCCACCCCGATGAGGAACAATGCCCAATGATGAATCATGACATTCCTAGGAGTGTGTGAGGAAAACAAGAAATAATCCATAGGATTCCCTTTTTGCGCTTTCGTTTTTTACATTCGTCCTTCCTCTTCTTTGATTCCCTTCTGCATCTTGTTAGGAACAGTACCTACTTGGTTGACATAACTGATCATGTTTACCCATGGTGCCAGCATGTATTGGAGGTTAGTATGATGCACACTATGATTTACCCTGTAAAAACAGAAAGCTTATGTCGTCATGTAAGAACACTACCAATTTGGATAAATCAACAATGGATTACAAAGTCACACCAGGCCAGTCCCTATCCTCTCCGCTCTTACACAGCTCAGCACTATTGAGGAGCAGTTCTTCAATCCTGCATGTTGTAAATTTGCATCTAATATTTATACATTTAAGAATGCCAAAATAAGCATGATAGCACTTTTGAGCTCTGCATCAGAGTTCTCACACACGTTAGCTCTTTGATATAACCATCATAACCCTAGTGCGGACACGATCCAGAAGATTGCAAGCACACAAAGCTCTAAGAAAGTAATTTACGGCACACAAATTGTTTTTGGTAGGTCTGCTCCGCCAGATTGCTCAACTTAGGTTTCAGTCTTGTGTCTTCTCAAACTCGCTTCCTTATTGGTGATACTCATTTCTTACAGCCACTGTGCCCTGGAGTTCTCCCCCAAAGTGCGCCATACAGGTCAGTGTAACTGTAGCGATATAGACCATGGCTTAGCCCCGCCATGGCCTAAGTGAGAGGACATGCAATCAGTCTTGCACCAAGTTGCCGTCACAGGTCCAGTCACAAAGGCACCGGGAAGTTCTCTGACCTCGCTCCTGCACTCTGCCACAGCACCAACCACTGGACTTCTTCTGCTGCTGTATCTCACTAGCAAGCCTACACATGCTGCAGGCCAATCAAGCAGAATGTCGATACAGTGCTCTATCCTGGGGAGTTCTCCAAAACAGTGGAGCTGCTCCTGGTCCCACTGCTCACTGCTGATCAAAAATAGTCTGTGTCGCAGTGAACTCTTCATGATATTGTTGGATTTCTGGCTCTGGCCACGTGAGTCTAACACCAACGAAGCCATCTTGGACATGGCTCTCTGGCACCCATCTCCTCAACTTTCATTTTACTCAGGTTAGAATAGTAAATTAGATCCCTTAATGTATGTACTTTCTTCAATATTTTCTAGACTCGTGCTAGAAGAGTAAATCTGCCCACCAATGTGTGCACTCCCCCCAATGTTTGCAAATATTTTGAATGAATTTAATGTGAAAGTATATATTTTTAACGTTATTATATTTCTTTTATTTTTTAACTTGTGTTTTCTTTAAAGTACATATATATGCTATATATAATATGAATTATTAATATCTTTTTATTTAAAATGTATATTTAATAGATGCATTTTAATTTATAGTGTAATTTGTTTTTAATTATTGATATCATTTTATAAAGTTACATTTATGTGTTTTTGTATGAATTTAACTTTTTAAAATGTATTAGTGTGAGTGATTTTATATTATATATTTTTATAATTTAAAAAATAATGTAACTATTTTGCTAAAGTTGTGATAATGTTAATACATTTCTATATATACTTACCTATTCAATGTTAATATTTTGGTCCACAGTACTTTTGTAGTCGATATTCTTGTACTTTACTTTACAACTATGCAGTCATTATTTTATTCCTCAATACTTTTGTCTTGTGATATTTTTGAGGTAGATATTCTGCCATACAATGGAGTCATATGCATAAGGGTACAACATGATATGTGCATTAATAAATATGTAGTAGGTGAATACCGGTTTTTGCAGAAGAATCGCATGTTGTTCCATGTCAGGTGCGAAATGTATATAATGCTCTAGTTTATTCTTTGCATTGTCTGATTTGTAGTATTTTACCCATTATAAGTGCAAGACCACAAGTATAGAATGCAAAGAAACAGTATCAGGATAATTATCTCACAACAAATATTTTAGAAGACAAGGAATTCTATTTCACACACCTCGCATGCAAGCACACACACCTCAATAGCAGTATGTTGGGATTTTTTAACCTTTACGTGTAATAGAAAATGAAAACTCAACATGTAATGTTCTATGTCTCCAAAGTCTTAAGTGGCTGAAGCTGTCCTATGTGACATGAGCCATTTGATAGTTGTCCCATAGAAACACGGACATAGGAAAGAATAATCATATGCTTCCTCTTTATGATGATGTAAATTCAACTTATTGTTTTGGACTTTAAAGTGTCCTCTGATTCTACACAGCTCAGCATTAAAAGCACAACAAATAAATAAATATAGATTTCAGTTATTTCCATCTCCTTTCCAATTTTTACAGGCAGTGTTTACATTTAATTGCAATCACAAATCATCTAACTGAATAATTTGCTTTAATGCGATATGCAAAAGATGAGAGACTGGCTGAACTTTGGTCAGGCAATGTGATGCCTGACTTGAATGGTGTAAATTAATCATTGGGTTGCCAAAGGAAGATTATGCAGAAGCAAATCTCCATTCCATTCCAGAAGAAAGGCTGCCCTTTCCGCGCACAAGACCAGTTGTTCCTTACATTAACAAAAGAATTTGATTCATTAATGGGAATCGCAGGAGTTTGTGTCTGAAGCCTCATGTTTGCACCCAGACCACATGTGCAAGTTTCAGGCGACTGAACTACATTGTATTTCCGAAAGCAATGTTTTCACTGTTCATGTGTGGCACAGAAGAAATGTTAGATTATGTTAGTGATAAAATAAAACCGTGCACGGTGCTCACAGCCTCCAATATGAACACGAAATAAAAGTTCAAATAATGCTCAATTTTCAAATAACACTCCACAACTCAGTGGTTAAAGACGACTTCAATGTATTGTACAATTGATGACTTAAATCATTAACAACTGCTTTTGCAGCCAAAAATGACACCTGTGACATCAAGAAACTCACAATGTGGATTAATAACACAAATTGAGATAAGAATATACACAATCATTTTCCAGTAAAGGCCCTCCAGGGATTAAGAATCATGGGTATATGTCTTACATGGTAGAGGAATTATGACTCATATTCCCAGCCAGTGCTGAAAAAAGTCACCACGTTAAACGTCAAACCATTTTACGGATTCCCACAGGTGATCTGAAGAAAACCCATGGGTGGCGCTTACCTCGTTATGACCCTCTAAGTGTTGCACATATTTTTATTCTTACATTCCTAATTTGTTGGTGACACCAGCGCTAGGACGGGAAACAGGCAAAGGTGTACATAATAAATAACTGACTTTTACACAACAGAACATGATGCTTTGCTCCAACAAATCCACTGGGTACCTGCAAATTTGGTTGATGGGAGGCACTGGAGCACATTTTCAAGATGGCTGCTAGAAATTCCAAGAACCAGCCACAAGTCCTTCTTCCTCTATTTCCCAGACATGCCCTCTCGAACTGGCAAGAGAAGACCTATATTTTCTGTCTAATCTATGATGGGAGAACAAGCACCAGCAGTGGGATGAACGCTCAGTGGGCACTGGACTCTGCAGAAAGAAATGTGAGTACTTGTATAGAAATAGAAGAGGGCTTTGAAAAATAAGGAATATAGATCATTACCCATCAACACATGCAGCCTAGGAGAATGCTATCAAACACTGAAAAGGATAATTCCTTGCGTTTTGGCATGGTACAAAGTGGTACACCATCACGAAATGATACATTCTCTTGCTAAGTTAGACAACACTATGTGGATTGCTGGGCTGAAACAGAGAAATATGTATTCATGCATCAAGCAAACCTTTTAGATGATGAAAGGAAATAGAACTTTAGAGGTATATGCTGTGCGGGGAAACATCAGTCAAGGATAGCAAGTGCATTTCTGCAATATTAATCGACCCAAAGCGAGGCGACGCCCTCACAATAAAAAAATCTTCATTGTTCCAGGAAACGTGTAACACATAGGTTTAAAGGGTATGGAACATCACGGAAAGTAATGTAGATATTTCAAGAGAGTGTTATTATACAACACAAATAAACTGTACTGTCTAAAACATCTACCCTTTAGAGCAGAAAGCAGTGCATAATTTTCTTGAAAAACCTCTCAAAACTCGCTACTGTGGGCTTTAAAATGACCTTTCTGATCCTCGCAGAAAGAAAATGGAATTGTTTTTATTCGCGAGTTTTGTGGTTGCCAATAGTTTCAGTAGCTCTGCTTGAAAAGTGTAGCTTTAGTTGACATGAGGCTCACCTGGGGGAAGGTATCCATCTAAAATATATACAAAGCTGTTCCTCAACTGGTGCCACACTGTGGTTTAGGACTGTATCATTCAGCCTACATTTATCTGCCAGGTTCAAGTGTGAGGAATTTGCTCTGTTGTCAGAGCTTGCATGGTTGACGCTACCATGCTCTAACAGCTGTGGTGGCTCTCCTATGTCCAAATCCGACAGAGGGACCTTCTGGTTGTCATACTCGAATGTGGTTTGGTTGCTCTGGCGTTCGTATGGGCTCTGCTACCCTCCAAACTGTAAGGGGGTCTGCTCCACTACAAACATTGCATGGGATTTTATTACGCCCAGTGTCTAGCACACGCCTCTGGATTTTTAGGCTGTAAAAGGCCTCAGTCAATACATGGTGCTCCATTAAGAAAATGATGACTCATTTAAATCATCATGCCCATGCTGAGGGATATTTAACAAATATTTGAGGATTACTAATGGCAATGAGAGTTCAATCATTTTATGTTTGCAGGTGCCGCTCCCTTGTCATATCATCTAAAATAGTAATTTCTGTTCACCACTCGTTGCTTGTCTGCGACATTTCTTTGACTCTGACCCGGAAGTGCGGATGATTAAAATGAGCCAGGTTCTTCTGCAATAAAAACAAATAGATGCTCAGGGTCTCAACAAAGTGCCATTGTGAAATTGATGCTAATTAACATATTATTGCTGGTTCCAGCCCCAGATGCCATCTGCTTGCCTTTAATGCCTAGAATTCATGGTTTGTGACAGGACCACCAGAGAAGTCACAAGCCTACAAGACCCGCTCACTATCCCAATGTGTCCAGTGGAGATTTGTTTCAAACATTTGAATGGAAGATGGGATTTGCATTCAATAAGGTATTCTATTATTAGCCTGAATTTATTGCGACAGTTACTATAAGGGGTTTAACACAGTCTCTTGCGACTGGTTTTAGTCCTATTCTCCCCCATATGGAAAGACCAGGACTGGTGACCAGGCAATAAACTGTTGATCACCCAGCTCAAAAGGTGCTTACATGGAAACAGGTTCCAGAACTGAAATTGTTGGCCTGGAGACGCTGGAGGTATTGATTCATGGGTAAGTGGAAATGATCTGTAAGGTTTCTTGAAGACAAGTAATAATTTTTTTATGGGCCGCCATTTCTGAGGGGTTACCTATCAACATATTTGCAAAGAATTTGATGTCGAGAGGTAAATGTAGTGGCTCCATGGCTTGCAGCTGTATATATTTCCTCACATGTTCTCGCAGGTTCACAAGCCCTTTCAGAAGCTGATTTATAGTCACAGAGAGTGCATTGAGGGCTTCTAGTCCAGGTGCCCCAGTCCTGACCACCTTCCTCCTGAACATCCCAGAGTCAATACAACATTCTGCTCCTCTTCATCAACACGCCGGAAAACAAGGAGGTCTGTAAGCCTTCCTGAAAGTAAGATGCGCCACCTCCTAGGACCGGTGCTTCTGGGACTGTGGGGGAGCTTCCGCCGCTGTTGTCATCACTGTTAAATGCTGAAATTAAAAATGATAGAGTGTTAGATATTTATTTCAATACTTGATTAAAAGAAAAAATATTCCTTACAGAAAATACAAATTTGGGACTACAGAATACATCACAATACAGACAAAGCAGCATAACGCAGCAGCTGGTCTTACAACTGTATTAATATAGACTTAGATGGCCTTTGACAGCCTCTGGAGTTTGCAAGTGGCACAAAAGGATATCAGCCTCTTAAAGGAATGGGTATAAACATGCCACACTGGAGGAACACAAAAGTACCACCTTAGAAATGTATCTCTAATTGGAAAGGGGGTCGTTTTATTCAGTCAATCCATAGTCTGATAAAGAGAAAGGAAAAAAGATAGGACCTCCCCCGCCCTCTCTCTAATGTGGACAGGTAGAGGGAGTGTGAAAGCGACAAACAGAGAAATAAATGAGAAATAAGTGTGGGAGAGAGGTAGAGGAGGGAGTGAGTTGGAGAGCTCGGATCAGAGAGAACAAGGGAGGTACGCTGCCTTCCACAAACCCACGGTTTGGAAGGGAAAGCAATGAGATTTGGCCTAACCTAAGAAGCAGTAACACTTTAGTGACCAATGACTGAAGGCCAGCCTACATTTGGATGCTTTCACTGCTAAACTTGCAGTGGAATTCTGCATATATTTATTGACAAGGTTGTTTTTTTCCTACATATTTGTTGATAGTGCTTAGAAGAAAAAAAGTCTAGCTGGCCACACTTGTTTGCTCTCAGACACAGCACGCTACTCCAGAGACGAGCAAATGCTACACCTTACTTCATCTTGACAGGTGTACAAGACTAGGTGCTGGTTTGGTTGCTGTGCAGGGCAAATACCCATGGTATAGAACACCTCGATTGGAAATTGTAATGGAATTTATTGAAACTTTGCAAGAAACAGTTACACGAATGTGTACACTTCGAGTAAATAGAGATTTTATTTTGTATAGGGAATATTTTGCAAAGGTATCCAGACAACCTCTGCTTGAAGACAGTGCATTGCATTGCATTGACCTGGGGTCTGACAAGTAAATTTCATTTCAATTTGTATGTAAAAATGACAGACTCCATTTCTTTCATCATAGAGTTCACAAAGTTACATTTTAAGACAGTTTTAGTGCAAAGCGTAGTCATTTGGGAAATTTTCCAAAATGTGTACTAATTGAACCGGCTATAATTGCTGTATATTATATCATTTTCTCCAATTTCGACTCAATTCGCTAATATTTATGGTGATTGAGACAAGTGTCTTCTCTAAGGAAGCTATGCCTGATGCAACTATTTATGTTTTCCTGTCTTTTGATGTATTTTTGGCCAAATGCATTAGTTATTTGTGTGAGTGTATGGAAAAATACGCTTACCAATCCAGTTACTTAACTTTACATATTTCATAAGGAGGTGATTTTAACCTTTATTCATAGCACCATTTTAGCATTCGATGGTATCAAACCCTCTGAACAATAAAAGCAATACCTCGATTCTTTATGACCTGTGTGGTTCTTCTTGTGTAAAAAGTGAAGTACAATGGTACTGGTATTCTGCTACACAATGTTAATTATGAATATGTTTTGCACGTTGTGAGCAGTTCTGGATAAGTATTGCTCTGAACTAGTTTTTCATATAGCATCTGCCTTTGCCTCCCCTGGATGCTGCGGCATGAGCAATTTGGATAATTTGTAATACAAGGACCCTGGGTCTGATGTACAAAACCCTTTTCATGTTACACACACTTGCAAAATCACAGGGTTTGCCAACACAAAAGGACTTTTTACACCTTGCAAAGGCCTTTTTATAAATGGGAGGCCCTTTTATAAATGGGCTTTTGCCACCGTTTCCAAATCACGAACAGGAGGGGATGTGAAAGTGAAGCCCCCCACTTCTATTTGGTGATTCATGAAAGTATTGGTTACAAACCATTGATCACTTACCTACCTCTGAATTGGAGTGCTAACTGATTCACAAAGGGAAAGCTGTTCGCATTGGGAAACAGTCCCCTCTGGTTATTGTGTCAGTAGACACAGGTGGAACAGCCAATTGTCCAGGGGACCACTGTCTGCTCGTCTCATGTCTTCCCAAACTGGAACAGTTTCTTGTTAAAGCAGCACATGTCCCTTTAATGGACACTGTTGGACCTGGCCTTTTCTGCAGGTTCACCCCCAAACTGTTTGCCTCTTTCTTTCCACTTTTTGCTGAATTCGTTATTGTTGGCCTTAGAACTCAACACACTTTACCATGGCTAACCAGCGCTAAGGTGCTTGTGCTCTTTCCTTTAACCATGGTTTAATTGGCTTATACCTAATTGCCATATTTAATTTGCATGTAAATCCCCTATACAGCAGTATAGCATACACCCAGGGCCTGTAAATTAACTGCTATAATTGGGCCTGCCACACTTATTGTTCCACCCACTTACGTAGCACCCTAAAACATGTCCAAGGCATGCCATTGCAGCCTGAGAGCAGTTTTAAACTGCCTTGTTAAAAAGGAATTTAAACTCCCCTTTTATTACATACATGTCACCTCTAAGGTAGTTCCCGATTGCCCATAGGACAGGGTAATGTGTAATTAAAAGGTTGGACATGTACTTTTAAGTTTTACATGTCCTGGTAGTGAAAAACTACTAAATTTGTTTGTCACTACTGTGAGGCCTACCCCTCCCATGGGATAGCATTGGGGCTTCCCTATAACATTTAATAAGCTGTAATTCCTAATTGGGAGAAGGTAGATATGTCATGTTCGGTACCTATGAAATTGTAGTAATAAACCCTTTTTAATGATAAAACCGTATTTTTCATTTCAATTTTGAAAATGGCACTTTTAGAAAGTTATCTTTTTCCTGTCCTTAGGCCTTTGTGCCTGCAGCCTACGTTACGTCACATGTCTGGGTGTAGCTGACAGATAGACTTTGTGAATTCCTTCCAGACAGTCACACAACAGAGGAATTAGGTGTACCTCAAGGGGCCATCTGCTGGCAAGATGGGGGGGTGAAGCTGAGCATAGCCCCACTTACAACTGAATAGCCAGTGCTCTGCCTTCACACAAAGGGCATAAAAACCCTGCATCGGTATTGCAGCAAGCTTGGAACGAGGGCAGAAAGTCAGGAAATTCTATGCACTTCAAAGAACGATTCCAGAAGCTTCACCCATCTTCCAAAAGAAGGGCACCAGGTTCTTAAAATAGGACCTTCAGACCCACTCTTCAGTTCACTACTGGACCTGTTGAAGGACTCTTAGAGGACTGCCTGCTTCTGTGACCTGCTGTGCACTCTGCCAGACTGCTGCTGTATCTGGAAGGAATGCTTTACTGCCTGGAGCCTGCCTTGAACCCTCAGTGGCCAGCTCTGCTAGTGACCCCTGCATGTTCACCTGCAACCAGGATTACCACAAGTGACTCCAAGGGCTAGTTTGCTGTCCTTCAATTCAGAGCCACTGGGGCATAAATAACCCTGGGGGGAGTTCGCGGAGTTGCACTACGCGAAACTCCGCGAAGTGGGAAAAAAACTCTGCTGCGCTATGCGGAGCTCCGCAGGCGGCGGAGTGCGATAGAAAAATGCCGTTCGCTGTAATTTTCAGTGCCGGATGCTTGTCCGCACTGTGCAATCATCGCGAACGGCACCATGCACAGCGCAAGCGGGCGCTGCTTTCCTTTCTGCCGCTCAAGTAGATTTTTACTCGAGCGGCAGCTTTCTCAACGCGAGCCGTCGCGAGCATATGCGACCACTCACAATGAGAAACCTGACCCCCCCCGCATTGGGAAATCTCGCTGGGAGGTTTATTTTCCATGCTCGCGCTCGCCAACTTGATGTTGACGATCGCGAACGAGGAAAAATCTCACCGGGAGGTGGATTTTCCTCGCTCGCGCTCGCCAACGCGAGCGAGGACAAAAACTCCACTACGCTACGCGGGGCGGAGTTTTTCAGATCCCTGCGAGCTCCGCGTAACGCAGAGTTCCGAAAACTCAGCAAACTCCGCGAGCGGAGTTCACCGCCCAAGCCTAGCCATAAAAGGTTCCCACCATCTTGAACCCACACCTGGACCCAGCCTGAGTGATTCCTGAACTCTCAAGAGGTGCCCCACCAGTCCTGGACCCTTGGATGTGCACTAAAGTTGCCCAGATAGCCAAGGTTTAAAACTGAGGACTTAGAAAATGTTTGGGTAAAAACCGCTCTGAGAACAAGCAGGAGACCGGGATCAACGTGTGCGCTTACCCGCCTGAGGTGCATTGCCGGTCTAATTGACTTTGCAGCTTCTCCTGCTACATTCTTCTCCGCAACAGCAAATCTGTTTCAGCGGACCTTCGCCAAAGCGGTATCCGACTTTGTGGAACTGTTTTCAGCTACAGTCCTCTGCATTGTCCCACTGGAGATTTTTGACTTTCATTTCCGTGACTAAGTCTGAACAGAGAAATATTCACTGCAGCTTCGACTCAAGGCCATCCGACGACGAAGCTCCCTCCTTGGACACTTCCTGCAACCTTGCTCCGCTGAACTTTACCTTCTTAGACACTTTTTCTCAGAATTTCTTCTAAGTCCAAAGGTAAGCGCTGACTTGGCCCAGTTGACTTCTTGTATCTGGAACATACGCCATCGTGGTCGGCCATATTTTTCATTGTTGACTCGGTTTCGCGCAACTAGATGTCCATGATTGACGCTTTGAACTTTTAGGGACTAGTTTTCACTAAACTGTTCTACTGATTGGATTTTTGTCATTTTGGTGTCAAATAATTGACTATAATTTATTTACTCTGTTCTTCTAAATTGGTTTAGGATTTTTCTTGGGTTGTGTTTTAACTTTATTACTGTTTGTGTGCTGCATAAATACTTTACACATTGCCTCTCAGTTATGCCTGACTACTTTTTGTGCCAAGCTACCCAGGGTTAAGCTCAGGTTAATTTAGTAACTTTTTGTTGTTCACCCTGCAAGGGATTATGGCTTTTGCATGACCAGGGCTCACACCCCAATCAACCAACAACCCAATTTTTCACAGACACCAGCTGTTTGAAAAAAGTGTTTCCTGTTTGGCAAAGCAAATGCAGGGGACAGTGGCCTGCTGTCCATTCTAGGCCTCCATCCCTGCATTTGCTGCCATCACAGGAGATTGGAAATTGAGACGTCCTATTTAGTATTCATCTGGAAGGTCATTTTGCAATCCCCGTGCATGTACAATTGTGATGTAACTTATTAGTACATAGGCGACATCGCAAATTACATACAGATTTACAAACCAGCTAGTGAGCAACAGGCCCCGCATTCTTGTACGTTTTCTCACGCAAAGCCATAGGCAGAAGACAAGTAGAATTAGTGTGCAAGGTGCTCAAATGCACAGTCTGCATAGGAGTGTTGATAAGGCGGGAAATGTGCTGCAGTGATGTAGTTTCTTTTGAGCCTCTCTACTTTCTTTCAACACAGAGCTTCACATAGTATGCACACTTTTGTTTTACATACTGCTGGATCCCATATTCTTGAAGTTTTGCTGCGCTGTAAGTAAAGGTGCATTATCTTTAGATAGCCGGTCAATTCTCGTTATTTCCACTGATAAAAGCATGATGAGCGAAGTTGTCCACAACAAGACCTGAACCTGTGACCTCCAGGTTGGTCACAGATTTCCTTTGTAGGAACATTAACACACTAAGCTGCCAAACCAGGGCATCAGCTGGTAGGAAGGTCAGTGGTTTAAAGCAAAGATTCTGGAAAGGAAGGTTGGTTGTTTCAGAGGCAGTGCACTGTGAGTAACCTGCAGATTACTGGTTTGTTTCCACTGAAAGCATTGTGACTTTATCTATTTGGAGCTGACGTTACAGATTCCAGTACTGGCTATATGCAGTGAACCTCTGCACCTTGTAATCTGTTTGGCAAAGAGACTCCAACAGGACTTTGAAAGGAAAAAAGCAAAACCATGAGCAAAATCCTCTACACAAGCAGTGCAAAAGTACAGAGCACTTGCAACAGCAGAGGGCAGCACAAACAGTGACTGAATCTAAATCAGATGGATTCCCAGAACACATAATAAATGATCTCTCCTTTAATCCAAGCCATTGTGTCCAGGAAGCTCAAACTTTGAGCAGCGCAATCAAGTAACATCAAACTGGTGGTTAGCTTCCACTTGGCAGCCAATCTAACTGTTCAAATCTCTACATGCTGATAGAGCAGAGGTTTCCCTCTTACAAAATCGAGATAAATAAGAAGGAAATTAATTGTGACACTATTTTACATAAATGGTGACAATCGTGTGTTAAGCTTCACGTTTCTGGGAAATGACAAAATGCAACTCTGATTTAGATACTGCATAGTAAAAGTATGCAGAATTCTAGAATGAGTGTATATCATATTTTACGTTTATTTAATAGATGTGAATTATTAACACCTTAATAACATTGGTCCTGTGATTAGAAAATGTGATAATAAAATAAGTATGAGATCTTACATGCAAAAAGGATTGTTCCATGTGTTAGAAATAAATGGTATTCATGTGTAACGTGTGCATTGAAAATGACAAAAGAAAAAGTAGGTGCTACACAGGTTTTAGTTAAAATAATATCTGTGAATCTTTCATCAAACATACTTATAATTGTGTGCGCCTTAATGACATATATGCAAAGGAGATTTATATGTACATTTCCTATATATGTGTAACGTTGACATTTGTAAAAAATTTAAGGAGTAGCCTATACTTACATGAAACAATTATGATTCGATTGAAGGGTTTATTAACGCATTTGATTGTGAGATTAGTATTACTTGCTATTCAATGCAAGATTCATATTTTAGCATAATTCATCGCGAATGAGCTGTATTTCATGCAGGCCTCTAATCTTGCTTCCTTTTTGAAAACGTGAACTCATGAACAGAATGGCCTGCAGCCTATGGGGACTTTTAGCAAAGTTGCCACTTGTGTTCAAACCCTCAATCGTTTCCTTTGACATCTAAAGCACAGCTTGACTGTATTTGCAACAAAACTGTTACATACTAGAGCAGATGCTTGGGAATGAACTGTCTGAAGTTTCGAGAGCTTGACCTTGCTTACTCGGAGTATCTTATTATTCATATGACCAAACTTATAATGGTTAAGGAAGCTACTTAAAGCAAGTCACTTAATTTTTCCAGAGTGTATATCTTTTACCTACTACATCATCCTCATCCTATTGAAGATGACCAATGGGACAGAGTTTTCTGACATTCCTGATGATGTCAAGGGGTGTTACCCCGGACCCATGGAGTATAATTACACAAATTTTGGAACTAGACTAGGCTAGCGCATGCTCTCCTATTTTGAAGCATTGCGACTGACTGCTTGGGCATCCAAGAACAACGCGAACTGTGACGTAATACTGCGATCTGCTGCCAGCTGGCATGCTAGCGTAGTGGAACCTTTTCGGCTGATGCTGCTGTGACTTTGAGGTTACAGTGACGGACTGAGACAGATCTCTGTCTTGAAGGACTGGAACTGGTCACTTGGAACTATTTGAACTTTCCCAAGGATTTGTATGAGGCTCAACTAATTTCCTATTGACTCATATGCTATTGTCATCCAAAATCTCTCTCGGCTGAGAAAGATTTTTCCTTTCATCCTTGGATCTCGCAGAGTTTATATGTACTGTATTAGCCTGTTTAGTCTGAATCAAGATCATATGCCATTTATTTTAAAATTCTTTACCTTTGAATAGAAATACTAAGCTCTAATATTTAAACAAAACTCTGCTGATTCTGTCTCATTATTTACTTGTGGGTAAATCCTTTGGTTCATATACTTTAAAGTCTGTATGTTAGAGGTAATAAAGCCAAGAGACAGGAATAAGGATACTTCTTTATTGGCCATCCATCTCTCCCAACTTACTCAGGTGAACCCAACATTCTAACATCAGCTCTCTCTGGGTTATACCAATCAGGAGGGGAACGGAGGGGTGGACGGAATAGACCATAACGCAATGTAAGATTACAACACACCTCCCTTCCTATACACAAAGGAGGGTGGAACATATAGTAACTAAGTGGCTCCATAACACCAGGATGGTACCTAGCATGAACATGGTTAAACAACGCCCCACAGGGAACAATATAAATGTTTACACTACTAAAGCAATTGTATGTTGCATTATAGTTTTACAACTAGTCACATCTGCACCATTTCCCGTTAACATGTATACATGCTTGAGCAAGTGTGTTACATTTCAGACTTTACAATCTTGTCACAGCTCCACCATTGCCCATTATCCAGGAGAACAACATTGTCAAGAGCCTTGGCAATCCGGCAAGGGGGGTAGAACTTACTTTGGCTGTGCCAGTCTTTGTGCTTCTCTTGACTTGCACCACATCCCCTACTTCCCAGTTGGGAACTTTAACGCCATTCTTATGATCATACCATTCTTTGTATTTGGTTTGGTGCAATTCAATCTTCCTGGTACCCTCTTCAGGATTGTGGGTTGACACCTTGCCTCCTTCTAGCCAACTAGGGTTGAACTTTGTGCACGGCTCTCTTCTGCGGAGGGAGACGAAAGGGGAGATCCCCGTCACTGGGTTAGGAGAGGTATGGTAAGCCCATAGACATTTGCGTAGGTGAGCTTCTACGTCTTGACCATTGCTCACAGCTAACTGTATGTGTTCTTTGATCAATCTGTTAGCCCTCTCGACAAGACCGTTAGCTTTTGGGCAATATAATGCCGTCAGTCCATGTTTTATGTTCATGTTGTCTAGGAATTCCTTCATGGCATGGGAGGTGAATTGTACCCCATTGTCCGTGATCAATATAGAGGGTATGCCTTCCTTTGAAAACACTTCTTTGAGGAACTCCAAGACTGTACTTGTGTTAACGCGATGTACGAATTTCTGGGTAATCCAATGTGAAGTGTAGTCTATTAGGACTAGCATGAATCTCTTCTGGACACCCAGGTTGTCCATAGGCCCTATGATGTCCATGGCTAGTTTGTTCCACGGCTTGGTTGGTACCTTGACGGGGGCTAGAGGTGCTTTCCGCAGTGTTTTAGACTTGTCACTCTTGGCACAGCTTACACAATCTTTGACTAGTTGTTCTGCCATGGTGTCCATCTTGGGGAACCAGAAGTTCTCCCTGATTCTCCGTTTCGTGATGCTGCGTCCCAAATGTCCTTCATGCGCCAATTCCACTATTCTTTTCCTGAGGTCAGTCGGCGGTATTACTCTGCTTTGGCGGTACACTCTGTTCACAATGAGGCTCAGTTCATTTCGAACTTCCCAGTACTCTCTGAGTCCTTCCTCCAGGTCGCTAACCTTGTTGGGCCACCCTTCTCTCGTAATAACCTTGAGTCTGCATAGTATCTTGTCGCCCTCCATGTGCTTGTCCCATTCTTCTTCCGTGATGGCAGGGTCGTCTACTGTCATGATAGGACTGTCTAGCATCTCTTCCTGGTCCACTGTTGTTAGCGGAGTCCTTGATAAGAAATCGGCGACTCCGTTTTCTTCCCCAGGTACGTACTCTACTTTGAAGTTGAAGTTCTCGAGTCCCAGTATCCATTTGCCTATGCGCGGAGTACAGTTCTCCATTCCTTTCAACGTAAAAATGGAGGTGAGGGGCTTGTGGTCCGTCCGGATGGTGAAATTCAACCCCCACAAAAAGAATTTGAAATGCCTTACGGCCCAGAAGCAGGCCAGTGCTTCTTTTTCGATTACCGAGTAATTGCGTTCTGCACTCGTGAGGCACCTGGATGCAAAGGCAATGATCTTCTCTTCTCTGCCTTCCTTTTGTGTCAGTGTGGCTCCTAGTCCTTTGTTTGAGGCATCTGTGGTGAGAATGGTCTTCTTTCTAAAGTCAAATGACCCTAGCGCCGGCGAGTCCAAAATCTCCTTCTTTAGCTCGTCCATTACTCTACTGTGCTCTTCCTTCCATGCAAAATCTTCATTTTTCTTCAAGAGGTTTCGCATGGGTTCACATTTTGCAGAGAAGTTTTGGATGTACTTGGACATGTATTCCATGAGCCCCCAAAACGACTTGAGTTCCTCCTTGTTCCTCGGATATGGGGCATCTTTGACAGCACCAAGCAGGCTATTTTTTGGCCTGAATCCTTCCTCAGAAATAGAGTGTCCCAAATAGTCAACGGATGACACTGTAATTTTACATTTGTTCCTTTTTACTGTCAACCCAGCGTCCGTGAGCTTCTGAAATACCGATTTAAGGGTGTAATCATGTTCTTCTATGGTGCGTCCATACACCAGAATGTCATCTTGGAAACACATCGATCGGTCCACTCCCTTCAAGATTAGTTGCATAATTTTTTGAAAAACCGCCGCAGCTGACGCTAATCCGAACGGCATTCTCCTAAACATGAACGCACCTTGGGGAGTGATGAATGCAGTGAGTGGCATGGATTCTGGGTGGAGATCCACTTGGTGATAAGCCATGGATAGGTCAATCACGCTGAAGTACTTTGCCTGGTCCATGGTGCTCAGCATCTCATTAATATTAGGCAATGGGTGCCTTTCCACCCAAATCTTTTCGTTGAGGCTGCGTAAGTCCACACACAACCGAATGCCTTCGCCATTAGCCTTGGCTGCGATAACTACTGGGGCCAACCATTCGGAGCAATCTACAGGCTCAATGACACCCATGTCACACAATTTTTCCAACTCCTTCTTCAAAGGTTCCCTCATCTGTTGTGGTACTGGACGCAATTTGTGAACCACCGGATTGGTGCCGGACTTCAGTTTGATTCTGTGTTGGAAATCATGTAGGCAACCCAGCTTCTCTTGGAACAAAGCCGGAAATTCCTCGCAGATGGTGTCGCTTCCTTGGGTTCCTTCGGTAAGTAGGACTTGCTCCCTACTGTTGGGGTCTAGGATGATGCCTAGTTCCTTTTGGTGTTGCCATCCTAGCAGGTTGGATCCCGATTCGACAATGTATATTTTGCCAAACGCCTTCCTGTCCTTGAATTGTATATTCATCTCCTTCATTCCCATGAGAGGTATCGGTTCTTTGCTATATCCTGTGGGGGAAATGTCCGGTTTCAGCAGGGAGCTTGCCTTTTGCTCCCCATTTTCTCAAAATCGTTTTTGTTTAACAAAGTGAACAGGGAACATGAATCTGCAAACATGGTAACATTTTTGTTGTTAAGTAATATCTCGCATTTAGGATAAATGGCGTTAATGGAGCCCACATTACTTTTAAGCTGTAACACATACTTCTTTTCGCTCAAGGTCACACATTTTACTTCTTTGTTCTGTGCCTTACTAAACTCCCTCTCACTGTCTTTAGTGTGCGGTTCCCCTTCTCTGCATACCCTGGCAAAGTGCCCCCTCCTGCCACATTTTTTACAGGTAACGCTTCTGGCCGGGCACTGGGTGTAATTCGCAAAGTGATTGCTGCTACCACACCTGTAACACTTAAAGTTTCTTTCATTGTCCACTATTCTGTTACTCATGCCTCCTTTACTTTTCACTTTGTACACTTCCCCTTCTTCTTCTTCCTCCTGAACACTAGCTACAACCTCCGTGTTAGGCTTCATCTCTTTTATACACTTTGCAGTATGCTCAACGGATTTTTCAATCTCCACAGCTTCTCTCAATCCAGGGTTTTTTGCAAAGAGTTTCTCTTGGATGCGGGTATTATTGGTGCAGCGCACCAGTTGATCCCTTATAAGAGAATCTGTGAGATTGCCAAATTCGCACAATTGCGTGAGACCCCACAATGCAGCAATATAATTTGAGACCGACTCCTGTTTCCCTTGAACTCTATTGAAGAATTTATGTCGCTCTAAAACTACGTTTACTTTATCGCCAAAGTGCGTTTCTAACTTCCCCATGGTACGTACAAACAAATCTACATCTTCACCCTCTTCTCCCCCCACCTGTTCAGGCAGTGTCTCGTATATTTTCCGTCCATGTACGCCTAAATTATGAAGGAGTATATGCTGTTTGTGTAAAGGAGTGAAGCGTTCCCCCCCAATGGCTATGATATACGATTCGAACAGCTTGAACCACTCCTTCCAACATATTTCTGGTTCACCTATCTCGTTAAGGAAAGGTGGGGGTTGGCTCATACTCGCCGCTGCCATCATATAGACGCTGTGTGGGGAACTCAAAAGAAGAACTTCTGGCAGGGGATAACTTATTGATGAACACTGCGAGGGACTAAACGGAAAAGTACACTGTACAAAGGATGCCCCTTGGGGAACACTGCAAAGTCCCCCCCCCCCCCAAATTGCCACCCGCAACGAGGACCAGGGGACCCACAAGGAAGGCAAAACCACCTGGATAACCCCAAGGCGTAAGGTCAAGTATCTAAGAGTATGTGGTCAATGGTCAACTTCACTCGTAGTCAGCAACAGTATCTCAACCTCCTTTTACTCAGCACAGTACCTTATGCCTCAAATCCCCTTCGGAGTGGTGAAGAGTAGGATTCCAGACTGCTGACACTGATACTATTTGGGAAACGATGGAGCGCTGACAAACGGCCGGGAGAGTGCGCGAAACTGCAGGGCTGGAATGCTCACTCGGTCAACTTGGGCTGCCTTACTGAGAAAGTGATGAAAGTACGCTTCCGAAGCGCACGACAGTTGAAATAGAAGGCGGCAACAGGAAATGACTTGGCGGCGTCACGACGACTAGAACGCTCCCTCGTACACAGCGGTCCCGTAGATCGGCGTCTGACAGGAACTCGTGAGAGGAGGCAATTTGACAGGAACTCCACAACAATGACCCTGTGACACTCCACTGGCAGCCTTCATGTGACTACAATGCTCCCTCTTACACGGCGGTCACCGTAATCAACACGCCTGACAGGAACTCCAATTTGACAGGAATTCCACAACAATGACCCTGTGATACTCCGCTGGCAGCCTTCATGTGACTACAATGCTCCCTCATACACGGCGGTCACAGTAATAACACGCCTGACAGGAACTATGAGTAAAGGCAACGCGGCAGGATTCTGAAGTAACAATTGCTGACTCCGTGACACCACTGCCGGCAGCAACCTGCACAACGGCCTCCGATGCTCACCCGTTGGATCTCCGCTCACCACATGCCACTTCGAAGCTGGCGAGACGAAGGAGACAGCTTGAATTCGAAAACGGCGAGGATTATTCCAAACTGCTGCACGGGGTGAGTGCTCCTCTGGTACATATGTTGTTACGCCAGATGCGGACAATGTCTATTGACTTGCTGAACCTGTACTCACAATTTGGTTTTATTTTCTTCGTTGCTGACTTGCTAGCACATTCCTGTTCTTATCGCATTCTTCTAGGATAGCATTCGCATAGGCATTAACCGTAACTTGATGTCCGGTAGTTATAGGATTCTTCTTCTCGTTGCTGGAAAGGAGGGATGGACGCATGTAAGATTACAACACTGTACTTATCTAAACCTTGGGTAATAACAAATTTAAATATAGCATTTTCCTTATTCATGGTCCTCAAATGGTAATTGCTCATCCTCTAAATATCCAGTCCCTTTCAGCACAAAACAAGATCCATCGGAGGACGAAATGAGCATGGTGGTAGTCAGAGGTCAAATGAATGAATAAAATAATAGACTAGATAAATAAGAACATTCCTGGGCCCAGTGCGTGATTCTACAACAATGCCAAATAAATAACACTCAAGTAGGGGCCAATGAAAAAGGATAGAGCCTCCACATTCCCAATAACACCTGTAAGGCTGCAAACCTTTCCAAGTGATCTGAATATAGGCTGAAACCTTCTAATGGCTTGACGAAACACCAAGGGAGACTTTGAGACTTTGGGGAGGCTGGTCCCACCCTGGATTTTCTTTAGAGGTAAGAGCTTCCTAATGTCCCACATAAATAAGCATTTCTATGGATGTGTAGTGACAAATTCAAGACTTCTATTTCTACTGTGTTTCTTGGATCACTTTCCATAATTTCTACTTCAGAGAAGAGAAACATTTTTTAATTGGCAGAATCTCAATACTCTGTGGATCAAAAGCCCCCTAACTTGATGACCGAATATAAGAAAGGAAAGACGGCACCTAATTAAAATTAGTTTAGATATTTTTAAAACTGATATAAAGTAGTCCCGAATACAAAGACGTAATATGAGAGCCACTTGCTTAGCAGAGCCTCTGCCCTTTGCGCCAAAACACGAAGACCTCACGTAAGTAAATAAGTTTGGCTGAGAAAACAGTTGGGAATGTGAAGTTCTGCACAACCAAAATCATGATACCTGTTGCCAATTGCTTTAACGATAATGCCATTGACACATGGGTATCACCCTACAGACACGGATTCAATAAAGGCTACAAGATTTCGCTGAATCAGTTTCCTTTCTTTTTTAAGCAAGCTTTTCAGATGCAGGAGCTCTTCCAAGACATCACTAGATACTAGATTTAGAACAAATATTCCAAACAAATTACAACATATTCCTGTATGATAATTGTTCAGTTTCGAAGAACGGTATGAAAAATAGTGGAATAGTACTCACTGGCCCATCTTTTCCGGATGGAGACTTTAGACGATGATGTTTCACAGGAACCACTGTCACTCACCACCACAACAGAGGAGTCTTGAAGGACCTGTGATCCATTCTTGGGGTTTTCTGAGCTTCCCCCATTGGCACTTTAAGGAATGTAAAGAGATAAGAGAGGAGGTTAATTGGTTTCAGTGTGAAGATAAATGCGTTTTCTCTTGCTATTTAACCATTAATTTTTAAATGCCAGTGCACCCCACAAGACCTCCCAAATAATGTGTCTCTCATTTCTGCTTCACTCCACGCCTTACTCCCACTTATCAGAGGCATATCATAAAATTATCATAGTACCTCCGAGAGTAATATCAAGGGAACATTGAGGGGAAAACAGCTTTTTTTAAGCTGAACACATTTGTAAAATAGGGATTTCAAACAAAAACATAAGTTTCACTTTTATATGAGGAAGATAGCTGTGACAATATTTCCACACTAAATTTAGCCCTGGCAGAACCTGTGGATGTTATGCCTGGGACTGCCCTGGTACCTGAAAGTTGTGCTGGAGAGGTTTTTGGATGCTTTAAAGTTTTCTGCAGAGAGACTTGTAGTGTTCCTTTTTAGAGACAATGCAGATATCCTCACATATTCTCCGATGGTTGGAGAATGGAAGATTTATAGCAGCAGAGAAGAGTGTGGATGTTTTAAATCATTTTTTTTGAGACTCATTAAATTATTCTGTCAGATTAACCTTGTGATTCATGCCAAGTTGCCTTGATTGCCTTCTTGAGCAGAATACAATTTTAGTGGAATTGTCTCTTTAAAAGTTCAGTAAAGGACGATAGAGATTTCCCTGGGCGGACACTGTTGGTGTCTGAGTTGAAAATGTTGTTACTTAATGAAGAGTTTTCTATGTTTGCATTTAGGCCTCCTTTTAATATAGGTGTGGATTTTATAGCTCATACGTTGGGCAGTGCTGCTGGTCAATAAAATATGTGCTTTTATAAAATAAATAATTATGATAGCATTGGAATAAAACCACCATATGATTTAGCTTCAAACGAAATGTTTTAATGTAAAAAATCATGTCCTTGGCGAATATTTACATGCTGGAAATGGTTGAAAGAAGACGCAAAGGAAGTGGTCACTTTACTCCAGCTTATTTGACGTTTTGTAAGGAGACATGCTTGGACTGGATCATACTGCTATTTCGAAAATCATTCTAGCAATTAAAAATGGATGCTATACCCAGATTATCTTTACTCTGGTTGAAATGTTGCAGTCTTTAGAAACGATGCAGGTACAGTAAATAAATTCAAAGGATGCATTCTTTTGGTATGATTGTAGGCGGGATTTTAGTAAACATACAATCACCAAATGCTCGCAATAGCACATTAGCTATAATTAATAATAAATATCACAAGTCAGTGGTTCACCAGACTTAGAAAGATACATACACTATTTCTTTCTAAAACAAAATACCAGCAGCAATATGAATATACATTCTACATACACATCACCCTATTCTAAAGCCATTGTGCTTGAAAAAACAAATAATTCAAATCGAAAGGAGAAAGGCAAAACATAGGAAATGTGCCAGTGACACAAAATAACGTCTCAATCAAGCCCATCAGTTCAAACACCGTTTATGCTGCATTAGGGGGTTTAAAACACTCATTAGAGAAGCCAGAATTACCATAATATCTCTATAAACATTTCTTTTAGCTCATACACAGACTCGCCAATATCAGTGTCAAAATCACTCCTCATACATTTCTAATCTGGCAAAACCTATCAGATAAATGTTACATTTTATATGGTTAATAATTATATGACTGAAAATTCTGCATGGCTTATGGAATCCGACATACATCCGGTTCACTTACAAGATCCGATTGAATAGATTTCATATTTTTCACTAGACACTGTTTTAAGTAAGAATAGTTGGTAATTTCATATTTTCCAGTAGCATGCAGTAAATGCTGTGCTTCTTCAAACAGCAGAGAATTTTATCAATCCAATGCTTCAGGATTATAAACTTTGCTGAAGACAAACATCTAATAGACAAACGCCACCCCCTAATGTCATACAAGAGAAAAGGTGCAGATATGGGGTCAGATTTAGGCAGTCAACCACACATTATTCCAGACGTCATTGTGCAGTTGTTTTCAAATTTTTTCATTTCTGCTTAAACTTTACTTTGGGCAGATAGTAGAATCTAAAAATGTTGATTTTTGGACCAGTCACAATCAAGTAACCAGAAAACATGATGGGTAGATAACTATTCCCTAGACAAGATTTACATTGTTGTTTTAAAGAACATCTAATAAGGTACTCTGAGGGGCTTGCCTAGATTATGGAGAGTGGTTCACAAGCCATCAGGTCAGGGGAGGCAATCACCTGTGTCTTCCCAGTGGAAGACCATTGCCACAATTAGAGATCCCGCCAGCCAGGTGGAGATCACACTGCCTTCAGTGGAGCCACTGCTGCGGCAGCTCCTCTGAAAGGTTTGGCAAGTGGGCACCAAGTTTGATATGCCAGCTCAGAAAATGTTTTCTTTTTCAAGATTTAACTATTAAAGTGGTAGTTCATTCTTGAAAAAGCCAAAAAACAATTACCTTAACCCACAGGGAGGTTTCTTCCTATGTGTGGGGGCCCTTCAGCAAGTTCCATGCCCAGTATCACCATGCCTCACATGGATGTTCCAGGCAGGGAAATCTTGTGACAGCCCAGTGGGAGACAGTCTATCAGGGCAGAAGTTTCCGATAGCTGAGGGAGCAGAGGCTCTACCATCGGAAACTCAACGCTTCCCCTGACGCTAAATACTGAGGGTGAACCTCAAGATTGGCGGGGTGAGACAACCAATAGTGTATTGCAGTCTCCCACTCATCCAAGCTCTGAATGACCTCAACTCAATTAATGAGACTGGCAGCCTCATACCACTCCAAAAGTATGTTAAATATTTAAATCAGTTAGCTACTGTTAAGAGTGCTGGTTTACATACTGAAATCTCAGAAGTTATTATTTTTTGTTCATGTCCCAAAAATATTTACCAAATGGTGTAAGATACCCTCCTTTAATATTACCTGTATACCGAAACCTCATTCATGACGACGATGCAGATTGATTTTGACTGGTGGGTGACTTATAGTATGATTGAGCTTTTGAGCCATTTCAAAGTTGAGTCCCATATCTGGAGTCCAAGTGGCCCCACTACTATTTCACTAGTAACTTCATTACATGTTTAGCACTTACACACATATATATATATATGAAAGCTACACGCCTCGTACCTTTTCGTACAAAACCAAGCACTCACGGGGGATGAGTCAAGTTTCAGTTTATTTTCTGACTCTAAACACCAGACGCGTTTCGGCAGTCGCCTTTCTCAATGGTGAATGGGCGAGCCCGAAACGGCCATTTTTTATTATTCATTTACACCAGACATCACATCCTGTTCCGGGTACTGACACAGAGGAAGGACCAATATCCTATTAGAAAGATAGCGCCATTTTGTAACATGTTACCAATCATATTTGGAGTACATCATTTCATTGATATGCTATGTATCATTGCATTTCTTTTCTGGTGTCGTCAATATATTATGAAAACAATATTTCGCGCACATTGTTTACAATGAAGCGTTATATACCAATTTCCAATTGTCACAATCACGCCCTGTATGGGCTATTGACTTAATACCAGTATTTACAATTATATAATAACATAGCAATAATCACTCTTTTTAAGAAATTTTTCAGTATCCAGCCCTGGATGGGCATTGTTACTTTCGATGATTAATCAGATACTTTCAAAGCTGTGTACACGTTACCTCCAATATATTACGATTGTCCATCACCTCATGCAAATTGTCTGTGTAAGTTGCCCTCGTGTTATCATAAAAACAAAGGTAATAATAATTAGCCCCACATAGTCCAATTCATTTTCCTTTTCACCTCAAGAGAAGAAAATCGATAGCTCATTGTCACATTGTATCAAAAATTTGATTTCACTTATTTATCTTTGGCTCAGAGTCAAAAGTGCATTTTAGGAGCATTATCTAGTATTTTTTAGATTCTTGGGGGGGGTCCCCTTCTTACAGAATCATTCAGATCAAAACATTCTAAGGGTTTACTCCCCCAAATGTACTGACAATTCTTCATTGGTATTCAAGCCATTGGGGGTCTTTGTACGTAAGTCAATAATATATCTAGACTCTAGTCTCCTCAACTTTGTTATTCTATCTCCCCCCCCCTTGGATGTAATGGCACATGATCCAAAGCGAAGTATGTCATAAGATTACTATTACTCTTATGCTCTGCCAAAAAGTGCCTTGCCACAGGATATGTAGCATCACAGTTTTTGATTGCCCTTGTGTGTTCCAAGATACGCATCTTGGTTTGGTTGATAGTACTCCCAATATATCTTAACCCACAAGGACAAGTAAAACAATATACTGTGTATGGAGTGCTACACGTGATGAATTTCCTGATCCATCTAGGTTTATCAAAACCCGGTACCAGATATGATAAGACCCTTTTGCTGTTCGCATAGGCTTTGCACCTTCCACATGGGAAGAACCCTTGTAGGTCTGTGCCAAAGGGTTTAGGTACTGGTTTATTAAAATGGCTACTGGTAAGGCAATCACTAAGGGCCCTGGCTTTTTTAAAAGTTATCAATGGACGTGCTGGAATGTCTTTTCCAATAATTGGATCTGCTTTTAATAAATTCCAATTTCTCCTTAATATGGTTCTTAGCTCCTCCGCCCCATTAGAAAAGGTTGTAATCATTCTAAACTTATGATCTTTCTGCGGTTTAACTACTTTCCCTTTCAACAGTTCCTGTCTAGACACTCGATTCACTCTCTCAAGTGCCTCTCTTAGAGTCTGTTCTTTGTAACCACGTGCCCGAAATCTCACAAGGCATTCTTCCGCAAATCTTTGGAAATCTACCTCCCTAGTGTTATTCCTTTTATTCTCAGCAGCTCCCCATAGGGATGCTGCTGATCAATTTGGGGGATGGCTGCTGGAGGCATGGAGTACTGAGTTTCCCGCGGTGGGTTTGCGGTATAGCCGAGTACACAATCTTTGATCCAATGCAAACACCTCCAAATCCAAAAAGTTGACCACAGTAGTACTAATATCTGCACTGAACCTCAAGTTGTTATCATTGTGGTTTAGAACATCCACAAATGCTATTGCTGTCTCTTCAGACCCCCTCCATACCAGAAAGAGGTCATCTATATATCTGTACCAGGCTACTACTTTCTCCATCCATATATCATTGGCATGCGACCAGGCCACCTGCTCCTCCCACCAGCCAACGAACAAGTTCGCATAGCTGGGGGCGAAGCAGGTGCCCATCGCAGTACCCGATATCTGTTTGTAGTATTGATCCTGGTACAGAAAGATATTATTTGTGAGACAGAACTGTAGAAGTTCCAACAGCAGTGTAATCATTTTTACTCACTGTTAGATAGCATAATGGGTCAGACAATTGGCGTAATGCTTCATTGTTATAGGCCTCATACGTTTGGAGCACCACATTCCCCCCCTTATCGGAGGGTTTCACCACAATGCTATAATCTTTGCAAATACTGTCTATTGCCTTGTACTGTTCTTGTGTAAGATTATTTTTCTTCCTGTGTGCATACGATTTACCTCCTAGTTGTGCCAAATCCTTAGTCACTGCTTCTGAAAAAGTGTCGATGTTGTCATTCGGCATTTGTGGCAAAAAGACTGATGCTGGTTTAAAAGGACTTTCACAGCCCAGTTGTTGTATTCCACACATTGTTGTTTGTTTTTGATTTTCTTGCGAGTCATCAGTCTCTTTGCCAAGGTCTCTCAATGCCTGTAAAGCTGGGAGGTCACGACTTGTTAAAATATCCGTTGTCGCTGTCTGATTCTCAGTCCTCTTCGGTTGATGTTTTGGTGGCCTCATCTTGATAGGGGGGGGAATGTGATGCTACAAACGTATGAGGCCTATAACAATGAAGCATTACGCCAATTGTCTGACCCATTATGCTATCTAACAGCGAGTAAAAATTATTACACTGCAAGTATCACTGATTGTTATACTTTATTGCGGAAGTGGTATGAAAAAGGAATGCTAGAGTCTGACGAATATTTTTATCTGCGTCGGTTTAATCCTGTGACTCATAGTGTTTATCACTTACCAAAAGTACATAAGGACAGTACTTTGCCTCCTGGGAGACCTATAGTCTCTTAACAAGGTAGTTTACTGGAACATCTCTCTGTGTACATAGATTACTTTTTATCTGATTTTGTAGTGTCTCTTAAGACATATATTAAGGACACAAAGGATTTCTTAACACATGTTGAACAAGTGAATTGGCAGGTTGGAGACTGTATGATAGTTATGGATATAGCTAGTCTGTACACGTGCATAGCACATAAAGATGGGGTCAATGCAACCCAATTTTTTCTGAATAATCGGCAGTTGAAACTGATGGAACATAGCAATATGCTGTTGGAACTTCTACAGTTCTGTCTCACAAATAATATCTTTCTGTACCAGGATCAATACTACAAACAGATATCGGGTACAGTGCTGGGCACTCTGCTTCGCCCCCAGCTATGCGAACTTGTTCGTTGGCTGGTGGGAGGAGCAGGTGGCCTGGTCGCATGCCAATGATATATGGATGGAGAAAGTAGTAGCCTGGTACAGATATATAGATGACCTCTTTCTGGTATGGAGGGGGTCTGAAGAGACAGCACTAGCATTTGTGGATGTTCTAAACCACAATGATAACAACTTGAGGTTCAGTGCAGATATTAGTACTACTGTGGTCAACTTTTTGGATTTGGAGGTGTTTGCATTGGATCAAAGATTGTGTACTCGGCTATACCGCAAACCCACTGCGGGAAACTCAGTACTCCATGCCTCCAGCAGCCATCCCCCCAAATTGATCAGCAGCATCCCCTATGGGGAGCTGCTGAGAATAAAAAGGAATAACACTAGGGAGGTAGATTTCCAAAGATTTGCGGAAGAATGCCTTGTGAGATTTCGGGCACGTGGTTACAAAGAACAGACTCTAAGAGAGGCACTTGAGAGAGTGAATCGAGTGTCTAGACAGGAACTGTTGAAAGGGAAAGTAGTTAAACCGCAGAAAGATCATAAGTTTAGAATGATTACAACCTTTTCTAATGGGGCGGAGGAGCTAAGAACCATATTAAGGAGAAATTGGAATTTATTAAAAGCAGATCCAATTATTGGAAAAGACATTCCAGCACGTCCATTGATAACTTTTAAAAAAGCCAGGGCCCTTAGTGATTGCCTTACCAGTAGCCATTTTAATAAACCAGTACCTAAACCCTTTGGCACAGACCCACAAGGGTTCTTCCCATGTGGAAGGTGCAAAGCCTGTGCGAACAGCAAAAGGGTCTTATCATATCTGGTACCGGGTTTTGATAAACCTAGATGGATCAGGAAATTCATCACGTGTAGCACTCCATACACAATATATTGTTTGACTTGTCCTTGTGGGTTAAGATATATTGGGAGTACTATCAACCAAACCAAGATGCACATCTTGGAACACACAAGGGCAATCAAAAACTGTGATGCTACATATCCTGTGGCAAGGCACTTTTTGGCAGAGCATAAGAGTAATAGTACTCTTATGACATACTTAGCTTTGGATCATGTGCCATTACATCCAAGGGGGGGAGATAGAATAACAAAGTTGAGGAGACTAGAGTCTAGATACATTATTGACTTACGTACAAAGACCCCCAATGGCTTGAATACCAATGAAGAATTGTCAGTACATTTGGGGGAGTAAACCCTTAGAATGTTTTGATCTGAATGATTCTGTAAGAAGGGGACCCCCAAGAATCTAAAAAATACTAGATAATGCTCCTAAAATGCACTTTTGACTCTGAGCCAAAGATAAATAAGTGAAATCAAATTTTTGATACAATGTGACAATGAGCTATCGATTTTCTTCACTTGAGGTGAAAAGGAAAATGAATTGGACTATGTGGGGCTAATTATTATTACCTTTGTTTTTATGATAACACGAGGGCAACTTACACAGACAATTTGCATGAGGGGATGGACAATTGTAATATATTGGAGGTAACGTGTACACAGCTTTGAAAGTATCTGATTAGTCATCGAAAGTAACAATGCCCATCCAGGGCTGGATACTGAAAAATTTCTTTAAAAGAGTGATTATTGCTATGTTATTATATAATTGTAAATACTGGTTTTAAGTCAATAGCCCATACAGGGCGTGATTGTGACAATTGGAAATTGGTATATAACGTTTCATTG
This sequence comes from Calotriton arnoldi, assembly GCA_963921515.1. NCBI lineage: Eukaryota > Metazoa > Chordata > Amphibia > Caudata > Salamandridae > Calotriton > Calotriton arnoldi. Next base: position 374,836 of record CAWUFW010000873.1, on the reverse strand, counting down.
TAAACAATGTGCGCAAAATCTTGTTTTCATAATATATTGACGACACCAGAAAAGAAATGCAATGATACATAGCATATCATTGAAATGTTGTACTCCAAATGATGTTTGGTAACATGTTACAAAATGGCGCTATCTTTCTAATAGGATATTGGTCCTTCCTCTGTGTCAGTACCCGGAACAGGATGTGATGTCTGGTGTAAATGAATAATAAAAAATGGCCGTTTCGGGCTCGCCCATTCACCATTGAGAAAGGCGACTGCCGAAACGCGTCTGGTGTTTAGAGTCAGAAAATAAACTGAAACTTGACTCATCCCCCGTGAGTGCTTGGTTTTGTACGAAAAGGTACGAGGCGTGTAGCGTTCATACATGCGGGTGCACCTCCCGCAACAAGCACCCGTTCGCGAGTGAGCAGAGTTGGTGCATTTGGAAGCGGTTATATATATATGTATATATATATATATATATGTATGTACATGTATAAAAAATATATCTATGCACAGACACACACACAGGGATGATGTCACCCCAGTAAAATAGTTCATATATTTAGCGAAAACTACACAAGTGCTGTGAAATTAGAGTTTTACCGACGGGAGACAATGCTAGCATGATTTCTTTGACACCAGCTATTTAGTCTCTATGCCTGACAGTGTCCTTAAACAATGGTCACTCCTGACTACTTTGCTAAGCTTTACTGGTATGAATTGTTGAATCAGCATCATCTTCATGAAAGGTAATCAGTACATGGTTACCTAGTATATATCCTTTACGTAGCTGGGTAGATCAGCTGATCAGAGAGAAGTGTTTTCCAATCTGTTTTAGAACATCAAATAAAATAATGAGATTTATTAATATTGTTGAAAAGGCAAAACTCTATGTGAATTCCTATCTAGTATTATCAAGCTGCCTATTTTAAGCCCTGTAAACCCAAACCACACACAATGCACCATCATGAAGCACTGGGCCATTTTACAATGAGGGTCCCTGGAAATTTCACGACCGCGCTTCGCCTTTAAGTGTACCCAGAATTTGGAAAACCTCCTGGTACCAGACGATACCAAAACAGAATTCTCTTTGGACTCTACCTCCTGTCATTGGTCATTACCCATGTGGTTCTTGTGGGGTTTGCCACTTGACCAAATGCACCAAAGAGATTCAACTGAGCCAGGGGCAGATTTGGACACAAAGAAGTCACACAAATTGCAACCCCAAAAATGATGTCTATTTTATAACTTGCCCCTGTGACCTACAATATGTGGGAATGACCACGAGACCAGTAAAAACTAGGATTATGGAACACTGCAGCAATATTCGCTACAGACGCAGCATCACTAAACTGCGTGCCCATTTCACACACCAGATGATCCGAGTTGGACGCTCTTGGAGGCCAACCACCTACGGAGTAGCACAACACTCTTTAGGAGAGAGCAATAATGGGTTTTCCACCTCTCCACCAACACTAAGGGTCTGAATGATGATATACCATGGTGTGAGGTGTAAACAATTTGCAGTTAAAACACCCCATAACATATGTAACACCTTTCACAGAGGTGATATGGACTATTAGGCTACTGCCTCCTTTCACATTTATTTATGATCCATGTTCAAGATCTCATGCTGGCTATTACTAACATATCTTCCTCATATCTTTCTCAGATCTGGTACACATAACCTCTTTATGGTACGTGCAATGGATAATGACCACATTAAACTAGCACTCATGGGCTCTGGTCCTTTACAGAGCCACTACGTATACGGTCCCTAAGGGGACTGATTGCACAACTATTGGCTCAATATGATGGCTGCTGCCTCATGAAGAATCCAGAGACACTATAACGTTCCTCCACGCATGCGCAACGAAGTTCTCATCACATCAGTAGACTCGGGAACACTCACTGGCCGCATGCATACAATGGGTCACAACAATATTAAATAATTTTTTAACTACAATGCTCTTAGGTATCTCAAGCCTTTAAATATTAGCTCATGGTCCTGTAGAACTACTTGTACCACACAGCGGAGTAACAGACTACCGATCCAATATGGCGGCCACACCAATACTTCTGGACCCGTATAATCACTTAACATCCCCGCACAAGCACAAACTGGGCACATGTCACGCTATATAATAGGCTCTAGGCAGCACTGTCCACCTACTACTGAACCGTCACAGCCAGGGCAATCACTGGCAATACCTGATTACACATGCATACAACGGCCCACAGCAGCATTAGGGAATCTTTAACTACAATTCTAATGGATATTTTAAGCCTTTATATATTAGGCCATGGTCCTGTTAAACTACTTGCACCACACAATGCAAGCCACTCCTATATTGCGCGCATGTGCAAACTCGGCTCCTGTTACAATTGGCTACAGGCAGCTCCGCCCACCTACTACTGGATGGCCGGGGCAATCACTGATAACACCTGATTGCAATTACGGGGGATGAGAGAGCATTAAATACCTCTCATTCACCATCTTTCATTCCCATTCCAGTTGAACAACGGTGGGGTAGGTCTCTGGCACTCTCCGCGCAGGACCACGTGAGTTCAACTTCCAATTTAAACTTTCAGCAGGTAACGACTCTCCGTACCTCCGAAGGACTTTTTACTCTTTAATGCTGATACTTCTTTACTGTGTTTTAACGGTCTATTAGCAGCAGTGCACTGCCTACTGCTTTTGACCTAAGGGGCCTTACAGATTGATCCAAAGGGTAAGATCCCTACTCTCATCTATGGAGATTTCACTACCCTATGACTGTCTGTGTCATTTCTTGTACATCTCAAATACGTTATTTGCTGTTTTTACACATGTTCACTTGCCTGCTGTATATATGAACACTTTCACTTTGTGGCAACTTTTAAGCACAGTTTAAAGGCATGAGTATGTCTACCATGAGGAGACGTGAGCAATCAGTGTGCTACTTGGCAAGCACCTTTTTCATATATTATAAAAACTGTTTTTATAATGTCTTTCTATAATTTATCAAGGTTGAACAATCATACAACAAGATATTTTCCTATAGGGGAGTGCCTGGCACTATACGCCACATCGTAGGTGTGGGGTAGGGATCTTTAAGGTGCTGAAGAAATGCCAAGGATCCGGTTAGACCAATAGGCGTGAAACATGTCGACCTGACCTCACAAACATGTTAAGGCTATCTTGCTCCAATGGGACCTTATGATAGCCACTTCTCATTGTTTTTAACTCTTCCAGGAGAGCGATCACATTAAAAACAGATTGGTATCCCTTAGACAGTTTTAATTCATCCTACACCCCATTTTTCACCCACTCCACCCTACACATTTCACGTCCTCACACACCTCCATCAATGCGGCTAAAAACTAAAAAGATCTCTGATAAAGAGACTTCTCACGGTGCCCGTAGGGCATTGCAGTACCGGCCCTATGAGAAGCACGCCTTATGATGAAGCATGACATCTGCTTGAATGTGTGAGGGCACTAAGAAATAATCATTAGGATACCCTAGGATTCTTCAACCTAGTCTTTTCCCTTTTCTTCTCTTTCAGGAACAGTGCCTTCTTGTTTCAGTGATTATGTATTCTGGAGCATGGGTACTGGACCTTTATTAGCTCTCTGCCCCCGTGTATATACCATAAAAACATTATATAAATAGGCTTTTTATGTGTGAGCCGAACCCCAATAATTCCTTGAACCCCAATATTTACCTTAGACAGTTTGGCTCTGCAATTCTTTTCATTGATCTAGCCACAAGAGGCCACTCTCCCCTTCAATCAGACAAACTTACCAGAATAGTAACCACCTTAGAAAACTGTGACCACTCAAGAATCGCATTATAGGTCAATATCAAGTTTTTAAAGGTTTAAAACTGAATAATTAATTAAACATTACAGAGGAATGCAAAATGTAACCCTAAAGATTCAAAAATACAGAAATACAGAATAAAAAATCATAACAGAACTCTAGTCAGTTATTAAAAGACAATCCTAGAATCTAAGGGCCGAACTCATGAAGAGTACTGAAAAATCTTAGTGAAAAAGAACAAAAATCTCCGAATACTTGGACAGAGTCTCGGGAGGAAAATGAGAAGGCCCCCATGTTCTTTCAAGACCATGGGTTTTATACACATTTTGTGCATATTAGTTAATACCCTGGTTTCCCCTGGGTATCTAGTTTTTAGAAATGTACAGGTTTACTAGGTTTCCCTAAGTGCCGACTGAACTAGGGCGAAAATCCACAGCTAGCCACAGTGCAAAAAACAGGTCCGGTTTTCAATTAAAGAAATGCGATGTGTCCATGTTGTGTTTTGAGCCCTTTCCTGTCACAGGCACTAGACCTACCCACTCAAGTGAGGTACTATTTTTATCGGCAGACATGTGGGAATACAGAATATTAGAACATTTGTTATTATCAATGTAAGCCAGCGTGTGAGAAAGAAGACATTTTGAAAAATGCCCTCTGGATCACATGTTAGCATGGGTACCCACAAATTTAGAGATATAAAATAACCACTGCTCCTAAACTGCATATCTGGTGGCTATTTCAGAAATACATAGGTTTCCTTGATAACCATTTTTCAGTCTATATATTTTACCATATGAATTGCTCTATACCAGGTACACAATGAAAAACTATTGTAAAATGCAGTTCATTTGATGCTCTGGGTACCTCAGGTTCTTGGAAAATCTACACACCCTATATATATCCTCACAACTAGAAGTGTCTAGTGGATATAATGGTGCGTTGCTTTTGTAAATCGGCCCCTATGGCAAAAAGTTACAAATGAAAACATTGTCACAAATAGATGTTTTTTCTACTATCTTTCAATATTTTTTTATTTTAACAGTTTTTGGGGAAAACCTTGAGGGATCTACACAAATGACCCCTTGCTGAACTCATAATTCTGTCTACCTTTCAGAAATCTATAGCTTTCCTGATCACTCCTGGGTTTCACCCTGGTTCCTACCACAAACTGAAAGTAGGTTGAAAGCACAAACACTAGGAACAAGCATTGGCATAGCCAATAGATCTCGCCTTTGGGACCTTATAAGTGTTTAGCCATGCAACAATTGTGCTGCCTAACTAAATACTTATAAGGTCCCAAAGGCGAGACCTATTGGCTATGCCAATGCTTGTTTTCTATTTGTTTACTTTGCTATAATAGGCACCGGCGCTTACTTTTAACGTTAAAGTAAAGCGCCGGTGCCGCGAATATAGCAAAAGTAAAGAAATAGAAAAACATCTATTTCTTTACTTTTGATATAATGCAGCACCCGCGCTCACTTTAATGTTAAAAGTAAAGAGCGGGTGCCGCGATTATATCAAAAGTAAAGAAATAGATGTTTTTTCTATTTGTTTACTTTTGCTATAATCGCGCCACCCGCACTTTACTTTTAACGTTAAAGTAAAGCGCCGGTGCCGCAAATATAGCAAAAGTAAAGAAATAGAAAAACATCTATTTCTTTACTTTTATATAGTCACGGCACCCGCGCTTCACTTTTAATGTTAAAAGTAAAGAGCGGGTGCCGCGATTATAGCAAAAGTAAAGAAATAAAGTCAGGCAGATGGCGGCTGCGCACGTGCACGCGCGCGTAACCGCATGCTGGTAGCCAGCAAAGTAGCACTTCCAAAAGCCCCTTACTAAAGGTCTCGCAGAGCATCGCATGCGCTGGCTCAGCGAGACCTAAAAATGGCCTACCTCTATGAAAAATGACAAAACTATGGTAAAAAATGGGTTTCTTGAGTCAGCTCTGCATGGTCCTGAAAGCTGGGAAAATGTTGACTGTAGCACAGCAAACCTTTCGCTGATGTCATTTTTAGTAAAAATAAACACAGACACTTTTTGCTGAGCACTTTTTCCAATTTTCCCCAAAAAACCCAAAATGTAACTATATTTTGCCTATTTTCTTAGTCCCCTCCAGGGTAATCGACAAACCCTGGTTACCTTGGGAATCCCAATGCTGTTTAAAAAAAGGATGCAAATTTGGCATGGATACCTTATGTGGGGAAAAAATTATGGAGTCCTATGCGTGAACTACTCCAATTAGAAAAAAAGCTCTTAGCATTCTAGGGGGAACAGGCTTGGCAGCCAAGGGGTTAAACTAGATCTCCAAATTACAGTAATTCAAAGCCTACAATAATTTTCTTTTTACCAATAAGAATAATTTTCCTGTAATATGCATTATAAATAACAAGGGTTTCTATGCAAGTTCGAATGACACCTGTCTCATCAGAAGCAGCTGTCCTGTTCTATTAAAATGAACTGTGATTTTACATTTTGTTAAATTCAAATTTTTTATTGCAAGCAGCTGCGTTTTTTTCTTTTTAACCATTGCACTAGCTTGCCGTGGTGGGACCTATTGGCTTTGTCAATACTTGTTTATTTAAGTTAAATGTATGTAGAATGAAAATGGGATAAGTTATGAACAAGATTTGGAGGAAAGGGTATGATCTGCTCTGTGTTTTATAGCCGATGTGATGAGATTTTAAGCACATACATCCAATATTGTGGCATATGTGACTCACTGAATGCAAGTATATCCGATTGATGCATCTTAAATAAGGATGGGGTGAATTTGATAACGTTATAATAGAATGTGCACATACTAACTTAGTGTCAGCGTTCTGTAGAGAAGACAAAACTGGCTTTACGTTGGTCCAGCAGATCTGCTAATTCAATAGTATATGCTGATACCGATGTACAGTTCTGTGTGCGAGCAGGTTTTGAGACGCTATGGAAATGATGGAGGTGCGTTCATACAGCGAGTTGTTTATATACGCATTTCCCCAGTATCTTGTGTAGTTACTATTGAAATTAATTAACAACGCAAGAATATTATGACAGTCATCAGAGATACTTCTCTCTCCAGCAACACAATAAGAAACATACCACCTACTACTAGCAACCTGACAACCTGTCAAACATTTCCACAATAAATTGACAGACATAATCACAACGCTCGCTGCCCGATTCTTGCATTAAACATGAATATGCTAAGTTATCGTTTGGCTGATGCTTGGGCAAAGACACTCTGAGTAGTGAAGTTACCCATCAGTTACAGACAAGCCTGGCCAACCTAATGCTAAAAAGTCCACGGAATTCACCCATTTCAATGTAATGTATGAAACCGTAAATATACCAATTCCTGAAAAATGTTCAACACAAGTGTCAGATCATCATGAGGTAGGTTGTGCATAGAGAGTAAAATCAAGGCAATATGACAAAGTCAAACAGATGCATTTAAAGGTGGCAACTAAGGGTAGCCAGGGCAGCATTTACCACCTCCGGCTTGCACTTTGTCACCTTGCTACTCTTTACCCAATGGGTCACAAAACAATGGCAAAAAACCAAAAGGAACAAGTTATATAAGAGCCCTCTTTCTCTCTGTAGTCTCCACATCTTGACCATACCCTACCCATCAGCAGCAAATCTGAGGCTGTAGAGCTTAGGGGATGAGAAAGCGCCTCCCTGCGATGGGAACAGAATAGGTGCAGGGTCAAAGAGTTTGCAATGTTACTTCTGCTGTGGCGGGCGGCACTCTGTTAAATCGGCATTCATGCATGCATCCTCAACGACCGAATACCCAAAAACTGCACAAGACAGTATTCAGTGGGACTCTTGATGAAGTTCACAATTTTCAGAATGTGTTTTGGGTGCATGTCCTGTAAGGTATTATAATTTATAATGTATTTTATGTAATCTGGAAAATATTAAAATGAAACCAAAAGGCTTTCTGGTTTGTGGCTTAAGGTTTACGCTCCCCACCCTTTAATCACAGATAAAATAACAACCCACTGAATCCACTACAGGGGTTTTTGCTTCCCAGGGACATTATTGCTTGCACAGGGTGATGCCCCCCAGCAGGTGCACTAAGTGTTTTGATTGTTGGCATTCAGATGATCAGGACACCCTAGCCTAGAGTGAGTGTGCGCCCACCTAGCACTTGGTTCATTAGCTAAAGTCCACAGAGCACCACCAGAGACTACACGTCTTTGGCTGGAGTGGAATTTCTAAGTGCATAGTTACTGTTCCGTGTAGGTAATGTCAATGAACAACGTAAATGACGATTCTGAAAGAAAACCTTAACAATAGCGTTCTTGCATATTCAGCAACTACGGAGACGCACTGGTGCAACAAAGCCCTACTGGCCCTTGAATATCATGCGGGAATTCCGCAGCCATGTGGCTAAACTGTAGTCCTATATAATATCAATTAATATACGTGACGTTAAGTCTGCGTTCAATCAGGACTTGGGCATGTTGTGGAGAAAGCACCACGGGTGTTTGGTGGTAGAATTAAAGAGATCCTATTTCCACTGGCAGGTAATAAACAATAACAATTCGTATACACGAAGAAGCTCGGAGTGACTGTCACTTAGTAAAGTCAGCCACTCCACCCTTCTCCAGCTTAGGGCACTGCATAACCTACAGAGAGCAATTTGCATATAGAGAAAAGATGCCATACTGTGCATGCCCCTTTAGCGTGGAGCCCAGCCTTCTGTCATTTTCACGAAAAGTGGATAAAAAGTCTGCAAACTCAAATAAAAATGCAATTTGAGAAAAAAGCTGCAGTAAACTTTATTCGATAACTGCTTTCTTCGACCTGTACTTCCAAGGGGTTACAAACAGTTTTATTTTCAATTGTGCCAAATAAGGAGATTCCTAAATGTAATTTTAATTTCTCAAGTAAAAACACAAAAGATCATACAACCTTTAAAAAAACACATGCTCTCTAAAATGACCCTGATGAAAAAAAGAATGCATTAGTAAAGCCCAGAGTTTTGCCTATTATATAGTGTACATAGAAATGTAGTGTTAAGAAATTATCATAAATATTTAGAGTGGTAATAAGCAAGCTTTTTAAAAAATATATATTTTTATTGTTTTCATTGATACACAACTGGTCATCAAAAACATTGTTGACAGCATTTCAACAATAGTCATCATTATCTTCACCCTTTTGCCGCAGGTAGGTCCCTCCAAATCAAGGCACATACAATTACAACTCTGTTCCATGTGTCTTGAAATGAACAAATGACTCCCCCACACTTCTTCCTTTCCTTTCTGTGTCGACACTCTCTTCCCCACTCTGTATTCCTGCCACCAGGCCCCCTGCTGCCTCCTTAGTCCTCTGAAAAGCCTTCAGCAGCCCTGCCCACATGTCTATATCCTTCCTTACCTTATCATCCATCCTAGTCATCCTGATGTGCTTTTCCTTGGCTAGGGCCCATTCAACCATGCCCCTACTCCATAAGGCCATCGATAGAACCCTCTGACCGATCCGCCTTATTGACACTCATCTCCTGGCACCCACCAGTGCCAATTGTAGAAATTTCCACCGTATCACCCCCCCTCTGTGGCTTCTTAACTATACCTAGAAGGCATCCTTTGGGGGTCTCTTCAATCACAACGCCTGTATCTCTTCCTTACAGTCATCCACATACCGTCGGACACATCCACACATTGTGGAGAAAAGAGGCCCTCTCTCCCCACATCTTGGGCAGTCCACCCCCCTCCCTGCATACATTCTGCTCAATTTAATTGGTGTCAAGTAGGTGAAGTGCAAATAATTGACACGTATCAACTTGAACCGGGCATTGCAGGACACCCATCACGTAAGTACGCAAACCCCCTCCCATTTTTTCTCAGTCATATTACCCTCCACATCTCCCCACCAGGCCTGTTTCGCAGGAAAACTCCACTTAACATGATCCACCTTGAGTGCCCATGAAACAAAGACACTGAAAAGTTAACTGAAAATAACAACTGCATGATTTGCAATCTGCTGGGGGCCAAAGGAATCCCTGTCCAGATCTCCTGAGCTGAACCGGCATGTTTAACATATTTGAGGAATTGGCCAGGCCCCACCAAGAACTCCGTACAAGCGTTCTCAAAAGTAATGAACCTCTCATTTGGGTACAAATCTCCCAGCATCTCACAACCCCCTGCTCTCCAGTGGGCCACTGACATTGCCTCGCTGATGCGCTTGAACTGCACCAATGACCAAATGCTCAGCTCTCTCACAGAGGTCATTATAAAACCCTGTTAATCACCCTCTCCCATATCTCCATCACCTGACGTACCAGGTAGAGGCGTGTCCCGGTTATCCTGGCCCCCCTCATTAGTAACTATAAAGGTAGCGTTTCTGCAGGTGTCTCTCAGTAGCCTCTTTTCACAGTTATCCTCTACCATGACCCATTGCACCGCATACTGTAGCTTAGCCACTTAAAAATAATACAATCCTAGATCAGTCAGACCCATGCCCCCTTCTTCGAGATCTAGCTTGCGTCGATAAAGCAACACTACTCCTTTTCCCAGTCCAAACCAGAAAGATCAATATACTATCTAGTGTTTTAAAAGTACTACCTGCAATCATGTGCAATGAGTTCTGCATAATGTAGACACCTGGGAAGGAAAACCATGTTCACAACTGCTATCCTACCAGCAACTGAGAGCGGCAAGATATTCCAAAATGCAACAGATTTCATCAACACTTCAAGCATCTTCCTCAGGTTATGGCATTGGTGGCCCTCTGCCCCTTGTGCCATCATAATCCCCAAGTACCGAAAGGCCATGTTAGCCCCAGCTGAGACAACTCCGGTCCAGGCACCAAGCACAGGCCCCAACGGGAAAAGCAGTGTCTTGAGTTTACTGATCTTTAGCCCAGCCACAGCCCCAATCTCATCCATCTGTCCAACAACAACAGCACAGAGTATCTGGGACTCCTCAGGTAAAACGATACATCATCAATGTATAATAATATTAAATGAACGCTGTCCCCAACCTTCATGTCATATTCCCCATTTCACTTCAGATCTTTGCCGCCAGGGGCTCCATGGCCTCTGCAAACAATAGCGGGGAGAGGGGACAACCCTGAAGCGTGCCCCTCTCCACCAATCCACCACTATGCACCCTAGCTCATGGTGCTCTGTACAGTAGCTTCACCCATCCACAGAAGCCTGGGCCTAAACTCATCCATCCCAGGACCTGAAGCATATACGTCCAGTCTAGAGTGTCAAATGCTTTTGTAATGTCCACAGACACCAAGACTAACTCCTCCCGGCTACCCTCCACCGAGTGCAGCACATGGGCCAATCTGCATAAATTCATAGCTGTACTTCATTCCGGGATGAAGCCGACTGATCCTCATGCACCAGCGTTCAACCTACGCAAGCGTTCCTCGAAGACTTACATAGCACCTTAAGCAGTGTTAAGGGTCCACAGAACGCTTGATCCGACACATCTCCTCCGAGTTTTGGGACCATACATATTACCCGTTCCCCCAACCGGGAGGTAGCTCACCCCTATGCCTTGCTCCCCTATAAAACTCCGGCAGTGGTGCTGTTAACTGCGCTGCATAAGCCTGGTAGTATTCCACAAGAAACCCACCCCCCTGTCGATTTCCCTTTAGTAATCTTCCCCATTGCCTCCCTCAACTCCTCCAATGTGAGCTCTGCATCTAATTTCTCACGCAGCACCATCAGCAGCAGCGGGAGCTTCACGCGCTCCAAATACTCAGCGACCGCATCCTACCCTGAAACCTACCACACACCATACAGCCCTTCTAAATGTGCCTTAAGCACTCCATTAATCTACTTGTGCGTATTTGCCAACGTCCCATCAGGTCGTCTCAAGGACACAATGGGGAGCAACTGATCTTCTCTTTTCATGAGGCATGCTAACAATCTACTGGGTTTGTCTCCCTCCCTATGGAGCCTCTGTCTGTCTTACTTCCACATAAACTTATCCAATCTATCCCAGGTTTCACCAATCACACATCTAGTCATAGTGACCTACGCTTCAAGAACAGAGACCAGGGCCTCACGTCTCTATAGATTGGTCAGCCCCCTCTCTAGTGTCACCAGTTCCCCATTCAACTGTCGTCTAATACCGTACACCCAGCTCATTCATTGCCCCCTCATGACAGCCTTTACCGCCTCCCACTCAGTCGCTCTACTAGTCGTCATGCCTCAGTTGCCATCCATATACTCCGTCAATGTCGCGCCTCGCGCCTCTTGGCATGTCGAGTCCATAAGTGCATCAGGGGCAGCCTCCAGCTGCAAGGGCCAAGCTGCGGCTTCCCACCCATCAACTCCAATAACAAAATTAAATTGTCTCACAAATAACGCCGAAGTACATGGCAGTCTGTATCGGGGAGGCTATGTCCTCAGTGACAAGCCTACTGTAAACACCATGTGTTTACAAGCATTCTCTAGCCACTGGATGCATCTCCCTCCAAATGTCCACACATCCCACATTCTGCATTAGCATCTCTCAGTGACTCTGCCATAGCTGGCTTTGTTGCAGGTGTCGGGGGCTTCCGGTCCAACTCCCCATCTATCACACAATTAAAATCTCCCACCCACTGCAGCCTGTTGGGCATGGCATCTGTTAACAGTTCCTGCATTTTCAAATAAAAGTCTCTATCATCATTGTTAGGTACATACACATTCATAATGCAGAGAGCCACACCATCCAGCAATCCCTTTACCAACACGTATCTACCACTCGGATCTAACTTAAAATAGTGCCGCTTAAACAGCACATCAGGTGCCACCAATACAGACACCCGGCCTGCATAGGTCAGGGAAGTTGATGAGTGCAACTGGCCCCTCCACTTACGTTTCAGCTTACGTTCCTCCTCATCTATTAGGTGAGTTTCCTGGATGCACGCTATACCCCCCCCTGCCTGCACAAGCAGAACATCAACCTGTGTCCCTTCACATACATATCCTCCTGGTCCTCTGACATTTTAAGTGCCACGTATCCCCAGCTTTGTCCATCCACGACCAGTCCTGGTTGCCCCCCCATCCGCGGCACTACCCCACCTCCATCGACATACAGAATGTAGGCACATCAACCACTTCCTGGCCAGCATCATGGCCCTCTCCTCTGTAGCAGTAAATCTTGCTAAAACAGAACTAGTAACATCAACTCCCCTCCCTTCCAGCTTCTCTCCCTGGATAAACACAACAGAACAACCACACAATGTGCATACCCACAATGTTCAGTCAGTGTCTCCGTATCGATCCACCCACCATATCCCCTACAGTTAAGAACAAACTGGCCTTATCCCAAGGCCTACAACTTATCTAATGAACACCCAGCAGGCCTCCAATCTGAAGTGGACGAGACACCACCAGGAGCCACACTCCAGCTGCCCTACATTTCCCTGTCTAAATTGCACAGCAAGCCACAATATTGCTTTCACTCATTCCAAACAATTGCATTATATTCCTGTTTCCAACCTTCCGAGTTCTCCCTTCAGGATCAGGTGCCGACCTTCAACAGTTCCTTACAGACCATGCCTGAGGACTCAACACAGGGCCAACACCACCAATTCCCCCTCCATGCTGTTGTTCATGTGACTTCCTAGGTGACCACACTCTGCTCCAAAGACACACCGCCGTCAACCATAGTTATCTCCCGCTCACCACCACTCTCCACCTCTTTACCAAGTGTACCATCCTGTTGTACCATCGCTCTCTGTGTGAGCCTATTCCTCTGCATTCCCAACCTAGAAGAGCCAACCTCCCTTCCTCATCGTAGTCATCTCTGCTCACCTACAAATTCAGACCTGTGTAGTCCCTTCTCACGCCCCGGCACCCTATCTCCATATCTCCAACCATGACCACTCCTCGTCTGGTTTCTCAAAGAAGTGGGTCTTGCCATCAGCGATCACATTAAACCGTGCTGGGTACATCAGCATGTAGGATAAGTTCATGGCCATTAGTTTCTGCTTAACTTTCAGAAAGGACTTCTTTGCGTCTGCACTTTTTGCATATAGTCCGTAAAGACGACGATGTTATAATTCTCGAAGTGCAACTCACCCGCTTCATGGGCAGCCCTTAGTATGATGTTCTGATTCCTATAATTGAAGATTCTCACTAATATAGGTCTCAGTGGTGCCACCAGCGGCAACCGTGCCATCAATGCCCTGTGGGCCCTCTAAACTGCAAACATGGGAGGTAAATCAATGTAGTTTTTAGCCAGTCCTCCAAGACATTTTCCGCTGAGGCACCCTCCGCTCTTTCCGGGAAACCCAGAAACATAAGATTGTTCCTCTGGGATCGTCTCACTGTATCCTCCGCCCTACTTTCTAGTGTCGCCGTTGATGCCATCAAGACCAACACGTGTTCTTTGAGGGTTGTGACTTCCGTCTGGAGGTCCGTTAGTGTATGTTCAGCTGTTGTGACCAGTTCCAACACTTTGCGGAGATCCGCATGGAGCAGTCCTACATCAATCAACACTGCATCTATCTTCCCCTCCAAAGCTGTTCTAAAACCTTGACATCCTCCAGCATTGCAGTAGCCCTCATGGTAGGCCCTTGTGGGGTTGTGTTCTACGTGTTGGTGTTGGCCTGGTACCCCCTGGCTGACTTATCCTTCTCCATCTTGAAAGGTCTGGGCAGAGGAGGGGCTCCCACCCGCCAAAAGGTCCTCTCCGGGTACCTATCCAGCTATACATCACTGTTCAGCTCCAAGCTTGGTCAGCTAACCAAAGACAATGACACAGGGTGATGCGATATGCAGGTCCAAGCCGAACAGTCTATGCCGACTTTTTAGCATCTTCACTCTCTCAAAGCCTCAGCAAGTTCAGCTGTGCAGTGGGCTCCCGAGCCCTCCAGCTCTTCAAGATTCCATGGTTCAGTCCTGTGGGGTGGGCCCCAGGCAGTGACACCACCTCACCTCAGACCACTACAGCACATTCCACCCGATGCGGCCCACACAAACCCTTCATTCTAGTCCAGGCCCACTGTGAAGCATGAGGCCTTCCTCCTTCCCTTACTCATTATCAGCATAGCGTTGCAAGCACTATGGAGGCCATTCTCAGTGTCGAACTCCCAAGACCATTCACAAGGCCACGGGCCCACTTGCAGTGTTTCCACATTGACTCAGCGTGCTTCACCGGCTCTAACGATTTTCACCCCCATGCGGGCAAAACAGGCCAATCCTTCCAGCTCTCCCTGTGCTGCTCTTCGGTCGTGGCCAATGCCTGCCAACTATTGGGGCCGCTCACCATCCGTCAACTGCAGTGCAGCCGCGGCGGGCCCCGGCACCTCTAGCACTGCCATGGGCCACTCTCACCGCAACCTGCAACGTCCTCTCTCCATGTTCCCGCTCGCACGACAGAGTGCCACCTACCGAACTCCAACTTCCCTCTTTTATTCTGTACAAGTCAGCAGGCCATGACAGGCTACTCCCACTAGGCTCAGGAAGACTCTCCGTTTCCCTGAGTGGCATGGTCCTTCGCAGTTTCAACAGCCCCAGGTCCCCCGTTCAGTGTACTCTAGTGCTTCTAGGGGGGGGCAAACTGCAGTCAGCGGGTCCCAGCCACACAATGCGGGACATTTGTGGCTATGGAGTACAAGATGATTCAGGATTTTAACTAGCAGCAGCGGAGCGCTCTAAGAGTATGTCTGATCGGCCATCTTGCCTGGCCACGCCCTAAGCAAGAATTTTAGTGTTAAAAATTTATAAAAATCATTAACAAAATATGAACACGATAAAGGATAGGATTAATACGGAAATATAAATATTGTTCATCTTAAAATTGCCGGCCTACTAACAAAAAATAAACTAAAGGCATAACAAGAGGACTGCGTCTAGCTGTGGACCCACATTCTTCCAGTCTAGCAGAGTGACATGGACACATCCTAATATCGGCATAATTTCACTTATCTGCTTACCAATGCAGTAGGCATGGTAGTCACATGAATGAGCATCTACCACTCTGAAGTTGTTTGTTCAGTTATTGCCATTTGCTTTTCTATGCATCCAAACACACATGGGGAGCCAGAGCTATTTATCTCGCCAATTACACAGTAAGAAATATACTACCTGCTACCACCAGCCTGACAATCTGACTATCAACCATTTCAGCAAGAAAATAAAAGACATAATAACCTCCCAACCACACACAGCCTGGCCCTTGCAGTAAATCGTGGCTGGTTCTTGGTAGGATCGTGTCAATGTGCGTTTCAGCGACCAGCGCGCCTTCATCAGGAAAGCCACAGATATAACCAAATAATGGGACAACACCCACAAAAAGGTTTGATACGGCTCCATACAAAGGTCCGGCTGTCTATGGGAGATAGTAATATATGTCCTCAGATGTTAACCAGAAACAGGATAAACATAGGCCCTCCGAGTTAACAATCCTCTACTTAAACACACGCTCCATGGCAAAACACAAGCTTGCTATATCTCACTTACTGGATTCTATTCGAAGATGTTCTCTTCCTAACGGAAACTTGGCTCTCACAGGAATCCGCCCCTGATATTCTGGCTGCGCTTCCCAACAACTAGTACATCCTTCAGGCGAATCGACCACCAGGAAAGATTGGTGGAGGAATAGCTGCCATTATATGCCAGGAACTAAAATTTACCTCACTAATCTCGTTAGATTTAACTTCGGTAGACAATCTGGATATTAAACTGGAGTCGGTCTCGGCTCCCCTAATCTCTGTACTACTATATAGGCCCCCCCAGAACATGCCCCTGTTCCCCCACTCTTTGGGCAAACAGATAGCTCATTTAATTACCAACCATGCAAAAATTCTGTTGATTGGCGACTTTAATTATTGGGCTAATGACACACTGCATGGACCTCACTCTGTAGAATTGACTGACCTACTTAATGGGTTAAACTTTTCTCAGCACGTAACCTCTGCCACACACATTAAGGGACACATATTAGATCATGTCTGGACAACCAATCGCACAGTGTCTGCATTGACAGTCTCTCCTTGCACATGGTCTGACCACTATTTAATACAGTTCGCTATCAACAATATAACTATGGTCAAACCCCCAGCTGTCAAAGGTTCCATGGCCAGGAATTGGAATAGCATTGATAGAAACCTTTTTTGTGACACACTGGCAAACACAGTCCCAGTTAACCAGCCATCCATCAACATCAGTGAGGAAAATCTCACAGCATGGCTAACAGCAGCCAGCAACGAACATGCTCCCCTCAGGACAATAAGATCTGCAAGGCGCCATGAGGCTCAGAGATGGTTCTCTACTAATATAAAAACACAAAAACTAGCCCTTCGCCAATCTGAAAGGAGATGGAGACCCAGCTACTCTCCTGATAAAAGAGAGATTTATTTAGTTCAACTCAAGGAGTACAAAAAATCAATCTCTACAACCAAGGCTACCTATTTCTCTTCAAAAATCCTGAGTTCCACCAATAGGTCAAAAGAAATATTCTCAATTGTCAATGAACTATCCAACCCCGATAGGGTCACAGTAAAACCGATACCATCTCAAGCACTTTGCAATTCCCTGAATACCTTCTTCATTGATAAAATTACCTCGATTAAAGCCAGTATTCCTACCTGCTGCACCCTCGAGGCACTACCATCAACGCCGAAAAATCCCTGTTCCCTTGATCAGTTCCCGGCAATAGACAGTCAGGCATTTCTGGACCTTTTGTCCAAAGTAAAATCTGGGTCACCCACTGATAGCTGTCCGCCCCACATCTTAAAAGAACTTTTCTCTGTACTCCCTAGGCCTGCCCTTTCTCTCCTAAACGAGTCACTGTCTCAGGGCTGCGTCCCGAGAGCTTTTAAAGAAGCGATTATTGGTCCCCTCCTAAAAAAAACAGGGACTGACCCCCAGACTCTGACCAACTATCTCTCTGCTCCCCTACCTGGCCAAGGTATTAGAATCCCATGGGGCCAAATGCCTTTGTGCCTTTATCGAACAGTCGGAATACCTTGACCCCCACCAAGCAGGGTTTTGCCCAGCCCTTTCAACAGAGGCAGTGATATTGACCGTGCTGGACAAACTTCGGAAGGAAGCCAATAAAGGCTCTCCCCAGGCCCTGGTGCTGCTGGATCTTTCTGTGGCATTTGATATGGTCGACCATGGTCTCATGATTGACCGTGCCCGGGACGCTGGCCTCCAGGGATCAGCTCTCAGCTGAATAAGGTCGTTCCTGGAGGACCGCTCCCAGTCAGTTCGCCTATCCCAATTCACTGCATCTAAAATGAGAACAACATGTGGAGTACCTCAGGGTTCCTCACTATCTCCGCACTTGTTCAACCTGTACCTTCTTTCACTGATCCGGTCCTTGAAAGAAAGGAAGGTGTGCACTTTCAACTACGCAGACGACCTACAATTAATGTTTACCATTAATAACACACCTGATTCTGTGTCCAAATTCCAAGCTACTATGCTGCACATCCGTAATTGGATGAACAGCAACCACTTAAAACTCAATCCGGACAAGACAAAACTTATTCTGATAGGGGGCACTCAGAACGCATGGAGTTCACATTTTTGGCCAACTGAGCTGGGTTCTCCCCCCACTCCATCTCCCTCAGCCAAGAGTCTTGGGGTGATAATCAACAGCGACCGTACCATGAAAACTCAGATTGGATCGGTAATCTCCACCTGCTTCCTTCAGTTAAGAAAGATAAGGAAGATCAGTAGACTCCTCACTAGGGAAGCACTGGTACAGGTTGTTCTAGCCATGGTTATATCACATATAGACTATGCCAACTCTCTATATTTTGGCATACCATTATATCTTACTAAAAGACTGCAACTGGTGCAGAACCAGGCGGCTAGACTGATCTTCCAACAGCCCAGATTGCAACACGTCACCCCTCTCATGAAGAAGCTACATTGGCTCCCCATTCCACAACGATCCGCATTCAAAGTTGTTTGCCTTATCTTTAAGTCCTTGCATGGTGCAAGCCCAAAATTTATCTCTAGCCTTATTCAAAGGCATATACCTACCTATAACCTGCACTCAGCCCACATGAATCTTTTGGTCACACCCTCCTACAAACTGAAGCGACAAGGCAGATGCAGGTTTGCAGTGCTGGCACCCCGATTCTGGAACTCCCTGCCATCTGACATCAGAGCCTTCACTGACCTTTTGAGATTCAGAAGGCTCCTCAAAACATGGTTATTTACCCAAGCTTATGACTGAAACTCAAGCATACGATTAAACCAACAGGGCCCCGGCATATCCTAGAAACAGCGGCAAGAAACTAATCGTGTACGTGCGCTCTACAAGAAATTTTAACATAACATTTAACATAACATAGATGGACCACTTGAGAGATAATTTTCCATTTTTCTCTCTTCCCTTTCTTTCTTTCTGGGTTATTTAGGTATCTAGATTTATGCTCAGATGTATTTGGAAAGAATTAATATTCTCAATATTCTGGTAAAGCTGAACTCTCATAAGACAGGCGTGCTTCGTCCCGTTCAGCAGCAACCTCAAGATTACCTACATAGGCCAAAATGTAGTTGACTATGAAGATGAGTACTCTACAACACACTACTCATGAAGATGTACACACATACCAAAAACGTGCATTCTGCGACCAGGTTAATCTAAGAAATACTTCACAATCATATGTACTACATGATATTTCAGATATATTGCGCCCTCACACAACTGAAACTGTGTCCACATAAACCTAATCTGCTGCACACTACATAACGGCAGCTCACCTATCTCAAATCTTGCACCGTTATCTGGCACTTTTTCTTATAGAAACTTGGTTCACTTGGCATCGCAACCCCAGCTAGACCGTTTCGTTCAAAAGACTTCACTACTATCAGACAAGTCTGGATGGGGTAAAAATGCAGGGGACGCTCCATATTACACAGAACCTCCTCATCTTATAAACATCTCCCGACCTAAAGTCTCATCTCTTGCCATAGTCCTTACAAAGACATAACTTTAGCTCTCAACAAAGTGATCTATGCCATTTCCATCACTCCCTAGGTAACAATAACTCTTTCCTTTTAGGATACACAGAAAAGGTGACTTCTAAGGTCATGACCTCATCTCAAAATATCTTTGCAGGGGACTTCAATCTGCAATGGGGGGAAATGGGTTTGTAATGGTGTGCAGGCTAATGCTGAATCTTTCTTAAAAGAGAATATAGTAAATAAATCACTGTAACATTCACTCTCGTTACAAAGGATCTGTTCAAGACTTGGCCAACATTCAATCAGAAACACTTTGGTTAATGAAACATAAATTACTTGACTTGTATGACCACTGTCTGGTTCAGTTCAACATCAGATTCCCCATCTCCTAACAGAACGCACATGCAGAGACGTTTTAAGGCGTGGGCAAAGTGGGGTCTGGCCCAGGGCCCCAGCCTTTCAAGGGGCCTCCTGATACCGGGCCAGTTCTGGTCTGCAGAGAGTCTTGTCCTGATGACCTTAAATAATTCTTAAACATATTGTTTTAAATACCCTTTTCCCTTAATTTATTTTTAGTGTGGGTGAAGTGTGAGAGTCCATTACAGATATTTTGCAGATAAATGTTTTGTTTTTGATTCATGAAACATCCATAAAAAAGTTCTTTTAGATCGAAACAGGACCTCACATATGAGAAATAGGAGGGTGTCACCAAGATTATTTGCAGTACTGTTGGTGACCTGCTGCTGTGTTACAATATTGAAAACACACATTTAGAATTTGGACGTGTGCTTGTGCACTGTCAGTGACCTGGCCAAAGAGGGCATGAAAGAGCTGAAACTGGATAATACATTCAAAACTTCCGAAAAGGGGCCCCCAACATTCGTTTGGGCCAGGTCCCCCAAAATCCTTAAGATGTCCCTGTGCACATGTGTAGAAAGTTTTGTCAATCAGTATTGGAAGCATCAACCTCTATGAAACGAATGCAATGATTGCAACACAGCTCGCTGTCGAGCCTCCACCTAAACATGACCCTGCATCTTAATTACCTTGTAGGACACTTGTTCTCCCTGCTAACTAGGCGACATCAGCAAAGAAGTCTGAACATTAATTACTATGCACTTAAATGGTAAAAGTAAGACGCTCTGAACAGACGTGGAGAAAAAAAATCCACCTGATCCACTACTACTAATGCACCTAAAATCCAAGAGAAAGGCGTGTGTAAAACGTTTGCACCTAAATCTAACGACCTCTTTCAACAGTAAATAAAGCTAAAGATTACCCAGAGAAACACTTTAACCTCCTGCAAAATCAAACCCCCCAACAACCCACTAGGACACTTAAAATAAAAAATATAATTCTCTAAGAATAATTATAATTGTAGCGCTTACTACCCCGACGAGGAGTTGAAGCACTTTGCGGCGGTAGCAATCACAAAAATCAATTATGATATAAAAAAAATTACACCTGCATCAGACGTGTCTGTTTTCACTGGGACAATATTATACAATTACTTTGTCTAGGGTTTTCCAGGGAAGAATTAACTATGTGAAAAATCTAAACGTTGGCTTTTGAACTGAATTTTCTGTACTGATTGTTGCTAATTTTCCAGCCTCTTGCTATTTCCTTCAGTTGTTCTCACAGAGTTGATTTACGAGCAATCATTGTTAAACTGCTTTTAAGGCAATCCATTCACTTTTCCTTTGATTCAGAGAAACCACTTCATATTATGAAGAAAGTGGTGTCAGCATAAAAGCTAACCAATGAATACAGAAGACAGTTTTCACTAGTATTTTCTCTCTCTTTCCCAATCCTTTGTCTCTCTTCAATGTGTTCATGGCTCTTTTACTACTACTACAGCAGAGTTGGGCAAGAAGAATTCTCAGGGATATGACTATCACTCATTCAGGACTGAGTATGGCCACAGGTCGGAATTAAAATGTAATTGGGACAAATCGCATATCTCTGCCACGGGCAAAATCCCTGACTAAGGACCGGCCATGAACGGAAGGGGAGTTGGTCACAGAGCAGGGCCGGACTGGCTGTAGCAGGCACCGTGTGTTTCCCTGGTGGGCAGGAAGGGTGGGGGCCGGTTTTAAACCGGTGGGGGACTTTTTTTTTTACTGGGGGCCGGTTTTGAAGCAGTGCTGCAAAATCGTCCCCTTGTAACAGCGCAGCAGCACAGTGTTCCCGCCAGCCCCCTCCCCCGGGCCCGGGGTTTGCGATCCCAGTCCGGCCCTGTCACTCAGAATCACAGTATTGCTATGACATAACAGGAACTATGATTCATTTCATGCATGCGGAAGAGACAAATACAGCTCCTGCACTTGGCATGAGTGCACCATCATAAAATAGGCCACAAATGACCCAAAATGCAACAGCAGCAACCAGGATTTCACTGAGAGAAATCTAGAAAATGCATTTAGAAAATCTATCAAGTTCTCATTTAATGGAATACTTTTAAGAAGCGTCTTCCTTAGGACTCCACCTCGTTAGACTAGTTATGCTTCTCAGCCCAGGTTGCAGTCATTTACATTGACTCCTACCTTTTAATAAACCAGATGGATGCCTCCAGGTCCCAAAAGATCCGTATCAACAGCGGAATCCCACCGGGATCCAGGGTTCCATACTGTCTCCTCTCATCTTCCACCTCTATGGAGCCAGTTAAAGCTCTACTCATAGATAACAGCATCAAGATTCACCAATGTGCCAATGATACACAACTCTACTTGAAAGCCTCCTCTGCTTCAGACATCCAATGTCTTAAATACTGCCTGCACTTTATTCAGACCTGGATGCCCAACGCCTACCTAAAGGTCTACCCAATCAAGGCAGAATTACTGTTATTTGCCAAGAACTACAAACAAGAAACAGTATCAATAATACAAACCTTGATGGCTTCGAACCCCAACTTTCGCTGAATGCCAAGTAACTTGGATTCACTCTGGACACCATCCTCACCTTCAAGAATACATTGCCCAAAAATAAAGACAGTTTGATACCAGCTCTTTCTTCTAAAAAAAAAAGTGAAACTGTTTCTTCCAGAAAGCGACTCAGAACTGCTGTTCAAGCCCTCATACTCTGGATGATAGAAATGTCCTCCACCACGACTGTTGAGGATCCGCACTTGAACCCCTAAAAGGCATCCTACATGCTGAAGTGTGTCTCATTGAGGGCCTCAAGAAATATGATCACATGACCCTCATCCTGATTGAACTCAATGGGCTTCACTTGCCCACAAATGAGTCTATTGCTCCTCCCCAAAGGAACAGTGCAAATTGGTAGCCAAAGGCACCTTTGCTTTGGAACTGCCCCAGACACGTTTCAGCCATTTTGGACTTTATCAGTGAATTGGAAGTTGAGCTTGTATGGCTAGCAGCACTGCACCCATGTCTGGATATACCTTTCACTGACACAAAACGGAAGTGATTGGTATGAGTATTAATGCACTGAACGCTATATCAACATCCACCATTGAAAGCAATTGTGAGAAGACTCCATTCTACCCATTCTTTAAAGTGGATCCAAACATATGAGACATCCATTAGAAATAAACTGAGAAATGTGAAACTCTTACTATATCTTTGTTCTAACTAGCAAAAAGAATAGCAAGACATTCTTCCAATGGAACTTTGAAACCTCTGTGATAAGTGGGTCAACGCTACTCCTGCCTAGGCTTGTTTCTGTAAGCACTCGTGGGCACTGGAATGCTTGCTTATAAATTCACAGTAGAGCAGAGTATAGAATGGCAGAGACTTGGCTCACTGCCACCTGGTTGTCTGTCCTCTGTACCCCAACTACTGGCAATATTTAATATCTGCCATCTCGCACCCATCAATCCAGAAGAAATGTTGTTGTTAACAGACCCCGCCAGCTGTGCGTGCCCTAGTTCAAGCACTCGGCCTAAGTACACTGGCAAGTCCCCAAATGTAATCCTTTCTTCGCTGTCACCTTCATCAGGGAGAATTTAGCATCACTTTCAACACCGGCTTAATTCTGAAAACAGCTTATCATCAGGTTCGAGCCAAAGGAAGAGCGTGGTATACTAATCTGGGACTCTACTGGCACTGCAGGCAAAATAGTGTTTAAACCAGATGTAATAACACCCCCAGTTTGAAGAAACTCTAGACAGAAATAGTCTACACATGTTAATTTCTCGGGGCCTGGAATTATGAGATTTCTATATAATAATAGGTTTGCCACATTTGCCATATAATCCATGATCTGCTGCATAAACTGCAGAATTCAAAAAAAAATTCTAGGTCAAGCAAATCAAGAAATTGTAACCGCATGTGCTGCTGCACAAAAGATGGCCCTTCACAAAGGTTAACTGGTCACCTTTCAGTCGCTTATTGGTATATGGGGATATTAAACTGGTACAAATGAGGAGGAACCTTTGCCTATACAGTCTTAACATGTGTTAAAAAGTTAAAATAATGAAGTAATACAAAATGAGTCGCCTTACCCCATAATTTGCATTTCCTTACCACATAATTTAGTCTTCCTGCCACATTATTTATTTGCCCTTAGTTATTGCCTGTTCTTTCCATGTTCTCCGAGATTCCTGCCAAGGGGTAATCACTCTCTAGTTGCTGGGTTTTGGCCGATGGGAGTGGATGTGGGGAGGGCGCGGGAAGAGGGTGGAATATGCAGACCCTAAAGGCTACTCAATAAATGAATGAATACACGCAGTCGTCAGCCATGGCAGAATAAGCTCATCGTTCATCACAAGCCAGACTGAAAGCTGTTTTCGCCTTTCTGACACATTACTCTACATCACTGCGCACACTCTTCAAAACAGCAAATTTATTAAAATATGGACTGCATTAATTCAAACACCGAACAATATCGTACAACACGAAAGAAGCAAGAAACAAGCTTGTCTACTGACTAAATTATTCAAGCACAAAACAGAAAGGTGACCGAAGCAAACAGTACACGTCCTTAAGCGACAGCATATGAAGCTCAGAGCACATTAAAATTCCCGAAGTAGAAACTGTCACATGTCTGTATAGGTATTACTTTTTACAATGTTCAGCATCACCATACTCGGACTTGTTTAATTCAAGCAACAGTCACCACAGGGAAAGCATCCAAAGAGTTAATACAATTAAAGGGTTCTTAACACAACTACGGTATTTCTCATAACGATGTAAAACAAAAATGTGAATATGTTCTTATGTCATCCTATCTCCAGCCAGGAAGAAAATAGCAGTGGGAAAGCAAAGGAATTACGAGCCAGAATCAAGAATACATAGAGGAGCTGTATTGAAGACCTATTGTTGCTATTTTTTGGTCGAGCATGGGCAGCGCATGCGCTGCTCTGCAAGGCATGCTGTATTTGGTAGGGACTAGAAGCTCCGCCCACTCTCCACCCATATTTATCATTGGCTATTGTCATTGCCCACTGTAAACTGTGGCTGTTCATTGGTCAGTAGGCTTAGTAGTCCCTCTTTAATACCACCTTGTCTCATTTTGCAACCTTCCATGGCGACACCCCCTGTTATGTGTGTTGTTACTCGGTAGGCTTTAATTACAGCCTCCAAGCACTATTTTCTCAAATAGCTTTGTCCTGCCTGCAACGACGCGCCTAATGCATTTAAAAAAAATTTTATAGCACAAACGCATTTGCAATGCTATAGGTCTCTCATTTGCGAGAGTTTAAGCTATTGGCATTGTAAATGACAATGTCTTTTATTTATCTGTTTTAAAAACAACACATAAATAAAAGGCATTGTCATTTACAATGCCAATAGCTCAAACTCTCGTAAATGCAAGACCTATTTCATTGCAAATGCTTGTTAAATAAACATACAGTGCACTTTGGCTCCATCCAGAGGAGCATTTGTCACTCACCTTATGCTGTTGGGGGTTTGGTGTATCATAAGGCGGAATGAGAGTGCTCTCGAGTGCTTCCACGAGGAACTATTAAGTACATTGAATAATTTCACGTTGAAATCTTTATGTAATAAATGCATGGTACGCAGAAAGCCTACTTTTTTTTTTTTTCATTGCAGCCGTTTAAAAAATATATTTTAGTGGGACTTGTTGAAGCACTCCATATGACCAAAAAACGAGCCTTGGTAAAGCCAATAGATCAAGCTTTAATATCACAATGCCGAAATGTACAGATGCAGTTTGCATATTTTCATATATTAAAGGCAGACATATTGCTTTTGAGGAACGCCATTTATACCCTGAAGTCACAACGTGCATCTAGCACTAGTTCTGCTCCATTTCCCCCACTGCACTCACAAGAATCTCAACAAAGTTACGTTGTGTGCAGTCTTTGGTGTAACAGTACAGACAGTAACACTCAGGCGTAAGGTAAGACTAGAGTTTATGTAACATACATTAACAACGACACTCCAGTCCAGATTCATAACTGTCCAAAGACCTCTACTGTTAAAAATTATGCAGCCATCTCTTCTGTTTTCTTGTTTTTGTTTCTATGATGCATTGTCACCACCTCAAAATCAAAAAGCCCCTCTACTCCTGCCCTTGCACCAGTCTAACTCCATCTGCATTCACAGTGGGAAAGGGTCATCAAAAGGGTTGGGAATGCCCATCAACTCACGTGTTTGTGGCTGTTCACCAGTACTACAAGACATCATTTCTACACTGGAATGCCCACTTTCTACCCATGGAAGCAGATTTTGTGTAAGTTAATCAGTTTATTAATTAAACTTAACTTCTTTTGAACTCCGGACACAAATTTGTACTCTTAACTCATTCCACATACACACAAATGTGAACTTAGGTAAGTAAATGGCTTTGTGAATCTGGCCTCAGTTATTTAGACTCAAGCAAGCAGGGGGACTCCAATGGCGTAGCTAGGGGCGAAGGCTCCTAATGCCAGTAACGGCAATGCCCGAGGGTCCCATGGTTGGTTACTACAGGACAGCCATAAGTGGGCTACCAGGTGCCCTTTAAAACTCTGTGCCACCTCACCTGCTGCACTAATGATAGTTATGCTTCTGGTGGACTAGGGTTGCCACCTGCTTAGTATTTTACCAGCATGGCCGATATCCGTATATCAAGGTCAATTAAAATAGAGGAAAATCAGCAAAGTCTGGATTATTTCCATTTTCCAATAGAAATGTAAAACAGCAAATACAAGAAGAAATCACTTTAAAAAGTATTCCAGCACTGTGTAAATGACTACTGAATGACAATGAATACAAATAATTTAAAAGAAATTCTTAGTTAAGTACCAGGTCCTGGTCACTACAGAATCTCAAAACATGAACCTGTTTGCTCTTCTGGCCGCTGTCCTTCCTGCCTCTCTTTTCAAATCTGGCCTCAGGTGGCCGGGATGCGATTCTACCTCTGCAGTTCGTGTGCAGAGAGCCTCGCCGCAGCACCTGCGGGCCGGTGTCTTTTCTGCCCTTTACTTACCACTCAGCAGACAGCCCGCCAGTGCAGTTAATTCCCATGGCATTCCTCTCCCTGGGGCACTCCATGTTGGCCATCTCTCCTCCTGGGTCCTTTTCCCAGCATTCCTAAGATAGGAGTTCCGGAAAAGATATTTACTTCCCAATACAAGATGGCCACCATCATCTAACATTCATAAGCCTTCCAAAGCCTACATGGCTTCCTCACATGACATGTCTCCACTTCCTGTCTTTTGGCTATTTAAGGGGAGGAAATGGACTACTCATTGCGTTGCAACACTTGAAGTAATCGTACCAGTGTCCCTTGTTCCTGGGACTTCCTTGTTTTTCCTGTGTTGCCAGTTCCCCAGCCTTTTCCTTGTTCCAGTTCTTCCTGTGGCTTTTCTTCTCCAGTCTGCTGCCTTCATTTGTATGCTTACGACCTTGAAAGACTAAACTCCATTCAGACTCTTCAAGCTGGGCTAGCCATTACATAATCCACTCTTCAAGACTTCGAGTTTTTTTTTTGCCATATTGGCTTTATCCTCCTGAAGCTCCTTCCGGAAGGTACCTCCTGCTAGGCACTTTCCAGTGTCAGCAGAACCACAGCCGAAGGAAGGGATCCCTGACCCCTCTCTGAGAAAATCTGTGAAGACCCGACCTTACAGATTCAGGAGTGAACTCCAAGGACCTGCCAAGCATAGTCAGAGTGACAGAACCAGTGGCTGATAGTTTTCTCCGAGAATGGTAGCAACCCCATCAGGAGGACACATTGCTGGAAGAGTACCAGGTTATGTGACAGGCAAAGTTTTATACTCATTCCCTTCATTTCTCAAATTTTTGGAGCAGAGGCCAACACATCTCACAGTAATAGTGTAAATGTGTCCAGATTCTTATTCTTTGTCTCCCCCAAAAACTGAGTGGTGTGAGGGAGAGAACCAACGTACAGTTGGACTAGTTGGCAGAGATGAGGTTTGAACATGGATGTCTGTACTCCTCAGAACACGAACAACAGGTGTATCTGACAGTCCAATCAGGTACACGCCTCGCGATCTCAATGGACAACAGCTGTCTGCCACTATTTACCCAGTGCTTGGTTAATGGAGGGGATAAGAGTGCAAAATGAAGTGGGCTAAAGAACTGCTTCATCCACTGAGTGACCCTGATCACTTGTGACATTTTACGTACTGTTTATTTTCAGTGACTTGTATCTTTCCATGGTTGACCACTTAATTCTGCAGAGACAGCTAGACCCATCATGTAGGTATTCAGCAAGTAACCATTCCCCAGGGCGTTAGAGTAAAGGAAGAACAGAATCACTCCGCAGGCATCAGTAGTCATGTATTTAAAATCCAAATTAAAGGCTGTGGGCAGTACAGTGCTTAATTTGTGCCTGCGTTTGGCAATGCTTATCATCAGCACTAATTTTTAAACACTGCACTTGTTTATGACAATCCACTACATGGTGGTGTTGCCTGCCTATTTTTTAACAGAACAAATCAGCAGAGCGTTTAACAATACAGCATACTTTTAAAGAAAACAATAAAACTCACAAGTCCATGCCATTATCATGATAGCTTATGATGACATGAACTAGCCCAAAATGTCCCACTTGTATGAGTGAGATGTTAGGAAGTAGCGGTGACTGACATTCGATCGGCTTGGGCTATGAGTTTAGTATGCCTGAACTCAGAATGATAAAATACATCTTTTAGTGAAGTTGGTTTTAACATTCTGTGTTTGAAAATACCACTTTTAGAAAGTAGGTATTTTCTTGCCTAACCATCCAGCCTGCCTCTGCTAGCTTGTGTATTGTATGTCTGGGGTTGTGAGTGACAGGGGCTGGGGGACTCCAGGAGACAGGGTGAATCAGCACGGGGCTGAATAGACCTATCTGCATGTAGAGTGGTGGGAGGAGTAGCACCTGGGCCTGAATAGGGCTGTGCCTGCCTTCCACAATGCTGGCTCCACCTCCTGTGGTGCGTCTGATGTCCCTGGCCCACATTGACAAAGGAAGAAGGTGTGCACTGGCAGAATGCACCCAGAACTGGTTTGGACTAGGTACAGGACCCTCTGCCTTCAGAGGACAAAGGATTTGCTAGTATAAATATTAGGACCCAGACCGCAAGATTTTAGATCACTTCTGGGAAACAAGAAGAACCTTTGCTGAGGAGAGGAACCAGAGAAACTGAAGGAGACTATCCCTATGCTGTGTGCTGTTTGAGGGATTGGCCTGCAGTGGTTGCCTGATTGCCAAAGAAAGGAGAAAGGAACTTTGTGCTTACTTTCATCATCTTGCAGAAAATCTCCAAGGGCTTGAAGATTGAGCTTGCCTCCTGCTGAAGTCTCAGGGACACAAGGCTTCACCAACCAGCTCCCCTGAATTCCCTTGCTGGGAATTTGAAGTGCCTACTGTTGTGTTGGGCCTTCTGAGAGACTGCGTGTCGCTGGGAGCTGGAAGCGCGACTCACGAAGAAGAAGCGTGTCGCCGCCGCAGCAGTTGTCGTCACATCGCCGAGAAAGCGTGCCGCCGCTGCCGCTGTCGCCATCGCATCACCGGAGAAGAGTGTCGCCGTCGCAGCAGACGCTGTCGCATCACCGGAGAAGCATGTCGCAGGGCCTGTCGCGGCTCAGAAGATTCACCGAGTCGCCGCAAGGCCGTCAGGCGTGCACGCATCGCCCCTTCGTTGTCGCATCAAGAGGAAGACGCCACTTTGTTTCATTGCACCGGGTCGCATCGCCACAGAAGCGCAGTAAGAAACCGACGCATCACCTCCCCACGCGGTAAAGAACCGACGCATCACCTACTCTCCGGTAAGGAACCGACGCATCACCATCCCCTACGCAGCAGTAGGGAACCGACGCATCACCTCTCCCGGAGCAAGGAACCGACGCATCACCGTTCTTGCGTGTAAGGAACCGACGCCTCACCTTCCCTGCAACTCTTTTGTTTGTATCGCGTTACGCATCCAAAGGTACATTGAACGTAGAGTGCCGCATTTATCACCTACATTTGAATTGAACTATTTTTCTACCATTCACAGTCATATTTTTCTTAGTGTATTGTGGATTTTTGTCGTTTTGGGTCTTGTGTTAAGTCTATATGAAAATACTTATTTTTATACTACAACCTGTGTGGTGTCCATCTGTAGTGTTGTCACTGTATTACTGTATGTGTTCACAAATGCTTTACACACTGCCTCTGAGATAAGCCTGCCTGCTCATGCCAAGCTGCCAAGGGGGTGAGCAGGGGTTATTTTAGGAGTGTAGCCCCTTACCCTGACTAGAAGCAAGGGTCCCTATTTGGACAAAGGTACCTACCTCTGCCAACTAGAGACCCCCAGTTCTAACATTGGTGGTCAGCGGTGAGGATTCTGGACTTGCATTTGTGACTCATATACAGTGATTGGTATACACTACTAGTGAGTGCAGACCAAACGCAACCACTTACATTTTGGTAGATTGTTTTTCCTGGGATTTCTATTTTTGCCAAGAACTGCCAAGTTTAGTCACCATGAGCAAAACAGCATCCATCGCATCTGTGGATTTAGATTTTGAAGAAGAAAAACTAGAAAGTTACACTGTAAAACAGCTGAAACACTTCTGCAGGAGATTTAAAGTTGCTATGACCGGTCTCTCCAAGAAGGATGAGTTCCAAAAGGCGCTGAGGGCCTGGGTGGAAGCAAGAAGTACCCCTGAGCATGTGGAAGAGCATGAGGAGGGGGCTGAGGATGCAGGAGGGCAGCTAGATGGGCTATTGGGTCCAGGGGGGAGGAAAGCACCTTCCCCAGCAGGTAGCAGTGTTTCTTCCAAGGGCCTGTCCCCAGGAGAGCTGGAGGACAGGGAGAGAAGTAGGGTGCATGAAATGGAGCTGACCAAGCTTAAGATGGGTGGGCAGTTAGAAATGGAAATGAAGAAATTGGCCCTAGAGGAAAAGAGGATGCAAATGGAGCATGAGAGAAGTTTGAGGGAGTTGGAGTTGAAAGCTAAGAGCTTAGAGATTACTCCCTCTGGTGGCAGCACACCGTCCATGCCTGTTGAAGCAAAGGTGTATATACCTAAAGATGTGGTGAAAGAGTTTTATAAAAATGATGACATTGGGCAATGGTTTAAAGCCTATGAGGTAGCTATGACCTCACACCGGGTCCCTGAGAAGGATTGGGGAGCGGGGTTGTGGGGGCGGTTCCTTAGTGAGGGGCGGGATACCTTATTAGACTTTCCCTCTGAAGTCCACAATTCTTATGGTCATATGAAAGAAGCATTGATGTCCAGGTATGGGTTGACTCCTGAACTGTATAGGCAGAGGTTCAGGAATTGCAAAAAGTTAGAGGGCAGTACCTGGGTAGAATATGTGACTTTTTTTTGCAGAGCATTGGATGGTTGGGTGAAGGGTAGCAAAGTGAATGATTTTGAAGCGCTCTTTGATTTGATTGCTTGGGAGCACTTGTCAGGAAATTGTTTTCCAGAGCTACGCCAGCACCTTATTGATAGTAGGCTGACTAACCCTAGGAAGCTTGCTGAGGAGGTGGACCGCTGGGTGAGCACCCGGGTCCACAAGGGTCACTTGGGAGACTCCGCCAAGGGTGGTCAGGGTCCCCAGCAGAGGAGTGGGGGGGACAAGGGTAAACAGAGGGAGTTCCAGAAAGGGCCCCAAAGTAATCCCCAAGGGAACCAAGGGAAGGGTTCCCAGCCTCCCCCTGAAAAGAAGCCAGGGGCCCCGACAGATAAGCCTGTTCACAGGGGGCCCAAGACTTGCTTTAAGTGTGGTCAAGTGGGCCACTGCTCCTGGGAGACTAGATTTCCCTTGTATGGAAAATCAGCATCCACTGGTGCACCACCCCGGCAGGTAGCTAGTGTAGCCCTGGGGGAGGAGATGGGTGCCCAAGATGGGTGGGGTCCCGTAGCAATGTCCTTGGTCTCTTTAGGAGACAGTGAGATGGTCCCCAGGACCCAACTGCCTGATAACACTAAGAAATACAGGCAGTGGGTGACCATCAATGGCCAAAGGGTGGAGGCTCTAAGAGACACTGGAGCCAGTGTGACAGCT
The DNA here is from genome assembly GCA_963921515.1 of Calotriton arnoldi. Lineage (NCBI taxonomy): Eukaryota > Metazoa > Chordata > Amphibia > Caudata > Salamandridae > Calotriton > Calotriton arnoldi. Next base: position 342,756 of record CAWUFW010000873.1, on the reverse strand, counting down.
GTCAGTTGTCGGCTGGTGTCTGAGGAGCAGGTGATCCCCAATGCATTCTGCCCAGTAGTTGCCGCGGACAACTCAGAGAGCCACTGCAGAGTGGCTCAGGTTCCCTTTGAGTGGGGGGGGTCTCAGGTACCTTTCAAGTAGCTGTGAGGCCAGCCATGCCTGTAGACTGACTGTTGGGCAACGATTTGGAGAGTTCACCTTGGGCAGAGGTGGAGAGAAGGTCTCATTTGGAGATGTTGGGTCTGCCTGAGTGGGCGTGCACGACCACTCGGTCTATGGCAGCCAGTAGAGGTGTTCAAGAGGACCTGGAGCCTGAGAGGGGGGCCCAGGTGCCTGCCTTGAAGAGAAGAGGCAGGGGGCGTGGGAAACCGGCCCCCTTAGTTCCCACGGTCCAGGAAGAAGCAGAACCTGAGGGGGATGCTCTAGAACCTACAGGGGAGCAAGTGGCCGAACTGGGGGACCTACCTGAGCTGACCCATTGGCAGCAGGAGGGAGGCCCCTCCAGGGAGGAGTTCTGTGAGGAGCAGAACAAGTGCCCTTCTCATGTGGGTTTGCGGCAACAGGCCACAAACCAGGCAGCAGGTGATCAGTCTGGATCACCTTGGACCTACTGGGAGAATGGTCTCCTGTATAGCGAGCCTAAGGTTGCTGAGCCTGGGTCAGCCCGTGTACTGGTGGTACCCCAGAGCTTCAGAGCCTTCCTACTGGGGCTGGCTCATGATGTGCCGTTAGCAGGACATTTGGGGCAGGACAAGACCTTTGAGAGGCTTGTCACCCACTTTTATTGGCCTCAAATGCGCAGGAGTTCAGATCCTCACTGCAGGACCTGTCAGACTTGCCAGGCAAGTGGAAAGAGTGGGAGGAAGCAAAAGGCTCCTCTCCAGCCATTCCCTGTGGTCAGCACCCCCTTTGAACGGGTGGGTATTGACATTGTGGGGCCACTGGACCCCAAGACAGCCATGGGCAACAGGTTCATCCTGGTCTTGGTGGACCATGCCACCCGGTACCCGGAAGCCATCCCTCTTCGGACAGTGACGGCCCCCGTGGTGGGACGTGCACTGATGGGGATTTTCTCCTGTGTGGGGTTCCCCAAGGAGGTGGTGAGTGACCATGGTACAAACTTCATATCCAAGTATATGAAGTCCCTGTGGCAGGAGTGCGGTGTTACCTATAAGTTCACCACTCCTTACCACCCCCAAGGAAATGGGCTGGTCGCGAGATTCAACCGGACCCTGAAGGGCATGATTATGGGTCTGGAAGAACCCATGAGGCGTAAGTGGGACGTCCTCTTGCCATGCCTTCTCTTTGCTTACCGTGAGGTGCCACAGAAGTCCTTAGGGTTCAGTCCCTTTGAACTGCTCTATGGTCACCCGGTAAGAGGACCTCTGAGTTTGGTGAAAGAAGGCTGGGAGAAAGCTCCCAGTAAACCTCCCCAGGATGTATTTAGCTACATGCTGGCCTTTAGAAACCAAACTAGGCGATTCAGACAACTCGCTGAGGCGAATCTGGAAGCCAGCCAGGAGGAGATGAAACGATGGTATGATCAGAATGCCACTCTGATCGAGTTTCAGCCTGGACAGAAAGTGTGGGTCATGGCCCCTGTGGAGCCTTGCGCGCTCCAGGATAAGTGGACCGGACCATTTGAGGTGGTGGAGCGCAAGAGTAACGTCACCTACCTGGTGGACTTGCGATCTCCCAGGACCCTTTGCGGGTCCTACATGTCAACCGCCTGAATCCCCATTTTGAGAGGTCCGAAGTGGGCATGCTCCTAGCAACAGATGATGGAATGGAAGAGGAGACAGAACCTCTTCCTGACCTCCTGTCTGCAACAGAGCAAGATGGGTCAGTGGAGGGTGTGAACCTCTCTAACTCCCTGACACCTGAGCAGCAGGAAGACTGTCGCCAACTGTTGGGACAGTTTTCTGACCTGTTTTCCCTGGTTCCTAGTGTCACTGATTGGTGCGTCCATGATGTGGACACTGGGGACAAACCTCCTGTCAAGCACAAGGCTTACAGAGTGACTAACAGGGTGAGAGCTTGCATCAAGGAGGAGGTCTCCAAGATGTTTGCATTGGGGGTGATTGAGTCCTCTCACAGCCCTTGGGCCAGCCCAGTGGTCTTGGTCCCAAAGGCTGCCGTGCCTGGTGCCACACCCAAACTTCGGTTCTGTGTGGAATACCCAGGACTCAATTCAGTCACCAGGACTGACGCGCACCCCATCCCCAGAGCTGATGAGCTCATCGATCGGTTAGGGGCTGCCCGGTACCTCAGCACGTTTGACTTAACGTCTGGGTACTGGCAGATCGCCTTGACTGATGGGGCCAAAGAGAGGTCAGCATTCTCCACATCAGATGGGCACTACCAATTCCGGGTTATGCCCTTTGGGATGAAGAATGCCCCTGCCACCTTTCAGAGGTTGGTCAACCAGGTGTTGGTTGGACTGGAAGATTTCAGTGCCGCCTACCTGGATGACATCGCAGTGTTCAGCGCCAGTTGGGAAGAACATCTGCGCCACCTCTGGGAAGTGTTGATGGCGCTGCGGAGGGCAGGCCTCACGATCAAGGCGAGTAAGTGCCAGATCGGGCAGGGTGCCGTGGTGTACTTGGGACACCAGGTGGGGAGCGGCCAGGTGGCGCCCCTACAGCCCAAGATTGATACCATTCTGGCTTGGGAACCCCCCAAGACCCAGACAGAGGTTAGAGCCTTTCTAGGACTCACCGGGTATTACAGGAGATTTGTCAAGGGGTATGGCAGCATAGTTGCACCCTTGACAGAGCTGACTTCCAGGAAGCAGCCCAAGAGAGTGATTTGGAATGTCACCTGTCAGAGACCTTTTGACGCCTTGAAGACTGCCATGTGCACGGCCTCGTGCTTCAGGCGCCCAACTTCTCAAAAAAGTTTGTGGTCCAAACAGACGCTTCAGAGCATGGTGTAGGGGCTGTTCTGGCACAGTTAGATGAGGAGGGCCTAGACCAACCTGTAGCCTTCATAAATAGGAGGTTACTTCCACTGGAACAGAGGTGGAGTGCTATTGAGCATGAGGCATTTGCTGTGGTCTGGGCGCTGAAGAAGCTGAGACCATACCTGTTTGGGACTCACTTCCGGGTTCAGACAGACCACAGGCCCCTCAGATGGTTGATGCAGATGAGGGGTGAGAATCCAAAGCTGTTGAGGTGGTCCATTTCCCTACAGGGGATGGACTTCATGGTGGAACACCGCCCTGGTACAGAACACGCCAATGCTGATGGTCTGTCCAGATTCTTCCGCCTTAGTGATGAGAACTCCCTAGAGGTAGGATAGTTCTCCCTACATTTCAGCTGGAGGGGACACATGTTAGACCTGGCATCCTTGGCGTGGGTCTCCCTTCCATTTTTTCACTATGCCTCCACCGTTGTTGATATGTTTTTGCTGGTCTAGATGCTTTGGGCACTCTGCCACTGCTATTCAGTGCTAAAGTGCAAGTGCTCCCTATGGTAAATTGATGTATGGATTAGTGACTCCATGTTTGGCCTATTTGATTCACTGTCAGACCCTAGTACAGTGCACTGGTTGTGCCCAGGGCCTGTGAATCAAATGCTGCTGGTGGGCTTGCAGCACTGGTTGTGCCACCCACAGGAGCAGCTTGTAAAGTGTGTCTCAGGCCTGCCATTGCAGAGCCTGTGTGCAGTCTGGTACTGCCATGTCGACTTGGTAAGTGCACCCACTTACCAGTCCCCAAACCTTCCCTTTCCTGCATATTAGTCACCCCTAAGGTAGACCCTAGGGCAGGGTGCATTGTATGTGTAATGTAGGACATGCCCTGGTGTTTGTGGCATGTCCTGATAGTGAATTACAGCCAATTTCGTTTTTCACTATTGCAAGGCTACCTGTCCCCATAGGCCAGAATGGGCAGTTTGATTATAACATCTTATAATCCTAACTGACCCAGGGAACATGGTAGAAAAATGAATTTAGTATGCCTGAACTCAGAATGATAAAATACATCTTTTAGTGAAGTTGGTTTTAACATTCTGTGTTTGAAAATACCACTTTTAGAAAGTCGGTATTTTCTTGCCTAACCATCCAGCCTGCCTCTGCTAGCTTGTGTATTGTATGTCTGGGTTTGTGAGTGACAGGGGCTGGGGGACTCCAGGAGACAGGGTGAGTCAGCACAGGGCTGAATAGACCTATCTGCATGTAGAGTGGTGGGAGGAGTAGCACCTGGGCCTGAATAGGGCTGTGCCTGCCTTCCACAATGCTGGCTCCACCTCCTGTGGTGCGTCTGATGTCCCTGGCCCACATTGACAAAGGAAGAAGGTGTGCACTGGCAGAATGCACCCAGAACTGGTTTGGACTAGGTACAGGACCCTCTGCCTTCAGAGGACAAAGGATTTGCTAGTATAAATATTGGGACCCAGACCCCAAGATTTTAGATCACTTCTGGGAAACAAGAAGAACCTTTGCTGAGGAGAGGAACCAGAGAAACTGAAGGAGGAGACTATCCCTATGCTGTGTGCTGTTTGAGGGATTGGCCTGCAGTGGTTGCCTGATTGCCAAAGAAAGGAGAAAGGAACTTTGTGCTTACTTTCATCATCTTGCAGAAAATCTCCAAGGGCTTGAAGATTGAGCTTGCCTCCTGCTGAAGTCTCAGGGACACAAGACAGACTTCACCAACCAGCTCCCCTGAATTCCCTTGCTGGGAATTTGAAGTGCCTACTGTTGTGTTGGGCCTTCTGAGAGACTGCGTGTCGCTGGGAGCTGGAAGCACGACTCACGAAGAAGAAGCGTGTCGCCGCCGCAGCAGTTGTCGTTGCATCGCCGAGAAAGCGTGCCGCCGCTGCCGCTGTCGCCATCGCATCACCGGAGAAGAGTGTCGCCGTCGCAGCAGACGCTGTCACATCACCGGAGAAGCGTGTCGCAGGGCCTGTCGCTGCTCAGAAGATTCAATGAGTCGCCGCAAGAGAAAGACGCCACTTTGTTTCATTGCACCGGGTCGTCATCGCATCAAGGCGCTGCTGGTCGCATCGCCACAGAAGCGCAGTAAGAAACCGACGCATCACCTCCCCGCGCGGTAAAGAACCGACGCATCACCTCCTCTCCGGTAAGGAACCAACGCATCACCGTCCCCTACGCAGCAGTAGGGAACCGACGCATCACCTCCCCCGGAGCAAGGAACCGACGCATCACCGTTCTTGCGTGTAAGGAACCGACGCCTCACCTTCCCTGCAACTCTTTTGTTTGTATCGCGTTACGCATCCAAAGGTACATTGAACGTAGAGTGTCGCATTTATCACCTATATATGAACTGAACTATTTTTCTACCATTGACAGTCATATTTTTCATAGTGTATTGTGGATTTTTGTCGTTTTGGGTCTTGTGTTAAGTCTATATAAAAAATACTTATTTTTATACTACAACCTGTGTGGTGTCCATCTGTAGTGTTGTCACTGTATTACTGTATGTGTTCACAAATGCTTTACACACTGCCTCTGAGATAAGCCTGCCTGCTTGTGCCAAGCTACCAAGGGGGTGAGCAGGGATTATTTTAGGAGTGTAGCCCCTTACCCTGACTAGAAGCAAGGGTCCCTATTTGGACAAAGGTACCTACCTCTGCCAACTAGAGACCCCCAGTTCTAACAACGTGCATTTGAAGTTGTTGGCCACACTAACCATCCCAAGGGATCAATATCGGAAGAGTTAAGTGTGCCATTCTGAAATTAGACCCGTGAGTCTTCAATTGTATAATTGGTAAGTTTTTGCCATGTATCATACACAGCTAATGATGGAATGGAAGGAATGTTTAGATTTTTGGCAGTGGCTAAACCCAAACAAGTAGTCTGTTGTACTGTGTCATTCAAAATTAAATTTGAGACAGTATCAAACAAGCACGATGCAAAGCTTCTGTGCCCTGCACTTGCCAATCTTTAGTACCCCAAATGGATTTTAAATCAATTGTGTCCATCCAATGCTCATAACCCTTCACGGACAAATCCTTCCTGAAGGCCATGGAGTAAACTAGTTTATTTTATAGAGTTTTATATAATGCAAACTTGACCCTAATCGGGTATCAAAGCGCTTTACATAGCACCAGTTGCATTACATGAGGACACATTCATTTTTGTTAGGCACGGGGAGATTAAGTGATTTGCCCAGAATCACAGGATGTTCAGCGCCATTGCCGAGACTCGAACCCAGTTCCCCAGATTTGCGGTCGACCGTCCTAGCCTTTAGGCCAACTCCTCTCCCCAGTTTAGTTTGTGTAAGCATAAATTTTGATTGGGGCGGCATCTTCAATTTATAAAAATAGGACCGTGGGTTAGATAGATTGTAACCAGAAAAATATACAAATTTACTTTATTGGGTCTTCGAACTTCCCAGTAATGGTGTTGGGTAATGCTCCCATTGGGAATAATTAAAAAATTGTCTCTGTGTTTTTGTCTTGTGCAAGAAATGATGGCCATAGTGTTGATAACAAAATACATCTGAGTAATTAGCCGAATTTAAATATAAATCTTCAGTGTCAAATGCAGCATAATATTTTAAATCAGAGAATAACGAATGAACGGCATGAACATCCCAGTCATCAGAATGACCACATCTCCCAAGGAAACGTGGAAGACGTATGGAATGTTCAAAATGTCCACTGGGCCATGGATATCGAAAGCAACTTTATCCCAGACGATACCATCAACAACAGGAATGCTGATATATTGACAAGGGCGTGGTCTCTTTTCATTATGTGGGACGATGTGTGAGGGGCCAGAACTCCGTCAACAAAGTTCACAGCAGAGCGTTCAGGTAAATAATGGCCATTAATGAGCAGGAAAAACACAGTCACAGATCCGATCCACATGAAGAGGAATATTATCGTAAGCACCATCCAAATATATGTCCAGGGTGGGACCAAGTAAGTCTTTTTGAACCAGGAGATGAAGACACTGGTACGGGTAGGGGTCTCCTGTACAGAAGATGACGAGGAAGATGTGCCAGAGGAGAAGCTATTGCGATCCATATAATAACCACTGGACCCCAGTTGAAACAACGGTGGATGTGCTGCATCAGATGTTTCAGGTATGGTACTCTCAGGAATGTCAATTATGACTTCAGCTGGAGGAGAATCATACTCAATATCCGCCGCTGTGGATGTAGAAGGAAAAACTTGTAATAAATCAATTGAAGTTTCCATCTCCCCTTCTAATTGCTGGGGAGTAACTGAAGAAATAGAAGCCATCGGATTCAGTGAAAGTTCTCGACGTGGAACGCTTTGAGGCATACTATTCAGTATCAGCCATATGGTGTAACTTGAGATGTTCGATTGAAATGTAACGATTCTCCTTACGACCAGATAAAGGAGGCAGCATCACAGTGCAGGTGGCTTTCAAGCCAAGGACTCTGACCAGTGCACAGTAGGATGGACCAAATTCTTTTTTGTTCTCCACCTTTTCACGGACCAGATCTCCAACTTTAGGAAGCCAGCCAGAAACAGGAATCAGGACCGCTGGATCTGCAGAAGAGGGCAGTTGTGCTCTCGCTTGTGAATCACAAGCTTGTTGTAGATCCTGTAACATAGCACAATGGTTATCTACGTCAAAGGTTGCGGCAGCCGCCACAACGTCTAGACCATCAAGGCCCAGCACAAGCATTTTAATGCCAAAGGGCATTTTATATGGGGTCCGCCCACCCAGAGATCTTCTAGGGAGGTTATTTAGTGCATGTTGGACTCCGTACAAATGAGTCAGCCAACCCCTGCCAGTACCTAAGACTCTAGCTGTCAAAGATTGATTAAGTCACGGTTTATCCGCTCCACAACTGAATTGCCCTCAGGTCGGTTTGGAGAGGAATATTCCACCTGCACCCCCAGAGACTTCATCGCCTCCCGGTAAGCCTTAAAGGCAAACGCAGGACCTTGTTCTGAATGGAAGGTGCCACAAACAAACGTCCTGAAAAAGCCACGCAAATCTTTAATGACAGTTCTAGCGTCAGCACTACGTTGAGGCCAAACCCAAGGAAACCTAGTGCATGAATCCACTGCAACTAAGATGTTTAAAAGCAGTGTCAGAAGTCAAGGGACCGCAGTGATCAAGATAAATACAGCCAAATGGCTGATTAGAGATGTTAAGCTGAGTATGTGGTGGGCGTGCAACAGTGGAAGGCTTAGGGGCATATTTACGTTCCCTGGCGCATCCCTGCAAATCAGCAGGGATGCGCCAGGGAAAATGCGTCATGCAAGTTTACCCTTGCGCCACCTCCGATGCGCCGCATTTACAATGCGGCGCATCGTGGCGCAAGGATAAGCAGATGCGTGACGCATCTGCCGAGCGAAAGGTTGGCGCAGTGCTGAAGTTGTGTCGCAAGCGCGACGCAACTCCAGCACTGTGCCAACCTTCCCTATCCCTAACATGGTGCGTCAATCCTTACGCCTGCTTGAAGCAGGCGTAAGGATTTGACGCACCAGCGCCGAAAAGTGACTGCGTGAAATCTCGTAGATTTCACTGCGTCACTTTTCCGAGGCGTCCCTGCGCCGGAACGCCCCCTGCGCGAGGAACGCCCACATGAAACCTGACGCAGGTTTCATGTGGCGCAGGGGTTTACTACGTGACGCATCGCCCTAGATGCGTCACGTTGTAAATATTGCGCAACGCGGCGCATGGTTTGCGTCGCCGCTTCGTCACATGCGTGACGCAACGGCGGCGCAAAAGTGGTGCAAGGGGCTTGTAAATATGCCCCCTAATTTGTTGACAAATGTCACATGAAAGAACATATTTACGTGTCTGTTGGTATAAACCACGCCACCAAAAACGCTGCTGCAAAAGAGAAACAGTCGCATTCACAGCAGCATGTGCAGAAGCAACGCCTTCATGTGCGGCTATGATTAAAGAAAGTCTGCGGTCCTCTTTGGGAATCAGCCGATCCCCAACGGATGGAATAATAGCAAATGGAATTTGATCTGTTGACAAGTGGTATGTATAACGTGAAGGAAAACCTTGGGGAAACTGTGTTTCTTCCTTCGTAGCAGCAATAGCTGCTAAGATATCATCATCAATTTTAGTCATGGACCTAGTGACTGCTGCTACAGAACAAGTGGGAACTGCAGATTTGGCTGCCTCATCAGCCAGTGTGTTACCAACAGCTTGTGCTCCCACACGTTGATGGCCCAAAGTATGGATAACATGTGTGAGTGGCAAATGTGCCTTAAGAGCGGCCACCCAAAGCGTTTTATGCTTAATTGCGCTACCTTTAGAATCACGGAAATCATTTTGTTTCCAAAAGAAGAAGTTGTCATTGAAGGATTGTACACAGTAAAACGAATCGCACACTATAGTGTAGGAACCTCTGGATCAGCAAATTCAAGAGCCAAAACCAAAGCACGTAGCTCTGCCAATTGAGCCGTGCAGTCTCCAAGAGACTGTGGGGCCGATTCCGATTCGGGCCGGAAATCTCTCTGACCGAGCCGGACCCGGAGAGATTTCCTACCGAATCGGACCCGTGCAGCCCGACCGAACGAGTACGATGCGCACGTATGCCATCGGACTCGATTCGGTCGGACTCCCATTGAAGTCAATGGGAGCCTGTCGTACAACGCGTACGCGGGCTCCCATTGACTCAATGGGTGTGAGGCGGACAAGGGCGCCCCCTACAGCGTGTACGCGGCGAAGCGACTCGCGCCGCACACGCACAGGTAGGGGGGACCCATGGGTCCCCCCTGTGTGCAACTCGTACGGCTACACGTACAGGGGGGTCCGACACGGACCCCCAAAGTAAGGCTCCGACTGCTCTTTCGAGCCGGAGTGCGTGGCTCGTCGGACTGCTCGCGGCGCGCATCGTACTTACCCGGCCGGGGAACGTCTCCATTGCGCGGTGCGAGTCGAGTCCGAGCGAGCCGGTCGGTGCGGTTAGACCCAGGAACGAGTCGGTCGGAGCGGTCGGGACGCCCGGACGAGTCGGTCGGCGATTTCGCATCGTACTCGCTCGCCCGGACGCGCGTACGAATCGGTCGGGAAATAGGGCTCCGAATCGGATCCGGTTCAGCCGAATCCGATTCGGAGCCCTACCGGCCGAGATCGGAATCGGCCCCTGTGTGTGCACCAAGGAGGATTTAAAATCCCCATCTACAATTTTTCCCACCAAAATCGCGCAAGCCGCCAAATAAGCATGTTTAGAACCAATGGCCCGTATTGGCTGGGTTTACACCACATTCCAGTTACCTTAATGTTACACTCGCAGAGCTACGCCAATTACACACATCATTGATTCATATACATAGAGCAGTCTTACAGTTTATGTCACGTAATATTCAAGCTTTTTCAGCAGGCCCAATACCTTAGCCTATATTTGGTAGATCTACTTCATTGGTGCTCGTCTCCCTGGAAAGGTCCCTCTCCAAATGTGTGTCACCTATTCATGCACCCCACTAAAAACCCAAGTACGATGTCCAAACAACAGCTGCATCGGTATGTTTTGTCTAAGGGCTAAGGACTAGCCAGAACAAAATAGCAAGGGGCATTGTTGTTCAACCTTGCACATAATGTTCAGTCAAAATCCCAGGAATATGCAGAGAGCAAACACAGCAATGAGTTCTCATGTGAAAGTAGTCTTTGAAAATATTGCAGGCAAGCTGCAACGCGCTCATGCTAAGTTAGTGAAAAACAACAATGTCCTTATGGGCCACGTGACACTGTACACCTGCCCTACTCCAGTCACAGCGGAAGCATTATACTGTGTTATCCGCACACTCTTGCTCTGTCAGGGAGCAGGAGGCAATCCAGGACTATATTCTGCTAGGTGGTCAAGAGACGATCAAGGAACCTGAGAATAAGCTGGAATCAGAAACGAAGACAATTTAAGCTTGGTTAAGCATCAGGATGGCTCTTTGTCCCTACCAGTCCCAGACTGAAATCCTTCCTCCCTTCTTCAGGACGACCCAGAAAAAAGCAGCATGAAACACCATACCAAAAATGCATCCAAGGGCACTTAAGGATGGAAGCAAAAAAAAGGTTTATTTCATGCAACGAAGAATGAATTAATCTGGGGTTAACAGTAAGTAAGGCTGAGAGAATAAACCTCGCCAAACCTGCTCCGTGAAGACTCCCCCCTCTCCTCTCACATGGCAAGAGGTGGACAATCAGATGGCCTGCCAAATAAATACCCACAGAGTGAACAGAGAGGAGCTGTACAAGTGTGAGGCCACCTGCTGGGATCTGTGGTGGAGATGTTCATCTGATGAATAGCTATTAGGAGAAAGTGGGGTGGAAAGAGGTGCAAGAAAGGAAAAAGTATGAATCACTACATCTTCGATTGCTGGTGAGTGGACTTTGTTCACAACCAGTGACTGAAAAAGGGATTTCAAGGGGGTACGACAGCACACTTCGCAGGACATGCCAAGGCTTTCTCCAGTCTGCACTCACTCTGGTGAAGTGGGCGAGAAGGGGGAGGCAGTCACCCATTACTAGTGCTACAGAAGGCATAGGGTAACCAGACTGATCTGGTTGAGTAGGCTTCCGTGTATGTATGGTGTAAAGTTGAATGAGTGAGATTTTGATGTAATTTAGTACATACAGCCTATATTGCTTCTATTCCACAAAACAGTGCAAAGGAAACTTTTTCAGTGATACAATTGCATAGTACCCTATTCCTTTGGCGTGAAGGGGTTCCTCTTACTTTCTTACAAGCTTAGCAGGGATAACAGCACAATCAGTGATGTAGCCACAAGATGAACATCAGCTGTCACCATTTTGGGGGCGTCAGCAGCTACCAGTAAGGCATGGACAACAGTCATCAACATGGTAACCACAGTAGGTACAATAGAAATGGCAGATACCACAACAGCAGGAACCACAGCACCAACAACAGCAACAACTGTCAGAGCAACTGTAAGCACAGCAGGAAACCACGGAGACCACAGCTGTAAGGATGACAGGGACTAGAGGAGCAATAAAAACTGTGGTTACAGCAATCACAATACTACAGCAGGGACCACAGCAGCAACAATAGTTATTGCTATTCAGACCATCACTGCAGCAACAACAACTGATGAATAGCTGCAAGCACAGCAAGGACTGCAGCAAAAGGAAACAGCTGCATGCCAGTTTGGAGTGCAACAGCAACCATACAAGTAACCACATTAAGTTCCGCGGTAGCAGCCACATCTGCTATCATTGCAGTAACACCAGTAGCAACAATTGTCACAATGACAGCTGCCGCTTTTTAAGCAACTATAGTGACCACAGCAGGCACCTGGCAGTGACCACAGATGGCACCTGGCAGTGACCACAGCTGCCACCATGACAAGAACTGCAACAGCAGCTGTCAAATTGGCAGGGACCACAGCATTGACCATAAATTAAACACAGCAGGAGCAACAGTACAACAGTTGCCATTACAACAGGAACCAAAGCGGCACAAGTAGCTGCCACTACAGCAGGGAAACTAACAGCTAGTAAATTAGGGACAACAGTGTTCACCACAATTTTAACAGCTGGAAAAAACAAAACAACCGATGGGTGGAATGTTTGAATTAATCTCAGACACCAGTCTTTAGTGTTAACCTCGTTCCAGACCATCATTTTTTTCACTTGTTGTGCACTACAGACAGGGACCAGTGAAATGCAAATCAATCTTGGCCCTGCCCCAACAGGAAACGTCCAGCCTGAACTACTAAGCTTGGTTCCTTACTAACAGGAACTCAAGCAATCCAGATAGGTTTTAGCGTGCAGGGTCTCATCTTTGAGTTCTACAAGCTAGCAAGCATGGCACCCATCGCTGGGTATACTCTTTGCACTTATGGCAACTTACTACAAAAACAAACAAACACTAACAACCCCAATAGGTCTGACTTTAATGTGTTAACGTGTAAATACAATCACAAATGCAAGTGCACACTTTTGAAGGCCAGAATTATTGGCTTTGCGAATCGTTAAATAGTTTTTAGTAAATGCTAGACAAAATGTATGTCAATTCATCCATGAAAATGGGAGTACTTATAAGAATATGTTTGTTGCAACACTGCTAATGTTCTCTCTTTGTTCTGCCGCATTCTTATTAGTTACTTGGTGGATTTCAAAAAGTTCAACATAGGAGGCCAATTTTGGGAAAAAAAAATATTAAGTAAACTGATTTTGAATCAGTTATTGCATTTAGCAACAAAAGTCAACACACACTATAAGATTACATAAATACAGAACGATATTCAAGAGACTCATTGGCTACGTGCCACCAAAATATTTTAGGAATTTTAAAATGAATGTTATGTTACACACTTTTGTTAAGGTGTTGTATGGTTCTCGATAGGCAGCATGTGGAAATGCAGCTCAATCATTTTTTAGGTCTCGCAGACCTGCGTTGCAGCGCGCATGCGCTTCTCGCTCTGCGAGGCTTCTTGTAATCGGGCTATTTCAGAAGTGGAGTTTAAGCCCCGCCCATCATTCTGATTGGCTGGCGTCATCTTTTATGGTAAACGCTGGCCTCCAATTGAAAATGAGGCTTCTTTGTTACCGCCCTGTCTCCTTTTTGGAAGGCCCATCCGGACTGCATCTTTTACTTGCAGCGTGACACGGTGTTGTATTCCTCTTAGGGTGTCCATACACGGGCTTTACTGTATCATGTCCTTATATAGGTACAATTCGAACTGCCCTTATATAGGCATAAAATCCCAGTCCTTATTTAGGCATTAAACCATACATTCCAAATACAGGCATGGTCTCCGACATCCGTCCACCCTAACGTCACAACGAGTTCTTGAAGAACAGACCCTTAGGCTTCGGGAGTTTCCTAGCACAGGACTATTGATTTCTTCAAGGACTCATTTATTATGCATGAACCATTATACCTTAGGGGTTCAATCATGACGTCTTCCGCTGTCCGATTCACGTCAATGCTAACATTCTGAGGTACCTCTCAGGTATAAATATACCTTCCCTAGCCCTTGTAAACTAGAGGAGACCTCGACCTCAGAGGAGCCCGTTTCCCGGCCTGACGCACTGAGAAGACGCTGTCATCCCTGCACGCAGAGAGTCCAGCTTCCAGTGATCTGACTTCCCTTGCGGGGTGTTGGAGTTCGAGTCTGGCAAGAGATTCCCACCTCTCTCATTCTTAAGGTATGGAGCTGACTAGAACCTAGAGGGACTCTTGGCATACTAAGACTCTTGGCATACCAGGCATACTAGGCGTAACATACTCTTAGTGTACCATAGTAAGGAATACTTCACCTACTTCATACCTCTCCCTACACCTAGGTTAGGTTAGGTACATTGGGGTAGAACTAGCTTAGAAACGCATCGTATGAGTACTCGCATTTTTAGTCTGTGTTATTTATGTAAATGAATATCTACTAAAGATAATGCTATCGCAGTACTATTTATTTCTACTGCTTACGCTGTACATTATTTATCTTGCATACTGTCTTGTGATCATAACAGCACATATAACTTACACGAGAAACAAGACTGTTCAATAAATCTTTTATTGAAACGCCCGTCTATTCTTTCTGTGTAACTTTTAGGAAAACTAAGCATGCACGATTGAGCTGAGTGAAACGGTTATCTGTTGTTTCCACGACTCTGGGACACATTCTGATTCTAAAGGGAAACAAAGTTGTCATGTTTTGCGGCTGCCAGAAACTACTCCCTTCTTGTTATCCAAGGAGTTTCTAGTGGCCTCTGAGCTAGCTGGCACAAGTAATTAAGTTTAATATACTCGATAGGGACATACTGACCTTAGTCCTATGTCAAACCTATAGGGGATATTATTCCAATGCGCAGAGCCTATTAGGGAAATAGGAGCTACACTACATGGCGCCCAACGTTTGGTAAGGCGGAAATTTAACGCTAGATACGGAGTAACTCAGCTGTGCTTTTTCTCTCAGAGACCCCTACCCATATACTCCAAAAGACGTCTGGAGAGGGCAGGGTTAAGTATCCGCCACAGCAACGTAGGGAAAACACCCTATATATTAGCTGTTTGGTTTGCTCAACGTTGAAGGATACAGGGTTGCAAGTATATTGTGCACCTTATCTTTTGTTTCCTTGCAACTTGTTCTACATTTTTTCAAAAACAAAATGCCTGGCTCCGACACTGAGACCGGAAACAGTGGTGTTGCGGATCAGCCAGCTACAACAGCTTATAATATCACAGGTTTTATTGAAACCGAGGAGGGTGTTATAGACATCCCTCAAAACTTAAGAAGAGCCATAACTCTAAAACTTATAAAACACGGTCTACCACCAAGAGGCGGTAGAGCAGTTTTCGTGATAGAGGCACACGAATCCTTTCAGACAGAGGTATTCTATTCATGGGTAATATTTCCTGAATCAAATACAGTAACACACACGTTTCACTTCTACAAAGAAGATGATCCACTAGAGGAATATATTCCTTTCGAGGATATTGAAATTCCATTAACATACCAGGAGCATCAGCTCTGGTTTAAAGGCGCCCTAAAACATCACAGAAACATTACCAGGCTCGGTCCACTAGGTAGACCAGGAACAACATGGCCGATTTTAGCCGGCTATACACCTCATCCTGACATTGAAGAAATGTCAGATGAGGAACTACTTGTTCAACTACAAGAAATAATAAAAATATACAGACAATGGGTCCAATATGTCATGCGGACTTTCACAGTCCAACAACCATTGACACTTCCGAATCAAACTCCTCAACAGGGGAATACACTAAAAATTACACCACAGACTCTTCACGCAGTCATGGGTAAAATGCCCACAAAACGTGAGCAAATTCCATTCTGGATAGCTCAAAAAATTACTCAAATCGAAGCAGTATTTCCAAATTTCTAGCCCGTTTGAAAAACACAGAATCCTAACAATCAGTTTACCAATGGGGATCACACCACAACTGGAAGACTGCACCACTTGGGGCTCAGTCTTTGCTGCCATCTATACTAAAACACATGGTATTCCATCAATTGCGGTAATACCAGATGTCCTGAAACAAATTCAAAATGAATACGGGGCAGAGCCTGCTCTGAATTTAGGTATGAAATTACTGAAAAATTTCGACCAGGTCTCAACAATAATATTATCTAATATTAAAGGGGAGGCAGCAGCAGTGGCGATCCGCCAACGATTAAGGGAATTCGATGTTACAGAACATCAAACTGAACTACCCAGAATAATTGAACAATCTTATGCAGAATTAGGCAGAGATAGTTTGGGTGGAAAACCAGTGAAGCCAAAACTATCTGAAAATCCTGAAAAGGTCTCTATTAAACAGACTCCTACATCTTCTAAAAAGAAGTGGGAAACTAATAAACAAAACTCAATCGAGAATCGTTCTCAATCCCGGGGTAGGTCTCCTCAAAAGGAGCCCTCTGAAAGGAGGTATAACCTCAGGAATAGGGATAATTTGAGAAAACCTGACAGGTATCAAGATACTGATACACGTTCCTCTCGTCCCTTTCAGATCTCATCACAGACTTCGGAAAGAAGAGGACGGTCAGAACATAGAGAAGAACGCGTGAAGTCCAAAGAAGATAAACACGCTCCAAAAAATAAAACAAAACCTCAATTCTCCAAAAGAAAGTAGCAGGTCTAAAAATCAGACATGCCGAGGATACTGAGAACACAACTCAAGAACGGAGAATGGGCTCAGACAATGCTGGACAGTGCAGCAGAAGTCACAATAGCTCGCCAGAACCTGAAGGAACTTCTGGAGATAGTGGACTTGAATGAGTACATTACAGTTGAGACTGTAGACACCAGGGTTAGTACTCCACAAAAGTTATATGAAATAACACTCCGGATGGAGGGAGACAAACCTAGACAGGTGAAAGCACTCTTTTGGGAAAAACTTTCAAGGGGCTATGATATACTTCTAGCAGAAAAAGACTGGCCACCACAATTTGTCAGGGAGTGCCCACACAGCGAGGACATTATTATGCCTGCCTTCTCCAACCATATTCCAATTCACCTAAAATATACATATGCCAGGAAATGGGCAGTAGCCCAGGCCTCAGCATTATATAAAAATCATGTAGGATGGGATGAGGACTCACCTCACCATAAAATACATCTGAAACATGAACCAACTGCACAAAGGCAGTACCCAATAAAGCAAGAAGCTAAAAAACAGGTCAGGGAGATCTTAGATCAACTTGAATACCAAGTATTGAAACTTGAAACATGCACCTCCTCAATGAACAATCCTTTGTTTCCTGTCTCCAAACCAGACAATACCTATCGTCTAGTTTTGGATTACAGACACTTAAACACTTGTTGTAAAACATTTGCAGTGCAAAATGCACATAGCACAGCATTAATGAATAACATTGTGCGTAAAAAATATAAAACCACATTAGATATCTCAAATGGTTTCTTTTGTCAAAACATAGCACCTGAAAGCAGGTACTTAACAGCATTCTCCATAATGGGGACCCAGCGTCACTTTTGTCAACTCCCACAAGGGTTCAAGAATAGCCCAGGATTATTCTCAGCGAGGGTAACGGAGTTACTACAAATTTATGACAATGAGGCATTGTCCTATGTAGATGACATCTATCTGACAGACGATGACCTGGACAAACACTTGAACATGGTGAGCACCATTATATTGGGCTTCGCCTCTGAGGGCTACAAGTTCAACTTTAAAAAATCCCGAATTGCCCATCTCAATGTCCTATTTCTGGGATATGAGCTTTCAAGTGAAGGCAAGAGCTTGGCAGCTAACTTTCTAGAAAAATGTGCGCTGCTCCAACCTCCGAATAAACGCTAAAAAACTTACAATCTGTCCTGGGTTTCCTAAACTTTGGTAGAACATACATTCTAAATTATGCAGAAAGGGTTAAACCTCTCTATGCACTAATCAAACCTGATTTTTCAATCAAAAATTGGACACAAGAACACACAGAAATCTTGCGTTCACTACAGGCTAACATGTTAGCAACAAATCACTTACAAACACGTGTAAGTCAACGCAACCTGGTGATCCGAATAATTTCGGGTCAATGCGGATTCACCTACTTAACATTTAATGAGGGTGAGAAAATACCAATTGCATACAAATCTCATTTGTACACACAAGCGGAAATGCGCTTCAGTTCAACTGAAAAAATTCTGACAGCAGTTCAAACTGCAGTAGCAAAAGAAAGAGCCCTAGCACAAGGGAAACGCATTATTGTCGTCACCTCAGTACCAGCTTCAGAAGCGGTCACAAAAGCAAGCATTCCAAATGCTAAAGCATTACATCCAAGATGGATACAATGGGTTAATTCTCTTGCTGCAACAGATGTTGAATATGTTTTTGATCCTGATCTAAAAACACAAGCGTTCCTGCAATATGAACAAGAATGTCCTCTGCCTACTGAAATTCTGCCTCTCAATCAGTACGAATTCATAATTTACACTGACGGATCTGCACAACCCGCAACAGGGGGTAAGCAAGCTTACAGTGCAGCGTGTGCAATCGTTAAAGGTCGCATGCGAGATGTCATCTTCAGACTTATGGTCACAAAAACTCAACCTCTAGGAGATTGTACAGCTCAGCGAGCTGAACTACAAGCATTCAAACTGGCACTTGAAAGTACAGATCGCGAATTCCTCACACTAATCGTGTGCGATTCCTTTTACTGTGTGCAGTCGTATAATGAATATATACAAAATTGGCTTGAAAACGGGTTCAAAGATGCAAAAGGTGGCACAATAAAGCACAAAACGCTTTGGGAACAAGTAGTTCAGTTGAAAAACGAACTACCAAAGGCTCACGTGATACACACACGGAGTCATCAACGTGATGGCGTTCACGTTGATTGGAATTCATTGGCTGACGAAGCCGCAAAGGGAGCTGTTCAGACGGCTTCCGTAGCTGCGATCACTCGTTCAAAAACAAAAATAGACAGTGAGATAATGTTGGCTGTCAATGCTACAAACAAAGGCAGTGGTGCAGCGTTACCAAAAAGTTTCCACTCAAGTACTCTTATGTAATTGATGCGAACAACGTTCCTTTTGCTCGAATCCCTGGAGTGGGGGATAGGGTAATTCCAAACATGGAACGTAGAGCAGCTTTGATTTATGAAACACATCTGGGGAGGGTCTGTCACATCAAGGGATCTCTAAAACAATATTAACATTAAAAGAGATGTACTGGTGGCCTGGTATGAATACAGAAATACACATATTCATCAATAACTGCATAGACTGTAAAATACAGCGAGAAAGCCACCAGACACCATGCTACGAATGTAGCTGCCCTGCAAAGACACCATTATTAGACAGGATTAGACTATCTATGCACAGGCGTCCTCATGGACAAGTGCAATCCCACAAATTCTAAATCAAGGTTCCTATGGATATGGCCTCAGCGCTCGGCTGACGCTCGAACTGTTATAAAAGATTTGCGAGTCTTTATCGGCACATACGCAATAGGCACGCTACATTCTGACCAGGGCCCTGCGTTTAGCTCTCGGGCTTACAAAGAAGCCATGGCCAGTCTGGGCGTTGCATTGCGGTACTCCTCTCCATTCCATCCTGAGGGAAATTCGGTTGTGGAAAGGAAAAACCGGGACATAAAGCAGTCTATAACAGCTAGGGTATTAGGTTCGGGTGATGGGTGGGTCAAACATCTTTATGGGGTCCAACGCTCATTGAACAACCTGACAAGAAGTTCTCTAGGGGGGGTCACGCCATATGAGGTCCTATTTGGGACAAGAATGTGGGTACCAGATCTCGATGACGTAGGCACAGTGGTGGAAAATAAAACATTTGATATCAAAGATCGTTTGGCTGTTTTACAGGAACTGAATGAGTTAAGAACTAAACAAAGCAACGTATTCCTACAGCCAACCACCACTGGGGAAAACCGGCGGTCCCAGCAAGGCCTGTCTGGATTCCAAAAGTTGGGGATCTAGTCAGAGAAAAAATTGCGGACAAGAAGGAATTTGGACCTTCTTACAGACAACCAGTACCTGTCCTAGCAGTTCAAGGAACAAGAACAGTACTTCTGCCGCCCCTTGCTGGAAGAAAGGAGAAAAGATTTGTGTCCATCGACCTCATCAAACCACAGTATGTGGCCAATACTAAATAGTAGGCCTCGTGGACTCCGACCTAGTAGCAGACGCACTCCTCTCGCTACTATCCAAGAGGTTCAGACTGAAAGACTGATAACCATCGAGAATTCAGCAGTAACAGATGAAGGACTGAGCAACAATGCTATGGAACTCATCCCTCTTGAAACTCAAGTAACAGTTCGTCCAAATACACCTGTCTACACCAACGTAGAAAGTGATCAACTGGTTCCAGCGATTTCTACAAATCCTGATGCAATTTCAACAATTGACAGAACTGCTTCTGGCTATTTCATTAACTTTGATACGTTCTCAGAAGATCCGAGTGAACCTGAAACGACGCCAGCATCATTGAAATTCAAGCAGCAAGTACAAGACTTTCTTCGCTTTCTGAAAAAGACTTATTTGGTTTCTCCATGGATTGAACTCTGGGTTACATCTGGATTTTTTGTTTTCCTGCTCTGGCTAGCTTTGGTTACAACTGTGAGCGTGCTTATAAGTGGCAGATACATCCATGTGAACACTGAAGGAAAAGACGTGAACTTACTTTTGAAACCTCATAAATCTTCCCATCGTGAAGCAAGAGACTTGTCAACAGTGAACATCACAGCTGTTCCTATACAGGATGGTATAGTGTGGGACAAAACATATTTTGATATCTTCGGTCCGACGGAACAATTGAACATTCCACATGTGTTTAAAATTTCACTAAGTGATCTCATTTCAGCCAGTGCCTACTCTGATGATTGGGACTTTGAAACTGTTAATGATATAATGTTTGACCTAGAAAAATCTGCTGCATTTTCTAAAAATGAATATTTAGAGGGTTCATCGGATTATGAAAAGCTGTATTGCTATAACCACTATGGTCATCATTATTTGCATAAATCTGCATACCCTAGAAATGTGTATATGTTTAACCAATGGGAGCATTGTCCTACACCACCACACGGTAGTTCAAAAACATTTGCTAACAAGTTTCCATATTTTTCAGGATATAATACATCTGATCCAGAAACTTTTTACTATAAAAATGTAAACAAAACAGGACTGAAAATTATGTTAACAAATACAAAACAGATTTATTCTGCAACGTTTATTGCCCAACTGTCTAGACAGGGTTTCGACTTATGGAAAGACACGATAGACACAAAAACTGTCTGGGGTACTAAAGAATGGCAAGTGCAGGGGATAGAAGCTTTATTTAGAGCCTGTATGATCCCTGAACAAATAATGTTTTTGAATGAAACTGTCCAACAAACGTCTTGTCTTGGATTAGCCAAGATCAAAGAGATGAAAAATCCTTCTGTACCAACACCTACCAGTGATAACAATACACAGGCAGCGGTTACAGTTGACAATATACTACAACTCAACAGATCTAATCCTGATTGGAAAAAATGGTTGATCTGGCCCACAGACACGAACAACTGTCAGGAAAGATTCCTGAATAAAACTCAGGGCTTTACTATTCGTAGGCCAGACCCAAGATATGTCCAAAGACAACATCCGGGGGTAGTAACAACATACAGTGTAGGTAAATTATGCCTCGATTGGCTGCAGAAATCTACACTACAGGATGTGAAACAACACTTATCCTTACTTAAAGAAGACGCAGACCTTAGAAAATTCTTGCTTGGACCAAGAAAACCGCGTCAAAAACGTTTCATATATGCCGGCATTTATGCTGCCTATAATGAAGCATGGAAGGTGTCACAGATAGAGGCCGCAGAACGAATACGTGAACTTGATCGTATTAATTTAGAGAAAACACTCTCTGTGGTCGACAATGGGTTAACAACTTTGTCCTCCAGAATATATTCACTGGACGGCATTGTATCCTCTGCTATCGACATACTGGAACAAGATTTGGCCATGTTACAACAAGGCCAATCTCAATTACGTTCTATTGTGTTATTAAGCTGGACGCTGCAATCTTTGCGAGCGGGCTATGTGCCTTGGCGTTTTATCAACACACCGGCTCTGTTTGCAGAATACAATCTCACTGATAAACAGATCGAACTGGCACAAAGAGGAGCGAGGTATACAGTGCTGGGCATTGAAAAACTGGAAAAGTTACCATTCACAGTGGCAGAAAAACCAGCTACAGAATGGCTTATTCATGGCAAAATCACACTACCTGTGACTACTTTTCAGTTTCAGTATTGCCTCAAACAAATGCAAGCAGGCAAATATGAAAGGTTGGGTAAGGAATACATTAAGACATCTTGGGATTTACCGTATACATATAGATGTTGGAGTGGGGATCGTGAAGTGTTCTTGAGCGGTATAAACTGTAAACGTGCACTAAGCGGTTCGCTTATATGTCAGGACATTTCCTTACACGGGGCTTGTAATGGTTCTGTGGCAAATTTGTCTTGCCATCAGCAGGGTACACCAGCTGCTGCGATTAATCCAACGTTTGGACAACTTTCTAATGGGAGTTACCTCATGTTGAATGATCAAAGTTGCTGCGGCATGTTGCCAGGCATCCCATATCTAGTAACGGTCAACTCCAGGGTCACTTGCTGTATGCAAGTATTGTTTGCCCCAATAGACACAGTCAGGGAGTCGCCTCTATGGCCTTCGCTGAACGTCTCTTTTATAAGATTTGATACTTTGAGCAGAATGAAAGCCATGCTTTTACAACAAACAGTGCCTTTGACCTCGGCCAAAGAAACCTATGATCTACAAATTGCAAGGACTTCGGCTGAGATACAAACTTTAATACGTACAAACTGCCCTATACATTTCGTGGAAATGATAGGACGTATCTTTAACATGTCTGATACAACAGGAATTGTACATGTATTTAAGTGCATCTGTAACGGTCTGTTAGCACCTTTCCAGGCAATACTCGGAATCATCCCGAACTTTGCACATTCGGTGTTTGGTGGCATACCATTAATTCTAGCACTTGTTGCCGGAATTCTATTTCTCTTCCTGCTATTACGCTATGGCCAGCCTATTCGCAGACATCACTCCGAGCGAAATGGAGAAAGCTCTCCTTGAACGAAAGTGCTGTGAGCAAATAGTACAGCTTTTGGGCATAACTCGTCTACGGGACCTTAATACCACGTGGTTCCTGTCATTCAGACTAATCTGGCAAGATTGCATCTTACCTGTTCTACGATGCCTGCTATGCGGTGTAGAATGCGTGTTGGACACCTGTCTAACATATCCATCGGATACGCCAACGGATATCGATACTCTGCTGGACCCGATAACGGCCCATGCTCTGTGTTGTCCCCAGAGGCTGCCAATCCTGATGTCAGCATTCATTGAGATCTCACAGACGCTTCCGGCTGCTGCTGAGGTACGAGAAAGATCTACAGGCACACTGGTAACAACGGACGCGAACATTGCTGCGGCGACCTATGCTGAAAGCGATGCTTCACATCTCTGTGCAATTAATCTACTACACGAGGTGTTCCAACTAACACCAACTTCGGTGGATGATGTTTTGTCTATAGAAATAGATGATCTCATGTTTACACCAGACCCGTAAACTGACTCTGATTCAGTCCGCAGTATTCCAGAGATACAGTGACAATTTGGCCTTCATTCTACAAAAACTTGGAACTCTTACCAAAATTGATTTTTTTTTTTCTTCCCATTTTTCGAACTAAAATGGCACTTCAATCTGCTTAAAGTAGAACTGGCCTTATAGTACAGACTTAGCGGAACTTCCACAGACACTTTGTCATCTTGTTTGTCTAAAAAGTTCGTTCATTTTTTCATGATATGAAATAACTTTGGTTTTTCTATCAAATGTAAATATTACTGCTAAATTTCATTCATATTGTATTTTATTTTATCTATATGCCTGAAATGAAAAGCAATGCTTCAAAATGTACAGTACCTTTTGCATTCTAATAGGTTTTTTAAATGCCTTTTAAATGGTTTTATGAAATATTTTAGAAATATGCGGTACTCCATTTAATGTTTAGCATTTTAAATGTTTAGCATTTTAGCATTATCGTACACACGAAAGTGGAGTGGGTGTTGTATTCCTCTTAGGGTGTCCATACACGGGCTTTACTGTATCATGTCCTTATATAGGTACAATTCGAACTGCCCTTATATAGGCATAAAATCCCAGTCCTTATTTAGGCATTAAACCATGCACTCCAAATACAGGCATGGTCTCCGACATCCGTCCACCCTAACGTCACAACGAGTTCTTGAAGACCAGACCCTTAGGCTTCAGGAGTTTCCCTAGCACAGGACTATTGATTTCTTCAAGGACTCATTTATTATGCATGAACCATTATACCTTAGGGGTTCAATCATGACGTCTTACGCTGTCCGATTCACGTCAATGCTAACATTCTGAGGTACCTCTCAGGTATAAATATACCTTCCCTAGCCCTTGTAAACTAGAGGAGACCTCGACTTCAGAGGAGCCCGTTTCCCGGCCTGACTCACTGAGAAGACGCTGTCATCCCTGCACGCAGAGAGTCCAGCTTCCAGTGATCTGACTTCCCTTGCGGGGTGTTGGAGTTAGAGTCTGGCAAGAGATTCCCACCTCTCTCATTCTTAAGGTATGGAGCTGACTAGAACCTAGAGGGACTCTTGGCATACTAAGACTCTTGGCATACTAGGCATACTAGTCGTAACATACTCTTAGTGTACCATAGTAAGGAATACTTCACCTACTTCATACCTCTCCCTACACCTAGGTTAGGTTAGGTACATTGGGGTAGAACTAGCTTAGAAACGCATCGTATGAGTACTCGCATTTTTAGTCTGTGTTATTTATGTAAATGAATATCTACTAAAGATAATGCTATCGCAGTACTATTTATTTCTACTGCTTACGCTGTACATTATTTATCTTGCATACTGTCTTGTGATCATAACAGCACATATAACTTACAAGAGAAACAAGACTGTTCAATAAATCTTTTATTGAAACGCCCGTCTATTCTTTCTGTGTAACTTTGAGGAAAACTAAGCATGCACGATTGAGCTGAGTGAAACGGTTATCTATTGTTTCCACGACTCTGGGACACATTCTGATTCTAAAGGGAAACAAAGTTGTCATGTTTTGCGGCTGCCAGAAACTACTCCCTTCTTGTTATCCAAGGAGTTTCTAGTGGCCTCTGAGCTAGCTGGCACAAGTAATTAAGTTTAATATACTCGATAGGGACATACTGACCTTAGTCCTATGTCAAACCTATAGGGGATATTATTCCAATGCGCAGAGCCTATTAGGGAAATAGGAGCTACACTACAATGGTCTCCTTCAATTAGTCTGTAAGCACTTCTTTTTTTTCATTTGGCTTTGGCAAAGGCAGCCGCGGGTTTATTTTTGCATCGTGCTTTCACTTAAAGTGAAAGCGCAATGCAAATGTAAACAAGCGGCTGCCTTTGCGCAATGGCGAGAGCTTGTTATTACTTTAATGAGCGCAGCGTCCGCTAGGGACACCGCGCTCACTTTATTTTGTGTAGCAACATGCAGTTCACAGGGTTGAATGGTGTGGGGTCAGCTTATTGTTTCATCTGCCCGAGGCCAATAATATGTGCATCGCTGAGTAGGGTAACAGCTTGAATTTCACGTGAGACTGCAGCAGCATTTTACGGGCCATCGCCAAGCACAGAGGACAGTCCGGTCCTGCTCGACTATCCTTATTGTGCCGCACTTTCTCACACAGAAGCGCTTCGAAGTAGCTGCTAATCGCTCTAGAAAAACTAAATCCAGCACTGAACTATTGGCACGACCACTCAAACTATGCGATTCTGCAGCCGTGGCTTTGCTTGTATTTTAAAGTGTCATAAAGGTGGACTACTGTGGCGGCAAGTACTAAATGAATACTTTGTGTGGTCAGGGCATGGTTGTACGTGATCTTGGAGAAAAAGAACTCTGTGCACCAATGCACGCTTGCATGACTCTGATTTCTCAGTCAGTGGGAAGCACACTTGGGGTGTCGGAAAGCAGTGAGTGAGGTCGGAGGAGGGAGGGGCAGGGGCAATGCTTTCCTGTAACCCACGTGTGGCTCCTTTAATCCTAAGCCCTGAGGGGATGCCCCGAGCATTGTCACTCCCGAAACCACCGAGTCACAATGCGTTTTCTATGCGGAGTTTGTCTCCGTATGCATGTGTTTATTCGTGAAAGTTATATTTGCGTGTCGATCTTTATGCGCGCATATCTCTAAGTGTGCGGTGTAAGTCTATCAATGTACCTGTTTGTCTGCTGTGTACATGTCTATCTATGGAGTGTCTGCGTTGTTATTAATACATCTTTGCAGAAATGTATGCACCATTTTCTATGTCGAAAAACATATGTATTTTCTGAAACGTAAAACTTGAGGAAGGCGGGTCCGTGAACAAAAACAGCTCTCTGTGAGAAAATTATACACATACTATAAAACAAACACTAGCAAAGTGGGTCCGGTCACCATATTTGCAAAACTATTTCTGTGTGAGAAAAATAGACATGTACTGTACTGTAAAACGCAAGCAAGGCGGGTTACTTATTTACAAAGAAAGTTCTTGTGGGAAAAGGCAAATTCTGTCATTGCTGAAGGCAAGTTTGTAAGCTGTGTGTTTTTCTAAAGAGTTCTTCCGGAGGCATTTGAAGTTATTCTCATGACCCCAGTGCCCGATTCCTTGGTGCAAAGGGTAGACCGAAAAATCTCCAAACCGTGTAAAACAAGCATTGGCATAGCCAATAGGTCTCGCCTTTGGGGCCTTATAAGTGTTTAGCCAGAGCTATTGACTTTGCCAATGTCTTCAAGCTGTGCTGTAGAGAAGTGTGGCTGCTGTGCAGCATGCTGAAAAGTTATAATAAAAAAGTGTCAGAAGCATTTTTGTTACTTTATATATGACCAAGAAGGCATTATGTAAAACTGAACGACCATATTAAAAAAGTATTTACAATAAAAAATGTCCTCAGTTTTCTTTTATTCTTGCAATGCTGGCAACTTGTTTCTGCCTATTGCAATGGTTGTTTGTTAAAGCTTTTTTTTTGAGGGGGCATAAACAATCGGAGGGTGAAGGTTGGGAACTAGTACCTGTATTATAACACTAGCAGCGGCCAGAGGCTAGGGGAGAATCAACAGATGCCAGATTCCGAGAGCAGGCTGAGGTGGTGCTGAGTGATGCTGAGGTGGTAGTGGTGGTGACTGTTGCGGAGACGATGCTGAGGTGATGCTGAATGATACTCCGGTCTTGCTGAGTGATACTGCTGTTGTGCTGAGTGATGCTGTGGTGGTGCTGAGTGATATTGTCTTGGCGCTGAGTGATGCTGTGGTGGTGCTGAGTGATATTGTCTTTGCGCCGAGTGATGCTGTGGTGGCGCCGAGTGATGCTGTGGTGGTGCCGAGTGATGCTGTGGTGGCGCCGAGTGATGCTGTGGTGGCGCCGAGTGATGCTGTTGTGGCGCCGAGTGATGCTGTGGTGGCGCCGAGTGATGCTGTGGTGGCGCCGAGTGATGCTGTGGTGGCGCCGAGTGATGCTGTGGTGGCGCCGAGTGATGCTGTGGTAGCGCCGAGTGATGATGTGGCGGCGCCGAGTGATGCTGTGGCGGCGCCGAGTGATGCTGTGGTGGCACCGAGTGATGCTGTGGTGGCACCGAGTGATGCTGTGGCGGCGCCGAGTGATGCTGTGGCGGCGCCGAGTGATGCTGTGGCGACGCCGAGTGATGCTGTGGCAGCGCCGAGTGATGCTGTGGCGGCGCCGAGTGATGCTGTGGCGGCGCCGAGTGATGCTGTGGCGGCGCCGAGTGATGCTGTGGCGGCGCCGAGTGATGCTGTGGCAGCACCGAGTGATGCTGTGGCGGCGCCGAGTGATGCTGTTGTGGCGCGGAGTGATGCTGTGGCTGCACCGAGTGATGCTGTGGCTGCGCCGAGTGATGCTGTGGTGGCGCCGAGTGATGCTGTGGTGGCGCCGAGTGATGCTGTGGTGGCGCTGAGTGATGCTGTGGTGACGCAGAGTGATGCTGTGGTTGAGCTGAGTGATGCTGTGGTGGAGCTGAGCGGTGCTGTGGTGATGCTGTGGTATCTTTGAGTGATGCTGTGGTGGTGCTGAGTGATGCTGTGGTGACGCTGAGCGATGCTGTGGTAGCGCTGAGCGATGCTGTGGTGGTGCTGAGCGATGCTGTGGTGGTGCTGAGCGATGCTGTGGTGGTGCTGAGCGATGATGTGGTGGTGCTGAGCGATGCTGTGGTGGTGCTGAGCGATGCTGTGGTGGTGCTGAGCGATGCTGTGGTGGTGCTGAGCGATGCTGTGGTGGTGCTGAGCGATGCTGGTGCTGAGACATCCTGTGGTGGTGCTGAGTCATCCTGTGGTGGTGCTGAGTCAGCCTGTGGTGGTGCTGAGTCAGCCTGTGGTGGTGCTGAGTCATCCTGTGGTGGTGCTGAGTCATCCTGTGGTGGTGCTGAGTGATGCAGTGTTGGCCCTGAGTGATGATGTGGTGTCGCTGAGTGAAGCTATGGTGGTGCTGAGTGATGCTGTTGTGGCGCGGAGTGATGTTGTGGTGCTGCTGAGTAATGCTGTGGTGGCGCTGAGTGATGCTGTTGTGGCGCTAAGTGATGCTGTGGTTGTGCTGAGGAATGCTGTGGTTGCACTGAGTGATGCTGTGGTTACACTGAGTGATGCTGTGGTTGCACTGAGTGATGCTGTGGTGGCGTTGAGTGATGCTGTGGTGGCGTTGAGTGATGCTGTGGTGGCGTTGAGTGATGCTGTGGTGGCGTTGAGTGATGCTGTGTTGGCCCTGAGTGATGATGTGGTGTCGCTGAGTGAAGCTATGGTGGTGCTGAGTGATGCTGTTGTGGCGCGGAGTGATGTTGTGGTGCTGCTGAGTAATGCTGTGGTGGCGCTGAGTGATGCTGTTGTGGCGCTAAGTGATGCTGTGGTTGCACTGAGTGATGCTGTGGTTGCACTGAGTGATGCTGTGGTTGCACTGAGTGATGCTGTGGTGGCGTTGAGTGATGCTGTGGTGGCGTTGAGTGATGCTGTGGTGGCGTTGAGTGATGCTGTGGTGGCGTTGAGTGATGCTGTGGTGTCGTTGAGTGATGATGTGATGGCGTTGAGTGATGCTGTGATGGCGTTGAGTGATGATGTGATGGCGTTGAGTGATGATGTGATGGCGTTGAGTGATGCTGTGATGGCGTTGAGAGATGTTGTGTTGGTGCTGAGTGATGCTGTGCTGGCTCTGATTGATGCTGTGGTTGCGCTGAGTGATGCTGTGGTGATGCTGAGTGATGCTGTGGTGTTGCCGAGTGAGAGATAGAGTGAAGATATAATGCCCAATTAGAGAGGGTGGTGAGAGAGAAAGAGAGAGAAAGGGTGTACATAGAATAAAGAGTGGGGCGGGATAGAGAGAGAGAAAGAAGGGGAGAGAGAGTGAATGAAGGAGTTTGAAAGAGAAACAGATAAAGGGGTGAGAGAGAATGAAAGGCTAAAAAGATAGAGAGGGGAGAGTTAATTAAGTAGAGAGAGAATTAGAGAGGGAGAGAGAGAGAAGGAGAGAGACAATAAAAGTGGGGGGGGTGGAGTTTAAATAGAGTGAATAAGTGACGCAGAAAAAGTAACCTTAAATATAGCTTTGTGCTTTGCGCGAATAAATATTTTTTAAAAAAACAGAGTGAGACAAAAATACAGGTAATTAGGCTGTGACTCCCAATATAAAACAAATAGCGATATAAGGTGAAATCAACCCACCGAAGCAATATTTCTAACTAGACAAAAAAAAGCTTGCATTTCAATGTTAATCGCTGTTGTTTTTCATGTGACTGTAGTCCAGGGCAGTTGGTAATGTGAGCTGCTGCTGCGATTGAAACATCAGAGTCCAGAGAGTTAATGAGCCATGACGAGGAAATGAGGAAGAGATAGGAAACCCAGATGGCAGCTGCGCGCGTGCACGCTATCGTGAACGCAAGCTGGTCGCCGGCCGAAAGCCAGTGGGTTTGCACTTCCAAAATCCGCTTACTAAAACTCTTGGCCAGACCAGCGCAAGCGCTGGTGCAGGCCGAGACCTAAAAACAGTATATATATATATATATATTTTTTTTTTTATTAAAAATTTCACATACATGAAACAAAGGAACATATACTACATGTCATCACAAAAAAGGAAGATTTTTGTAAGACAAATCAATCTGTCTTTGAACATATACACCTCTACCGTACATATCACTAAGCAGCCTTGAATATGATCATGTAGGAATGTCCAGTATCGGTAAGTTGTGTAACAGTAATTTGTAGGCACGTTTTGGTGGGATATATTCATAAGATCCACATTCTTCAGGAATATGATATATATATCTTCCATAGAAGAGAAACAATTTTTTGCACAACATCTAATACTACTCCATCTATATATATATCTCTCTCTCTCTCTCTCTTCTCGGTATGACTCAGCAGTAGATGAAAAGCATCACTCCACCAAGCAGGAAATACAAGCTCTACTTTCAGGATTTGTTTTATATGCCACATGACAAAGGCAAAAAACTTCTGCAAGTCCGTTGATTCTGTACGATCCTGTTTATGTCGGGATCATTAAAGCAATTATATTATAGCCCAGTCTCTACATAGGCGATTACTCTAGCACCAATGTGCTTCAATTCTACTCTTAGATTCATGTGTAAAGCGCTCTGATACCCACGGGTCTAGCTAGCCCTATATAAAACTTTATAAATAAATAAATAAAATCGTGCTCTAGGGGGCACATTATAGCACCAGGCCCGTGAGTCCAGACAGAATCCCAGCAGTTTCTCACACAGGCCTTGTGTTCTTGGGCACGGTCATGCAGTAAAAGAACTGCGCTGCCCCACACATGGCGTGTACTCTTAGCCGCAGTCAGTCAAGTAGTACAGAGTTTACGGTAAAAGAGCTGCGATCCCAGCAGTGCCTCACACATACCTTGTACTCTTGGGCAGCCTCCTCTACAGGAATGACTGTGTGAGACCGGTGGTCCCTGGACCGGTCACACACCACACAGATGGGCTCCTGGTCATCCTCACAGAAGAGCTGCAGCTGCTGCTGGTGTTTCTCGCACACGTTCTCCTGCGGCTTCAGGGAAGGGAGGTGAATTTTTAGCATTTCCACAAGGTTTCCCAGCTGCCGGATAGGCTGAAATTTTTTCTCTTGGGATATTTCTCTGCACTCGGGACAGGCGAGGTTTGTATCGGACCCCTGCCAGCACCGTGAGATGCAGGACTGGCAGAAGATGTGTCCACAGCCTATGATCACCGGATTCTTGAAATATTCTAAACAAATCGAACAAGTGACTTCGTCCTCCAGACTCTGAGACTGAGCTGCTGTTGCCGCCATGAAGCAGGAAATAGACTAGTTTCGTTTCTGCTGTTTGTATCTCGGGAGTATCCCAGCTTCCTGGCACTCCCACTGCGCAGACGGCCTGTCACTCTATCCCTTGCACTATACGCAGCCACATCTGCCTGGGGGGACCGGAAGTCGAACTGCAACTCAATATAACGGAATGTGAGAGCACGTGAACAACGAATACGGAGTACCGGGGGTGTAAAGTTCACTCAGCGCTTGTGTTTTTTCCTGTGCATACTGGAACTTGCAGTACCGTGCTTAAAATGGGAATAAATAAGCGCAAGTACTTATTAAAACAAGCATTTGAAGGCACGAGCGGGGAGGAGGGGGGGCGACGCGAGTGGTGCGCGCGCGCGCGCCACAGCGAGACATCTGGTTTTAATTATCGCGCCCGTGTCAGGGCACGATAATTGAAACCACATGGCGCCCGTGCGGGTAACCACAGGGAAAAGGCCATGACGCACGAGCGTCTGGTCAGCTTTTTCAAACCCCCTACATAAAGTCTTGCCAGAAGCAGCGCTTGCGCGCTACTCTAGGCTCAACCTAAAAATCATAAACAAACAATAACAAACTCCCACCACAGCCCTTCTTGTGTTCTGTTGAAGAGCAGCCAAACCTGGACAGCGGGATGAGGTTTATCCGATGACTCACGCTTTTCCGCACAATGTGTGTTTTACAAGTTCATGCGAGGTTTTGCAAACCTTTATGCAATATATGTTTAATAAAGATAAAAATAATACAGCGTTAAACCTGGGTTTGGTATATTTCCAATTTTCACAGATAAACTTGGCAAAAAAACAGCTTGATTTCTCCTCGCCGAAGCCCCTCGCCCCAACCACCCCCGGTGCTTAGTCAGCCACAACCAGGTCATTAAGATTGGGGATGGGGGAGGGGAGAATGAGCTTCAGATTTTCCAACACTGACGCTGGGATATAACGTAAAAATACATTTTACGGGGGCAGGGCGCATGAGGAGGCTTAAGGGGCAGTGGAAAGGGCGAGGAATTTAGATTGGTAGGGGTACTAAGTGAGGGAAAACACAGTATTTTGTAAACTTACCAACAATTTGAAGACTTTCAAAACAGACAAAGGGAGTGTGTGTGCGTTTTTGAGTATGTGAAAAGTTGTGGTGAAATCCCACTGGCACCTCACCATACAAGACTGTAAGCACTTGTACCCAACCATTTACCAGAAAAGACATTTATTAGGGGGTATAACGCCCAACCCCCCACGCTAAAACCACCCCTGACCACAGCAGCGCTGTTTGTGTCTGCCTGCAACACACTCCCCACTGTACCTTCACCGGATGATGGCACATTGCTCCCAGGCCTATTGCTGGACATGGGCCAGAGAAAGGGAATGTGGCCTCAAGCTAGTGCTGCTAGATAGGACGTGCCACCGGTTTATGCTTGGCTCTCTATTTCCTTCTTACCCCTCCTACCACTCTGTTAGCTGCCTGTCGTTTTTTAGGAGCCTGTGGTGACCACTTCATTTATGTCCTGTACTCCCATGTACTTTCCTGAGCCTGTGTGTCTGCTCCGTGCCTGCTGTTGGTAGCCCACAGAACATGGTGGTGAGGCCAGAATAGTTCTGCTTCTCCTCCCAGTTCCCGGTAGAGCAATGCAGGCTGAGAGGATGCTGCACATGTGGGGTGCTGGATTCCCCAGCAGTGATTGTGCTCTAGGCCAGTGCTTTCAAAGGTTTTAGAATATCCACCCACTCTTTTACATGACAAACATTCGCAATCCGCCTAGTTTCAATGGACATGAGGCTGGCAATTTTTTAATACAACTAAAAGCATACTGTGGTAGGGCACTGTCATTTACAGACAGCATATTTTGCATTGAAATTGGCACTAAATTTGCAGACATGCAGTTTTACTGATAAAACTACATTGCACGCAAATGATATGTATGGAAACTGGGTTTCAATGAATATTTATCATTTGCGCATCACCAAAAAAAAGTGCCTTCATTTGTTTAAATCTTATTATTTGTTTCAATCACACTTCAGAATTACCAACAAAATATGTACTTCATTGTTGCTTTCCAAACTGCTGAATGTGTACAGTTCATTTGCAGGTATTTACATTCTGTTGTGTTTTATAAAAAAAATACCATCCTGCAGCCTTTCCTTTCACACTCTGTACTGCTAGGAGATTGTCACATAGTTCACTTTACTGTTCTTTCTTTGACTGCGAAGTGTGAGGAGTTTGTAAACCCAAGAGCCATGTTAAACAAGCATTTGCAATGCAATAGGTCTCGCATTTTTGAAACATTGACCTATTGGTATTGTAACTGACAATGCCTTTTATTATAGCAGGTTTTTAAACATATAAAAAGGCATTGTCATTTACAATGCCAAAAGCTGAAAATCTTTCAATTGCGAGACCTATTTCATTGCAAATGCTTGTTTTTACAAGTGCCAACGTGATGAACGTGTGCTGTATCCATTATGCTGCTGATCGTGGAGCACTGTGGGTAAAACAACATTTTGAAATCAATGGAAGCATGCACTCAATAAATTCTACTTGATGAGGATGGTTGCGACATTTCCCTTTCTGTAGGACTGGGTTAGGGTGACCAACCACAGGTGCATACTTTGATTTACTATCTCTGCAATTCCCTCTATACCTCTGCACAGCCCACCCCGTACCAGATTCTACCCATGCCCTCAGGACCTTCCCTCGTGTGCCTAACGCTTGGGCATTGCAGACAAGAGAAGCAGAGAAGAGAAGCAGCATCATCACGAGTAGCAACAGAGACAGACCCCACATCCGCAGCCCCAGCCCCTCCGGCGGCTGTATCCAAGAACACAGCAGCAGCCAGGCTTTCCTTGAACTTTAAAAGCAGTGGCAGCGACTGAAATACTTCTTTTATGGCCTCGAATAGCAAATGCCCCCATGTAATGAACAAGCATTGGCATAGCCAATAGGTCTCGCCTTTGGGGCCTTATAAGTGTTTAGCCAGAGCTATTGACTTTGCCAATGTCTTCAAGCTGTGCTATAGAGAAGTGTGGCTGCTGTGCAGCATGCTGAAAAGTTATAATAAAAAGTGTCAGAAGCATTTTTGTTACTTTATATATGACCAAGAAGGCATTATGTAAAACTAAACAACCATATTAAAAAAGTATTTACAATAAAAAATGTCCTCAGTTTTCTTTTGTTCTTGCAATGCTGGCAACTTGTTTCTGCCTATTGCAATGGTTGTTTGTTAAAGCTTTTTTTTTTGAGGGGGCATAAACAATCGGAGGGTGAAGGTTGGGAACTAGTACCTGTATTATAACACTAGCAGCGGCCAGACGCTAGGGGAGAATCAACAGATGCTAGATTCCGAGAGCAGGCTGAGGTGGTGCTGAGTGATACTGAGGTGGTAGTGGTGGTGGTGGTGACTGTTGCGGAGACGATGCTGAAGTGATGCTGAATGATACTCAGGTCTTGCTGAATGATACTGCTGTGGTGCTGAGTGATGCTGTGGTGGTGCTGAGTGATATTGTCTTGGCGCTGAGTGATGCTGTGGTGGTGCTGAGTGATATTGTCTTGGCGCTGAGTGATGCTGTGGTGGCCCTGAGTGATGCTGTGGTGGCCCTGAGTGATGCTGTGGTGGCCCTGAGTGATGCTGTGGTGGCCCTGAGTGATGCTGTGGTGGCCCTGAGTGATGCTGTGGTGGTGCTGAGTGATATTGTCTTGGCGCTGAGTGATGCTGTGGTGGTGCTGAGTGATATTGTCTTGGCGCTGAGTGATGCTGTGGTGGCCCTGAGTGATGCTGTGGTGGCCCTGAGTGATGCTGTGGTGGCCCTGAGTGATGCTGTGGTGGCCCTGAGTGATGC
This sequence comes from Calotriton arnoldi, assembly GCA_963921515.1. Classification (NCBI taxonomy): domain Eukaryota; kingdom Metazoa; phylum Chordata; class Amphibia; order Caudata; family Salamandridae; genus Calotriton; species Calotriton arnoldi. The sequence continues at coordinate 307,650 of CAWUFW010000873.1, read as the reverse complement.
TGTGGTGGTGCTGAATGATGCTGTGGTGGTGCTGAATGATGCTGTGGTGGTGCTGAGTGATATTGTCTTGGCGCTGAGTGATGCTGTGGTGGCCCTGAGTGATGCTGTGGTGGTGCTGAATGATGCTGTGGTGGTGCTGAGTGATGCTGTGGTGGTGCTGAGTGATATTGTCTTGGCGCTGAGTGATGCTGTGGTGGCCCTGAGTGATGCTGTGGTGGCCCTGAGTGATGCTGTGGTGGCCCTGAGTGATGCTGTGGTGGCCCTGAGTGATGCTGTGGTAGCCCCGAGTGATGCTGTGGTGGCCCCGAGTGATGCTGTGGTGGCCCTGAGTGATGCTGTGGTGGTGCTGAATGATGCTGTGGTGGTGCTGAATGATGCTGTGGTGGTGCTGAGCGATGCTGTGGTCGTGCTGAGCGATGCTGTGGTGGCGCTGAGCGATGCTGTGGTGGTGCTGAGCGATGCTGTGGTGGTGCTGAGCGATGCTGTGGTGGTGCTGAGCGATGCTGTGGTGGTGCTGAGTCATCCTGTGGTGGTGCGGAGTCATCCTGTGGTGGTGCTGAGTCATCCTGTGGTGGTGCTGAGTGATGCAGTGTTGGCCCTGAGTGATGATGTGGTGTCGCTGAGTGAAGCTATGGTGGTGCTGAGTGATGCTGTGGTAGCGCGGAGTGATGTTGTGGTGCTGCTGAGTAATGCTGTGGTGGCACTGAGTGATGCTGTTGTGGCGCTAAGTGATGCTGTGGTTGTGCTGAGTAATGCTGTGGTTGTGCTGAGTAATGCTGTGGTTGCACTGAGTGATGCTGTGGTTGCACTGAGTGATGCTGTGATGGCGTTGAGTGATGCTGTGATGGCGTTGAGTGATGCTGTGATGGCGTTGAGTGATGCTGTGATGGCGTTGAGTGATGCTGTGATGGCGTTGAGTGATGCTGTGATGGCGTTGAGTGATGTGTTGGTGCTGAGTGATGCTGTGCTGGCTCTGATTGATGCTGTGCTTGCTCTGATTGATGCTGTGGTTGCGCTGAGTGATGTTGTAGTGTTGCCGAGTGAGAGATAGAGTGAAGATATAATGCCCAATTAGAGAGGGTGGTGAGAGAGAAAGAGAGAGAAAGGGTGTACATAGAATAAAGAGTGGAGCGGGATAGAGAGAGAGAAAGAATGGGAGAGAGAGTGAATGAAGGAGTTTGAAAGAGAAACAGATAAAGGGGTGAGAGAATGAAAGGCTAAAAAAGATAGAGGGGAGAGTTAATTAAGTAGAGAGAGAATTAGAGAGGGGAGAGAGAGCGAAGGAGAGAGACAATAAGAGTGGGGGGTGTGGAGTTTAAATAGAGTGAAGAAGTGACGCGGAAAAATTAACCTTAAATATAGCTTTGTGCTTTGCGCGAATAAATATTAAAAAAAAAAAACAGAGTGAGACAAAAATACTGGTAATTAGGCTGTGACTCCCAATATAAAACAAATAGCGATATAAGGTGAAATCAACCCACCAAAGCAATATTTCTAAGTAGACAAAAAAAAGCTTGCATTTCAATGCTAATCGCTGTTGTTTTTCATGTGACTGTAGTCCAGGGCCGTCAGTTGGTAATGTGAGCTGCTGCTGCGATTGAAACACCAGAGTCCAGAGAGTTAATGAGCCATGACGAGGAAATGAGGAAGAGATAGGAAACCCCAGATGGCAGCTGCGCGCGTGCATGCCATCGTGAACGCAAGCTGGTCGCCAGCCGAAAGCCAGTGTTTGCACTTCCAAAACCCGCTTACTAAAACTCTCGGCCAGACCAGCGCAAGCGCTGGTGCAGGCCGAGACCTAAAAATGCATTCCTTCGTCTTTAATGTGCACATTTTCTCCCAGAAGATGCACAGCTGATGCAATATGCATCACAAGTTAAAAGGCAAACAATGGCTAACTGCGCCTTCTGAACAATGCGGCCCCGTGCTGACAAAAGCTTCTTGGAGAGAAACGGAACACAACCTAAGTATTAAACGACTTTTAGATATTCCCAGGGAACCAACAGCCCCATTCACGGCAGTTCTGAAAAGCGGGCGCGCGCAAAGTTAAAAGTGGACTTTTAAACTTTATTTTCTGGAACCTGTACAGCAAACTTGTAAGTTTCAAAAACCGTTTGCAGTGCGCGTTTTAGGGTGCAATGAATGTCCTTGCTTTGATTAATTGGTAGGAAATTACTCCGTTTCACTTCTCTTGGTGGCGCAGTGTGTTTGTGGGTTCCCTGTAAACGTGTCAAAAATGTGTATACTTGGAAAGTACCGAAGCAATCGTAGAGAAAGGTAGGGGCCTTGTTTGTATTGCCCCTTTTCTAATCATGGCCTCACCATGTTATCCTTTTTTTGAATGATAGTATCAGAAATCCCATTTAAGTTCTACAACAGGATAATAGTAATGATTATAAAGTGTTTCATACCTCAATTGTGTCGGTTTTAAGTGCTGTCAATTCAGTGGCGGCTGGCACGGATAACGGGTGGCGGGGCAGGGATGTAAAAAAATAAAAAAAATAAAACGTACCTTATTGCTGCGTCTCTCCTCTGCAGGCTGGAACAGGAAGCAGAAAGCACCCAGGCTCCCCTGACTAATCACGATGCTGCAATGCAGCGTTGTGATTGGTCTGAGTGCCGTGGTTCAGCGCTCAGACGGGGACTGGGGCCTGGGCATGTTCTCCACCCAGGCTGTAATACATCCTGAATGAAGAACATGCAAAGTGTGCACAACTGTTTGGCCGGCCCGAGAGGGCTGGCCAAAGCAGCATGCGCACTTGGAATTGAAACCACTCCTCCCAGCCCCGGACCCAAAGCAGCAGGAACAAATAAAATGAAAATAACATTGAGTTATTATCATTTTATTTTTCCTTTAGTTACACTGCTTAAAAGCAGTGGGGCGACGCTCCTCTGCCTTAGCTGAGGAGCCGCCACTGTTTCAATCCCAGGTGCACAGTGTACTAATGTACGTCAAGGTAAAGGGGCAGTGAGGGAGACATTCACCCAGTGACTGGCCATAAAAAGTCTTTAATCAGGGAAACTGCACCCAAATCATAACTTCCCTGCTTGACAAAACTATGTCATTGTTGTCAAATAGCTTTACTTCACTGTGCCTTGCTTTACTCTATAGTAGAATCCGAGACCACCTTGAGGACATTCAGTTTAGAATGTAGGCAATAAAAAGTAATTAGAAGTTACTGAATAGACAACTGCTCCACATACACAATATTGGCTGTGCATTCAGTGAACATGACACACTGGCATTTCTTGGTTCACTCATGCCAATGTTGTCAGTACATTGCAGGTGGGGAAAAGTTTATGTTTAAAAAACATTACTTTTGACTAATGCCACAGCAGTGACGTAATCTAATGGGGCACAATCAGTAGCCTAGAAAGTGTGCCATGGGCCGTAGTGCACACATAGAAATGGGCCCTTGGCTGCTGTCTAAATGATAAAATACAGCAATAATCAGGGTTCAATGGGCCCCTCTTGCCTCTGGGCCCCTTTGCACTGCACCTGCAACACCAATGGAAGCTCTGCTCCTGGGAACTAGCTCGTATTTTTTTTTATAAGGGGAGGGGTGACGAAATGAGTGCCTAAGTTCGCCACAGGCATGTCTTTGGCCTTGGATAAACATTTAACTGCAACACAGAACAAGAACTGGCAAGGTCTGGTGAAACAATGCAAGTAGAAGTATTGTTTCCACGTGATAGCACATTAAGGGCAGACATATTGGGTTGGGCAGTTCTTGTTTGTTGTATATATTGGTGGTGGAATAAACAAAAACAAAATGGAGGGCATGTTGTGGACACGCCTGCAAGAGCCATAAACAGTATTAACAAATTACAAGATTGAGTTTGAAGGAAAACGTGGAACTAAAGGTGCCTGCAAGCTTTGAATGTGTACTAGTGGGAAACACACAATATCATTCAGGTTTTCATACGAGCAGGTATATTTTGCAGTGTAGAAAAGCTAGACATGCAAACCGTTCGAGAATATCGTTAAAAACTGCAGGACATATTAGCAAGACCGGCGATAAAATTATCGCCGTTTTGTGGCAGGAAACTGCCGCTAAAACGGCGATAATGGGCTTGCTAATATGCGTTATAAATTCCAATAGAAGCCCAGGTTAGATGTGCAGGACATCTAGCCTGGAGCTCTATTGGAATTCTATAACGCATATTAGCAAGCCCATTATCGCCGTTTTAGCGGCAGTTTCCTGCCGCTAAAACGGCGATAATTTTATCGCCGGTCTTGCTAATATGCCCCCTGCCTTCTTTAATTTGCTCCTTCCGAAATAACCAGCAAGGTACATAGGATGAGCAGTAGGAATTACTAGCGAAATGAAACGAGTTGCAGTGCATCGTTTGGACACTTCTGCTGCAGGTGTACACACAAGAACTTACAAAAGTGAGCGATCGGTACAATCACCAGACAGGAGAGTCGCTCGCTTACCTGGGGATCAATACCAGCTGGCCGAGGCACATATTGAAATAGGAGTGCAGTAGTGAAAGTAATCCACTGTCGGAGGTGCCGGCATGAGTCCTGGCATGCTGATTGTCGAGCAGGGAGTGTGGTAATTAAAGCAGGTGCGCCTGCACAGGTCACGTACCTGGAAGCAGCTGGGGGCAAGAAGGACTAGACTGCTGAATGGAGAGCTGTGTCCGATCTAGTAACGTATACAAGCTAATGCAAGCCATCGGCCGACACATGTAACAACGGCGTCATGGGGAGAACCTACGGGGTGCCTGAAAAGAAGATAGGTAGTGTGGTGAATAGAAGTCCACAAGGGGAGCGCATTAAAATTGCATTAAACGCTGTCCACAAGCCAAGAATTGGCTTGAGAAGAGAATACCCATACACGGGGTGCCTAAATGAAGACTGCAGTCCCAAAGGGGCGCATGCCAGGTAATGAAGTGTGGGGAATCCCAAACGGGGAGCACATTAACAATAGCGTGTGCACCTGGGATCCCGAGGCCACCAATAAACACAACAATCCTAAAACACAAGCCAAGGCAAAAGAAAAAGTAGTGCACCAAAACTAACATATATTGTCGATCGTGAAATGATCCATGTAACAGGCCAGTCTCCAGGGCATGACCAAAACAGCAAAAGGAGGGACAAATGTAAACTATTCACCAAAGAAAACCAAGGAATTTCGAAAAGCACATGAAGGAACCAATCAAAAGCGATGGCCATGCTGAAAGCTCATACAGTAGATACAGAATGTCTCGAGAGACAGTGCATGCGCTGCCAAGCAGAGACCTAAAAACCATGAGGCCCTTTTCAAGTCTACTATGACATCATTTATTAAATGAACCTCTATATGTGACTTTGTAAGTCAAAGAAAAACTCCTCTCATAGCTTGTAGACGTTCCTCAAGCACAGATGCATTTGGCTTTGTTTGGGTCTCATGAGCATGATGATGTATGACATCCTCTTAGGGTAACTCTCAAGAAACCAAGTAGCAACAGTATTTGAGTTCATTCAACTAGGATTTGAACGGTCTCACCAGGGCATGAATAAGGGCATTTGCAAGGTGGTAAAGTGGGGAGGGAAGAATCCTGGATTGAGTTGAAGGGTTTATCCATGAGAAGTAATATTTTCCTTGCTGAAAAAAAACAAAAATTTAATAAGCAAATAAACTTTTCCACATGATTTAATCATGCACAATTTTCCACCAAGTGTAAAGGGTGCATGTGCACATTTTGTGCATGTGAGTGCTCTTGGGAGACTATGACTGGTGTAGACTTCCAGTACTACTGGGGTGCTTTGTGAATCCCATAGACATCAGAGATTCTTCCCAAAAATAGGAGCAATCAAACAAAACATATTTCTGACTTTTTTCTCAAATCGTTTGAGAGTCAGTCCCACAGAGACCGATGCTGGGCAACAACATCCTTTGTAGTGTGCAATTGAACAGAAACCACTCCTTCTATTCACCTGTCATGTTGTTTGATATTATGTGTTGGGGCAATGTTTTACCAGTCTCTAGTTCCATGGCTTTGGCAAGGGCCTTAGAGCATTCTGGTTGTAACACTGTTGAGGTTTTAAATCACTAAGGTTGCTTCGCTTGCATTCTGGTTTACTTGAGCAAGAGACTAATAATTAGACTGTATAAGGTGTAAAGCTAGTTCTCTCAGGACTAATGCACTGATTTGGTCACAGGCCACTTAGTTGGAAAGCTTCCAGGGTTCCATGTACCAGGTTTGGAGTCTTTCACTCTGCCTCAGTCGTAAGTTGCGCTTAGACCCAAGTGCAAGTTAGTGGCACTATCATAAAGAGGCTGGCATTGTAGGTGATGGCTAAACATTATGTGGTGTGTGCTGGTGTTCAGCAGACTATGGTTGCTTCTTTCTCTTTTCAGGTGGGTAGTTTGAGTCTGTTGCGATTTTCCCTTTTTTTCTGTTGAGGATTTTGGTTTCCACTCTTCAGGTTCTCTTTGGATTGCAGGGTTACATTATGTAGCAGAAGGTTTTCGCTTCCTGGTGTTGGTGTGCTTGTAGCCTTTCAACTGTGCTGTCTCATTCAGTATAGGCTGTGACAAGTGAGAGAGATGAGGTAGTTATACTTCAATGACATTCAAGTGATGCATATGACTCTCACACCTGTCCTGTGATCTGGCTTTAAATTCTTATGAGCTCTACAGCTTGAATAGATGGTGTAGATGATAGAGGGGGCATATACGGTCCTATTTTATTGTCAACCTTAACGGTGTTATGAATATTATGTCTTCTCTTTTTCCTTTCTGTATATTAACCTTCTTGACTTACGTGTAGTAATCGATCAATCAAAAGTGAATAAGTGGATTGTACTACTGAATATCAAAATTAAAAATATCGTGATACGTTAACATCATGGACAAATTATAGAGGGATAAGTGTGTGTATTGAGGAAGGATAGCTTTACTCTTCTTAACTCAACATCCTCATACGTTTAAGAGATGTATATCACAAAGGCACATATGTTGAGTTAGGTAGAGAAAATCTATAAATACTTACCTTTCGATATTTTGGCTTCAATAGTTTGTCCACGATATTAAGGTCCACAATGTTTCCTAATTGATATTCAGGGTGCACACCAAAACATGTTATTAATAGAATGCATGTTTAGTTTACATTAATATGTTCTGAAACATGATAATCAAGTTTGCTTCAATATATTTGCAGTATCTTATCTAAATGTTGACTGTTCTTTTTTACATTATTTGTTATTGATTTCAGAAGAGTTTCTAGAAAGTTGATAACAACAGGTCTATTTTATTACAGTTATTCAAAAGAGCACAGTCTTGCAGAATTGAATTAAGTGATAGGGCATCATGTCCCTCTCTGCTAGACGTTTATTCTGAGAGTTTTAACAACAGTGAAATTAGGTGACAAAAGCTGAATGTAGAGAGGAGTTAGAGAGGAGATCTTTACACCAGTCCTCAGTGGAACAGACCATGCAGAATCAGATCACTGATTCTAATTGCACTCTACTGGGGAGCCTCTGCCTCTTCACTGGCTGAACTCATTAGTGTAGTTGGCCTCTTACAACAAGAATAGAATGCCTTGCTATTATTGCAAACACAAGTCCTATTATTCTGACAGATGTGCGGATATGAACCATCCCTGAAATGATCCGAATAGGAGTAGAATTGCTATAAATGTATAATAGCAATCATGTTGCATCCTCTTGTTCACGCTTTTGATAAATGTTGCTGCTACTATTTTATTTGTCTTCATTGTAGTTACAATTCATAATGTGTGCACTAGACTATTGATTTTAAAATAAATCATTCAAATCTATCCCTCATATTCCAATGTTCTTGAGTGTGTTATTTCTTAAAGAAGGGTTGCGGTTCCACTAATATTTCTGTTATGTCTTATGGGATTGATCTTTACCTGAAGCACATCTCACTCAAATAGTGCTTAATGTATTGTGGGGTGGTTGCAATACAACAGTTTTTTCTATTCGGGTTGGCACATTGACTGAGTTCTTGGTGCCCGGTGGTCTAGAAAACTGCACTCTGTTTTTCTGGAAAATCTACAAAACATAACAAGGGGGGTGACTTGTTTTTATACAAAGGATTGTCAGGCAAGTGGGGTGCCTGTCATCAGATTGAGAAAATGACTCACTTAATATGAATTGTGATATAGAAGAGAACTACTTGGAGAAATAAAGACTAGTGATAGGTACTTATAGATGTTCACCTGAAAAACTACTAATGAAGATTGTTGACTCTCTAAAGCAGATTGTAAAATATGGATCTCCAAATAAAGTAGACTGAATACTGGCCGGTTTGATGAAAATCTGGGCAGTGTGCATAACAGTAGTGTTTCTCAGGTGATACTAATATTATTGATTTGCTACTCAAACTAAACCCAGACTTCTTATAATCATTCAATTGTCAGGCAAGAAAATCTTGAAAAAACAAGGAATCTTTATCATCATCTTAGTGCTATGATGATTAAAAATAAATCCTTCTTTTCCTTTATTACAACAAAGAAATATTTACGGTACAGATGCAGTTTGCAACTTCAGTAAAGACTCTCTCAGAGACTCCCAGGAATTGTGAACTCTTTTTTTTAGTTGTAGGAAAATACAATAAACAAACGAAAGAATGTATGCCCATAAAGGAAGATGAGCTGGAGTGTTGAAGCTCTTGAGCATGGCTGAGTACAAAGTTCAACCTGAATGTAGACTATGGTTTGTACCAGTGGCGGCCAGCATGGATCGTGGGTGAAGGAGGGGACTGGGAGGAGGAAGGGTAAGGGAGTTTAAAAAAGAATAAAAAACACTTAGCTGATCGCCACGTCTCCCCTCCGTCTCTCCGTCACCATCTCTCCCCTGGGGACGGAGCAGGAAGCACCCAACCTCCCCTGAACCAATCACAATGCTGCAATGAAGCATTGTGAATGGTCTGAGCACCGTGGTTTCAGTGCTCAGCTAGGGAATGGGAGCCTGGGCAGGCTCTCCACGAAGGCTGTAATGCAGCCTGCATGGAGAACATGCAAAATGCACATGAATGTTTGGCCGGCCCGAGAGGACCGGCCAAACATTCATGCGCACTTGGAGTGGGCAAACCACTCCTCTCCCTGCTCTCTGTCATTGGAGCAGCCCCGCCCCGCCTCGCCTGCAAACCTGACTCAGCAGGAAAACACAAAATGATAAAAACCTCGAGATATTATCATTTTATGTTTCCTTTCTTTCTCTGCTTCAAAGCAGTGGAGCGACGCTCCTCCGCCTTAGCGAAGGAGCTGCCCTGGTTTGTACCCAAAATCTAGCAGTGAGAAAGAAGTTTTCGAGGGGATGGATTGCTTCCAGGTTCCGAAGTTTTAAACACACAGGTTGGCTTTGCACAAGAAAACCCACTTGCCCAAAATAGCCCTCACAGATTTAACAAGTGTGCCTGCAGTCAGACACCCAAAGAAATATGACAAACTGAGGGCCCCTGGAGAGATCTTTAACTAAGAAATGATTGAATTAAAATAGTAATATATTCTTCTGTGAACGACTTGGCCATAAACGCAAGATATTCATTATCCAATTAGTTCATCATTTAAAGCAGAACATTATTCACTCCCAACATTCTATCTTAAGATAATATTTTATTGTTCTTTCACACTGTATTTTACACCTACGACCTGAAAGCAAATTTCAGGAAAATTTTAAGGTCAAGCCTATCAGACAGCAAAGCTGTCTGGTTGTGAAAGACATTGTGTGTGCGCTTATCAAGAGCTTGGAGCCCACCCACTGCTTACCATTGATAGGCTTTCCTGCCACTCTCATTTGTCTGCTTCATATTTGATGTTTTTTTATCAATCTTGTATTTGTCCTACCCTTTGGAGCATAGCTTCTTTACCATCTCTTTGATTGGCTGGCTTCTATACTTCCTCTGCTCGCTTTTAGAGAACTATTTGTTTTTGTTTAAGCACTCCGTGAGAGTGCATGTGTTTTTCTGTATTTGTGCCAGGTGCGCTTTGTCCCTGCTCGCTCTCTGCCCACGTGCTTCATTCCCCTCACCAGTGCTTCTTTTGCTCTCTCTCCCCTGTGTGTTTCTGTCCCCCAGCGTTCCGTTTTGCTCTCTTTCGTCTATGTTCTCTCCCTCTAGTTGGTTCTCCCCCACACCATGTTGCTCCCCCCTGCCAGCCATGTTGCTTCACTACCACCCCTACCCCAAACCGCTCCCACAACCTGCTTATCCATTTTTTTTTTTAGAAAGCAGTTTTAGGCTCTGTTTTAAAACAGCGCTTTCTCTCTACATTTTTTTCTTATTGATCCTTCTTGGATCAGTAAAAAAAATTGTTCTTTGGTAAAAAAAAAAGATTGTTCTTTGGTAGGCGTGCGCATGTATGGTGCATGCAAGCACTTACAAAATAAAACTGCAGCCGCATCTTTTGGTTTTTGGCTGTAGGCTAGACCTATTGGCTTTGCCAATTCCTGTTCTGTTGGGTTTCTTAATCTGTGCCAGCAAAGCGGCGTACGAGCTGCTCACTTCCGTCACATTCCTGATTACTCGATGCCTGCACGAAATACATATTTTTTCATGGTGCCTTCATCGTCAGCCCCTTTCACGATGCAGTTACCAGTCGAGGTACACGGCACCGTGAACAAATGTCAGTAAGATTTCCTTTCAAGTTGATTACACAATTACATGCTGATTGTATTTCATTTTACTGTAGCTAGTTACTGAATCACACTAAGAAATATAGATTGGGAAAAACCTGTACTTCTTTTAGGAATGTACTTGCTCTGTACGCTTGCATCACATGCCCATGCCTCTTAATTTGGAAAAAAATGTCAATTATTTTCTTGAATCAAGGCAAAGGGAAAACATACAGTGCAATGAACCAAAGCGCACTACTGGGTGCAGGCTGTTTTACACACAGCATCACAACAACGAAAAAGAACTGTTAATCTGTATCTACCAGGAGTGTGTCCCAATCTGCATGTCCAGGCGGTTTCAGCTCGGATGGAGCTGATGTCAATAATGATAGATGTTTTAGTTATGATATTGAATGCCACAGCTGCAGACATACCGAAAATGTCCTTCGTGTCAGGCCTAATTAAGTCTGAGAGTGGGAGACCGATAGAGACATATATCGATATACATTTAATGGCTCAGTGTCATGTTCATCCTATATTATCGGGAACGAAGCCATAAGCACATGTCCATTCTTCACTGTAACCCTTTCCATGCGCCTGTTTTACTGATGGTTGTTTCAAGTATACAGATGCTTGCTTTTAAATATATATGACTGCCTAATGCATTTCCACTTCCCTGTGTCTTTCAGAGTAGTGACGAGAAGTCTCCTGCCACAGCAGGAGGAGCGCTCAGCTGTCTGAGGGGGAACAACAGCGAGGGGGCCAATGGTGATGCTGGCTCCATGCCCCTAAAAGCGTAGTTCGAGCCCTGGCTGACGGTCTCTAAGCCTTTCAGCCTCCAATCTCTGTAGAATTAGTATGTATTTATTTGCAGTCTTATATAGCGCGAGCCAGACCACGAGGGGTATCAGTGGGCTTTACAGAGCTTAACAGATCAGCACATTAACAAAGTTACAATGGAGTATTAGCTAACAAAATGTAATTCAAGTCTGAACTGACTGAACGACAAGCAGGGCTTTAAGTGGGATGAAAAAACTGGGGGGTCTCTTAAAGGGACGTGGCCAATGTAATTAAGGGCGTGGCTTAAAAACACGTAAGCTAAAAATCTGTGCCGCCCGACTTGTATTTTGCTGTTTCTGTCATTGCATCCAGATATATGAAACAACAAGTAACATCATACCTACAACAAGTCAGGACTATTGGCTTTGTCAATGGTCGTTAGTTGCATAAGATAAATAAGCAGCAACTATGGCTTGTATACAATATTGAAAAAGCTTCCACTTAAAGTCCTGGTGACACCACGACAATGTTGCTGCTCCTGAGTTTCAAAAAGAGAAGGGAAATCCAGAGAGAAGATGGCTCTCTTTAAAGGATTTCCCTTCCCCTACAACACTCACCTTACATGACGTCATGCCGTAACTTCTCCACCAGTGAGAAGTGAGCAGGGTGAGCACGTGCACATCTAAGTGCCTGCTGTCACTACAGTCCGGAAAAAAAAACGGACCGCCTGTGCCAGGGCACAAAACAGAGCCCGATAGAGACCCGTTTCGAGGTCCCCTTTAAAAAACTGCCGGTGCTCAGCACCGGTGAGACCCGGCCCACTTAAAGCCCTGACGACAAGCATTATCAGTAAGCAGGTTCATAACAGGCAATTAGGTAGGGAGAACTCCTTGTAGGAGTACGTGTTTTAGTTCCTTTTTCAAGAGGATATTCAAAGGGATTGTCCGGATGGGTAGGTGGGATGACATTCCAGATTTTGGGGGCTGCGCCAGAGAAGGATTGCTTTAGAGTTCTCGGTTTTTTGAAGGTTGGGGAAGGCAGATGATTGGAGTTGGAACTTGTGAGGGAACAGGAGCCACCTGAAATGGTTACCTTATTTGTGAGATAATCCTTGCTTCAATATGGAGCCACTTGAGTGAGGGGAGGATAGGGGTGATGTGGTCCAAACAACTTGTGCCCAAGACTAGGCGACCAGCAGAGTTTTGGGTTGCCTTCAGGGGGCAAGGTACATTTTATGAATGTCCATAATTATAGAGTTGCTGTTGTCCAGTTTAAAGAGGACCTTCAATTGAACTACCAGTTTGACGTGATTAGCAGGGATTAATGGTTTGATCCCTTTGAGGCAACTGAGTTGGAATTGGGCGGTCTTTGCTATAGTATTGATATGAGCATGTAAATTTAGACTGGTGTCAAGCGTAGAGTTGAGATTTAGCCTTGTCTGTAAGTAAAGGGGTGGATCCACAAGATTTGAGATTATCCAGGATTTAGTTGGTAGGTTGCAATGTGGAGGAGAGAGCAGGAGGAATTCTGTCTTTGCGGGGTTGAATTTCAGGTGGTGGAGCGACATCCATCATTGGAGATCCATGAGAGTTTTTGACAGGTACAAAAGATCATTTGGGGTGGAGATTCTTAGATAGAGTTGGGAGTCATTTGCGTAGCGGTGAAAAGAGGTTGTTGCATTCTCCATGAGGGAGCAGAAGGGTTTCATAATAAAAGCGAATAGTGCTGGAGATAGAATTGAGCCTTGTGCTACTCCTTGGCGCAGGGGTTGAGAGTTTGGGATTTTTACCTTTTGTGAGTGATTCCATAGGTAAGATTCAAACCAATTTAGAACGGTGCCCTTGATACACATGTTGCCCGGGTGAGAATTTACCTTAAAGAAATGAAAAGACGAGGTGTTTGACAAAACAGGAACAAGTTGGTTTAATGAAATGCAGTGGCCCGGAGAGTATCGACAGAGTTGCGTCTGAAGAAAGTCTCTTGCTGTACAGAGTTTTGGCTGACAATATACATCTCGTGAGGTACAATAAAACAATTCTGCATTCTTGGAAAAGCATCTTAGTCATAAATAACAAGTACAGTCATCTGATAAGTGGACACAGGTGACTCTCGATCTCGGGCAGAGCTAGTGTGGGCCAATGTGTACGTGTCCAGATGTCTAGTGTGGGGACCGCGTGATCACTACGTGTGGTGTGCATGTTATGTCCCAATTGGCTGAGTGTTACTAACTACATGTGGCATCTAGCTTTGTGGTATTCTGGGGATCGCGTGTGTTGCAAAGTCATCCTGTGCCCTGGGCACCCCCCAACTTTTGCTGACTGGTACTGGTGGTAACTGACTCTGACTGAACCTGGGCTTTGCCCAACCAGGCCCAGGGCCAGTGCTATGCTGAAAACACTTAGAATACAGTGAAAACACCTACATACACTAGGGTACACTATGGGTTGGGGTACCCCTGTGACTGGCATGACCTACCCTATAAGTCCCTAGTATATAATAGGGCAGGGAAATTGAAACTACCTATCAGTCCCTAGTATATAGTAGGGCATGGCAGTTTAGAGGCCAGCAGCCTTCTGCACTTGCATGTGTGCACTGCTGAGGCCTGAGGTCAGTTTTAAAAGCAGCCCTGGGTGCCATGACTGCTTTTAAAAAGTACATTGTGCCCAAACTCTACTTTGGTGTTTGGGGCACTTAAAAATGGATAACCTACAATGTTATGGCATATTAGGAACCCCCAGGGTCTCCCCTAGGTGTCCCAGGGGTGGGGGTCAGGTATCCATAAGGTAGACCCTTATAAAATGAGTTTTATCTGCCCTGGGTTAAGTGAAATTTCACTCCCCACATTGTTATAAAGGGCTGCCCAAATTCGACTTTGATGCTAGGAGCACTGTGAAGTGAGGATCTGCAATATTTCTACAGATTCAGAACCCCTAAAGTCTCACCTAAGTGTCCCATGGGGTGGGGGTCCTGTAGATATAAGTAAAGTACTTATAAAATATGTTTTTGTAAGTCCTGGTGCTGGAAAAATGGCCCAAGTAATTTTTCCCATTGCAAATCCCCTGCTACATAGGTTAACATGGTAGGAAGTTATTAACTAATAACTCTTGATAGGAGAGGGCTAGAAGTACCATTCAAAGACTTCCCAGAATGGTATTAATAAATCCCACAATATGATATTGTTGAATTTCTCCTAAAGTGTACATACAAGAAGTTATAAGACTTTCTTGTTTGTAGGTCCAGATTCAGCCTTCCAGTGGTCTGCCCTGATTGGTCAGAGTTAAGTGTATTAGCCAGGCTGCCTTGAAGAGGTGATAAAGAGCCCCTGGGGTTAACCAGCTCTGCTGGCAGGGCAGTGTGCTGTTCCACAGGAATGCCAGGCCAGGGGGAGGAGTCGTAAACCATGGTCTTCAAAGAGGAGAGCAGAAACCAGTGTCATTTACAACTCTGAACTTTCCACCTCAGGCAGATGGTAGGATTAAGGAAGGTATGAGCAGATGCAGGGGGAAGAGTCTAAGTAAATTAGCCATCCTAGGGGTGTGTTTAGCCAGCTCTTACCTCCCTGCTGGAAAATCAGCCATTATGAATTTGGAAGATTTGATGCACTCTGGGACAAAATAATGCCACACTCTACAGGATGTGGTCATAGCTTTGAGGAGCTACCCTGCTCCCATTGGTCAGGAGTGACCTCCTGCCTGACCCAGAGAACTTGGAATAAGTATCTGAGAGGGCAGAGCCCTCCAGATCTGCTGCTTGAAACTTAAGGATGCAAGACGTTGCCATGCTGAGAAGTTGGGGGTGCAAAACTCTAAGGCCTGTCCTCTGAAGACTGCACCAGCTGAAACTACAGCCCTGTGGATTACCTTGCTGCAAAAGAACTATAGAAGTGGACTCCCTGCAAGCTACAGGTTAACAACAGAGCTCACCTGGACCATCACCACCAAGGATCATCAACTGGAAACCTACCAGTGGATTTGTAAGGGTTTTGTCCAAGTGGATTGTGGGAACTGACGTCCTCAACTTTCAAGGACCATCTTGGAGCTTCCAGACCCTTGGAGTGAGTTTGAGACACTTTGGGACCCCTTGAGGAACTTCAGGAAGAAGTTCAAGAAGTTTGGAGAACTTTGGAGCAACTTTGAAAAAAAGCTCCATAGAGGGACCGACTCAACCGGGCCAGCCGAGCCGCCTGCCTTCAACCGCGAGCTGGCCAAGCCATCCAGGTTCGTCCCGCTAAAAGCTCCGTAGGTCCAACTTCCAGAGTTTGACCGGGAGTAGAAGAAATCCGAGGCCGGCGAACCCTCACCGAATCCGGCCTGGTGAAGAGCATTGAGGGACCCCGCGAGAAAAAGCTCCGTAAAAGTTTCTAAGTCCGAACGAAGAAAAGGTGACCGGGAGCAACCACGAAAGCCAAGCCGCCTGCCTTCAACCGCGTGTCGGCCTGGATCCTGGGTTTGCCCCGCTGGAATGCTCCGGAGGTCGGACTTCCATAAGTTTGACCGGGAGCTCATCGCAAGGCTATCCGGCGAACCCTCACCAAATCCGGCCTGGCTGAGAGCTTCGAGGGACCCCGGTAAGAAAAGCTCCAGAAAAGTTTCTAAGTCCGAAGGTAAAAACTGTGACCGGGACCTACTGCGAGTGGTAGCCGCTCAAGGCTCCATCGCGGTCGGCCTGAAACTTTGACTTTGAGCTGGTCTATCGTGACCAGATATCCCAATGAAGCGCTATATGTTTCTAAGTGCTATATAATGCTAAATCTTTGAAAATTTACATCTCCGGTTCCCTACATTGGATTTTTGTTGTTTTGGTGTCATTTTAAAGATAAAAATATTTCCTAGTTTTATAAATTGGTGTTGGATTTTTATTATGTGTTGTGTCTTAATTATTTACTGAATTGGTGTTTTAAAATGCTTTACATACCTGTCTTTGAAGTTAAGCCTGTCTGCTCGCAGCCACGTTACCAAGGGTTGAGCATAGGAATAATTTTCTAAGACCTATGCTGAGTCCTATTATGTGTTAGTGGCCTAATTGCCAGTGGCAGACCTACATTTGCCCCTACCAATAATCCACTTTCCAACAGCGTGCCTCTGGCCAAACGTATTTTATTGAGGCCAATTTCCTCTGACCTGTTTGTGGTGCAACTGTCTATCTGTGGGATCAATCAGAGTTTTCCCTGGGTGCGAGTCTGTCTTTGGGCTAAGTGAGACCTCACATGGGACCTGCCACTCGAGAGGCGTGGGAGGGGGTCGCAGGGCCTGTCTGACCACGTATCTCTGACTCGAGGTTGACGGGGAGGCCACCTTGGGTGAATCCTACAGCAAAGATACAAGCTCGTTAGAACTTCTACAAATAATATGGTGGTCATTGATATCATTTTTACTGACATCCTCAGTATTGTGCGTAGACATGTCATAGCACACATCAATATTGTCTTTACTGATATTGACATTGTCAGGCATGCCTAGATCATGGCGTACATTGACATTGTTTCTACTGGTATGAACATTGTTATGCGTCCATGGATTATGGCATACATTGCCATTGTTTCTACTGGTATCAATGCTGTTATGCGGGCATAGTTTATGGCATACGGTGACATTAATGTTAATGTTAATGTTAAAATATTTGTAGAGCGCATGGCTGCCCCAGCAATGGGGCATCCCAGCGCTAAGATGAGCATCGAGAGAGACAACAGCACATAAGAAAAATTAGATTTGGGAGAATAGCCATGTCTTCACCAGCCTTCTAAAGGTGAGGTGGTCAGGGGTGCTGCGAATGTGAATAGGGAGGGAGTTCCAGAGAGCAGGAGCTAACCACCTGAAAGAGCGTCCGCCTGCTCTGGCCCTCTGTATCCTAGGAACTCTGGCCAAGAGCAAGTCAGCTGAACGCAGCGAGCGTGTGGGAGCATAGTGAGAGCATAGATCACTCAAGATTCTGGGGCTAGTGCCCCCCAAGATTCTGTGGGTAATGCACAGCATTTTAAAGCACACTCTCTGTTCAAGGGGGAGCCATTGAAGTCGACAAAGGAGACTGGAAACATGACAGTGTTTAGGAAGGGCAAAGATTGCGCGGGCAGCTGCGTTCTGCACACTGCAATCTTTTTACAAGGGATTTGTTGGCTCCCAAGAGAAGCACAGTACAATAATCTAGTCTGGCAAGGACAGATGATTGAATGATCAGTTGATGAGTCTTGGAGTCAAAGAGACCCAGTAAAGGTTTGAGGCCTCGCAGATGTCCAAAGCATTTCCCTGCCACTGACTTGGCATGGGACTCGAAAGTGAGATCACTGTCCATCATTATGCCGAGGTTTTTCACCACCGGTTTAGGGGTGGGGGGGCTCCAAGAGCAGGAGGCCACCATTCATTGCCCCAGTGATGGCGATCTCTGCCTACCAGAAGGATCTCGGATTTGGACGAGTTGAGCTGCAGGTAGTTGGCGGCCATCCACTCCGAGATTGCTGTCAGATCCTGTCTAAATTTCACCGAATCCTGGATGGGGTTGTTGGAGAAGGCAAACACCAGCTGGGTGTCATCTGCGTATGACACCAGGAAGATGCCCCGGGTTTTGGCCAGCAGCGCCCACGGCCTCACGTAAACATTGAATAGAGTAGGGCTTAATGCTGAACCCTGGGGCACCCCACAGCGCAGTGGATGAGTGTGAGAGTGGAAGGGGGGGCCGAAACTTGGAAAGTCCGATCCTCCAAGAAAGAGGCGAACCAAGAGAGGGCCGAGCCCTTGACACCGATCTCCTTCAACCGGAGGAGCAGGATCTCATGGGAGACCGTGTCAAAGGCTGCACTCAGATCCAGCAAGATTAATGCTGTGGTTCGGCCGGCGTCCAAGGAGGTCTGCAGTTGCTCCGTGACTTCCAACAGAGCAGACTCTGTGCTGTGCCGAGGCCGGAATCCATTCTGAGAAATGTCAAGAATAGAGTTATCTTCCAGATAGCGCGTTAGGAGAGAATTGACATAGGATTCCGAGATTTTGGACAGAAAAGGAAGCAGCGAGATGGGACGGTAGTTTTCTGGCATTGAAATGTCTGATGACGTTTTTTTTAATAGGGGGACCACCTTGGCGTGCTTCCATGGCTTAGGGACCACCGCCGAAGAAAGGGACAGATTTATTAACTCCAGACACTCAGGCAGGAGACATTGCTGATATTTCCGGAAGGTATCAGGTTTCATAGGGTCGGCCGGGGATCCTGATTTTACTTTACTGAACAGGGCTTCCATGGCTGGCTGGGAGAGCGGGGGAAACACTGCGAGCGTATGGGACTAGTAGGTAGCCTGATCTATGGCTCGAGGGATGACCCCCGGATGGAAGCTACTGTAAATGCGCTCTACCTTCTCCATAAAGAATTTGGCCAATGCCTCACATTGCAGATTCTAAGATATGGTGTTGCCAGTGGCGACGGAGGGCTTTACAAGGTCTTTTAAAAGAGAGAAAATAGTTTTAGTCGGGTTATTACTAGAGGTTATCTGGGTGGTGTAGTAAGCGGCCCTGGTCTTGCGGACCAATTTATGGTAGTTCTTAATCGCATCCCTATACTCTATCTTGGCTAGCGGGTCATAGGATATCCTACAAGCGCGCTCTAAGACCTTGCAATTTTTCCTAGCTAGGGTCAAAGGCTCATTGAACCAGCCGTTGGTCCGTGCGCTTTTAGGGTAGGTGAGTTTGAATGGGATGTGTGAGTCCAGGGCTTGGATAATCCACCTCTGGAAATACCGCAGGGCCTCGTCCATATTGGTGGACCTCTCTGGATGCTGGGTGCTTAAGGCAACCAAAAAGGCGGCTTGATCCAGTTTGTGCCATGGGCGCTTGAGTGAAGGAATGCGGTGAGGCTGTGGTTTGGGGCCTGCTAGTGACAGCCGCATCTGGATAAGAAAGTGATATGTCCAGGTCATAGGGAGGGGTGGCAACACCTCCAAAGACTGAAGATTGGAAAAAAATGGGTCCAGAAGGTGGCCGGCTATGTGGGTGGCGCCAGGGACCAATTGGGCTAACTGACAAGCTGCCACATCACCCACAAAGGCACGGATGTCCGAAGTCTCCTGTGACTCTAGATGGAGATTCAAGTCCCCTACGATGTTGAAGTTGGCTGCCTGAAGGGCCAATGAGGTGATGGCATTTGCAAGGGCTTCCCTAAAAGTGGCCGATGGGCCAGGAGGGCGGTAGATCAGAAGCCCAGAGAGCGTAAAGTTGGCTGTTAGAGTGATTTTAAAAAGAGCACTTTCGCTATTGACAATGTCAATAGGGATAAGGCTGCAGGTGTAGGTGGCATTATATATAATAGCTATGCCACTGATGGAGCAGGGTAAACAAAATAATTTGTACCCCTTGGAAATTAATGACCTCTTAATAATTTAATAATACTGACTGTTTGAGAAAGCATGTACTAACCAACAAATGCACCCTTTTTTAGTAAACACTATATATATGGGTAACATGCAGGTTTGTGCAAAATCTAATCTACTTACAAATGTGAAGTTCATTAACTTTAGTATTATGATTGCGTACTAATTAGAGTAAAATTGCATGATTTATATTGCGTAGTAGATTTGTATTGTGGCAAAGAATGCAGATGGTAAGTAAAATGGCTTTAAATGTCGCTTCTGCTAGGTAACACCTAACACAGGTTCTTTAGAATGCCGGGTGGTAAACAGAAAGGATTATTTTCTTTGTTTTAATTTTGGTTGTGTTTGTTCTTATGATAGTTCGTTCGGGCCTGTTAGGCCATGCTTCGAAAATGGTTGCTGGAGAAGATGAGATCACGTGAGACGGCCAAGACGGCCTCTGCGCAGAAGCAATAAAGAAAATCAAGTCACGTGAATGCGGCCTGTGCCCGGAGTGAGAGATGTCAAGGTCGAACTGACCTACAATAAAGAGCGTGCCAAAAAGATTCAGCATGTATTCATGGGAATGGATGGGAAAGAACCGAGTGACAATGGACGAACCAAAATGTGAACATCAAAGATCGCTACAAAATGAATGGACAAGTTGGACTGCTTTTTACCCCAGAGTCATGAGACTTATTGTGTGTCTTATTGTCCCTAAACCAGTTTGAACAAGGAGGGCGATGAGGTGACCATCACCACCCCTCAAATGGACCAATTAGCGTGATTCTTGCCCCTAAGGATTGCAACTTTTATGTGTAGTAAGCCAGAGAATAGGGTATAAGAGAGTCTGCTCTTATGTGGGGTGGGCTGCTGCTCTTGCCGCTGATGCGGATGCTGTTGCTGCTGTGGTAGGTGTTTTCCTGCCATGCCGCTTCTTTATTTTTCATTTTTCCACCTCGATACTGCGAAAGACTCTGTCATTTTTGGACTTTGAACTTTGACTGGGGAAGGAACGAGATTGTTGCGGGAATTCTGCCCGGGAGGTGCGTCCGAGGAGGTTAGCGGGACAGTCAGTCAGTTTGAGAGTTCTGTTCTGTGATCTGCGGTTTATCTTCCTTTGGTGAACCATTCCTGTCAGCGTCCTATAACCATGGGTAATGCATACAAATTTCATTTTCCATTAAACTTTTCTTAAATGTTTATTGATATATTAAATATGTTTGATTAATAAAGAATTTTACCTATTTTGATTGAAATTTTAGATAAAATATATTCTAACTTAAAATGAGTCTGGGGTTCTTTAGTACATTTATGATTTATAATGTTATAAGGTTTAATTGTGATTGAGCTGGT
The DNA here is from genome assembly GCA_963921515.1 of Calotriton arnoldi. NCBI lineage: Eukaryota > Metazoa > Chordata > Amphibia > Caudata > Salamandridae > Calotriton > Calotriton arnoldi. Next base: position 286,618 of record CAWUFW010000873.1, on the reverse strand, counting down.
CTTAATCACCATCAACTTATTCTACTAGTTGGTCCATCGACCAAAGAGCGGAGTACCTTGATGTTCAGAACCGGTAGGATCAAAGGTTAATGCATATAATGTATGAATTATCATTCTGTCAAATTTAACAAGGTATCCCGTTCGTCCAGCAGCACATTCTCCTTAGCGTGAAATCCAGAGATTGGATGAATGTATGTTATGCGGTGTCATGGGCCCCACCGACATAAGGTTTAATTGATAATAGGTTGTATAAGTGTTTTTACCTGGATTAGTGTCCTAGGGAGAAATTTATATTAGCTGCGCTGGATCAGATTTCTTGGTAGCAGAGTTATGGTTACTATAGATTAGTTTGGTGATTATTGATTATTGATTTTTCATGTTTAAACACTTTATGTCAAGTTTGTATTATGATATGTGTAAGTTGAAATTTTTAAGCTTCCGGAAAGTAGGAAGTGGACACATGTGGCAAGAGAAGTCACACGGAATAGTGCATTGTCTGATTTTCAAATTGGTGATAACACAGGATTGTGTTATGTTAGGGACATTTCATGTATGAAAATACGTTTGAGTGAAATAGCAACAGGTTTTCTTGTGAAACTCTGGCCTTAATTCTCAGGAGCAGTGTAGTCTCCACATGTGTTTTATCCCCAGAGAAACGGATTACCCCTTGCTTGAGAGAAGGGTAAGGTAGAGAGAAGTGCTACACTTATCGAACGAAACAGTATTCTTGTAAGTTAGAACAAACTATCTCTTTTGTTTAGCGAAACAGACAATGGTAATGTGTTTTACATTGTAACTAATAAATTTTGTCGAGAAGAAAAGGTAAAGAAAACTGCCGATAATTTTTGTAAAGGAGGGGTCAGTAAGGACAGGAGTAGAACTGACGTCAACAAAGACCGCGCTGGTATTGGCCAGTTGTGGAAGAGCGAAGAGCTTTTTGATTGGTGCGCTAGTGTAAAGACTCGCAGGTATTGGTTAGTGTGAGAGTGACGTAGAGCTTTTGGATTGGTGAGTTGGTGTGAGACGCGCTGGGATAGGTCCGAATAGCCGAACAGTAGAAAGAACAGAGTGATAAAGATTTTCGTGTATTTGTTTGAGAAAAAGAACAGTGAATTATGGCTTATTATGAGTATGGTAGAGAGAAACCGTCATGGTTTGCGAAGATTAAAAACTTTTTCAAGAAAGACAAAAAGGTAGTGACTAGGGAAGGAGAAGTACTTCCTCCGCCGAAAACGCCAGCATCTCATATGATGTTGAAATATGGCTATCATACATGTATATGGTTGGAAAATTGGGCGAAATATACTCAAAGCGATGGAGTTTTGGCATTTCCAGAAAATGGTTCGTTTAGCACAGCAGTACTTCGAAATTTGAGAGAAAAGATGATGAAACTTGAACCGAGACCTAGACCGACACAGTTCGAAGCCTTAGGTGAATGGGAAGATGAGATGTATGAAAGGGAAGGACACAGAGGTGTAAAGAATTATAGTTTAGTCCATGGAAGAGTATGGGGATTGAATCATGAAGCTAGGATGAGACGATGGCGGTATGCTAACATGACGGATGGTTTGTTTCCTGTCAGAACAGTTGAAGAGATTACAGGGAGAAAGTATATGGAGAAAAAGAAGCATGCAGTAACAGAAAGGTATGGGTATGGAGGTAGCTACACAGAGGATGAGTTGCTGGAGGACATTTTAAATAAAAGACCCCCTCCATATCAACAGAATTCTGCCCTGGTGACTCCAAATGCACCGCCAATGGAAAATGTAAGAAATCAAAGCCCTGAACGAAACTCTGAAATAAATAGGTCATATGATAAATTAGAAACACCACAAAATGTGAAGCATGATAATGGTAATACAACTGAATTAGCCAGAACTACAAGAGAGTTGACTGAAAAGATAAGAGAATTAACAAAGAATATGGAAGCTGTGACTGTGCCAGTGACGATAGGGCCAGTAATTCCGGTGTTTGAAAATCAAAGAATAGATGAGCATTCCTTGACAATCCCATTGAACTCTAGTATGCAATAAGTGAGAGAAGGGATAATTCCAGAAAATAGAAAAGCAAGAGATTCCGTTGGTTCATGTTGGTCGAGTCCACCTACAAATTTGACAATTAATGAGAGTCAGATAAATAGGATCCCTATGGGAACCGAGTCAGCAACTGAGACCCCAGAGAGAAGTGTAAGTTGGGCAGAAATAAATAAAACCCTTGTGGGTCCGACTGCAGAAGAATTAAATGAGTGGATGAAGAACTTACAAAAGAAAGATGCTGAACCACAACCTTTGGATGTGATTAGATTAAAAATAGATATGGAGGAATTGATTCTAGGGACTATTGGTACAGATCGGTTGAAGTCCTACCAAGATGACGAGTTAATGTTCATGTGTAAAAGTGTTACTTGGAGAGCTAGGAACTTGCATGAAAAATTGGAAGAAACAGCAAATGAACTAGGAGTAGAGTTTGGAAAAATCAGAGGATTGCAGAAACCGTACAGGGTGGACTTTAGTGAAAAGGATATAGAAAATCTGTACACTTCAGGACGATTGACACAGATAAAGGAACTGATTGTGTTATTGAGAAAATGGGGAGATGTGGACAGGTGGAGAAGCAGGTGGATAAGAAGGAAAGAGGGAACGACTGATAAAGCTTCATTGGCTTTTCCGGTAAAGGAGAAAGAACCAATAGTAATGGAGTGTCCAATGAGGGAAACTCCAGGAGGAAGCTATGTACATGTTCCATGGTCCAGACAAGATATATTGTCATTTACAAATGACTTTCCAAGATTGAGAGAGAAACCCGTAGAATGGTACAGACAGGTAGAAAGGTTTGTAAAAGTTTCAAAAGTGTTGTGGGAAGATTTGGATGGGTTGTTTGAAATTGTTGTACCAGCAGATTTATGGACAGAGTGTAAGATTACAATTGACTGGCCGAAGGAAGAATATCCTAGAGATGCAAAAACAGGAGCCCCAGGTTCAGAAGTAATGAGAAAATATGAACAGGTAATCACGTTTCTGAAAAATAAAATCCCACCAAAAGAAACGGACTGGGTAAAAATTGATAGAACAACTCAGGAGAGTAAGGAATCTGTACATGCCTATTATGAGAGACTGCTTTTGGTCTTTAAACAGTATAGTGGTTATGAGAATTTGAGTGAAAAAGACATGAGTCATTTTGTGTATAGATTTGTATATGGCTTGAAACCTGAGATAAGTGAAATGATTAAGCAGCATATGTTGTGTTGGCAGAATAGCACAGTAGATGAAGTATTAAGGTATGCAAAGTATTGTAGTGACGATATTGAGTGTAGACAGCGTAAACTCAGGGAAAAGGCAATGTGGGCACAAGTAAAAGTTACAGAAAAGCAAGAAGCTCAGATGAATAATCAGTCTAGTGATGCAGGGCAGACTAAATCCAAACCGAATATAGGTAAGGAAAAAGGTCAAATAAGTATAGAAGAGGCTAAAAAGAAATGGCCGTGTCATAATTGCGGAAAATTAGGACATTGGAGAAACGAGTGTAAATTTCCTCCAAAGGCTAATACAGAACATCAACCATTAAATCCACAGGTGCAGAATGAGGTGAGTGACCAACAGCTGCAACCACCGCAGGTAGTTACTCAACAGTGTCAGGTGCCGCAACCACCTCTTCCAAAGAGTGTAAATCCTCAGAGATACAGTACAGAGACAGGATTCTACGGAGGAGAGCAGGTAACAAAATTGCCGCGCGCAGCTGCAGTTTCGCAGTATTGGTTACGGCAGGATGGAGATGAATCGGATGAAAGCTTATGACGGTGCCTAAGAGAGGAAGAAGAGTGCGTGCTTGGCGCAATTCTAGAGGTAGATCAGTCAGGTCCATTTGTGGATGGAAAAGTGAATGGTGTAAATGTTACATTCCTTGTGGACACTGGAGCTACCCGTTCTACTGTTAGATCAGTGGAAATTCCAAACCTTCCTCTCTCAGGAGAATATATCCAAGTTGTAGGTGTTTCAAACAGGCAGATTAAAAAACCAGTAGAGGTTAAAGTTGGACCATTCAAAGAGATGCATTGCTTTGTGGTTTGAGATTGCAGTCCTGTAAATTTATTAGGACACGATCTACTTTGCCAAATGAATTGCACCATCTACTGTACCCCAGATGGTATTGCTTTCCAGACACCAGTCGAGGATGTCCTGTATAAAATGACAATGGCAGAACTAGAACCAGGAGTGAATGACATGTTTCCTGTGTTTGATGCAGAGAAAATCCCTATTGAATTGAAAGGAGTAGTCAGGTCTGATGTATGGGATTTCACAGGTGAAGATATTGGACTAATGAGAGGAATTGATCCCGTAAACATTACTGTAAGGGAAGGAACAAATTACCCAAATACTCCGCAGTACAAATTAACGCCAGAAATCATAGAAGGAATAACACCTGTAGTTAATAAGATGATTGAACAAGGAATTCTTAGAGAAATAATGAGTAGCCCATGTAATTCACCTATAATGGGATTGAAAAAGCCAAATGGAACATATAGGATAGTGCAAGACTTGAGAAAGGTAAATAAGATTGTTATTCCATGTTGCCCAATTGTGCCAAACCCCGCTGTAATACTGTATCAGATTCCACATGATGCAGAATGGTACACAGTTATTGATTTGTGCCATGCATTCTTTTCAATTCCATTGCACCCTGACAGCCAGCCATTATTTGCGTTCCGGTTCGGAGAGCGTATTTTGGCATGGTGCCGAATTTCTCAAGGGTATACTGAAAGTCCCTCAATCTTTAATCAGATTCTGAAGAAATCATTAGAAGATTTAAAAATGCCTGAAAAATCTGTGATGGTCCAGTATATTGATGACTTATTAGTGGCATCAAAGACCAGAGAAGCATGTGTTACGAACACAATTGCTTTATTAAATCATTTGGCAGAAGGAGGACATAAGGTGTCTCCATCAAAACTGCAATTTTGTCAACAGGAGGTACAATACCTAGGTCATAAGATTGAGAAAGGGATGTGAAAGGTGATGACAGAAAGAATAAGAATTATTCAAGGAATGAGAGCCCCTATGACGCAGAGAGAGGTGAGAATGTTCCTCGGAATGGTTGGTTATTGTCGACAGTGGATAAGTGGATTTTCATTAATTGCAAAACCTTTACAGCGATTGACAAAGAGGGATGTCAAAGATCCGATTGAATTGGATGAGGAGGAAATGAAGGCTTTTAAGGAACTGAAAACAAGTTTGTGTGAGGCACCAGCATTGGGAATGCCTGATTATGAAAAAGAATTTGAGCTGTATTGTAGCGAGAGAGACGGATGTGCACTTTCAGTATTAGTGCAAAGGCATGGAAAAATGAAAAGACCAATCGCCTATTTTTCAACTGTTTTAGACCCGGTAGCAAAGGCGTTGCCTGGATGTCTGAAAGCAGTAACTGCTACTTGTGTGAGTCTGGAGCAGAGTGAAGGCATTGTGATGGGATACCCTCTGAGAGTATATGTCCCACACTCCGTTGAAATTCTTCTGACCCGAACAAAAACCCAATTCATGACACATAGTCAGCTGACTAGGTATGAAAAAGTGATTTTGGGTGCAGACAATGTAACCACTGAAAGATACACGAGTGTGAATCCTTCAACTTCATTGCCAGATGAAGTAAATGTAGAAGTCAAAGATGATGTTGATCATAAGTGTTTGGATGTTCTTGAATTCTGCACAAAGCCTCGCCCTGATATCAGAGATGAACCTTTAAAAGAATCAGATTATGTGATGTTTGTGGACGGATCATGTCTGAGAACGAGTGAAGGAGTTTTAAGTGCTGCGTATGCTGTATGCACGGTGGCAACCATAATGGAAGCATCCTGTTTGAGAGGAATACGTTCAGCCCAAGTTGCTGAACTGATTGCTCTGATTCGAGCATGCACACTGGGAAAGAACTTCCGGATTACGGTGATCACGGATAGCCAGTATGGGTTCGGAGTGGTCCACGATTTCGGACAGATCTGGTCCCAGAGGGGATTCCGGACTTCTGCAGGATCTCCTATTAGGAATGGTGAGTTTATGAAGAAATTGCTTGAGGCGATACAGCTACCTAAACAGATTGCAGTGGTAAAATGCGCTGCACACAAAAATGGAACCGATAATATTGCCGTGGGTAACAAATTCGCTGACGAATTAGCTCAATATTGTGCCAGAAATATGGCCTCAATGAACCGAAGAAGGGAAAAAGAGAATGTTTCATGTCCCTTGCTGTTTACTAACACAGTTGAAACCTGTGATGAGGTAAAACAATTGCAGGAAGAAGCAGACAATGAGGAGAAAGATGGTTGGATAAAAGCAGGTTGCAGACAAAGAGAGGAAGATGAAGTCTGGGTCTATAGAGATGAAAGACCAGTTATGCCTGATAGCATGATCTCTAATATGGCACGGATGTACCATGGGCAGGCACATATTGGTAGGGATGCCATGATCAGACTTTTTAGACAGACCTGGTACAACCCAAAATTTAGGGCTATAGCTGAAAGCCTTTGTCAAAGATGTCTTACATGCCAACAAATAAATCCTGGAAGGAAGACAGTAGTGAGTTTGGGAACAATAGGACGTGAAGGAGGTCCTTTTACTAGAATGCAACTAGATTTTATTGAAATGCCTCCAAGCAATAGATTGAGGTATTTCCTTGTGGTCGTTTGTTTGTTTTCTCGTTGGGTGGAAGCCTATCCGACAAGAAGGAATGATGGAGTTACTGTAGCTAAGCTCCTGCTGAGAGAATTCATTCCTAGATATGGCTCTCCAGTAACGATCGAAACAGATAGAGGAACACATTTCCAGAATGAAATAATCAAACTGATATGTGAAGCACTTGACATTCAACAAAAGCTGCACTGTGCTTACAGACCAGAGGCTTCTGGAGTGGTAGAGCAAGTAAATGGAACAATAAAGAATAGGTTAGGGAAAATGTGTCAAGCCACAGGACTCAAATGGCCCGATGACCTGCCATTGGTGCTGATGAGCATCAGAAGCATACCTGACAGAAAAACAGGTCTGAGTCCTCATGAAATAATCATGGGACGAGCAATGAGACAAGCACATGTACCTGTCAACAAACTGCTGACTATAACTGATGATCTCGTATTGGACTATTGCAAAGGATTGGCTGATGTGGTGCATTCTGTGTTTCATCAAGTTGGACCGGATGCGACCACTCTTGAAAGAAAACCAGCTCATGATTTGAGTCCAGGAGACTGGGTCCGCATTAAAGTACACAGAAGAAGAAACTGCTTGGTTCCTCGCTGGGATAAGCCACGTCAAGTGATCCTGGTGACAACTGTTGTAAAGTGTGCAGGTGTGAAAAATTGTATTCATGCCAGTCATACCATCAGAGTTCCAGATCCTGAAGCTCGACCTGTAAGTGGACATCTGGAAATATCAGATACTAGCTCAGCATCTGAAGCAGAAACTGAGACGATCAGAGTTCCAGATATTGAAGCTCGACCTGTAAGTCGACATCTGGAAGAAACAAGAACCAGTTTGACAACTAAAGAAGAAACTGAAACGATCAGAGTTCCAGATCTTGAAGCTCGACCTGTAAGTTGACATCTGGAGATATCGGATACCAGTTCGGCATCTGAAACAGACCAACCTGAATCTGGTGAAAGACAAAAGGAAAAATTAGAAAACAAAAGAGCTGATATTGAAACCGGAGAAACTGAATCAAGAAACAGCGACAGTGAACAGCCAAGTACAAGTTTTACGAAAATTCCTCCAGAAATCGTTGAGGTAACTGAGGGAAATTTAGATTCAGATAGAGAGATTGGGGAAAGAGCGGAAGAAAACCGAGGAGTAGTAGGGTCAGAACTACAAACAGTAGAAACACGGAAATTTAGATTCAGATAGAGAGATTGGGGAAAGTGCGGAAGACAAACGAGGAGGGTTAGAATCAAATTTTCAAACAGAAGAATCACAAGAAGATTCGGATTCAGACAAAGAAGCTGAAATTATAAAATTCAAAGTTAAAGGAAGTGAAGTAAGGTCTGAGACAGAATCTGAAGAAAGTGAAGAAGAAAGAAAGCAAAGAATAGGACCAAGAAAGAGAACTTGGAGAGCAGAATGAGAAGAAAAGAAAGTGAACTGAAAAGGCCAAGAAAAGGAGACAATTGGCCCAATGAAATTAAAAGACTGAGATATAAAATAATAAATTTGAACAAAGATAATGCGGAACAAGTACATGAAATAACAAGTCAGAAATGACAAAGAAAACCAAGTGAATGACAGTTGCAGAGACCAAAAAGAGTGAAGAGACCTAACTTGAAATATAAGTCACCTGAATGGCTATACATAGCACTGACCGACATTAAAGAAGTGGATAGCAGTCACGAAATCCCAGACAAAGACTGTGAACAAATGGGAGAGAGTGAATTGCACCAAACCTGAAAGACAAAGAAAGAAAACCGGACTGGACACCTAAACTGAAAAAAGACAAGAACAAGTTCTGAAAAGAACTGAAGAGAGTACCAAAGGAGACTGATTAAAGGGTAGAGTGGCTGAAAAGTCATTCTGAGGTGTGGAAACACATTTTCTGTACATATATATATATATATATATATATATATATATATATACATATATATATATATAGCTAGATAGTATTACAACATGGTAGACACTGAGAATAGAAGATCTAGATGTGAGTTTTTACGTAGATGGTGTAGAATGTGTTTTTATTGTACAGGTTTGCTAATGCTTATCTGGTTTATTTTAGCAATAATAATTCCACTTAGGTTAGTTGTAGAAAATACATCCGTAATAGTGAATGACACGAATAATGACAAGAAAGCTAACATAAAGAACACTGCAACATTAGTAGATAGTACTGATTTTCATAGGGATAAGTCAATAACTGATTTTTCCAAGAATGTCTTCACGAAACTTTTATACGAATATGTGGAGACAATGGATGTGAGAGATTGTTATGTCTGTATGCAGTTACCTGCGTCTGTAACAGAAGGTGTGACATATCACCACCTTCCTTTGACGTATGGAATAACTTGTAGTGTTTTAGCTAGCCTATTTTATAAAACAGGTAGATTAGAATATTATTACACTGACATAGATGCTGTTTTTGCTAAAATTCCCGTAATCCCTGAATAAAGGTAAAAGTTGCAAAGGTATTTGGAGAGTTTTTCTTAGAACCAAAAGAATTAACATTAGAGTATACATTTAGATACATTCTTACTTGTGAGTTAAAGAAAGAAGAAAAGATTTTCTTAGACATGGTAGAGGACAGAAGGGTTAAGTTTCAAAGAAAGGTAGCAGGACAAAAGACAAAAACCCCACCTTGGGCATTTGAAGAGAGAAGTTACGACAAAGGTGAAACAAATGCAGCTATGGTTCTGGATTGGCCACAACAGGGAAAATTGTGTATTAGTAGAAGTAACACTATGTATGATAATTATTTTGTGGGTTCTAGTGAGTGCCGAGATACATACAAAATTCTAGGGGGATGGGGATTTAAAGGAGGAAAAGATCCAGTATTTCCAGGGATCTATTATATTTGCGGAAATAGAGCTTATTATAGGTTGCCGGACCATTGGTACGGAACATGTTATCTAGGACTGGCCTTTCCGAAAAATTTTCATGTGGAAAGAGGATCAAAAGGAATTCACGAGTCCTGTAGGAGGAGGGAAAGCTTCTCAGAAATAGTAGGTGACATTTTTGGAGCATTGATACCAGCAGTGGGTATATCTTTGAATGCATACAAGATTCGGAAATTGTCTACAGTAGTAGATCGTTTATCAACGAATACTGCTGGAGGGTTCTTGATGGTAAATACCGAAATGGTTGCCATGAGAGCTATGGTGATGCAAAATCGACTTACCCTTGGCATTCTTTTGGCAAAAGAGGGTGGAGTCTGTGGAATGCTGAAGGTACAACATTGTTGCACTTACATTCCAGACAAAAGTGAGAATATACAGAAGTATATAAAGAACATTACTGACTTGCACAAAGAAATTGCTCCACTGGAGGTTGAAGGTGTTTGGGAGAGACTTGGTAAGAGTTTTTCCTCAATGAAGAAATGGTTCACAGAAATAGGTAGTTCTCTTATTGGGAAAATACTAATACCAGTCACAGTATTAATAATAGTAATGCTATTGGTGTGTGTATTAAAAGAAGAAAACGACAAAATAGAGTAAAAAGAGAAAATGAGAAAAATAAAGAGAGAGAACGGGAGATGGGAGAGATAGAAATGGAAGAGTTAAAAGAGAACATGTACAAACGGTCTAAAAGACAAGATGAAAAGAACACGGTTGTATAAACTAACAAAAAGCAAATGGACAAGAAACATTTATGTGATACATTTTTGTAGAGATAGGTTTTGTGGTGATGTTAAAAATCACCAAAGGGGGGAATTGATGGAGCAGGGTAAACAAAATAATTTGTACCCCTAGGAAATTAATGACCTCTTAATAATTTAATAATACTGACTGTTTGAAAAAGCATGTACTAACCAACAAATACACCCTTTTTTAGTAAACACTATATATATGGGTAACATGCAGGTTTGTGCAAAATCTAATCTACTTACAAATGTGAAGTTAATTAACTTAAGTATTATGATTGCGTACTAATTAGAGTAAAATTGCATGATTTATATTGCGTAGTAGATTTGTATTGCAGCAAAGAATGCAGATGGTAAGTAAAATGGCTTTAAATGTCGCTTCTGCTAGGTAACACCGAACACGGGTTCTTTAGAATGGCGGGTGGTAAACAGAAAGGATTATTTTCTTTGTTTTAATTTCGGTTGTGTTTGTTCTTTTGATAGTTCGTTCGGGCCTGTTAGGCCATGCTTCGAAAATGGTTGCTGGAGAAGATGAGATCACGTGAGACGGCCAAGATGGCCTCTGCGCAGAAGCAATAAAGAAAATCAAGTCACGTGAATGCGGCCTGTGCCCGGAGTGAGAGATGTCAAGGTCGAACTGACCTACAATAAAGAGCGTGCCAAAAAGATTCAGCATGTATTCATGGGAATGGATGGGAAAGAACTGAGTGACAATGGACGAACCTAAATGTGAACATCAAAGATCGCAACAAAATGAATGGACAAGTTGGACTGCTTTTGACCCCAGAGTCATGAGACTTATTGTGTGTCTTATTGTCCCTAAACCAGTTTGAACAAGGAGGGCGATGAGGTGACCATCACCACCCCTCAAATGGACCAATTAGCGTGATTCTTGCCCCTAAGGATTGCAACTTTTATGTGTAGTAAGCCAGAGAATAGGGTATAAGAGAGTCTGCTCTTATGTGGGGTGGGCTGCTGCTACTGCCGCTGATGCGGATGCTGTTGCTGCTGTGGTAGGTGTTTTCCTGCCATGCCGCTTCTTTATTTTTCATTTTTCCACCTTGATACTGCGAAAGACTCTGTCATTTTTGGACTTTGAACTTTGACTGGGGAAGGAACAAGATCGTTGCGGGAATTCTGCCCGGGAGGTGCGTCCAAGGAGGTTAGCGGGACAGTCAGTCAGTTTGGGAGTTCTATTCTGTGATCAGCGGTTTATCTTCCTTTGGTGAACCATTCCTGTCAGCGTCCTATAACCATGGGTAATGCATAAAAATTTCATTTTCCATTAAACTTTTCTTAAATGTTTATTGATATATTAAATATGTTTGATTAATAAAGAATTTTACCTATTTTGATTGAAATTTTAGATAAAATATATTCTAACTTAAAATGAGTCTGTGGTTCTTTAGTACATTTATGATTTATAATGTTATAAGGTTTAATTGTGATTGAGCTGGTCTTAATCACCATCAACTTATTCTTTTAGTTGGTCCATCGACCAAAGAGCGGAGTACCTTGATGTTCAGAACCGGTAGAATCAAAGGTTAATGCATATAATGTATGAATTATCATTCTGTCAAATTTAACAAGGTATCCCGTTCGTCCAGCAGCACATTCTCCTTAGCGTGAAATCCAGAGATTGGATGAATGTATGTTATGCGGTGTCATGGGCCCCACCGACATAAGGTTTAATTGATAATAGGTTGCATAAGTGTTTTTACCTGGATTAGTGTCCTAGGGAGAAATTTATATTAGTCGCGCTGGATCACCACCCCCTCTTCCTGTGGTTCTATTGAGGCAGCTCATAGCATACCCAGCTGGAAGGGCCAGGGCAGGAATTGGTATTGCCATTGTCGGGCCCGCCTGTATCATGGTATACATTGACATTGTATTCACCCATACTAACACCCATTTGATCTTCTAGGATTCTTAGAAGGTAAGAGTGATTGACTGTATCAAATGCTGAGGAAAAATCTAATAGAACTAGAAGGTAAGAGTCTCCATTGCCCATAATGCAGAGTGCATAATTAATAGTTTTAGGATAGTAATCTCTGTACAGTAGCTGGGTCTGAAGCCTCATTGGTGGTCATCAAGGAGCTTGTTTTTCTTGGTGTGGTTGTTAAGTTAGTGATCAACACAGCTTTCTAGCATTTTGGCTAGGAAAAGGAGATTGGAGATAGGCCAGAGGTTGTTAAAGTTGGAGGGGTCCGCATCAGGTTTCTTCAGAAGGGGAGTTATCTGGACTGCTTGAGGCAGCCGGGCATTACACCTTCGCTGAGGGAGAACTTGAAAATTTGGGTGAGGAAACGGATAAAAGATTAAGCTGGATGTTTTATGGTTTTAGCCAGGATATCAGTTTTATTGTATACCTTAGGTGCTTGGATACCCAAAGCAAGACTTGAAGCACTAGATATATAAAAAGCACAAAGAGGAATTTTGATTTCCCTGGTCAGGAGCAGGGTAATTCTGCCGCTGTTCCTTTCGTGCCAGGAATTTCTCATAACCGTAGCTATTTGCACACCTACCATTTCATTAAATGCTGCAGCGCATACATTTATTGAGGGATTTACAGATTCCAAGTGCAGTCCGACTATCCCTACCACATCTCCTTAGACGTGTGGACACTCATATCTGCTCTTTTAAAGGGTAGCCCAGAATGCTTCCTTCTAATGAGATGTCACGTTTACTGACCAGAAAGACACACGAGATAGCTCAGTGAGGCAGTTTTGACTACTGAGATCTGTGTGTAACCTGCAGGACATAGGTTTTGAATACAGCATGGATGACTCAGTCCTTCTTCCTTCCGAGGTTAATGAAGCGAGAACTATTGAATTGGGAAATAAGATATGAAACACCAAAACTAGAGCACTTAGTGCTCTTTGAAACACAAATTATCATCTATCATGTGCGCTACCTACAATTTCATTTGCCTATAGGTTGACTTGGCCTCTCCCCTTTAGGACTTTTCAGGCAAGACTTATTTCACTCAACCTACAATGGCCAAGACATTTTGTGCCTCAGTGCAGTATTTTGCAGCTTCCAGTCAAAGGGTTTTCTAAGCACCAAGACATCTCACACTCTCACTGAATTTTTAAATTATACTCTTTCAAAAAAGGGTGCATTTTGGACTTTGCCCTTTCCTGATCTAGTTTTTGCTGGCCTTAAGACTCTAACACTGGTCAGCAGTGGTAAAGTGCACAAAGTGCTTGTGCTCTCTACTTTAAACATGGTAGAATTCTCTTACACCCAATTGGCATATTTAATGTACTTGTAAGTAACTATTAAAGGGTTACTACATTTGCCCAGGACCTGCAAATTAAATGCTACTTGTGAGCCTGCCTCACCGATTGTGCTCTCCACTTAAGTAGCCCTTTAAAAATATCTCAGGCCTTCCAGTGCAGCCTGTGCATGCAGTTTTTAAACTGTTATTTAGGCCTGGCAAAGTAAACCTCTAGCCAGACCTTAAACATCCTTTTAAATACATACAAGTCACCCCTAGGGTAGGTGCTGACCACTCCAGAGGCCAGGGTGCAGTGTATTAAAAAAGTTAGACATGTCCATTTAAGTTTTATATGGCCTAGTAGTGAAAAACTCTTACATTTATTTTTCACTACTGAAAGGCCTACCTCTCCCTAGGATAACAACAGGTTACCTTATTATATTTAATAAGTGATCACTTTCAATTAGGTGCAGGTAGACAGGTCAAGTTTTGTGTCAATAGAATTGTAAATGAATGCCGCCTCTAATGGTAAAGTCAGATTATTAATCACATTTCTGAAAATGTAATTTTAGAAAGTTGACATTTTCATGTCCGAACCATTTGATGTCTGCGGCCTGTATCCTGGGTCATATGATTAGCTGTAGCAGGCAGTTGGTCTTTGTGTATTTCTCACAGACAGCTAGTCAAAGGTAAGCTTGGTGTTGGTAGGATTGGCCACTCTGAGTTAATAAGGGGGTTGAGCTGTCACCTAACACACTTGCTCATCAGAAAGGCCCTCACTGAGCACTCTCACAAAGGGGTTTGACACTAGTCTACTGTGACCCCAGACAATCAGGGGCCAGGGCATGGAGGCAGGAATTTCTAAGCACCTCCGGGGGGGGGGGGGGGTGGTGGAAACCTTTGGCAGTTTCTCCTACTTCAAAGTAGGCACCAGGTATGTATAAATATTGGTCCTTAGACCCCAACTCTTCAGTACACCTCTGGACCTGCAGAAGACTCTGCCAGAAAGAAGGACTGCCGTGCTGCTGAAAGGACTGGCACTCTGTTGGACTGCTACCCTGAAGGACTGTTGCCCTGCTGCCCTGCCATCTTGGCCGGGTGAAAAGGACTGGATCTGCAACCTGTAACCAAGACCACCAGAGCGACTCCAAGGACTCAAGTCTCCTGCTCTTGGAAGTGCGACTGAAGGTGCTCCGACAGCCCATCTGTGGACCCAGCAGAACCGATGCATCTCCCCTGCTGCACGGCGCAACCCAGAGGAGAACCGACGCATCACCTCTGCTGTGTAGACTTACCTGGCATCAGGACTTTGCATCGCTCTCACAACCCACAGTCTCATTGGAATCATCTCTGCGCGATGCATCCTTGACGCAGGTCCTCGCTTCCCAAGCCCCTCATCGATGGTAGCCTTTGCTATGACACAGGATTCAACATTGCAAGCCCCGCAGCTTCTTTGAAATCAGCTAGTGTGTGACGCATGCATAACGCAGGACTTCACATTGAAGGCCCCCTTGTCGATGGCCTCCTCAATGACGACGCAAGACCACGCATCGCAGTCTTGCAGCTCCCTGGAAGCAATACTGCGCAAGGCTTATCCTGACTTTGCATTGCCTCAGCTGCGTGACACATCTTTGATGCAGGATCTCGCAACACTGCAACCAGGATTTAAGGTGCTCTTGTTCAGCTGGCCTGTTTCCCTGTAGCTAGCCCGAACGGAGTTGGCCTGAACTTTTGTTTGGCTTGGTTCGGAGCGACCAGATACTCACAGTTGGCGCTTTGTGGCACTATTTTCAATGAAATCTTTACAATTCCATATCTACGGTTCTGCTAATTGGATTTTTGTTGTTTTGGTCTTATTTTGCTTATTAAAATGTACTCCATGTTTCTATTCTGGTGTGGGATTCTTCTTGTGTTGTCACTTTATTACTGTTTGAAGTGTTGCATAAATAAGTGAAGCCTGACTGCTCTGTGCCAAGCTACTAGAGGGTTGAGTACAGGTTCATTTGGGGTTTGCTTGTGACTTCACCCTGACAGGATTGTGGTTGCAGCTCGAGTAGGGCTTCACCCCCCTCAACCAGTAATCCAGTTCCTTACAGTGGAATTCTAATTTTTATAAATGCTGTCAAAGTGAGGGCAGCTCTGTAAACAAATGCAGAATCTGGGTATAATTTGTGCTAAATAATTATGAGTCAATCTGTATTACTTGTGAGCATTTTGTCATATTTAAACAAAGTAAAATATGATTTGATTCAAAAAGATGCTACTGGTGCATGCTATAATTATGATTAGACCGCCCCATAGACAGTGGATATAATAACACACTCAGTGAAGATTGTTTAAGAAAGTGTAAAATTTCTATAGGGAGGGGAACATAACAGGGGTGCCCACTCTCCCCCCCTGATCTTTGCTTTAGCTATAGAGCCTCGGGCTTGGGCCCTGTGGACACGGGCGCGTGACTGGGGGATCCGGATGGGCAGAGAATGGCTCATAGTGCCACTATACACCGAGGATGCCTCAATATACCCAACGGGAGGGCATGACTACTGCAAGCAACCTCTCCCCGGTTATGGCAGTATTTGAGGACTTTGGCAGGGTTCGGGCCTTTGAGTGAATTGGGATAAATCTTGTCTGTTCCTGTTGACTGCCAATGAACCTGGCGGGTGTTGGGTCCGTTCAAACACAGCACTGCACTTGGCGGCCGATACATTTAAATACATAGGAGTACACATTTACCACACTGAAAAGAATCTATTTGATGGCAAATTGGGCAGGGCTGTCACCTCCATTCGGAACTCCCTCCCTTTCTGGAAGACCTTACCATTATCCACACTGGGTCGTGTAGCCATATCTAAAATGCTAATACTCCCATGGTTATTAACTTTCTTTGTGGCTTCACCACTTGTACTGAAGCAGTCTATTTTTAATGAGTTGTGCTCCTTACTGACAAAGGTCATATGGGCTACTCGGAGTCATAGGGTGTGGTTGGCTGACCTCTATCTCCTACAAGACAAAGGGGGCCTAGTTGTTCCCGACTATGAGTTATACTAGGCAGCAGCGCAATTGCAGTGGCAAATGTGATGGCTAGCGAGGTCTGCTGACCCGAAGGCTGATATCATATGGTATCACCTAGTTGGATTACCGCTGCTAAGACTATGGGGAGAGTATGAAGAGCAAATTACCACCAACTTGTTGTTCAGGTCAGCTCACTCGTGCTGGAAAAAGTATGTACAGGGTGCTCCCAGAAAACCAGTGTATGCGCCTAATTAGCCCCTTCTGTCCATACTGGAGAGTGCATCGCTGGCTGCTATACATGATACATGCCTCTGGACAGAGGCAGTCTTCACAGTGTGGGGGGTGATCTGTTCTACGATGGAACTTGACAATCCTTTCGTGTCCCACAAGAGACCACTAATCTGGGACCGAGTGCTTTCTTGCTCCATACAGCGATGATCGACCTACTCCGGGAGAAGGGAACTCAGCAAGGGGGAGGGAAACTCGGTTAAAGGTTTTTCCAGAAAGGCCAGAATAAGATAAGTTCAGTTTAATTATCTTCATCACACATAGTTAACTCCCCATAGAATAGGTTGCATGTTCCCTGGAGCTGATAAAGTGTGCCCCAGATTTGGCGAGGATGCCGACTTCCCCCATCTGGTATGACACTGTACAGTTAACGTAAGATTTTGGGATGCAATATTGAAATACATAACTGAGCTCACAGGCAGACTGATACCTAGAGACACCTCGCTGTGTTCGCTTGAGTCAACAACCCGCAGGAAAAAACAAACATGTGTCACAGTTTATTGGCCTGGCATTGGTGCCTGCTAAGCGATGCATTGCAAAGTCATGGAAGGCCACAAGGGCGCCAACACTAGGAGACTGGCAATGGAATTACGGAAGTGGGCCTAGGCGGAGGTTGATGTGATATCAGGTCTCCGTGGTCAGCGGGTAGAGGCACATGTTATGTAGAATGGGATACTTACCTGGAAAAATTGGGACCTAGATCAGACAAGCACCCTCCCTCAACAGCAGGCGCATTGTAGTGGCAGAATGGGCATAAGAATGTGTAGGAGAGGAGGATGGGGACTGTAAAGCGAGGGGGGCTGGTACCACAAAACAGGCTGCAACACAACGCTGAACACCATATTCACACTTCCCTGTCATCTTGAATAGTTTGGCTGCTCCTACAACTCAGTGCACTTAAAGGGTTTTTGTTTTAGTTAGATTTAGGGCAGTGCTGTAGTCATCCAACAGATTCCAAAAATGCAAGCAGTATTGCCCTTACTTTTATATCTGTGCTGCTGCTGTCACCTGGAAGCGTAAATGGCCGAAATTGCATACAGTTGTTAACGAGTGGTCCTGAAGCATTGTGTACTGATGTCTTATGATAATGAATAAAGAACTATGGAAAAAAGTGTAAAATTTTTGCTAGAAATGGGGGTCTCTAATTGGCAGAGGTATGCACCTTTGTCCAAGTAGGGGCCCTTCCTTCTAGTCAGACTAAGGCGATTTCACACTTCAGACAATCCCTGCTCACCTCCTTGGCAGCTTGACAATAGCGGACAGACTTATCCCAAAGGCAATCTGTAAAGTATTTGTACCAGAAACCCACAGTAACACAGTGAAAACCCCACAAATGGACACTACACCAGTTTAGAAAAATTAAGTAAACGACAAAAATCCAACATACATGTATCAAGATATCACTTTTAAAATTGTTACTTCAAAAATAGAATGGTAGAAACAAACAGCTCCACCTGGGGCTATTGCAATGTCATGACAGGCACAAATTCAAAGTACGGCACAACCGTGAGGTGCACGGGCCAGGCACGGAGGCCCACGGACCCCCCCAAACAACAATACCTTGGAAATGAAGTCAACAGATGATGCACGGCATCGTGGAGGTGAGGCGTTGGTGCTGGGGCGAAGCCGGTTCCCTTCTGCCACGAGGGAGGAGAGGCGTTGAGTCCGTGAGGAGGCGAGGTGCCGAATCCAGGACAGAGGAATTTAGGCGGTGTCTGCGATGAGATGACGGTTCCAGTGAAGCGATGTGATAGCGAAGAGTTTGTGAAGTCACCCTTTTCTGCTATCGGCTCCACAGTAACATGATGCTGGCACTGGCATGGGCGGCGGCGGTGCGAGTGCTGGCATCAGGAGGGCCGATATCTGCAGGCATTGGAGCTGCAATGCAGGTGGGGCGGTGCATCGTGCACTTCACGAGCTGTGCCCCCGGCCTCGGTGCATGTCGCAACGTCACTGGTGGTGTCGCGGAGGGCATCTGAGTTATTATTCTTGCTTTGCAGCACCAACCACATAATTCTCGGGCCCAGGAACTGGAATTGGCACCCTTTTGAATACAGGAGTCCACAGGGGAGTCCAAGTGCTGGTCAGTGGGTGCAGGTGAAGTCTTTGTGGCCCTGAGACTTCAAGAACAGGAAGCAAGCACACACAAGCCCTTGGAGATTCTTCTTCAAGCAGGTTCACAGCAAAGTTCCAGTCTTTTCGTCCTCTCCTTGGCAGAAGCAGCAACTGCAGGCCAACCCAGCAAAGCCCACACAGCAAAGGGGTAGTACTCCTCCTTACAGTTCTCCAGCTCTTCTCCTTGGCAGAGGTTACTCTTGAGTCCAGAAGTGATCTAATTCTCTGGGGTTTAAGGTACAAAATGTATACCCCATTTTCTCTTTGTTCTCTTTGTGGCAAGGGTCTCTGAGCCCAGCCCAAAGCAGTTCTGTCCTCTCTAGCCCAGCTTCCCTACAGGAGGTGGAGACAGCATTGTGCAAAGGAGACACAGCCTACTCAGGTGCTAGTGAAACTCCTCCCACTACTCAAAATGCAGCCAAGGTCTATTCATCCCAACTGTGAGTCACCCAGGAAATGGCAGAACACACCTCAACCCCCCTTAGGACTGTCTAGAGTAATTGCACACCCCCAGTTTCTGTCAATCCAAAACCAGACAGTGAATAGACAAACAGGCAGAGGCACACAGAATGGTTAAACAAGAGAATGCCCACTTTCTAAAGGTGCCATTTTCAAACACACAATTTAAAAACCACCTTCACTAAAAGATGTGTTAGTAAATCCTGAGTTCAGAGAGCCTAAACTCCATTTCTCTATCTAGAAAGGAGATGTGCCTCAATTAATGCATGGTCTGGTAAACCACTTCCAGCGATGAGGATTCTCGTGTACCATGGATGATTCAAACAAGTAGACACAACATTCCTTTAACACTTATGTTGTCCGATTCATACAAATTTCTTCATTTGATCTGGCAACCACTGTCCATCATGCACTACTATTTTGTGTTCAGCCTCTGACTCTCCTGAGAGATGTTGCAATGATGTTATGCTAAGATGATTTAATTGGAATTTTTCTCTGGCGTATTATTCAACCCAAAGGGTGAGTGGGGCTCAGCTCCTTAAACTAAACCACTGCTAAAAGTCTCTTGTATGTTTTCCTAAACACAAGTATATTTGGTGCTTTAAAAAATGGAGCTACGCTTCGATTACCTGGAAGGACAGAGGCAACCATTTTGAAAGTAAGATACCTTGAGAATGAGATGCCAGAAGAGTCTGTCATAAACTTACCTTGCTGAAACTCAGAGGAATCAGCCTTCCATGATCTTGCCTTTTAGGTCAGTATCTTGTGAAAAACATTTTCAGACATTGCAGACCTTTATCACACAATGTTCTAAGGGTATGGCAGACACAATCATAAACTTTATTCACTGGTTTACTGGGAAGCATTGACAGAGTTTATGGGCAGCAGTCACATGAGAATTTTTCCTCAAGGTAGAGATGATCCTCGCAACCCTACTTATATAGAGCTGTGGGGCAGGGTGTTTCTTATAAAAAGCATTCTGGTTGTTCAACCTAGAGAAGATAAGGGGGTGCATTAGCATAGCCATGTTTAATCTGTCCAAAAGGAGTATATTTCACAGCAGCATGGACAGAAGGTTACCTCATTTGACCAAAGCCTTTACAAATGGCTAGAGCTTCTCATGGGTCAGTTTTCAGAATCTACTAGAAGCGCATGTAGTTTTATTCACCTGCCCAGACTAAAATTCAAGGAGAGTATAAACAAATGAACTTCTGTCCCTGGTTTCTAAGAAAATCAGTTGAAATGTGAACCTGCACAACACTGTGATGAATTTTCAGGCTTAGCCGTCCCTCCCTTAAAAACCGCTACTTTTTTTGTTTTAGGAGAAAGTGTCAAGATGCCGGGACAGTCCTTCAAAAACCTGGGACTATCTGGGCAAATCCAGGACGTCTAGTCACCCTAGCACTCTTGAAATATGGACCCCTAAGGCCTCTGATCAGAAGTTTGAAGACTGCGAGTAATCCTGATAAAGGCCTTTGTTGATCATGGTGGGATGCAAGTTTCTGAAAGTAAAAAAAAAAATGAATTGTTGACAAGCCCTTGGGCTGCACCAGAGGCACAGCAAGAGTGCCACGGATCCTTGTGCAAGCAAGGAAAATGGTTGGTAGGCTGTAAGGCATGGACGTCAATTAGGGGTCACCAGGGGTCGCTGCTGCAACCCCTAGCATGCCCCTTGTGAACCCTGGCACTGCACTTGTGACCCCTAGCGTCAGCAGTGGCAAAATCAGTGGCAGGAACAGAAGCAGCGCATTCTTATGGACGTCGGTGGGGGCTTCACTCACCTTGTTTTTTGTCAATTTTTTATTATACTAATAGTGAAAAATATTTCATAATTTGCTATTAGTTTAATAAAAAATCGAGTACAAATAGCTGAAATACGACTTTCCCTGACAGCTGAGGAAAGTAAAAAAAATTGCTTTTAAATGTATGTATGCCGTGTGCGTGCTTGCAGTTTTTAGTGTGTTTATGTATGAGAGAGTGTGTGTAAGTGTGTCTATGTGTAGGCAGTGTGTATGTGTGCATGAATCAATCAATCAATCAATCATGTCACTTATAAAGCGCACTACATACCCGCGAGGGTCTCAAGGCGCTGGGGGAAGAGGGGGGTGGTGCTGCTACTGATCGAAGAGCCAGGTCTTGAGGAGTCTTCTGAAGGCCAGTAGGTCTTGGGACTGTCGGAGGTTGGTGGGGAGGGTGTTCCAGGTCTTGGCGGCGAGGTGGGAGAAGGATCTGCCGCCGGCGGTCGTTTTCCGGATGCGGGGGACTGTGGCGAGGGCGAGGCTGGTCGAGCGGAGCTGGCGGGTGGGGGTGTAGAAGCTGAGTCGTCTGTTGAGGTAGGCTGGTCCGGAGTTGTGGAGTGCTTTGTGTGCGTGGGTGAGGAGCTTGAAGGTTATCCTCTTGTTGACAGGGAGCCAGTGCAGGTCTCTCAGGTGGGGTGTGATGTGGCTGCGTCGGGGGATGTCGAGGATAAGACGTGCAGAGGCGTTCTGGATGCGTTGCAGCCGTCTCAGGAGCTTAGCCGTCGTTCCTGCGTAGAGGGCGTTTCCGTAGTCCAGCCTGCTGGTGACGAGGGCCTGGGTGACTGTTTTTCTAGTTTCGGTGGGGATCCACTTGAAGATCCTGCGGAGCATTCGGAGGATGTTGAAGCAGGATGAGGAAACGGCGTTGACCTGCTTAGTCATGGAGAGGGTGGGGTCGAGGATGACCCCTAGGTTGCGTACGTGGTCGGTGGGTGGCGGGGCTGTTCCCAGTGATGTTGGCCACCAGGAGTCGTCCCAGGCTGAAGGGTTGGAACCAAGGATGAGGACCTCCGTCTTGTCCGAGTTCAGCTTCAGGCGGCTGGTCCTCATCCATTCGGCGACGGCCTTCATTCCTTCGTGGAGGTGGGCTTTGGCGGTGTGAGGGTCTTTGGTGAGGGAGAGGATCAGCTGGGTGTCGTCGGCGTAGGGAGATGATGTTGAGGTTGTGCTGTCGGGCGACGTGGGCGAGGGGTGCCATGTAGATGTTGAACAGCGTTGGGCTGAGGGAGGAGCCTTGGGGTACGCCGCAGATGATCTTGGTGGCCTTGGATCGGAAGGGGGCGAGGCGGACGCTTTGTGTTCTGCCGGAAAGGAAGGATGTGGTCCAGTCCAGGGCCTTCTCTTGGATCCCGGCGTCGTGAAGGCGTGTTCGTAGTGTGTGGTGGCAGACCGTGTCGAAGGCGGCTGATAGGTCCAGGAGGATGAGGGCTGCTGTTTCTCCGTTGTCTAGCAGGGTCCTGATGTCATCGGTGGCGGCGATGAGGGCGGTTTCGGTGTTGTGGTTGCTGCGGAAGCCGGACTGGGAAGGGTCCAGGATGTTGTTCTCCTCGAGGTAGCGGGTCAGTTGTTTGTTGACGATTTTCTCGGTGACCTTCGCGGGGAACGGGAGCAGAGAGATGGGTCGGAAGTTCTTGAGGTCCTTGGGGTCTGCCTTGGGTTTCTTGAGTGAGGCGGTGATCTCGGCGTGCTTCCAGCTTTCCGGGAAGGTTGCTGTCTCGAAGGAGATGTTGATTATTTTCCGGAGATGGGGCGCGATGGCTGTACTGGCTTTGTTGAAGATGTGGTGAGGGCACGGGTCTAGCGGTGAACCGGAGTGGATGGTGTTCATGATCTCGCTGGTGTCCTCGTCGTTGATGTTGGTCCAGGAGAGCAGGCGGTTGGTGGTTGTGGGGGCAGTGGTCTCGGTGGTTGCCGGGGCGGTCGTGGTGTTGAAGCTGTCGTGGATGTCGGCGATTTTGCGGTGGAAGAAGGTGGCCAGTGAGTCGCACAGTCTCGCGACGGCTGGATGTCGTTGGTGTTGGAGCTGGGGTTGGAGAGTTCCTTCACGATGTTGAAGAGCTCTTTGCTGTTGTGTGCGTTGTTGTCTAGGCGGTCTTTGAGTGAGGCCCTTTTGGCGGATCTGATGAGGTGATGGTGACTGCGGGTGGCGCTCTTGTGGGCGGCGTAGCTGTCCGCTGTCCGTTCGTGGAGCCAGATCTTCTCCAGTTTTCGGCATGTTCGTTTGGAGGCCTGGAGGTCTTCGGTGAACCAGGTGGCTTTCTTGCTGGTGTGGCTGTTGGGCGGATTCTTGAGCGGGGCGAGGGTGTTGGCGCAGTCGTCGATCCACTGTCTGAGGTTGCGGGCGACGGTGTCGGGGTCGGAGGGTTCGGCGGGTGGGCTCAGGGCGAGGGTTGTGGTTAGCTGGTCTTCCGTGACTCTGCTCCAGCAGCGGCGAGGCATTTGTTCGGTGCGGTGGTGCGTGGTGGGCTTCCTGTAGGTGAAGTGGATGCAGTGGTGGTCAGTCCAGTGGGGTTCGGAGGTGTGGTTGAAGGAGACGTGTGGGCTTGCGGAAAAGATGGAGTCGAGCGTGTGGCCGGCGGCGTGGGTGGGTGTAGTCACGAGCTGTCTGAGTCCGAGGGTGGCGAGGTTGTCGATCAGGGTGGTGGAGTTGGTGTCCTTGTTGTTCTCGAGGTGGAAGTTCAGGTCCCCGAGGAGGATGTAGTCCGTGGAGGCGATGGCGTGTGTGCTGACGAAGTCAGCGATGGAATCGCTGAACTGTGGTCGGGGTCCGGGGGTCTGTAGATGAGGGTTCCTCTGAGGGTGGTGTTGGGATCGGTGTGGATCTGGAAGTGCATGTGTTCGGCGGTGCTGAGGGTGTCGTCGGTGTTGGTTGAGACTCTGAGGGTGTTCCTGTGGACGATGGCGATGCCTCCTCCGACTCCGTTGGTGCGGTCCCTGCGGGTGATCTTGTATCCGTCCGGGATGGCAATGGCGATGTCGGGGGCTGAAGCGGGATTCAGCCAGGTCTCCGTCAGGAATGCGACGTCTGGGGAGGTTGAGTCGAGAAGGTCCCAGAGTTCGATGGCGTGTTTGCGGGCGGAGCGGGTGTTGAGGAGGATGCATCTGAGGTAGTTGGGTTCTTTCCTGGGCGGTGGTTTGGCGGGGCGGGTGCTGGCGAAGCTGCAGTTCCGGCAGGTGAAGGGCCCTTGGGTGCGCTTCGGGGTGGCCTGGTAGCAGGCGTGATCTTTTCCGGGGTTGAGTGCATGGAGGGTGCTGGCGTCGTATCGGCGTCTGTTGATGTGGCGGGCACGGGGGATACCCGGACCAGGGGGTCTGGCGCTGGGCGCGGTCACGGCGCGGACGGGCGCAGACGGGCTTGCCTTAGGCGCGCCTTCGGCGCGCCAGCGGCACGCCCGCTGCGCGCGGCCGCCATAAATGGGGAGGTGGGAGGGAGGAGCAGGGAATGGGGCAGCGAATGGGCAGTGAGGGGCGGGGCCGCAGGGCGCAGCGGCGGGAAACAGGCACAGAAGGGAAAACGAGCACAATCAGGGCATCAAGGGGGCACAGCAAGGAAAAAAACGAGCACAATCAGGGGCAGCAAGGGGGCACAGAAAGGAAAAACTAGCACAATGAGGGGCAGCAAGGGGGCACAGAAAGGAAAAACGAGCACAATCGGGGCAGCAAGGGGGGCACAGAAAGGAAAAACGAGCACAATCAGGGGCAGCAAGGGGGCACAGAAAGGAAAAACGAGCACAATCAGGGGCAGCAAGGGGGGCACAGAAAGGAAAAAACGAGCACAATCAGGGGCAGCAAGGGGGCACAGAAAGGAAAAACGAGCACAATCAGGGGCAGCAAGGGGGCACAGAAAGGAAAAAACGAGCACAATCAGGGGCAGCAAGGGGGCACAGAAAGGAAAAACGAGCACAATCAGGGGCAGCAAGGGGGGCACAGAAGGAAAAACGAGCACAATCAGGGGCAGCTAGGGGGCACAGAAAGGAAAAACGAGCACAATCAGGGGCAGCAAGGGGGGCACAGAAAGGAAAAACGAGCACAATCAGGGGCAGCAAGGGGGCACAGAAAGGAAAACGAGCACAATCAGGGGCAGCAAGGGGGGCACAGAAGGAAAAACGAGCACAATCAGGGGCAGCAAGGGGGCACAGAAAGGAAAAACGAGCACAATCAGGGGCAGCAAGGGGGGCACAGAAAGGAAAAAACGAGCACAATCAGGGGCAGCAAGGGGGGCACAGAAAGGAAAAAAACTAGCACAATCAGGGGCAGCAAGGGGGGACAGAAAGGAAAAAACGAGCACAATCAGGGGCAGCAAGGGGGCACAGAAAGGAAAAACGAGCACAATCAGGGGCAGCAGCAGGGCACACAGACGGAGCTGTGTGGTGGGGGAGCGACCTACCAGTCAAGGTCAGGGGTCGCTGTGCGTGTGCATATCTGCCAACTCACACTGTGCCACCGAGAGTCACAAGATTTTGGCTCCCTTCACACGGTCACCCGGTGAGTAGCCGAAATTTACACAGTGGCAGAGAAAACGAGCTGAAACTAACTGTAAAGAGAGAATTTCCAGCTCGTTTTCGGAGGCTGTATGTAGCCGATGTCCATTAAAAGGTGTGAAAATACCCCAGGATGTCACCAACAGCCTCAATGACCCTTTGTTTTTAGTTTTTTTGGGGAGGGGGTGGAGGGGCTTGATGAGGGGCAGAGTGCCTCTTAGCTCTCAGCACCAAGCCCTGCCCCTCCAAGGCCCCGCCCCCCTCCTCACACCATGAAGTGATTTTTTAAGTTGGCAGGTATGCGTGTGTATGTATAAGCATATGTATGTGAAAGTGAATGTCAAGGGGCACGTGAAGTCACTTCCGAACCACTGGCATTTTGGTGAATTGACGTCCATGCTGTAAGGGTCCACTGTGACGTCCGCTACTCATCACATTCATCAACAGTTGTTTTCGAAAAGGAAGTGCTGTAAGCTGAGCTTCTGAACGGAGCGTACGTGTTTAATACAACGCGCAAAGTTGTCTGTGAGAACCTATGATGTCCCGTACAGAGCACCCCCATGTTAAAGACACGCAGGGCCAGACCAGATTAGCAGCCAGTGAAGTTGCACGCTCTGCCGAGGCCTGCCCTGTAGTTCTGCTCAGAGCGATAAGAGAAGAGGAAAACTAAATCCATTATTCATATCACGGCCCGCTGTTAACCGCCTCCTGCTTCAAGGCCGCGGCTTATCGGGGTGCGCAGGCAGCCTCTGGCCGAACACAGATACGCAACTCCGGCGCACGGGTGCACTCCGCACGCGCGCACGTGCCGTGATGTATGGCTCCTTTCCTTTCCCGCTTTCGGCAGGAAACAGACGTGTTTCTGCGTCGCGCCAGGATGCTGCCCGCCCCCCTCGTGAGCTCTATATCGGCGCTTTCCTATCGGAGAATACGATCATCTCATTACGCACAGCAAGGTCTTCATTGAACCTTCCACAAAGCCCTGTGAGCCTGCGTTTCTTGCCGGCTTGAAAGTGACCCTGCTTCAAAATAGAAAGGTAAATGCAATGTAGCAGGTTGAGGAGTCTATAAATTGAACATTGAAGAAAATAAATACCTGAGGAACAGTGCTAGAAATTCCATATGAACAGCTTCAAATGGATCCGGTGGCTGCATGTGGATTTTTGGACAATGGCCTACATACGATCGATGCAAAAGACGGTGTTGTCTACGGATTACTTAAAAAACAAATCTTGAACAAATGGGCACCCCCAGACACCGATATAAGCAGCTCTGAGCTACAGTAGTTGGCTGGGCCGGTCTTTTTCAGTAGCCATCTGGGTAGATCAACAACCCAACAACTGCGTCCAGTAGAAACCATTTGCATCCAAAGACAATGAATTCCCATCAATGCAGCTTTATCATTTCTTTGTGTTTGAATTCAATACTTGTGAAGGGATGTAAATTAAAACAGCGGCACTTGAACCACCAGTTGTCCGCGGATTAGGACCGGCATACACAGGGCTTTAAGTGGGCCAGGTCCTGCCGGTGCTCAGCACCGGCAGTTCTTAAAAGCAGTTGCCGAGACGGGTCCCTATCTTACTCTGTAGCAGTTCTCTGTTTTTGATGTAGCTTTTATTTTTTTGCAGTTCTATATTGCAAAACTCAAAGTGCTTTACATGAGCCCCAACAAGGACATATTCATTTTTTTTGGTAGGCACGGCGATTCAGTGATTTGCCCAGAAACACAGGATGTTGAGACGACGCTGAGACTCAAAACTGCTTATTCAGCTCCAAAGTTGGCAGCTCTAGCCATTACGCCACAACCTCTCGTGCAAGAACTAAAGCATTTTCAATATTATATAATAATAATAATAATAATAATAATAATAGTTCATTTGTAGAGCGCCTGGCTACCCCAAAAGGTGTGTCCCCGCGCTAGAAGCACGTCAGCAAGAGTAATTGAGACTGCTGGACTAATGTTTGTACATACAACGAAGCCATAGTTGTATGTATGCATGTAGTATATTTATCTTCTGCAACTAACAACCTTTGACAAAGCCAATAGTCCTGGCTTGTTGTAGGTTTAATATTACTTGTTGTACTATATATATGTGGAGGCAACAACAGTCGGGCAGCACATTATGCTGAGCACAGATTTTTGGCATAAATGTTTTAAGCCACGCCCTTAATTATATCGGTCATGCCCCTTTGAGAGACCCCACAGTTCTTTCATCCCACTTAAAGCCCTGGGCATACATCAATGGTGTTAGCCTTTTTCTATGGTCTCTACGTTTTGATAGATACAGAAACCAATGCAATGGGACATAAAATGATCTGTTCACAATTGCAATGTGGTCGTGAATAGAAGGCAGGTGTGTCGTTTTGTCCACAGCCGAAAGCAATGCTAATAGTCCCACCATACCAGCCTTTCACTGGGGCAGCGGCTGGCAGTGAACGGGCTCTTGGATGGTACTCCAAGGTCTCTCTGCTGTGTACACTTTGATGGGTGCAAATCAGTAGCCACCATCAGTGGAGCCCCAATAGTGGGAGGGTCTTGGTCCGACAAAATGACAGAAATTATTCCTACTCTACACACCCAGCCACAACCTGACATCAAGCAAGGCAAGCCTGAATACACAAGCCAGTTTGAACTGTAAGAAGGCTGGAGGGAGGGTGAGCTTGCTTTTGGGCACCCCACTCCAGGACACCATTCTCTGTGACTTCTTCAATCTACGAAAGTGACTTTTTAGTAGATTCAAGAGGTAACGAAGTCTGTTAAAAAAAAGCTTTCACATACTTCTAGAAGCTCCCAGGGCTAAGTCACCCCCTGTAGGGACAGGGCCCCCAAAGTTCAGAATGATAATCATTAAAAACCAATGGGAGCAACCATAAGGCACACCCCAACCCAATACGGCTAGACCAATATCCTTCGCCATAGCAGGGGGCGAAGAAAGGGATATACAAGAATGAACCTTCAGTGTACAATAGTGCTACAAACTGGCCCCATTACATGCCAACACTTTCCAAAACATGTAAATTAAATTAACTTCACTTCCCCCAAACATGCATGTGGTGGATGGTTAACAGCGGCATGTGTGTATTTGTACTACATGGTTGCATTACCTGTGCCATGTGGATTGAGTTATCCAGGAGGACACGGCAATTGTGGCACAGATGGAGGCCCTTCTTTATGTTGGCTTGTGGACAGTCCTCAAACTTCTCCTTGAAGAGCCCTGAAGCCCATTGGGAGGGTTTAAGGAATTTACATTCAGTTCTTAACAAGCCTGAGTCACTCTGGAGAACAACCAACTGAGCAAAATTGGTTTTGCGGCTCCGGCAGCTCTGCCTCAAGGTGTGTCTAGAGACAGCCTGCCCATAATAAGAATCTTTAACTTAACATTCCTGATTGACATGCTTCAGGTCATCTGTGGCGTCCCCTTTATCTCCCATACCATCCTCCTTGCTAGTCACACTTCTCTGACAAGCAGGTGACTACCCCCATCTGTCCTTCCTACCAGCCGCGATCCGTGCAGGTAACAGCGGTGGGGCTGTGTAAGCGGGGATTCCGAGGGATGATGCAGAGGGAAAATTTATTATTTATTCAATTTTCCCTCTGCATCGTCTTTCGGAATCCCCCTTACACGGCCCCACCCCCCCACCGCTGATACCTGCACGGGCCGCGGCTGCTTCCTACAGAAAGTCTAGGAAGTATTAGTCAGCTCTGGTTGTCAGAATTAGGGATTCTAAACGTCACACTACTTTTGGCTGACCTTGGCTTGAGGCCAGCGCTCCCCTGTCACTGACTGTGAACTGAGACTCCAGGACCCGTTCTTTCTATTCATCTGGATATTGGAAGAAGCTTTATAGCACTACTTTGGGGAGACACCTGGCTAGAGCTAAGACACACCATGTTGTTCTCTTCCCACCCCCTAGGCTCTGACCAGGTCTAGGCCACTGGGGAACCTTTTTCCAAAATGATTTTCGATGTACTTCCTTGAAGAGGAGAGATGCTACATGACCTATGAGCAAGAGCAAGGCATGGCTGTCTGTGTGAAGGATGGCTTAAGTAACAGAGCCTGCTCTGGTGCCATGGAAGTCTGAAGCCAGTGGTCATACCCTAATAGTGCACAACTGCTTTATTTGAAAGTTGATGACATGCCTTGCCCTTTGAAGGACAGCACCCGCAAGTGAGCATTCACTGCCCTTTTACTTATCTTAATTTTGTGGGAGCTTCTGTTTCACCATTTCTGGAGTGAAGGGGCACAATTGCATTCGTATTTCACCCTAGGTCATAAGGTAAAATTCAGGTGGCTGATATCCCTCATTCCAGTACCATTTTAATCATATCCGGAAGCTTTACAATTCTGGAAATATCACAGTATAACAATGCTCTAAATCCCACTAAGCAAAGCAAAGAAAGAACAAAGGCAGGGTCGGATTGGGAAGGTGGGCAGTCGGGCATTGGGCCAGTGCCAAAGGGTGACATATGGGCAGTTTTTTTAAGAACCTCTGTTTCATTCCTGCCCGGCCAGGCCATCACACTTCAGACTATGCTGGGTGGGCGAGAGTGGCAAATCTGATAATCGGCCTAATGGGGGCTAGGTGTTGCTCCATTTGTTGGGCCATTCTTACCTTGGCACCCCGTGAAGTCCAGAAGCAGTGTCTTTACCCTGACCCCTCCCCTGCCAGAACATTGCATTCAGGCACTGGTGGGTGGGGGAGGGTGGGAGTATGCTGGGGCCTCGCTAGGGGGGACAGGATTTTCTGGCTATGGGCCATCTACACTTCAGCCCCCACTGGAGTAGCAGTCTCTGTGTCCTTTTTCTTGACCCCTCCCCTGCAAGGCCATCGCCGTAAGGCTATGGAGGGTTGGGGAGGTCGTGAAGTAAGAGAAGCCTTCCTGGAGGGTGTGTGTGTGTGTATTTGCATAGGCTTTGCTGTGAGGCAACCTTTATTAAGCTTTTATTAAACTAGAGAGGAGGTGGTGCGGCAGCCAAACCTGCTTACTTTGGAAGTGGGAAACCAAGTTCCAGTCTCGGCGTCGGCTCAACATCCTATGATTCTGGGCAAATCACTTAATCTCCCAATGTCTAAAGTAAAAATGAATTTGACCTTGTGTAGTGTAACCACTCCAATGCCCTAGCGCCGCGTACACCCTATGTAAAACTATAAAAAAGCAATTTAAAATAAACAGCAATTTATTCATGTTATAAGAGCCTGGAAGGGCCAGAACATGATAATTAGAGAGCACTCGTTATATAAAAATATACATATTTTTTCACATGGCTTTTCTGTCTTGATTTAGTTTAAATATTAGTCACAGATGAGTAAAGGAGCTTTAGAACACATTTTAAAGTGCTTTCAGGTCATGTCTGTAAAAAAACGGCAGGTGCCAACCCTAGCCAGATCAGGTATTGTGGCCCTTGGGCCATTTTCTTTTACCTCGCACACCTGGCCAAAAAGCAGTGCCTCTAGTTATAACCAGTATTACTGGTTCTCTAGGCTTTAAATGCTTAGATTACCAAATATTTCCCTAAAAATGAGTCTAATGAGACCACCAAATGATGTTACATTAAAGGGCACGATCCGCGAATGTGGGCCACTTTTTTTTTTAGACTGCCTGGGCCTAATTGCAATCCCAGTCCCACCCTGAACAAAGGCCAGCTGCATCATCGCGTGCTGCAGCTGACCCACTGGCCATTCATAGATGGTCTGATTTGTGCCAGTTACTTGGAATTCTCAGCATGAAAGAGGGATGCATCACTAAACTTCCAGAGAAAAGACGTGGCATCAAGTCCTCTGAGCTGAACTCATTTGTTAGGCTATAGAGGGTGTAGCAGAAAAGAGGTCTGAGATGAGGGATGACAGGTGTAAGGAAGCAAACACATGCCTCGATTATAAAAAGTGAGAAGAAGTGTAAGGAGAGCTGAAACTTTTTTTTAAAAATACTGAAAGCCGTAGCATTTACTGCAGACTAATTGATTTCGGATTTTTTTTATCCAGGTGGAGAATTAGGGGCAAAATAGAGGTCCTTACCTAACAGGGTAGAGGAAATGGGTTCTAACAAGCCTCTTGATACTGTGCCAATTGGTGGATCACTCCCTGCTCCTGAGAATTGTCTTTCCTGCCACCCCATACACTATTGTGGTGTTTTGGGCAATTGGATTGGGCAGCCTTTGGGCCAGGTATGTTGGGTACATTATTCCAAGCTCTCCCGCACCTGCAGGGCATTAGAACAATTCACAAGTTTGAAAGCAGCACAGTCAGTTCTTCATCACTGCCCCGCCTGAGTTGGTTTGATGCTGTAGTGTTCACAAATTCGAATTTGGTGAAATTTGAGAATATTCAAACTTTGTAAGATTCACATGCTTTATGACGATTTGCAAAAACAGCACTCTCCAAAATACACTTTTCGAGTATCTGCCGCATTCTGTTGATCCATGAAAACTTGACAAGAGAGAGGCCCAGCTCACAGAGTGTTGAACATCTGGCAAGAGAAGGACTATTTTGAGATAGACAAAAGTCCTCTCACTGCTGGCACCTGTGCATCCTGCCCTTTCATTAACTTTCCTTATGATCCTTTGTTTTCTCCAGGTTCACTCAACCTCAGTGAGTCCACTGGGCCGAGCCACCTGGATGAGCTTGAATAATGATTTATGGAACCAAGTCTGCCCTGGAGCCATAAAAGCCTTTAGACAGCTGGCCAAGATAGCTGCTTCTGTGAGCTTTTAGGGCATGTTTTGATCACTGAAGGACTCTGTATGCTTTGTGGCGAGCCTGCATTTTCCTTTAAGCAACCCCAATGTAACTGAAGACTATTTTTCCCCATTTCTAGTTGGAGAGGCACAATGGTTTACCTCGCAAGGTCTTAGGCTAGTATGCTATTCAATGAGGCTGGTTAGTTTGATTCTGGAACCGTTTTAATCTTCTTTCTACTCCTTACAGTTGCAGAGATATCACCATCTCAAGGTGCAGCTAGACCATAGTGCTGAATCCCAGAGCCCCGTTTGCCGGCACAAACTGGTGGGTTCAGTGGGTGCCCAATGTTTCATGGTTAGGCACTGCTGAAAACCTTTTTTACAATCCATGGGCCCCATTTAATTTATTTTTTACAAATATTAAAAATACTGAACAGGTCCCACAGGCCAGTGGAGAGATTAGATGCATGATGGGTGGACTTGCATTTCATATAAAAGCTTGGCTATCCAATCAGTGGACTAAACTCTTTTGGTAATTTTGAAATGAGTTCTCGGCAAGGGGCAGGAACGGGCTATCAAGCAAGAGGCACACTTTTTGCCTCTTTGCGACCGCAGTACTCGCCGGCGAGGCCAATCCTTACGTTCAGAGGGGTTGGGATTAAGGAACACGACCAATACGTTCCTTCTAGCGCAAAGAAACGCACTTGACCTCATGGTAGGTATGGTGGGATTATAGGGTGTCTTTTCCCTGATTCCCACGTTTCTTTTCACTTTTCACGGTCCTGAAGTGGCGCACAGCGATCCACTAGGGACCCGCCTGATGCGGGAAACATGTTGACCAGACTGCACTTTTGTATCACTTTCACGGATTGAGAGCAGCGGGAATATACTTGTCCCTCCACCATATTTGCTTTAAGGAGAGGCTCCATTCCATACCTTTTTTAACCTTACCTTCCGGACCCTCGAATTAAAATTGTTTTCAGGTACCAGCATGGTAATTTTATCCATTCACACACTTTTTTACAAGGCCCACACACCCGCATGCACAACTGCGGCACCTCCTACAAAAGATCTCCGAAAAAGAGCCCTCTCTTGGGGCCCGTGGGGGACAGCAGCGCCACACCCACGAGGAGCTCAGCCCAATGTTGAAGCATGACACCCGCAAGGGTGTGTGAGGGCACTAATTCCAAAAGGAGGAATTCCCCTACCTTCACCTAGACCCAACCATCTTCTTAGGAGACCACATCGACATTAACTTACACCACAATAGGTTGATGACCGCTTTTCTGACAGTAACAGTTACCAATTAGTGTATAGAGCAGGAATTAAGAAGCCTTTAATGGCCTCAGGCACTCCCATTTTTTGTGAGTTCTGTTAGGAAGTCATGTCAGGCTTAAAATGAGTACTACACCAAAGCCCTACCTTGGGTGCCAGCTCAGGCGCATGCTACGAAAAACTCTCTAGCATTCCACTTGGCACCTTTGTTCCTCTGAATGGGACTGTTCATAAAGCCTACACTGCCCACAGATGCCATTGTTATTTTTATTAAAACACTTTGCTGAGTAAGTGCTATTAAACTCTCTGAGGTTGTATGAGGACTCCAAAGGGTACTAGTACCTTCTGTCTTAAGTTGTTGCTCAACAGATTCACGGGCCTACAAGTGGTATACGTGCACACAGACTCTTTTTAACGGGTAGCTGTGAGTGAACACTGAGGTTATTATGTATGTGATAACTATGACACACTGCATCTGAGTTCCAAATCTACCAGCGCTCCCTGGTGTACAGCCTTGCCTGACTCACATACTTTCAGCGGCGAGAGAAACCGGAGACAGTATATGCTTATGCAATTGTGGAGCAACCCCTCACTGCCAGGACCAAGGCAACATTCCCAGAAGCAGAGCATTAAATCACCTGAAAACTGGCACGTCTTGTCTTGTCTACCTTTTACCTAAAAGAGCAGTCAAAGGGTCCCAGAATGAAGACTCGCCACTGCGCCACAACGCCTTAGTGGGCTTCTTTTACTAGCACTCTTTGCTATCCATCACTCAGTTCCTAACAGTTCATTGCTCAAGGCCGCCTCCCAGGGCTGCCCAGTGTCTTTACGAGTCTTCTGTGAGGAGCATCCGAGGTTCTTCACAGCGACACCAATAAAAGCCGCCTCTCTGGCCTACACTTTTGTTCCGACCGTGTAGTAAAAAGTGTAATTAGATTCGCCTGGTCTGACCTTCCTCTAGTGAAATCTTCCAGCCATGGGTTATATACCTTTTTTATGTCAGGCGGTGTTTGATTATTATTACATTGCTGAGACTGAATTACTTCACTCAGTACAGTTTAACACTTTTGGCGAGGAACCAAAAATGCCCTCTCACGCCTGATGCAACAGACTATGGCAAGAAACGCAACAAATGTGCTGCTGCTATTGACAGCAATTTGCTGAGTATCTTCAGCCTTCTTTGGTGTATCCCAAATTAGCTTTTTCCTTGTGAACATAAAAGTCTTGCTAATTATTTGTAAGTGGGCACGCTTAGACCTTTCTATGGCCTCAGTGGGTAACTGGTGGCTACTGAGCATCAGTCATTGTTGTGAACACTCACAAACGATGTTGGATTCCTTAATTAGCGGATTCCCTCATAACTTTTACCTCAGAGTTTAATTTTGCCCATGCCCTTGCAATTTTTGACGACATACCTTATCTAATGGCTCCAAGCAGTTTTCTCCTCTGCTGGCACTTTTTTTTTTTTTTTTTTTTTATTATTATTTGTTTATTAACAGCTTGTCATAGCATACAACAATATCACGCGCGTGCCAGGAGCATCGCGCCCAGGAAATTAGGACAAGCAATTTTTTTAAGTGCATATACATATCAAGCAAATATAGGAAACATATACCCAATGAAAATGCCATAAAGGCAAGAAACAAAACCCCCCCGACCCCCTCCCGCACTCTCTGGCACTGCAGCGATATGACCTACAAAGCGGCAACATTTTGACTTCTGATGCGTACACAAGTTGAAATAGCACAGTAGCCTGGGATCAATTGCATTAAGTGTCAGTAGCATAGAAATGAGAATGTGTGACATCTTACAAATCAGGGTGGCTTGATAAATATATGGTAAGTGGGGCCCAGAAATCCTTGGGCCTTGATGATTCAGGGAGTTCTTCAGCATAGGTCTCTAGTTGTTCCCTACAGTAGGTCAAGTCCCGGATCCACTTACGAACCGTGGGCAACCCCCTTGCGCCCCAGTGCTGCGCCACGGCCCGCTTGGCCATTAACGTCGCCACAGCTACCAACCTCCTGTTACAGGGCTTTAAGGGTGTCACATTGCCCAACAAGCATAGCTCAGGTGTGCATCCCACTCGTTCCAGCACGACCTCCGTTAACACATCCACCACCCTAGACCAAAATGTAATTAACCCCGCACAGAGCCAGGAGAGGTGTAGAAAATCGGCGTCCGCATGCCCACACCGCACACAATTAGCCGTATCCCTCAGTCCAAATTTCCTCAACTGCACAGGGGTGTAATAGAGCTGGTGTAAAAAGTTAAAATGTATGATACGTAGATTACAGTTAGCTGTAAGGCGCCCAGTCAGTTTACAACAAGCATGCCAGTGGTCTACAGACATCGCGCCACCCAGAGCTTCGTTCCATTTAGCGTATGAGGGATGCACCTCCTCCTCACGCTCGCGAAGTGATGCAGCGTATAGTTTAGTGATCAGTCCCTTACGATCCCCGCTCGCGAGCACCGCCTGCAGCGCCCGCAGTGGCTGAGGCTCATTGGGGTAGGTAGGATATATATCCCTGATTGCTTGCCGAACCCTCACGTACGTGAAGCATAGCATAGCTCCATGTGGCCGACCCGCCTGCACATCCTGCAATGAGCGGAACTGGCTTTGTTTGTATAAGTCCCCTAGCTGCGTAATCCCGACCGCCTGCAATGCGCTCAGCGCAGAACGCTCTTGCGCTGCGGATATGCCAGGATGTGCCGCAATCGGCAACCTGGGGGCATAAAGGTAGGGTAGTTTCGCTCGTCTAGCCAATGTCTGCCAGGCCCAGGCGGTGCACTGCACCGGATTGATTTCCGTTCGGGGGCCTCCACTCCCACCCGAGAGAGCAGCTGCCACCAGTGGCAAGGGGAGTATTGCGTCCGCCTCAATCGCCGTATGGGGGAGATAGCGGTGTGGGAAGAACCAGTAATGTGCAAAATGCGCCTGAGCGCATAGGTAATAGAGGCGCATATCTGGGGCCTCGAAGCCGCCGCGTTCAAAGGGTTGGACTAGGGTATCCCAGCTACAACGCGGTTTTTTGCCCCCCACACAAATGATAGTAGGGCCGTCTGTAATGCCTTGAAGGTCGAGATATTCAGGCGGAGAGGGATATTCATAAATAAATATAATAGTTTGGGCAAAATGGCCATTTTAAGCACAGCGATGCGGTCCGCTAACGAGAGGGGCAGGCGGGCCCACCGCTCCGTTTTTTCCGTGAGTTGTGTGATGGTGCGTCCGTAATTCATGGATATGACCTGGGCAGGGTCCCTGTGCAGCCAGATCCCTAAGTATTTCACCGGATCCCGGGCCCAAGACAGAGGAAAGTCCATCTCGAACTCGTCAGTACCCGCTGTTAAGGGAAATACCGTCGATTTGGCCCAGTTTATACCTAAGCCAGAGAATCCTTCAAATTTAACATATTCCCTCAGCAGTTCAGGGAGGTGGGTTGCAGGCTCACGGACATATAAAAGCATGTCATCCGCATAAAGCGAAACAACAAGTGGCCGCTGTCTAAAGCGAAGCGCAGCGGAGGCGTGCAATTGGCGCAACTTACATGCCAGTGGCTCCAGCGCCAGCGCAAATAGCATTGGTGACAGAGGGCATCCCTGCCGTGTGCCTCTGCTAATGGGAAACGCCGAGGATACCCAGCCATTCACGCGAACTCTAGCCGCAGGTTTGGTATACAGGACCCTAATCCATTGCAAAAAGAACGGGGGAACACCCATTCGCGTGAGAACGGTAAACATATACTCCCAGGAGAGGGAATCAAAAGCCTTGGCGGCGTCTAGAAGCACCGCCACGGCCTGGAAGTCTGCGTCAAAGTAGTGAAGAGTGGCGAAGAGAGTTCGCAGGTTATGCACGGTAGACCGAGCGGGCACGAATCCAGACTGGTCAGGGAGTACCAGCAAAGGAACCAGAGGCTGAAGGCGGAGTGCAATCATTTTCGCCAATATCTTGGTGTCGATATTAATCATTGAGAGTGGTCTGTAGGAATCGCAGTGGCTGGGCTCCTTATCAGGTTTCAGTAGCATCACCAGTAGAGCCTCCCGCAACGAGGGTGGGAGATGTCCAGTGTCATACGCCTCCGCATATACTTCAAGAAGGCGAGGGGCCAGGTCCTCCACAAATATCTTATAGAACTCGCTCGGGAACCCGTCTAATCCCGCAGCCTTGCAAGTAGGGAGGGACATAATAGCGAGTTTTACATCTTCCTCATCAAAAGGTTGAGTAAGATATTCCCTGTGGCCGGGAGATAGCCAGCCCAGTGCGACATCATCCAAATATGTATGGATCTCGGCCGGCTGCACTACATCTCTATTACTGTAGAGTGCCGTGTAATAGTCAAGTATGGTCTCGCTAATGGCAGTTGTGCCGTAACAAGCTGTCCCTGCCTCGTCTAGGATTTCCGTGATATACTCTTGACTGCGCGGCGCAGCCAGTTTGTGCGCAAGAGAACGGCTAGGCCGTCCCCCTCACCATAGTATCGGGCCTTGCTACGCCTGGACCTATGTACCAGCTCCTGATCTGCCGTGTCGTTATGTTCTGTCACCAATGCACGGATTTTGGACAGAGTTTCAGGCAGCGGGTCCGTCTCGTAGGCTCGCTCTAGAGTGGAAATATCGGCGGCCAATTTATGAATTCTGCGCCGTAAATCACGCAG
Source organism: Calotriton arnoldi (assembly GCA_963921515.1). Taxonomy (NCBI): domain Eukaryota; kingdom Metazoa; phylum Chordata; class Amphibia; order Caudata; family Salamandridae; genus Calotriton; species Calotriton arnoldi. The sequence goes on along the minus strand of CAWUFW010000873.1, from coordinate 248,317 downwards.
TACTCCAGCCTGCGCCCCCATACAGACCCCTCTGATAGTGGCTTTGAACGCTTCCCACATGGTGCCTGCGCTATCAACTGTACCAGCATTTTCCCGGAAAAAATGTCGAATAGCCTCTCCAACCGAGGCCCGGAAGACCGGGTCCGTCAGGGAGGATGGTTGTAAGCGCCACTGGAAAGGTGGTCGATCACATGCTGGGACCTGTAGATCCAGGAGCACCGGGGAGTGGTCCGAGAGCGTCCTGGCTAAGTGGCGCACTCCAGTCGCCCACGCACACGCAGCCTCCGTAGCCAGCCAAAAGTCCAAGCGAGACCAAGTCCCATGCACAGATGAAACAAACGTGCTCTCTCTCTCCCCCAAATGTTGCATACGCCATACATCCCTCAATCGTCCCGCATCCATCAGGCCACGCAACACCTCCGCCGCCTGTTTAGGTCGTGCATTTTCACTACCCCTCCGGTCAGCCTCCATATCCAGACAGACATTGAAATCACCTCCCCATATAATCTCCGCGTCTGGGAACCCAGAGATGCGGCGCCATACATCAGCGAAAAAGGCCGGGTCATCCACATTCGGTCCATACACATTCACAAAAAGGACACTCGACCGACCTAGTTGACCATGCACCAGCACCACTCGGCCCTGATCATCAGTCTCTGTGCGCGTGACTTGAAACGGTATCCCTTTCTTGATCAGAATAATCACTCCCCTTGCATAGCTAGAATAAGAGGAAGCGGCGCGAAAGCCAGCCCATCGAGCCCCCACCTTCCCTTCGGAAGTCTTGGTAAGATGTGTCTCCTGCAGGAAGGCAATGTGGACCGCCATCCTGTCTAAATAGGCGAACACCGACCTGATCTTTTTGGGAGTATTGAGGCCACGAACATTCCATGTTAAAAGGCGTATTTTACCACTCATCTATCAGCAGGCTATGAAATGATGTGACTATCGAATATTTCAGAGACATGTCTGTTCTATTACAATGAAAATAGTAAAAAGCATAAAACCCTAAAAAGACAGTGCCAGAGAGCCTCCCCCCATCGCAATCCCCCATCCCCCTCCCACTTCAGCATCCCCAACTCGCCAAAGCCATCCCTACCCACCCCACACCCACCCCAACAAACAACCAGCAATGCAAAACTTAGATGGGGTATTCCCATGTGAGGGCGTTAGAGTGCTACTATCCTCCTATCTAGTAGGAGGAGGCTAAGCAGGGGTCAGTAACTATGCCTGGAAAGTACAACAGCATGGAGCGCGCCCTTGGTATGCGAGCAGGCATATCCCATTCAGCCCCGGCTAAAAACACCTGTGGGTGGAAGAAAGAGCAGGTCATACTAATAAATGATACAGCATGAGTCAGGAGAAACCTGGAAAGTCAAATAGGCAACCGTGGCAGCAGAGTAGTTCAGCCGATGCACCCTATGGGTCTATTGCTCCTCAGTCTCCGATGGCGATCGGGAGTCGCGTCGCCTCCTCTTGAGGCGTTTGGCATGTTCTAAGGCTGCCTTGGGGTTATTGAAAATATGAGAGTCCCCATCTGGGCCTATCTTCAGGCGAGCAGGGTATAGCATGGCATACGGGACCCCCTCCGCCTGTAGAAATTTTTTAACACCCCCAAACTCCCTCCTCGCAGCTTGGACAGTGACAGTAAAGTCGGGAAAAAAGGAAAGTTTATTGCCTTGATGTTCTATGGCCCCTTTCTCTCTCGCCAGACGTAGAATAGTGTCTCGGTCCCTGTAATTCAGTACTCGTGCAATAATGGGGCGGGGAGGAGCGCCCGGGGCCGGTCGAGCCGCTAATGAGCGGTGAGCCCGTTCCACAATGAACATGTGTGATAGCTGCTCCGTACCGAATAGGTCTGTGATCAATGTTTCAATGAAGGTCTCCATTTTGCCCACATTTGTGGATTCCGGCAGCCCTGTAATGCGGAGGTTATTGCGCCTGGAGCGAGCCTCTAAATCTTCATTCTTAGCTTGGATGACTGACAGGACTTTTTCCATGTTTAGCGTTTTCCCGGCGACTTCACTTAAACCATCCTCCGCTGTAGACACCCGCTGCTCGACTTCCCCCATACGGGTACTCTGTTTTTCCAGCTGCGAGGACATGTGGTCCAGCCGGTTGTTGACAGCCGCCATTGTTCCCTCGATGGATTGGAGGCTGCGCTGCATGGCCAAAAGCGTGGTCTCGAGGCCAGTGGGCCCTCCCTCCTGGGCGTCAGCCTCCGAGTCCGAGGCAGCTTTCTGCGGAGTTTTAGTGGATTTTCGGGCCTCAAACGTAAGGCGAGGCTGGGTTTTGTCTGTTCTGCCCATGGCGCTATATAGCTAGTCAGGTCCTCTGCAAGGGAGTAAACCCAATCCCCCGCAGATTCCAGGCAGGTCGGCAAGTGAACCCACCCCTCACCCCGGTCCTCCCGGCGAGCGCAACTGCCCGCCTGAGATATGCAGGCCCGCACCAGCACAGGAGGTCGCCCGACTGCATGAAGTGGACTCGGGGTCAGAACATGAAGGCCCCCCGCCAGTGAGAGTTCTCGTGTCCACTAGCCAGTGAGCCAGCAGCTTGAGCAATCAAGGGAAGTCTGTATAGGCCCCGGCCACCAAAATGCGAGGAGGTGCGCACTCAGGAGCCGCACCCAGCGAAGGATCCACAGCAGCGCAAGGCAATGCGGGGTGTATTCCAGACCCAAGCCAGGGTCCCAGCTGCACTCTCCGTCCGGGATCCGCCACAACAGCCTTGAGGATTACAAGTGGCAACGCAGGGGTGAGTACGCCAGGCCCTCCTCTCCCAGACTACCACAGAGGCCTAGCGCTCCATCATTCCAGTGGGGCCCACCAGCACGGGCCCAGCTCCTCATGGACAAGCCGCCCAGCAGCAGCCGCGGCAATGCCAGCCAGCAGACGGTCAGCAACGGAAGCGCGGTCCCACAATCTGGCCTATAACTCCCCCCAGGCGCCCGCCCAAGCTCGCAGGCCGCAGCACCGACCAGGGCCCCCGCCCGCCTCTACTGGTGCGAACCCCGGCCGGGCCGCGCCCCACTCACCGTGACCAGCACCCAGGAGTCGGCTCCACCGGCAGTCCGCAAGTGTGTCTCCGCACCTCGGCGCGGGTCCCCAAATCACGTACCGGGCCGCCGCCTCTCGCCTCTCCCACTCAGTTGTCGGGATCACGACAGCAGCGCCCAGCAGCTCAGTGCTCGGCCTCGTTCCCGTAGGGCTCGCGCAGCCACACTCGGCCGCCCTCAACCAGCACCCCTCGTTGGCAGCAGGCAGGTATGTCGCCGGCAGCAGCTCTCGGCCAACTCCAATCGGCGCCTCGGGTCCGCGGCTAGCAGGAACGCCACAGCCCGGACCCGTCAATAGAGTGTGCAGGGGGCCGCCATCTTGTGCGCCCGCCGCGGGTCTCGGTCCTCCGGTGATGCGCAGCCACAGAGCGATCCGCCGCTCCACAATGCCAACAAAGTATGCAGGGGTCCTAGCCAGCTAGGGTCGCGCGGTTTCTGTAGCGCAGATTCTGCTTTTCCAGGCGGATTATAGGCGGATAGTGGCTCAGCCGGGCAGAGCGACCTTAAGGTGCTGCCATCTTGCCGTGCGCCCTCTAGCGCCCCCCCTCTGCTGGCACTTTTGATTCTTACATACAGCACTGCTCCATTCTCCTATAAAATGTTTTGGGGTTCCAGAAAGTGCATTTTTGCATGAAATCTTACATGGCCCCACTAATTAGATAGCCCAAACTCAACGATTGGTAGCACTCCTGGGAAACAGCACTCTGTATTCCTACAAAGAGTTGCTGTGAGTAATTCTGCTAACATTTGTATATTTTCATTTGCTAGGCAGATATCCACTTGCTGAGTTTTACGACGTTTCACTTGCTTTTCAAATTTCTCAGGAATAAGAGTAAATACCCTGCAAAGTTTAGAATTTACACATAAAATGAATAGTACCCATGTAAATGTTGTGACTAGATCAGTATTTACTAAAGCTTTGTACGCGGAGGTGTTACACAGCAGAAACTTTATCTGCAGGCTCAGAATTCTGGTGACATCCACAAACCACTTGGCCTCTAGCTTTGTGGTTTATTATGTCACCAAAACCCCTGGATAGCAAATTTGGACCATATTGCAAGGTTACCAGTTATGTATCCTAGGATATTGCATCCTTATGGTAATATGAACATCCATGCTTTACAGGGTAGAGTGAAATATGGAAAATACTTAATAGGTTCCTGTAAAGTATCGGTTTCATCATCAAACTGACAACCCCTAAACCACCGTGCAGTCATTGTCAGGGCCTTTAGGATTATGCAACAGTGGGGACCGATTTAAGTGGCAGCCTGTGTAAATTATGTTGCCCGAAAGAATGATGAAACATTATGCAATGCATTTTCTAGTAGTATAATTTTGAACATTTGTATTGAAATATGCAAATGTTGTGGCCAATGCAGTAAATCCATAATTTTGCAGTAAAATTGTATAATTTCACTGAGCCTGAGCATTTGTCAATTGTTCTCTCAACAATCTATTCAGGAAAGGTAAACAAACCTAAACATACTAATTACAGTCAGGGCCAATTGCGAGCTACACATTGAAGATTCAACAATCTTTCTCTTCTCCAGAAGAATGTGCTTAATAGCACTTAGGGTGCTTTTTTCCAAAAATTCTACGTTCTCAACTTAATACTTACCAGGGGTGTGTGAAATATGCGTAATTTACTTTTGGCAAAATGTGTGACATTTTAGCAAAATTACGAGAAATTATGCATAATTACTCAAATTGTACTTTACCATGAAATGTATTTTCACATCGGTTTTGGATGCTAAAAAAACAGAACAAAGAATGAACGCACAGCAAACAGCAGCTGCTCTCACACTACTACTTCTGATTATTCCTGTGGGCTTCGCTAATTTTTTGCCAACTACAGGTTTTAATTACACAATGTGGCGTAAACAAGACAATTTTGAGTGTCAAGCAGTTTCACCTGGTTTGACTTTTTACTGAAGACAACTAAAAAATATAGTCCAGTTTGTCACTTGCTATTTTCAATAACATTTTCCTTGTTAGGAAAAAAACCCACAATTTTTTAACTAACAACCTAAACAAAATAAATATGTAATATAAAACTACATAATGGAGGGGATGTGTCATATGGTCCTAAATTTGAATGTCAGGGTTCTGGTGACATTCACATGTCACTTGGCCTTTGACTCCATGGCTTAGGGTGTCATCAGAGCCCTTCAATAGCAATATTGACCATATTACACGTTCGCCCGCTATGTATGCTGTGGTGTACTCTGCGTGTTTGGGTGCTTTTAATGTACAAAATGCAGTGAAATATAAACTCATATCACAGGGCTCCGTGAAATATGTAAACTAATTCATAGGCCCTTTGTGAAATTTGGGGTTCATCATTATGATGACAGCACCCAACCCACTCTACAGAGCTGTAAATCATTATTCTAAACACAAATTTCTCTTGAACATTCGAAAGCTCCACCTTTTTATTTACAAAAGGTACATGAAAATGCACCGAAATAAAATCAATGTAACCTAAATAGTTTTCAATGAAATGTAACCATTTCTACTTTTGTGTAGGCCTGGGCGGAGTACATGGAGTTTTCTCTGTGGCATTCCGAAAAGTGCCGGAAAAACTCCACCACGCTCTGCCGAGTTCCGCCAGTGGCGGAGTCTGTTAAGTTGCACTGCTGGCACTGATTTTTACCACCGGAGATTGTCCTGCACTGTAAAATCAGCACGAACAGCACTAAGTGTCGCACCAGAGGGCGCTGCTGCTTTCTGCTGCTTGAGTTGATATTCTATTTGAGTGGCAGCTTCCTCAATGTGAGTGGCAGATTTCTCAACGCGAGTGGTCATGACCTGCCGCCACTGCTTGTGTTGAGAAATCTTGCCTGGGGGTCTAGCGCACAATTTTTTCTCATGAGGGTTAGCCAATCTTAACGTTGGCGAGCCGCTTCAGAGAAAAAACTCCACTGCGCGTCACTTTGTGGAATTTTTGGGAACTCTACGCTCCGCACGGAGCGTGGAGTAGGCAAAGCTCCACAAACTCTGCCGGCGGAGCAGAATTCTTCACCCACGCCTACTTTTGTGCCATTATCAATCCTATTTAAGAGGACAAGCGTTTGCCTTAAATGTCCTCTTCATCTAACTACTCTGGTGAAGGTAATACGACTCAAGCAATATTGCAGCAATGTGGAGCATTCAGTAAAAGCTGATTATTCAACACACTTTTTCAAGTTAGGACACAAGATCACCCCCTGAAACATGCATTCAAGCAGTCGAAATGTCTATCTTGTATGAAAACAAGTGACCACACACTCACAATGACTACTGTCTACAGCTCACTATTGAAATTAAATTAAAATGCACTATTTTATGTAAAATGCTGAACTATGGTCATTTGAAACTGTGATATTTTCCTGCTCAGTAAACTGTTCACTGGAAGTGTCCCACCTCAAAGCGAGACATTAAGCTTCCATGGCACCCGAGGGAGTATTTTCAATTTAAGCCTGGTAAACTGTGTTCTAGTGTTATTACTTTCTGAAGGCGGCATGGCCCCTCTTTCATGCACCTGCCTCTACCTCATTGAGAACTTAGGCAGGTGACCAATTCTAGAACCTTCTGCAAGAGCGTTTTATGTGTGTCCTGTCTTGCCTTGGCCCCTGACACGTTGAGCATAAGTCCCTTCTGAGTGATCTTCAGAAACAGCCATGGCCAGCTCACCAGCTCTCAGTTTAATTCCACTCCCTCACAGGGTATTCTTGATTACTTATTTTGGGATTTTAGCGATGGTGGAATTTGGGATGCTGAAGTCTTTCTTAAGCCTGCTGTGCGGCATTCTATCAAAGTGCGTTCTTCATGCAATGCAGCTCTTACTGGGTCGAAGGTGGGATAGCCCGCAATCAATAAGATGTCCAACAATAAACTAAAGGTGGGCAAACCATTAAAAGCTCAAGAGCCAGATGCCTGACTCTCCACCAGGTCTCCCTCTTCCTCTTGGACTCTTGTGCGCTAAACAACCCAAGCTTTCTGCTTCCTCCAATACTCACACATCATTCCTAAGTCCCCTATACTCATCACCTAGGTATTTCAAAGGAGGGGCTGCACTTTGAATAGCCCCTATGGAGATAGGAGGGAATTAAGCTACTCTTCTTCTGCACAATTAACTTTTCCAAAGGAAGGGGAATGAGACTTCATCTCTCCTTGCACCTCTTTGGTGCTGACTGAAGTCAAAACATTTTAGTGCGCCCAAGAGTCACGAGTGTGCAAACCAGTGCTTACTGTTGCAACAACCATACCTAAATACCTTCTCTCCTTTACTCTACTTACCAACATGCATTGCCCTTTTGCAATCAGTAAAATGCAATCCCCCCATTATTCGCCATTAAAGCAATGGTCTCTCCCTAATGAGGACTGAAAGCCGAGTGATTGCTCATCTCTCGAGCTCTTTTGTCATTTCAAGTATTTTCAACAGGGGAAAGAGTGCTCTGTTGATGTGCACTGTTAGTGTGGCTGAGGTAGTAAACAACATTCTTTTGGAGCAGAGCTTGCTTGTGTTTTTTTTAGTTGGAAAACACCATGCGCCGACAGTTTGGGCACCTATGTTACTCTGTACTATTTATCACAACTCTAAGGCACAGTGAAAGAGAAGGAATGAAAACGTCTGACTCTTCCACCAGATCACTATAGAAATTTCCGGGATATGTTAGAGTGTCTAAAAACACATGGGGCACGTATTGTCCCTGGGACCTTAGAGTATACTGGAGCCTCGCAGAGGCATCCAGACAGGAGTTCCTCCCACTCTCAAAGAAATAAGTATTGATTCCCTCTGTAATACAAGGCAGAACATGCACAGGCTGAGAGCACACAACAGCTGCCTGTAGTGCTAGCAGCACTCACACCGGCCGCGCAGAGCTGGGAACACGCAGCAGAGCGAAGCCTTAGCCTCACTCCTTGAATACAGATAGTGACTAACACCATACCGGTGTACTTTATAATAGGTGCCTGTGACGCAAAACACTCAAATACAACCCACAATACACATCATGGCTAACTAATCACAGCCCTATACATATACTCATGCTCTTTTTTTCTTCACAAGTCCCTCTCCGGAGTGTTGTGGTCAGTGCTTTATTTGATCCAGTGGTTTCCGGTGCTCGGCACCGGCACTTAAATGTCAACACCTGTGCTTGTGACAGTCTGCCATAAGGTGGCGCTGTCTGGCTAATTTAGAGATGACTACAACAACAGTTAATTATTAATTCAATATACATTAACAATGGCTATAACTGCCGCCCAAGCCATTCTTATAGCTTTGAGGGCCTGAAATAATCCGTGGGTGTATAATGGTTAGTAGTTGTGTTGTTACTATCATTGGCAGCATGGCAGGGACAATCTGTGGTGCAAACTGCAGTGGTCTCCTGACGAGAGCCCTGGCACTTAAGCTATATAATCTGCAATGCCAGCTGTTAAACGTATGGCCTGCGGCAGGTCTCTACAGTGTGGGGCGTGTTTAAAAGAACTGAGCTGTCTATTCAAAGAGAGAGGGACAATAGGGGCGATATCCTAAGCAGCTCACCTTGAGCTAAACTCAATGGACCCCTTGCAATCTTAACTAAACCTTGCCTGATGAATAGTAAACAAAGGTAGGGGTTTAGCGCCTGCCAAGCTCAGTGGGCGCCTGGAACACTTTGTCACAGGCAGAAGCCTAGCAGGACATGGAGACATTCAGGAGCTGGTGTCACTCCCTCTGGCACAGCTGGACTTCTTCTCCCCATCATCATAACTGATGCCTAAGAAGGGAATATGACATATGGGGCTGAATATAGAAATTTTATTTGCAATTCTCATCAATGTATTAAAAGGGCAGAGCTAAACCCGACAAAAAACGCTAATCGCCAATGAACTTCTGCACACACCTGCACGTCATGAGCAACACTAGCAGACAGTGTTCCCTTTTACCTAACTGCACTTGCATTCTGGACTTGCAGTTTGGCTATGCCATTATACGTGGGATTAACATTCCCAGCATGCACCCTGAATTTCAAGGTTAGGTTGATACAACCATCTTCGTGGGCTCGGCTCATGCTTTGGCTCTGAAAGCCAAGCTGCGCCTCTGGTTTGGGTCCCCCCATGAATTCTCTGGCTTGCCCAATTCTACGCCAGACCAGCTTTTCCAACTATTGTGAACTTCATGGAGGAATTACAGGTGGGGACCTCCCCTGAGAGTGTACTGTAGATTCACAGAGCACAGACAGCAACCAAACATCACCACAGGGAATGAGGAGATCGTAAAACATGTTTATGGTTTGAAGGAGCTGAACATCAGGGTTCAATCTGTTCGGTCACAATTTCGGGGCTCATTGAAAACCTTGCTCTTCCCTTTACAGTAAGGACCTGAACTCTCCTGGTTTTGTTGCATTTCTTTGCTACCCCAGCGCCAAGATGCCTCGGCAATCGAGCGCTTTATAAACGTTTTACTTACTTACTAATGTACTGTTCACACTGCAGAGCAGGCGCGGACGGAAGAGCGAGGACACTTTTTCTTTGAGAGGGGTTTTGCTGCAGTTCTCTTTACTTACTTGCTCTGATGTCGGGCTCCCTGCAGGTGTGCATGGTACTGTTCAATTGAGTTTAGGACCACGTGACAAAGGTTGCAAGTGTAGCTGCTTCTCAGAGCTGTGTGAAAAGACAAGAAAGGAGAAACAAAGAGTTACAACTACAAGACAGAGCAAGAGCAGCTAAAGCAATGTGCACATTGTAAAAAGGCATATTAAAGAGAGAAGGGTTGGGGCTGGAAGAGATGAAGGATGGGAGGAACAAATACAGGAAGTGTGTAAATAAAGAAGGTGTGAAGTAAGATAGGAAGGAGGGAATAGAGGATGAAAGGAAGAGGGGAAGTAAGAATGGAAGGAAGTTTAGAAGGAACGGGGTAAGAAAGAGAGGACGCAAGAATTTGAAGAATTGAAGAGCGAGTAGATGAAAGGATAGAAGAGAGAAAAAAGAATAAAGAAAGAATGGAAGGGGAAGGGGACAAGAAGGAAGAGATGGCATTAGGTACAAAGGGAACAAAGGAAGGGAGAAAGCAACACAGGAAACAAACATTGGTAAAGCCAATAGGTCTTGCTTTGGAAAAATAAGAGAAAAAAGGTGCCAAAATGCAACAACTGCTGCCAGTGGCGTCATAGTGTAGGTGCACACTGAGTGATGTGGTATGCAAATGCATGATTTACTGCACATGCTTACGGAATTTTGTTAGGCGTCATTTTCTTCTTTTTTATTTATTTACAAATCTAAGATGGTGAACTCCACTTAGATTGGTAAAAAAAAATCTATTTAATTGGTGTAAAGCCACTTTTTGGAAAGCAGAGCTGCCCAGCAGAAAATTGCAGAAGCTGGGCCATGGAAAAATATGATAGGATCAAAAATATTTAACCGATCACGAGGGGTGGGGAAGCAATGGAGGGGGACACAAATTAATGGAGGAACGGATGGAGGTAGAAGGAGGTAGAAGGAGCAATGGAGGTGTGCAAGCCCGTTGGAATGCAGAGTATCCCAGCAGCAAATGGCTGCTGCTGAGCCCTCCAAAAAAAGTAAAATTAAATGAAAACATTTGTTTCAAGACTGCACGTGGTAGAAAAGCAGTGGAGGAGCTGAAGGGGAAGAAGCAGGGGAAAGTGTATTTGGGGGGATAAACTGCACAGAGAGAGAGCATGAAAACACATGTACTCTCATGGAATGCTTAATTAAAAAGAAAAAAGTTGCTCCCTAAAAGTGGGCAATAGAATGATAGAAGCTAGTATATCAAAAGGAATGTAAAGAGGCTATGCTCCATGGGAGAGACAAACACAGGAAGAGGAAAGCAAGACAATGAATAAGAGGCAAACAAATGAAGATAACACTAAAGCCAACAAAGGTAAGCAGTAGGCTCTACACCTACTATAATTTGTTTGGTATGACCTACGAGAGGCTTTCACCTACAGACAGTTATAAGCAGTTCAGTAGGTGAGCCCTTAATAGGCCAGAAAAGAGGGAGAGTGGAAAGAAAGGTGAAGGATGCAAAGGGACAAGTAGGCAATCATGGGGGCCTTTTCACGAAGGTAACTTACGTATAGTAAAGTTACGAGTGTGGAGTCTCCGCACTCGGGGAGGAATCTCCGCACTGCACCTTAATTTTTTTTTGTGTCTAATTAGGATTTTTGCTCCTACAAATTGCACACCTAAATGTGATTTATAATGAGTTTGCACCTTAATGTGTTGTCAATCCAAAGGAAGGTCATCCTGATGTACATCTTTTACACACGCAATAGTATCTTAGTATTGCATTTTCTCTCTGTACTGGGTGATACCACACAGATGACTATTGTGTCTGCTTCTCAAACATCAGTAGCCTACATGTTTTTCATTTTATCTTATTATGGCCAGCAAACAAATGGGAGCTTCGTGTCAGACTAGCCTTCAGCATGCATGTAAGAGCATGTGATATATCCTATGCACCACTGGCATTTTACTGACCTACCATTAAATACTTCTAACACTAATCCTGAAGGCCCACGTGGAAACAATCAGCCACAAATACCATAGTGTCAGACTACGACCCAGTTAAATCTGATTATTTTTATTGAGACAGGTAGGTAATGATCCAATCCTCTAATATCAACCTCCATGTCTTAATCACATTTTTGATACCCTGAAAGCCCTAAAAACGTAAACACCTTTCTCTGAGTCATGGCACCTAGCAACTGGTTCCCAATCCTATGCTATCCCCATCTGTTTCAGCACTGCAAGGTCATGACTGTGGAAATGATCGCACCGCACCAGAGTTGCCAACTCCTTGAAAAGGTTTCTTGTTTTGATGAACACATTTTCACTATTCTCTCTGACTTTGCGCTATCAGTTTTGTGTCTGAGGTCAAGCATCATCAGACATGAGACATGCCTTCACTAACTTTTTAAGCGTAATGACAGGCACAAACAAAAGTTTTGAAAGTTTGGATTCTAAAGCAGTTTTTTGTTCCCCCTGTTCTTGCCTATTTCCCAGATTTTAAGTCCATTTTCCAGTGTAAGAAATCGGGTTATTAGTTAAGAGGACTGAGAGCCCCACTCAAATAATGAACACATTTCTTGTTAGGGTAAACCAAACGAGTCACTAAATAAACCTGTGCTTAACCCTCTAGCTTGGCACAAAGCAGCTAGGTTTAATTTAGAGGCAATATGTAAAGTATTTATGCAGTACTCAAACAGTAATAAACTGAAAATACAACACAAGAATAATCCCAAACCAATTTACAAAACTAGAGAATATTTTTTTTAAAAAGACACAAAATCAGAATATAAAAAAAAAGAAATGACACAAAATTATAAAAATGCAATCAGTAGAACCAGTTGAGTGATGAGTTTTTAAAGTTTTAGGTAAAAATAACACCCAAAAAGCACAAAGCCCTAATGGTGGTTATCTGGTTGCATCGGACCGGGGCAAAGTTACAAGTTCAGGCTGACCGCGATGGAGCCTGGACCAGGTACTGGGCAGAGTTCGGCCCGCTGGGAGTTGTACCTTTTGTCCTTGATTCGAGGTCTGTGCAGCAAGGCTCTGCAAGGCTTTACATCGCTCCGCGTCAGATCCAATAAAGCCTTCAGGTAGGAGCTGTGCAGATTTGCGGGGCACTGCGCCACTTAGTGTCAGATCTGAGGGAACCTTCAGTTAGGAAGGGAGAAGTACACTCTGACTCTTGTGAAGGGTCCAGGGCCTTGAGGACAGCACTTAGATGGTCAGGACTCCCTCCCACAGAGGGCAGCAAAGGGACAAGGGCAGGTACAGTTGGTACTGATCAGCTGGAAAGCGGGAAAGGCCTTTGGAAGCTTGTTGTGTCCCTGTAGCTCAAACAGGAGGTGAACCAACCGACCCTTGGTGTCACTTCTGGGGTCCTGGATTCACAGAAAGCAGGTCCTGTCCTCCTTCTTTAGACAGCTGGGCAGTCCTTCTGAATCTTCTGAGGTCCGAGAGGGTTCTGATGAGGGGTTCGGAGGGTGCCACGTTTATACCCAGTTCCAACCTGTGTGGGGCTCACCACCTTTTTGTCTAAACCGAGCTGGTTCTGGTTGTTTCTCTCCTTTCCCCTGGCTTTGGCTCTAGTCTGTCTAGGGTAACAAAGAGCAGGGAAGCCCAGGTGTGGGCTGCTTTTCCCAGTAACAGGGCAGGCATCTTCAGAAATCATAATGGGGGTGGGCACGGGCTACCCTTTGTAGCTCATGAAGGGCCGAGTACAACTCCTATGCAATCCTGCTCAGGAGAGGGAATACCCTTCTATATCCCAAGGCCCTTTTGCCCTGTATCTGGAAGGAATGCACATCACACCACAGGAGAGCTATGACTATACCTATAACTTAAAATCTGACTTTACCTTTAAAGAGGACTTTAAATTGCAATTCAAAAGAGTGGAAGAAATATCAATCAATCAAGTCGTACTTGTATAGCATGGTTAATAAACCCAGAGGGTATCCAGTCACTGTGCTGCAGATATCAGTCGAAGCGCCAGGTCTTGATTCCCTTGCTGAAGTGGGTCAGTGAGGGTGCGATGCAGAGGTGAAGGGGGAGGTCGTTCCTGGCTTTGGCAACCAAGTGGGAGGAGCGTCCTCCGGACCAGCAGCAGCGGATACGTAGTGTCTGTGCGATGGCGAGGTGTGTGGAGCCGAGATTCCTGGTTAGTCGATGGAAGTGCAGTCGTTGGTTCATATAGGCTGGTCCTTGGTCATGGAGGGCTTTGAATGCGTGGGTCAGAAGCTTGAAACGGCATCTCTTCAGCACGGGGAGCCAGTAGGTGTCCTTTAGGTGCTGGGTGATGTGTGTCCTCTTGGGCAGGTTGAGGATCAGTCCGGCTGCTGCATTCTGGATTGTCTGGAGTCTTTGCATGAGCTCGGTGGCTGTGACTGCGCAGAGGAAAAAGTATTTCTCTATCCATTCCCAAACTGAAGTTATCACTTATTCAGTGTAATAAGATAACCTAGTATTAGTCTATGGGAAAGCTAGCCTTGCTAAAGTGAAAAATAACTTTGGGAGTTTTTCACTGCCAGGACTTGTAAAACTTAAGTACACGTCCTAATTTTTAAATATCATGCACCCTTCCCTATCAGCCTTTATGGCCTACCAGAGGGGTGACTTATAAGCTATGTTCCCTGTAGGATGCGCAAGCACAGCCTTGTCTCTTCCATTGCACAAACTCTCTCAGGGAGTGCGCTCACCGCTTACAGGCATAATAGACATAAAGGGGGGGGGGGTGAAAACTATCCTTGTCTCTTTTCGTGGCAGGCAGCGCAACAGGAGGCTCAGAAAATCCATCAATTACAAAAGGGTCTGTTTCTTTGATTTTAGGTTCAGAGTGCTTCATGAAGCAGTCAGTGTGAAATAAACACACCTGTGTGATTATGTTTCACACTGCAATGAGAGGGTGAGTATGTGGAATTACGTGCCAGAGCTGCTGGCTTCATAACTGAGAAAACAGGTTTCGCTCTCAGGGCTCGAGTAAAGTGCTCCAATATTTTCCGGTCTTGTTTGCTATATAAAACTGCAAATACGTTTTCACCATCCTCCGTTTTGTCAATCTATAGATATGAGGGTCCCTTCAAGTACATGAGTTCAGGCTGTGCACAGTACAATATATCTCTTGTATTTGATTTAATAGCCTATAAAGTTGCCCATCTATATTTAGAATCTAGGCCACATACAGGGTACACATGATCCCTGACTTGCCTTTTAGTTCATGAATAGCATTGTCATTTGGGGGTCAGGAACGTTTCTCAGTTCAGTTTAAAAACTCTCACTTTTAATAAATACTTAGCACATAATCTGATGATGCACTAAGGTCAGGGCCACTGGAATTATGCTGCAAGAAAGCGCCAAACTATGTGGCAGGGTTGCCTAAATTATGCAGCAAGAAAGGCAAATTAATGAGCATAAAGTAGCACATTTTTTATAGTATTTATTCATTGTTTTGTAATTTTTACACAATTTTACACATGGTAACACAGTCTGTGCAAATATGTCACCTCATTACTATCAGTTTAACATCAGATGCAGAAATATGCGACTGAAAGATGACCAGTTAACCTTTGCGAAGGGCCCTCTATTGCGTGCAAACACACATAGCCACATTTTTTGTAACTTTTGATCCATTTAAGCTATAAACACATTTTTTTGTTAAAATCTGCAGATTATGCAGAAGATGATGATTATGTGGCAAATGCGGCAAATCCACAATTTGGAGGAAAAAGCAGGCTCTTCAGTCCTGAGGGCAGGGTGGTGGGTTATAAGTGTGAGGGTGCCTCTCCATGAGCAGGTCACCCCTACAAACCCCAGAGTTGATTCTCCAGGCCTTGTAAGTGCGGTCAGCCAGTTTGATACATATAGTGGACATCAGTCATTTCGAGATGTCTCACTATATAGTGGCTGCACCGAAGCCAGTCATGTTCGGTATCAAACATGTTGGAATCATACCCCAAGACCGATTCCAGCATTGGGAGTATAATCCCATGTACTGGGGAGCTCCCTTGGGATACCCCCCTGTACTCCCAGTTACAGCTTTTCAGGGTTTGACAGCAAGCTAGTGCTGCTGCAGATCACAGACACAATTCTGCCCTCCTGCTGCTGAGTTAAGCTTGAGCAGAGGAAGGTGGAACAATAGGTTTCCTGTCGCAGCGAGGTGTGACCACCTCCCATACAGGACTTAGTGTATTGGGCTGGGGGCACTTGCCAGTGCCACCAGACTGCTTTGAAGGGCACATTTGGTGCCCTCCTTGCATACTCCAGTTTGAACCAGTTCAGGGGAGCCCTTGGCTCCCGCTCTGGTGTGAAACTGGACAAAGGACATGGGTGTATCCTCCCCTCGGTACTGCCCTTCCTCTGGGATTAACCCTTGAGTTGTTCCAACCCTTTCCTTAGGGTACTTAAGGACTTACCTGTGGGTGGGTCCTCAGATTCATCATGGGACAAGACTCAAGACTGAAATCACGTCACTCTTCGACCATCTGAACACTTGGACTTCGCCTGCAACCGACACTGCATCAAGGACAACTACTGCTACTCCTGGTCTCGTTGTTCTGCAAGTCTTCTTCGTGGTCTGTATCTGTGCTTCTTCCAGGATCTTCACCAGACCTGTGGGCATCAAGGACACCCAAAGTAATCTCCCTTGGAGTGAAGGAGTCACTCCCCTGCATCTGCCGGCACCACAAGGATTTTGACCAGTCTGCTGCTCATAAAGTCCCATGGACTTCAAAAGGCTCAGCAACACAGGTGGTAGTTTTGCAACTCCCTCAAGGCCTGACCTGTCCTCTCTGCAATTTTGAAGCCAGTAACCCTCATCGGAACTGCTGGGACCAAACCCCTATGCACAGCATCGACTTGACCTTGCCAAGGCCTGTTGGCTCTGCGTCCAGAGATCTTCGGACTACAAGAAGCTCCAGCCTCCAGCATCTCTTCCTGCCAACTACAGCATCCTCTCCACATCCTCTGCATCTTGGGCCTTCCTTCTTGGTGAGCAGCCTCGAGGTACTCTTGTGACTTCTGTGCCTTCGGCCTGTGGGTCCTCTTGAGTGTCTTCTTCTGCTCCAGTGGGCTCCCCTGCTTGCTTGGGGCTTGTTCTGACTCTCATGCCTGAGTGAGTCCTTTGGACCTTGCTGGTCCCAACATTGCTCTTTCTTCGTTCTCCAAGCCATTTGCAGCTGCCAAGGCTTGTTGGTGCTCCCGCTGGACACAGACCCCCTGGTTCTTGACTTCTAATGTGGGAAAGCTCGTGCCCGGCTTCTGGCTTTCTTACACATCGCCTGTTCCTCACAGTTGCAGTGACAAGGTCACCGTCAACACTTCTGAACCGTCCGCCATCGGTGGGCATTGCTCTTCTGTGCCTCCTGGTCATCTCCAAGGGGCATAGACTCTGCCCTCTCTGCATACAGGTTCTTCACTTCATGAATCCACCCTTGTATTCCTCCAGACTCTTTCACAGTCTCCTCCAGCGGCATCTTCTTTGAAGTCCTCCATTGTGGTCAATGGCAGTTTACGACGTCACTTCGCACCTATGCACCCAGCTTCCCTGGTGTAGGTATCCTGGTTCCTGGGGTATCCATGGGTGGGATGACTCTCCAACCTTCTGTCTTCCACGGGGTTTCTTCAGGGTTCACTTGGAAGGGTCATTCTTCTTAAAAACTGCAACCTCGACTTCCCCGTTGACTTCTACTGGACACACTGCTGTGTTTCGACTCTGCACACAGCCTCCGTGGGGTTCCTGAGTGCTTACCTTGGGTGGTTCCTTGTGTCCCCAGCTCCTCTGAGTCTCCTGGTCCAATCCCGACTTTGGTCGCAGTTCGTATTCCAATTTTTTGGTATATGGTTTGGTCTCTCCCTGGAGACCACTGTATTTTGTTCTTACTTACCTATTTGCCATTGAAGTATTGTGTATTTGTGTAGATATCTCGAGGTAGGAGATAGGCCAATGTGTTAGTAAGTGTTGTGTAATAAATAGACATATTTTTATATATACAATGTGTGGTTATTTTTCGTTTCACCTACACTACATGATTGAACTGGTAAAACAAGCTGCTTAACACTCCCTCAAAATAAGCCTGAAGGCTGCTATCCATAGCTACCACTTTGAGAGCTTTCAAAGGTTATCAAAGACCACTAAAACCACAATAAGGGTTGCCTGGATCAGTGCAAGGGGCATCACTTAAATAAGTGTGCATCATATACTAAGCCAGCCTCCTACAATGGGCTCTTAAATGCTAGAGCCATCCCTTGGATCAGGTGTCCCTAATTTGTTGGCTCATCCACCTGTACCTTGCACCATAGTCAGGGTCACTGGAATTATGGGGCAGGAGAGGACCAAATGATGTGTCAGGGTTATTATAAGAGACAAGGAAAGGTAAATTATGCGGCAAAAAGCAGCACATTTTGTGATAGTATTATTTATTATTTTGTCATTTTCACACAAGCTAAAACTGTCTGGGCAAATGTTGTACCTCATACGTACCAATTTAACACCCAAATACAACAATTAGCACCAGAAAGATGACCAGTCAACCTTTGAGCAAAACAGGTAGTCTCATGTTTTTAGTAACTTTTGACCCATTTGAGCTAGAAACAATTTTTTGGGGTTGAAATCTGCAGATGATGGATTTTGTGGCATGTGGCAAATCCATAATTATGCAAAAGGCCACTGCCTTGCATAATTCCAGTGGCCCTGACCTTAGAACAAGGGTGTAAGGGTTCTTTCAAGCCTAGGTTTTGTACTGAAAGGGGATCCTTCCAGTACAAAAAATACCTGTGAAGACTTTTTCCACTAGATATGTGCTGTACAGTGCAACACAAATTCAAACTTTGAAAAATATGGGGACTTTTAAAAGTTGCTCCACTGTTATGCCTGTCTTGAGGAGACATATTTTTTGGCTCAAATAACTGTCTGTAAATGTTAGTAGATAGGGATTTACCTTAAAACCCATGGGTGGGTGCATGGGAACGCCCATATACCACGCATGGTACACTCCACTTAAGCAAACAGGCATAAGTTATGGCATACTGCTACTTTGCGTTACTGTGGGCAACTTTCCCACAAATCATGATTTGCGTTGGAAAGTAAATCCCACCACAAGCCAGTATGCTGGGGTTTGCGTCACTTTTGTGATGCAAACTCAAGGCAAAGTGTTAGTAAATCTGGACCCGAATCTCTAAACAGGTAGTTGTCAATATTATTAGGACGCTTTGTGTTCTTACTGCTAGTAAATGCAAGGTTACTAAATGACCAATGCAGAGCAAATGTTGCCGTACTGTGTAAAATCAGAAGGCAATGAAGAAACCAAAGAGAAGGGGCCTCTTAAGCATGATAGGAAATGGTTTGCGTCTGGAATGGAGCATGCCAAATTTCTGTGGTTGTGTTCCGGATTGAAAAGAAGGTCTAAACGTTTTCGAACAGCTATTATTTAGTTATGGGTCTTGCAGAGTGCTAAATCAGAAATTTTACAAAGAACTACCTTTTCAAGGTTGACTTAAAATTTAGCTGTGTTAGAAAAAAGGGGCAAAGTAGTAACCCATTAACCAAGGCCAGACAATTATTATCAAAAAGGTGGTTCCTATGGGGGAAATGTATGCTTAGACTTCAACAGTGTCATAAAAATCTCCTCTGCAAATTAATTATAGTTATGCAGTAAGTGCATTTATTTTACTAACATTGTTCATATAGTACAGAAATGATTGAGAAAGGTATGACACAACATTTACATTCCTTCAAAATTAAGGTGCTCCTAACAGGTGATGGCACAGTGGAAGTGATATAGTGTGAATAAAAAGTGCGCTTGTGCTATGTACAGAAATAAATACCTGTGATTGATTGGGACAATATGTTCTTAAGCCCCGGAGAACTGCATTAAAGAAGCAGAGGACTGCACCACCAATTTCTTGCAGACAAGGCTGAGACAGACAATCTACTGCCACTCGTGTCCAGATGCGGTGAAGGAGACAGTTCCAGCCGGCGTGCTACAGTAATACACCAGTCCGAATCCCATGACGAAACCTTGATTAGATAAGGAAAGCAGTTCTTGAAGTACTCACAGGCAGTATCTCTTTTGTGAAGTCTCTTCCATATGAATTATTCACAGATGTAAATAACCCCTATTTATTGCATGCAACTGATAATCTCCCAGAACATTTGGGGGCCTTGATACTCATTGAACCACACCTTCCAACACTATCTAATCTATTTGTTTTAAATCTGGACACGAGCGGTAGTTGATTGTCTGTCTCATCCTTGTCTGCAAGAAATTGGTGGCGCTGCCCCCTGCTTCTTTAATGCAGTTCTCTGAGGCTTTGCCATGAAACAGTGATTGATACATCTTCGGTTGTGGGTCTCTTTGCCACAATCCTCTGGTCTCTCCTGCTCTTCTTATTTTGTCCTGATGATGACCCTGTTCTAAATAATTGTGCCAAGGGGTTGAAGATTCAACATTAACATATGTGGACTGATTTTAAAATTTGATTGTGGTTTTTGACACTCACATCCTGAGTGCCAATCATAACAACATATTGTCCCAATCAGTCACATGTATATATTTCTGTATACAGCACAAGCACACTTTTAATTCACTCTATATAACTTCCACTGCGCCGTGCACCTTGTTTTTGAAGGAACATAAATGTTGTGTCATACTTTTCTGAATCGTTTCTGTACTATTTGAACAATTTTAGTAAAATAAATGCACTTACCGCACAACTATAATTAACTCGCAAGGAGTTTTTATGACACTATTGCCGTGGAAGTCCAAGTCTATGCTTCCCCCATAGGGACCACATTTTTTTAAATAAAAATGTTGATGTGTCAGTTTACCTATCTGCACATCGGTGGTTTTATCAGAATGGTAGGTCAATTTTCCCTCTTTATGCAGCACCTCGCGTTCACGGAAGCATCTTTGAATCATGTCTTTGAACTTCATGCATTCAAAGACATGATTCAAAGACAACACCTTTCATATAGGCTACACTACTTCCAACATCCTTATCAATCATGCAGTCCAAAAGGGTACCCAGAATCACAATGCAAATCAGAATACATCGCAGAATTGTCCAGAGTAGTAAGCACTGTATAAATACAAGAAGACCAAACAACCACATCCCTCGCTGTATTCTACAGCCTTCACAAGTGTTGAGGCATTGATGCGAGCTTCTTAGTGGTGGTAAGGGTTGGGGCAGCTGGTATGGCCAATGCCGCGTACCCCATTACCTTGTGAGGATTCTAGAGGAGGTTAGACAAGTGGGGCAGAGGAGATAGCGAGTGCCACCCTATACTATAATGTTAACGTGATTTTCGTCAGGAGCTTCGCTATTTTTGCTGCAGTCAGTGCTAAGGCATCATGGCCTGGTGTGAGAGAGGTCTAATTTTCTCTGCACTGGTTGTAGTTTATTTAATATCTGACACACAAAAGGCCATGGATAGCAGTAAGTCTAACCACTGGCAATCATTCCGGGTAGCATTCCAACCCATTGTTCTTTTGCCTACCATGCCACCTCAGTTTGCACCGAGTCATATGCAAATCAGTCTTGACTCTGCTCCAATAGGAAAAGTCCAACCAAACTGGCAGGCCAGGTCGTCCCTGAACTGAGAACAGAGGATGCAGCGGAGCAGAGGCCAAGCATTTATTCAATAGGTCATGCAGGAGCTTATCATGAGGTAGAAAAGAGGACAAGAAGACAGGGTGGAATGTGATGGATCAGGCAAAAGAGCAGCACAAATTACGAAAACCAGAAGGGTGAAATGAAATAGAGGTGGATAGCATGGGGTTGGGAGGAGGAGGTAAACTGTGGAGCGAGATATTAAGGATGGAAAGAACAGAGGGGTGAGATTGGGATATGAAGTAGAGAAAATAAAGGGAGAGGAGGGGAAGCGTTAGAAAATGGATAAGGATATAGTAACAGCAGAATGGAAAGAAAGATGGGAGTAGAGAAAATATAAGAATGGGGAAAGGAAAGAAAGAAAGGGTACTGGATAGGAAAAGAGAAAAATAGAAAGATGGGCAGATGGGCAAGAAAGAAGATTTGGGAGTGCCAGCATGAAGGGAGATTTGAGTATAGAGAGAAAAGGTAGCATATATGGATCGGATGAGCTATGGAAGTGAAGAAGCAAGAAATGAAGAGGAAAAGAAAGAAAGGGGAGTTAAATGTAGGAAGAAGAGAAAAACGGAAGCAAAGAAATAAGGAAGGAAAGGACGATAAAACAACCAAAAGGTATAGGAAGACCAAGAGGTAACAAACAAGGAGGTTGGAGACAAGAAGAGGGAAGAGATGAGTGAGAGAGAAGTATAGTCAAGATATAGATTTCATATAGTTAGGTTGGAATGAAGAGAACAGAGAAATTAGAGGGAATTTGTGTGAGAGAGAAGGGTAGGACATAGATTGATGAGAGGAGACAGGATGAGGAAGAAGTGGAGCAGAGAGGAAATAAAGAAAGAAAAGTAGGGAGTCTAAAGAGGAGCAAGTAGAAAAAAAAGGGAGGAAAGAGATAAGGACAAGCGAGAGAGATTAAGTGGAAGTAGATAGGGATAAGAAAAGGTGAGAAGAGGAGATGCAAGTGACATGGTGATAGCAAATAGAGAGGAATTGTAGGTAGAATGATTAGGCCACAAGATGCAGTGGCACCCTAGAACACGGGAGCAAGGACCCCACTGCGCCCTTGTAATGAATGTCTTTCAATACCAACACAGATGTGCGGGGGCATTTTTTTCTTGTTTGCATTAGGGCCAGGGCACCCTTACTAAGCCACTTATTTTGGTAGCTTGCATGCCGCACATGTTTGCATACTAAGTTGTTGCTTGTCTTCATTGGACGCAGTCTTAGCTGCAGTGCACGGAGCACCTTTATTTGCCGCACATAGAGGAAACAATTAGAGGGAATACTGCTTAGAAGTGTTAACAAGCACTTGCAATGCAATTGGTCTCGCCTTTGGGACCTTATATGTATTTAGCTATGCAGCACATTAGCCTGGGTGCTGAAACATCTACTGTTCTTTAACATGGAGGGAAAGTAAGCACCAAACTGTGGAACACGCCAGGTATGGGAACACATGGAGAGAAATACTGCCTATCAGCGGGAAATTGTATTGTCCAAAGCTCTGTTTTTAATATAAAATCAGCACCTGTGGTGGTCATATCACTGAAAATACAAAATTTGAAAAAAATATTATTGTCTACGGGTGATCGTTGAATACAATTTTCTATGGCCTGGAATCTAGGGAATGCTAAAGTGATTCTGCTTGTCGTTTTCTATGAAAAAAGTTAAATAGAGGCAGTTGCCAGAAAAATAAAAAAAGAAAGTCCCTAAGTAGAAAGCAATTCTGGTATTTTACTGACCTCTACTGGTCGTTTTCTATTAAGACAGTTAAATAGAGGCAGTTGAATAGAAAAAAAGTCTCTGAGCAAAGGCAGAAGCAGACAAGTCCTGGGGCTGATCTCCAGATCCCACAAAGTACATACAACAGATCTTTTAGGCTCGCCCTATAAAGGAAGGTTTTGTGCCAGGCAAAAAGGTTTACTTTGCCAGGTCAAAATGGCAGTTGAAAACTGCACTACAGGCTGCAGTGGCATGCCTGTGACATGTTTTTCAGTGCTGCTTAAGAGTTTGGCACAATGAGTGCTACAGCCCATCTGCAGCATTTAATTTACAGGCCCTGGGTACAAGGAATACCAATTACTAGGTATTTATATGGAAATTAAATGTGCTAATTGGGTTTATACTAATTTTACCATGTTTGGAAGGGAGCGCACAAGCCCTTTACTGCTGGTTAGCAGGGGTAAATGTGCAGAGTCCTAATGCCAACAAAAAGAGTTTCAGCAAAAATAGAGTAGTGAAGGCAAAAATCTGGGAGAATACCACAAAAAAGTGGGTCATTTCCAATAGCCAGCTACCCCTGTCTCCTTCCACTCAACTCTTAAAGGGGTGACACAGGCTTAGACAAATCTGTAGCCATTCAGCCCTCCTATCTAAACAAGGCCACTAAAACAAAGAGGGGTACAGCACGTTCTTCTTATTAGACTGAGAAGGTTTCTGACAAGGAGGAAATCTTGGCTTTTGCTGGATGCACACCAGAAATGTGGTCCATTTCCATTGCATGTACTAGCAGGGGAAAGAGAGAAGAGGAGGAGTGGGATTCACATAGACCACTGAGTTCAAGTGAACCAGTTGAAGAACTTCTACGTGGCAAATAATGTAACCTAAAAGGCCAAGAGGCTTTTAAAATGTGTCAATATGTAATCTAAAGGCAGATTTCAACAAATCATGATGAAAGAGGAGTGTGGGCTGATGAGACAATCCAGAGAGCATTAAAAGGAGAGTGGGAGGGAGAAGGCGAAGGAGGGGAAGGGCCGGATTTTTATCTGGGGCTTGACATCACTTTTCTGCCATTTCTAAGCGTTGTAAAACAACAGCTCGTACTGTTACCAAGTGTCATGGTAGTCAATTACCTGCCACAAAGGATGGCAGACTGAGATAGTCTTGCCACAATTCGAACCTGTGACCTGCAATTGACCTTGTCTGGGATGAGCATTTTTACCTTGGTGAACCATCAAATCAGCCTGATAATATTGCAAAAGCAAAAGCTAGGCATATACATTTTATTTAAGAGAGCTAGGGTATTTAAATAAACAACGACAAAATGTGCAACGAAAGCAAACTGGCAAACTCTGCTACCATATACCACCCTGACACTGGTGCGAGAGTAGATAAAATAAAAGCAGGGGTGATGGCCTACGAAGGTTCAGGTAAGTTAACGCGGTTATGTAGTATCTAAAAATTTCCTTTGGTTTCTTAAATGTCTAATGTTCAACCGCCAAACAAAACAACTATTTTGACCAATGAATGACAGTTTCTTTTAGCGCCTAACTGATGATGCCCTTGATGGACTCATGCGCTCTCCACGAAGGAAACACTAAGAGAATGGGATGCAAACTCTTCAATTCAGTTAATTTGTGCTTTGTGCTCTGATGCATCACAGAGCAAGACGAAACAGTGAATCTGCTGCTTACCTACAGCATGGTCTCCTCTTTTGAAATCTATTAAGAGATGGTAGCATGATTGATGTAGAAGTTAAATAGTTCTAATAAGGTGCCAAGCACACCATCCCTCAGTCTGGCGCCCTTTAACGTAATTGGTACCCATAGCTATGCTATGGAATGCAGTATACGGTGGACTACTTTGTAGATAAATACTTGCAATACAAGTTGCACAGTCATTTAAAAAAAAAAAAAATGGGCTTCCTTTGTGATTCTTCATGATGCCTGTGTGAGGTTGTGGTGTCAATACAAACAGACACACAAGCCATGGGTAGCAGCGGCCTCCCTCAATTTACATCACAAGGCCCCACAAAGACAGTTCCAGATTGAGGAGGGTTCGTCCTCGATACAAATTATTGTATATATTTTTCTCCATCTTGCCAATGCTTTTCTTGTGTCTGGTTTGCACTTGGTAAACACCAGTGAGCACACCGCCATAAAAAGGTTTCATACATCCGACTCTTGCTGGTGAAAAATATCTATTTCCCTCACACAACATATTTATATTATTAGTAGATACTCTGTCATGCCTAGCTGAGAATAAGTTATTCTGCTCAACTCTCTTAACAGCCCCCTCCTGTAATATTCTGCAATGTGTGCAAATCTGGCGCAGAGATGATGCACCGCTCGAGGTCTGTTGATGTACACGAAGCCTATATCCAGTGGGGAGGGAGGGCGGGGCGTAGCCAGCTCTTACTGCTCAGTAGTACTGCCTTTACTCTCCGGGGTCCCCCTAAAGAGCAGATGAAACTAAAAACACTGCTACAATCATGCTTAATTAAGAAAGCAGATGGGTGATAATTAGATAGCCCCAATCAATGCAGGGAGCATGGCAGGGCTTTGGGACATGCACGCTGGAGGGGGAAGGGAAATATTGTGCGCACAGCTCTTAGCGCTGCTGGGAGGAAATGCAAGGCTGTTTTCTGAAAATGTCTAGCAGGAGAAAAAGTTTTCAGAAGCGTGGATGTCACTGCAGGGGTTGAAGAGTCCTGAACTGGTGTACCTTTCTTAAAAAATAAAAATAAAACAAAATAAAAACCTCGACACAAGCGCTCACCTAGATATCGCATTTCATGCATTTGATTAAAACAAGGCTGCTGGTAGTGGCATTTTCCAGGATGCAATAGTGTGACATCATGGAGCTGTATTTTTGGTATCATCCCTTAAATGCCTGCACATTGAAGTCATAGTCAATGGTCGCATAAGTCAATAACACCGCCTTGTGCTTGATTCTCCCCACTGCAGAGGGTACAGTGGCCCTGGTGCAGCATGAGGAACCTAAACTCGTCCTTGAGGCCTCCATAAGATAATTTCCAAGTGCTTTGGTTGTGGCTTTGCGTATGGAGTACTACCGTGGGACAGCAGGTAAGAGGACTGAAACGTGGTCCACAATTTTCGACGTATGGGGAGAGCTCAATGTTCTCAGGTGGATGATGCAGCCTCTAGCCACCAAACTAACTGCTTACAATAGGTTTACAATAAGGTAACACACGGAGTGACACGAGACCTGCCACACACATCTATGCCACATATAACTTGAGGAGCACACAGAAAACACAACTTAAGCAGACACTGCTGTCAACTACCCATACACCACTTCCACAAATGAAAGGAAGCAATCTTCTCCTTGATTTAGTGCCACATTGGATCCCATAGTTTGATCCCCTTCCCCAATCTTGGACAGTGGAATTACAGTGGATGTAGTTTACCTGAAACAGATCATACCTACTATTGGATGGGAGTATCCCCTGAATGTTGAACGAGCGTGTGCCCCTGCCCTGAGTGCCCCACTGCATGTGAAAATGCTATTCTGACTTTGGCCAAGAGTCATGTTATTCTAGCGTGATTGCAGAGGCATGGGCCTATCCCTGACAATATGACATCAAGGAGCCAGTCCTGTGACCTTGAGGGGTGAATCAAGAATGACCTTATAGAAGGTAGCAGACTACTTTCCTTGTCAGAGCATTATGCAAAGCATTGCTGGTAGCATAGCTTGTTTTATGATTATAGTGTGGACAGACCTTTTTTCTCTATCTTCGTGAAAGTGTGGACTACTGATCCTTCTTGTTAGACCTGGCACCATTGGTGTGGGTCTCCCCTGCATTTTTTTTTTGCCTTTGCCCCCTGTGTTTTTGCTATGTGTTGGACTCCGTTTGTGCTGGTCTAGATGCTTTGGGCACTGTGCCACTGCTGTTCAGTGCCAAAGTGCAAGTGCTCCTTGTAAATTGTTGTTATGGATTAGTGATTCCATGATTGGCATATTTGGTTTACTTGTCAGACCCTAGTAGAGTGCACTGTGTGTGCCCAGGGCCTGTAAATCAAATGCTGCTAGAGGGCTGCAGCACTGATTGTGCCACCCACAGAAGCAGCCTGTAAAATGTGGCTCTGGCCTGCCATTGCAGAGCCTGTGGGCAGTCTGGGACTGCCATGTCGACTAGGCAAGTGCACACACTTGCCAGTCCCCAAACCTTCCCTTTTCTACATATTAGTCACCCATAAGGTAGGCCCAAGGTACCCCTGTGGGCAGGGTGCATTGTATTTGAAAGGTAGGACATGCCCTGATGTGTGTGGCATGTCCTGATAGTGAAATACTGCCAATTTTGTTTTTCACTATTGCAAGGCTATTTGCTCCCATAGGACAGAATGGGGAGTTTGTTTATAACATCTTATAAACATAACTGGCCCTGGGAACAAGGTAGAAAAATAAAGTTTAGTACGCCTGAACTCAGAATGTAAAAATGCATCTTTTAGTGAGGACGATTTTTACATTCTGTGTTTGAAAATACCACTTTTAGAAAGTAGGTATTTTCTTGCCTAGCCATCCAGTGTGCCTCTGCTAGGTTTGTGTATTGCATGTCTGGCTTTTGAATGACAGGGGCTGGAGAGGGGCAGTGGCTCCAGAAGTCTGATGAGTCAGGGCTGGGCTGAATAGACCTGGGCTGCATTTAGAGTAGGGGGAGGAGATTTCCTTTCACCTGCATGGGCCTGGTCTGCCTTCAACAATGCTGTCTCCACCTCCTGCCAGGAAGCTGCACCAGTGAAGACAGTACTGGTTTTGGCTGGGTACAGACACTCTCTGTCTTCAGAGAACAAAGGGTTTTGTGGTATAAATATTGGGGCCCAGACCCCAGAACTTTAGATCACTTCTGGGAAATCAAGAGGAACCTTTGCCAAGGAGAAGATCCGGAGAAGCTGAGGAGGAAAACTGCCCCTGTGATGTTTGCAGTCTGGGGTTGGCCTGCAGTGGCTACTTGCTGCCAAGGAAAGGAGAAAAGGACTTTGCTGTTTGCTTTGTCATCTGCTTGAAGGAAAAGATCTCCAAGGGCTTGAAACTGAGCTTGCCTCCTGTTCTGAAGTCTCAGGGACACAAAGGCTTCATCCCTTCTGTCTCTCTGCATCTGGAACTGCTGTTTCAGCTGCCACAGAAGGAAATTGCAAAGCCGACGCCGGCGAGCAACACCGTAACCTGCACCGAAGCCGTGGGCACCGCTCGTGAAGAGCACGACGCACCGCCCCGACTTGCACCGTAGGCCGGACGCCTGCTGACGCCGTGCCACATCGACTCTGAAGCCGTCAGCGAGGCCACTGCCTGCACCACAGCTGAGGACACCACGCGTGACGTCCACGACGCAACGTCCCGACTCGCACCGCAGCCCCGACTTCACCGACGCCGGTGCTTCATCAACGCGGAGCCGATCCTCGACGTGGGTGACTCCTAAATCCATCGACATCGCACCGTCGTAAGGAACCAGCGCCTTGCTGCCATCGTGGCGTCACCTCTCCGACACAGTAAGGAACAGACGTCTCACCTCCCCTGCACCGCAGTAAGGAACAGAAGCTTCACCTCCCCTGGGGTTGTAAGGAACCGACGCCTCAGGCGCCAACGAAACATCACCTCCCCGACGCCGTGCACCGTCATTGCTTTCATCAATTCCAAGGTACTGTTCTTTGTACTGTTCTGCTTGACTCCGGGCCCGACGCTAGGCACCTCGCGGTTGGCGCCGTACTTTGGGATTTTCATCTGTCACGACGTCGTAATAACTGCAGGTGGAGTTATTTGTTGCTAGAAACTTTATTTGAGTGAATAACCTATTTTTAAGGATATGTTGATAGCTGTATTGTGGATTTTTGTCGTTTGGTCTTGTTTTGGTTTAGATAAAGATTACTTATTTTTCTAAACTGGTTTGGTGTCCATTTGTAGTGTTTTCACTGTATTACTGTATGTGTTCACAAATGCTTTACACACTGCCTCTGAGATAAGCCTGTCTGCTCATGCCAAACTACTAAGGGGGTGAGCAGGGGTTATTTTAGAAGTGTATCCCCCTTACCCTGACTAGAAGCAAGGGTCCCTTTTTAGACAAAGGTACCTACCTCTGCCAACTAGAGACCCCCATTTCTAACACTGGTGGTCAGCGGTGAGGATCTGGACTTGCATTTGTGACTTACATACAGTGATTGGTGTACACTACTAGTATAGTGCAGACCATTACGCAACCACATACATTTTTGATAGAGTTTTTTTTCCTGGGAATTTTTTTGCATCTTGAGAACTGTCAATTTTCACCATGAGCAAACAAGCGTCACTTGCATCTGTGGATATTTAATTTGAAGAGGATAGGGTTGATACCTACACTGTGCCACAATTTAAAGCCATCTGCAAAAAATGTAAAATCTCCCAGAGAGGCATCACCAGAAAGGAGGAATTCCAAAAGGCACTGAGGGCCTGGTTGGAAGCAAGGAATGCCAGTGGGAAGACCGAGGAGCCTATGGTGGAGGGAGAGAATTTAGAAGGGCAGCAGGATGGGCTATTGGGCCTGACTGGGGAAGTCACCTTCCAGGGTGGGCAGCAGTGTATCTTCAAAGGGTCTGTCTCAAGAGGAGTTGAAGGACAGCGAGAGAAGCAGAGTGCATGAATTGGAGCTTCCTAACTGAAGCTGGGGAGCCAGGGTGACTTAGAGAATAAGATATTGGAGTTGGAGAGCAAGAAATTGGCCATGGAAGAAAAGAAGATGCTTTTAGAGCATGAGAGAGGGTTGAGGGAGTTGGATCTGAAGGCAAAGAGTTTAGAGATCAATCCCTCTGGTGGCAGCACACCATCAGTGCCTGGGGAAGGAAAAGTATACATTCCCAAAGATGTTATCAAAGATTTCATGAAGCATGAGGACATTGGGCAGTGGTTTAAGGCCTATGAAGCAGCGATGAGGTCCCACCGGGTCCCTGAGAAAGATTGGGGAGCGGGGTTGTGGGGCCGCTTCGTCAGTGAAGGAAGGGAGACATTGCTAGCTTTGCCCACTGAGGATCAGATGTCCTATGCCCCCATGAAGGAAGCCTTGATAGCCAGGTATGGGTTGACCCCAGAGCTTTACAGGCAGAAATTTAGAAACTGCAAGAAGCTGGAGTCAGTGCTTGGGTGGAATATGTCTCTTATTTTTGCCAGAGCACTGGATGGATGGGTGAAGGGTAGTAACGTAACTGATTTGCAGGGGCTCTATGATTTAGTTGCATGGGAGCACTTGTCTAGTAGTTGTTTTCCAGAGCTACACCAGCACCTGATTGATAGTAAGCTGACTGACCCCAGGAAGCTTGCTGTGGAGGCGGACCGCTGGGTCAGTACCAGGGTCCACAAAGGTCATGTGGGAGACTCCACCAAAGGTGGGCAGGGTCCCCAGCAGAAGAGTGGGGGGGATAAGGGTAAACAAAAGGAGTTCCAAAAAGGGCCCCAAAGTAATCCCCAAGGGAACCAAGGTAAGGGTTCCCAGCCTCCCACTGAAAAGAAGCCATGCGTCCCGACAGGTAAGCCTGTTCATAGGGGTTCCAAGGCATGTTTTGGTTGTGGTCAAGTGGGCCACTACCAAGGGGATCCTAGGTGTCCCAAAGAAGGTTACCACCGCACCCACTGGTGCACCGCCCTGGGAAACGGCTAGTGTAGCCTTGGGGGAGGAGTCGGGTGCCCAAGACGGGTGGTGTCCCGCAGAGATGTCCCTTGTCTCTTTAGGAGACAGTGACATGGTCCCAAGAGCTCATCTGCCTGACAACACTATGAAGTACATGCAGTGGGTGACCATCAATGGCCATAGTGTGGAGGCTCTGAGAGACACTGGAGCCAGTGTGACAGCTGTCAGTTGTCGGCTGGTGTCTGAGGAGCAGATGGTCCCCAACGCATTCTACCCAGTTGTTGCCGCTGACAATTCAGAGTGCCTCTGCAAAGTGGCACAGGTTCCCTACGAGTGGGGGGGTCTCAGGTACCTTGAAAGTAGCTGTGAGGCCATCCATGCTTGTCGACAGTCTGCTAGGCAATGATTTGGAGAGCTCCCCTTGGACGAAGGTGGAGCAGAGGTCTCATTTGGAGATGTTGGGTCTGCCTGAGTGGGCATGCGTGACCACTCGGTCCATGGCAGCCGGTAAGGGCATTCAAGAGGACCTGGAGCCTGAAAGAGTGGCCCAGGTGCCTGCCAGTAAGAGAAGAGGCAGGGGGCGTGGGAAACAGGCCTCTGAGGTTCCCACGGTCCCGGAGAAGGCAAACCTTGAGGGGGATGCTCTGGAGCCTACAGGGGAACAAGTGGCCGAACTGGGGGACCTGCCTGAGCTGACCCATTGGAAGCAAGAAGGAGGACCCACCAGGGAGGAGTTCTGCCAGGAGCAGCAGACGTGCCCTTCTCTCATTGGTTTGCGGCAACAGGCTGCAGACCAAGTAGCAGGTGATCAGTCTGGATAACCTTGGATATACTGGGAGAATGGTCTCCTGTATAGCGAGCCTAAGGTTGCTGAGCCTGCGTCAGCCCGTGTGCTGGTGGTACTCCAGCGCCTCAGAGCCTTCCTACTGGGTCTGGCTCATGATGTGCCTTTGGCAGGGCATTTGGGCAAGACAAGACCTTTGAAAGGCTTGTCACCCACTTTTACTGGCCCCAGATGCGCATGCACTCTGATACTCATTGTAGGTTTTGTCAGACTTACCAGGCAAGTGGCAAGAGTGGGAGGAAGTGCAATGCTCCTCTCCAACCTTTCCCTGTGGTCAGCACCCCCTTTGAGAGGGTGGGTATTGACCTCGTGGGGCCTCTGGATCCCAAGACAGCCATGGGCAACAGGTTCATCCTGGTCTTGGTGGGCCATGCCACCCGGTACCCGGAAGCCATCCCTCTCCAGACTGTGATGGCCCCCGTGGTAGGTCGTGCATTGATGGGGATTTTCTCCCATGCGGGGTTCCCCAGAGAGGTGGTGTCCGACCGTGGTACCAACTTCATATCGAAGTATATGAAGTCCCTGTGGCAGGAGTGCGGTGTAACCTATAAGTTCACCACTCCTTACCACCCCCAAGGTAATGGGCTGGTTGAGAGATTCAACTGTACCCTAAAGGGCATGATTATGGGTCTTGGTGAACCCATGAGGCGCAAGTGGGACATCCTCTTACCATGCCTTTTGTTTGCTTACAGAGAGGTGCCCCAGAAGTCCTTAGGGTTCAGTCCCTTTGAGCTGCTGTACGGCCATCCTGTAAGAGGACCTCTGAGTCTGGTGAAAGAAGGCTGGGAAAAAGCTCCCAGTTAACCTTCCCAGGATGTATATAGCTACATGCTAGCCTTCAGGGACCAGACTAAGTGCTTCAGACAACTCGCTCAGGCGAATCTGAAAGCCAGCCAGGAGGAGATGAAACGGTGGTATGATCAGAATGCCACTCTGATCGAGTTTTAGCCTGGACGAAAAGTATGGGTCATGGCCCCAGTGGAGCCTTGTGCGCTCCAGGATAAGTGGACCGGACCATTTGAGGTGGTGGAGCGCGAGAGTAACGTCAACTACTTGGTGGACTTGCAGTCTCCTAGGAACCCTTTGCGGGTCCTACATGTGAACGCCTGAAGCCCCACTTGGAGAGGTCCGAAGTGGGCATGCTCCTAGCAACAGATGCTGGAATGGAGGAGGAGACTGAGCCTCTTCCTGACCTCCTGTCTGCAAAGGAGCACGATGGGTCAGTGGACGGTGTATCACTCTCCCCGCCCTGACTCCTGAACAGCAGAGTGACTGTCGCCAACTGTTTTCTGATCTGTTCTCCCTGACCCCCGGTGTCACTCAGTGGTGTGTCCATGATGTGGATACTGGGGACAGTCCTCCCGTAAAACATAAAATTTACAGAGTGACTGACCGGGTCAGAGCTTGCATCAAGGAGGAGGTGTCCAAGATGTTAGCGCTAGGGGTGATTGAGCCCTCAGACAGCCCTTGGGCCAGCCCAGTGTTCTTGGTCCCGAAGGCTGCCGCACCGGGTGCCACGCCAGAACTCCGGCTCTGTGTGGATTACCGAGGGCTCAATTCAGTCACCAGAACTGACGCGCACCCCATCCCGAGCTGATGAGCTCATCGATCGGTTGGGGGCTGCCCGGTACCTCAGTACGTTTGACTTAACGTCTGGGTACTGGCAGATCGCCTTAACTGATGGGGCAAGAGAGAGGTCAGCATTCTCCACACCAGATGGGCACTACCAATTCCGGGTGATGCCCTTTGGGATGAAGAATGCCCCTGCCACCTTTCAGAGGTTGGTCAACCAGGTGTTGGTTGGGCTAGAGGATTTCAGTGTCGCCTACCTGGACGACATTGCAGTGTTCAGTGCCACTTGGGAGGAACATCTGCACCACCTCTGGGAAGTGTTGAAGGCGCTGCAGAGGGCAGGCCTCATTATCAAGGCAAGCAAGTGCCAGATCGGGCAGGGTTCTGTGGTGTACTTGTGACACCAGGTAGGGAGCGGCCAGGTGGTGCCCCTACAGCCCAAGATTGATACCATTCTGGCGTGGGAACCCCCCAAGACTCTGACAGAGGTGAGAGCCTTTTTAGGACTCACAGGGTATTACAGGAGATTTGTCAAGGGGTATGGCACCATTGTTGCCCGCTTGACAGAGCTGACTTCCAGGAAGCAGCCCAAGAAAGTGAATTGGACTGACGCCTGCCAGAAGGCTTTTGATGCCCTGAAATCTACCATGTGCACAGCACCCGTGCTTAAGGCACCTAACTTCTCAGAAGAGTTCATTGTGCAGACAGATGCTTCAGAGCATGGTGTGGGGGCTGTGCTCTCACAGCTGAATGAAGAGGGCATAGAGCAACTTGTAGCCTTCATTAGTAGGAGGTTACTTCCACGGGAACAGAGGTGGAGTGCGATTGAGCGTGAGGCATTTGCTGTGGTCTGGGCGCTGAAGAAGCTGAGTCCATACTTGTTTGGGACTCACTTCCGGGTTCAGACAGACCACAGGCCCCTCAGATGGTTGATGCAAATGAGGGTTGAGAATCCAAAGTTGTTGAGGTGATCCATTTCCCTACAGGGGATGGACTTCACGGTGGAACACCGCCCTGGTAGAGAACACGCCAATGCTGATGGTTTGTCCAGATTTTTCCGCCTTAGTGAAGAGAACTCCCAAGAGGGTGGGTAGTTCTCCCCAATTTCAGCTGGAGGGGACACGTGTTAGACCTGGCACCATTGGCGTGGGTCTCCCCTGCATTTTTTTTTTGCCTTTGCCTCCTGTGTTTTTGCTATGTGTTGGACTCCGTTTGTGCTGGTCTAGATGCTTTGGGCACTGTGCCACTGCTGTTCAGTGCCAAAGTGCAAGTGCTCCTTGTAAATTGTTGTTATGGATTAGTGATTCCATGATTGGCATATTTGGTTTACTTGTCAGACCCTAGTAGAGTGCACTGTGTGTGCCCAGGGCCTGTAAATCAAATGCTGCTAGAGGGCTGCAGCACTGATTGTGCCACCCACAGAAGCAGCCTGTAAAATGTGACTCTGGCCTGCCATTGCATAGCCTGTGGGCAGTCTAGGACTGCCATGTCGACTGTGTGCCAGTCCCCAAACCTTCCCTTTTCTACATATTAGTCACCCCTAAGGTAGGCCCAAGGTACCCCTGTGGGCAGGGTGCATTGTATTTGAAAGGTAGGGCATGCCCTGATGTGTGTGGCATGTCCTGATAGTGAAATACTGCCAATTTCGTTTTTCACTATTGCAAGGCTACCTGCTCCCATAGGACAGAATGGGGAGTTTGTTTATAACATCTTATAAACATAACTGGCCCTGGGAACAAGGTAGAAAAATAAAGTTTAGTACGCCTGAACTCAGAATGTTAAAATGCATCTTTTAGTGAGGATGATTTTTACATTCTGTGTTTGAAAATACCACTTTTAGAAAGTAGGTATTTTCTTGCCTAACCATCCAGTGTGCCTCTGCTAGGTTTGTGTATTGCATGCCTGGCTTTTGGATGACAGGGGCTGGAGGGGGCAGTGGCTCCAGAAGTCTGATGAGTCAGGGCTGGGCTGAATAGACCTGGGCTGCATTTAGAGTAGGGGGAGGAGATTTCCTTTCACCTGCATGGGCCTGGTCTGCCTTCAACAATGCTGTCTCCACCTCCTGCCAGGAAACTGCACCAGTGAAGACAGAACTGGTTTTGGCTGTTTACAGACACTCTCTGCCTTCAGAGAACAAAGGATTTTGTGGTATAAATATTGGGGCCCAGACCCCAGAACTTTAGATCACTTCTGGGAAATCAAGAGGAACCTTTGCCAAGGAGAAGAGCTGGAAAAGCTGAGGAGGAAAACTGCCCCTGTTCTGTTTGCTGTCTGGGTTGGCCTGCAGTGGCTACTTGCTGCCAAGGAAAGGAGAAAAGGACTTTGCTGTTTGCTTTGCCACCTGCTTGAAGAAAAAGATCTCCAAGGGCTTGAAACTGAGCTTGCCTCCTGTTCTGAAGTCTCAGGGACACAAAGACTTCATCCCTTCTGTCTCTCTGCATCTGGAACTGCTGTTTCAGCTGCCACCGAAGGAAATTTCAACACCGACACCGGCAAGCGACGCCGTAACCTGCACCGAAGCCGTGGCCACCGCTCGTGAAGAGCACGACGCACCGACCCGACTTGCACCATAGGCCCGATGCCTGCTGACGCCGTGCCGCATCGACTCCGAAGCCGTCAGCAAGGCCGCTGCCTGCAGCGGAGCCAAGGACACCACTTGTGACATCCAATACGCAACGTCCCGACTCGCACCGCAGCCCCGACTTCACCGACGCCGCTGCTTCATCAATGCGGAGCCGATCCTCGACGTGGGTGACTCCTGAATCCATCGACATCGCACCGTCGTAAGGAACCGATGCTTCGCCGCCATCGTGACATCACCTCCCCGACACAGTAAGGAACAGATGTCATACCTCCCCTGCACCGCAATAAGGAACAGAGGCTTCACCTGGGGTCGTAAGGATCCGACACCGCAGGCGCCAACAAAGCATCACCTCCCCGACGCCGTAACCGTCGTTGCTTTCATCAATTCCAAGGTACTGTTCTTTGTGGGTCTGCTTGACTCAGGGCCCGAAGCCGCGCACCTCGCGGTCGGCGCCGTACTTTGGGATTTTCATCTGTCACGACGTCGTAATAACTCCAGGTAGAGTTATTTGTTGCTAGAAACTTTATTTGAGTGAATAACCTATTTTTAAGGATATCTTGATAGCTGTATTGTGGATTTTTGTCGTTTGGTCTTGTTTTGGTTTCGATAAAGATTACTTATTTTTCTAAACTGGTGTGGTGTCCATTTGGAGTGTTTTCACTGTATTACTGTATGTGTTCACAAATGCTTTACACACTGCCTCTGAGAGGAGCCTGTCTGCTCGTGCCAAGCTACCAAGGGGGTGAGCAGGGGTTATTTTAGAAGTGTATCCCCCCTACCCTGACTAGAAGCAAGGGTCCCTATTTGGACAAAGGTACCTACCTCTGCCAACTAGAGACCCCCATTTCTAACACTTCATGTATAAAGTTATACTTTTATGTAAAGATCCAGAACCT
This sequence comes from Calotriton arnoldi, assembly GCA_963921515.1. Classification (NCBI taxonomy): domain Eukaryota; kingdom Metazoa; phylum Chordata; class Amphibia; order Caudata; family Salamandridae; genus Calotriton; species Calotriton arnoldi. Next base: position 211,948 of record CAWUFW010000873.1, on the reverse strand, counting down.
TGCGCTGACATCCCATGTGTATGGCATGTGCAAGTCTGTTAGAAATAGGGTTAATTTTGGGGGGTGCCCTTACTAACTCAATAAACCCACTCTGGTTATGTTTTTAAGTATCCAATACAATAAATTTCCCAATTCAAGATCATCAAAATAGGTTGGGAGAAACCAGAAATATTCATTTTTAAAGGTTTAAGGCAAAAGGCGCCTAGAAAATGCCCAACAATATGGAAAAACAACAGTTTTCAATGGGCCGGGATTTGGCAGAATTTCAGGCCAATTGCCACGGACTGGAGGTGGGAAACAGGAAGCTGGTTGTCCCGGTCAAAGTTTTTACCTTCAGACTTAGCCTCCAATTGTTGGTAAAGCTTATGCTGGTCAGTTCCGCAGCCCATTGCCCCTCATGCAGGTTTCTGGGCACAAAGACGCTCTCCAGCCAGGTCTTCTTCCGAGATTCTTCTTGTTTAGTCAGCTGGGCCCTCTTGGAGTCAAGAATCCTTCTGCTTTTTGTGTCCCAGAAGCAAGTAAACAGGAAGCCAACCATGTGACACTCGGAGAGCAGTTTAATCCCTGCATACCAGCAGGAATCTAGGGTCCTTGAGTCTTTGTGCAAGTCCAATTATTCCAGAAGAAGCCAGGTGTTAGAAGTCAGGATACTTCTTCTACCAGCAACCCCATCTTCAGATGGCATCTTCCCAGGTCTATAAATGTTATGAAAAGGCAGTGGTTGAGATGATAGATTTACCCTGTGCACTATCCAGTAACTGGAGGAATTCTACTGCCCAATCATAATTTTCTTGCAGTCCCTCATGGTGGAATCCAGCTGCCACCAGGCGGGTCTGTCTTCAGCTTCTTTTCCCCTCCCCTATCTGACAGGTTCAAAACTGGTTTTCCCTCCTACTGTCGCTGGAACTTAACTCTCTAGAAGTGCCCTGGGATGAATAAAATACGTCCTCATTGGCATCCTAAGTGAAAAGAGGTACTGATAAAGCTGCCTTTTGTACTGCCGAGTGTTCCTGTCCACTCTCAGATAGCTTATTCCTGCTAAGGGGTCGATTAGCAGTAAACATCAATTGGCCATTCCTGAGCACAGAGGCAAGCCATTGTCCAAGGAGCCAGAGTTGTTAGCTCTCCTTGCCAAAGATGTGTATTCCCCCCTCTGGGAATGTGATAGGTGGCAGAACTGGCTATTTCTCCTAGTTTAACTGGAAACAGGCTGCCTAGGAAAGTCATAGGAATGAATAGGATGAGTCTTGGATGAGTGCTCAGCAGTTAACACCCATTAGCCTTTCCTAGGCGCAGGGCCAATCCACTGGCCTCTTAGAGTCCTCAAATTTCCCAGCCAAGTGTGTGTATTCGAACTCTGGAGGTGAGATGAGAGGCAGAACTATTTTTAAGCCAGTTCTGGCTCATGTAGCCTGAAGTACATTTTTACATTTAAGTTAGCTTTGTTCTTAAATTACCAAAACTCTGATTTCACCGGTCAACTGGGAGGCCGCAATTACACATCACCACTGAGCACAGCCCAGTTGGCCCGGGAGGCTGCAAATGCTGAAGAAGCTGTGCTGTGATGCCCAGATCTGCTGTGCTGTTATCCGTCATCAATAATGGTGCTGAGTAGGTGCTTCCGGGAGGGCAGAAGGTGACATCTGCTCCCATCAATTCACCCGATCTAAGATACCATTACACAGGTACCTTGATCCTTCACCTGCAACCACAGCAAAAGGACTGAGACGCAGTGCAGACATTCTGCGCATGGACGTGTTCTGCCCAAACTAAACTTGCGGTAAAAACTACTGAACTGAGTTGTGCATCTAAACCTGTGAGGGTAACATTGTCATAATCTGCAATTGTGACTAATATATGCCACTTCCCCAGAACACTTGGAACTGTACCTAAGTGGGGAGTGAGTACTGGAATAGGTGGTGTGGCACTTACTGAATTTGCAACCAGGGATATAATCCCGTTTTCGCTAACTAAACAGCTAATTTGAATTGTGCAGTATTTAGTTATCCTGTGTAATTAAAGTACTTCCTTTTCCCTTTTCTTTCCACTGCGATAATCGTCATCCAGTTTTCACAGAAGTACTGAAAATCCTAATTCTGGTTTTTCCTCTCCTGGAAATTAAACTAATCTCCTGTGGATTTAAATGACATGTGTTGCTAATAATAACAAATGCAACTGATTCTACTCTGCTGAAAAATATTGTTCCTTCTCGACATATTTATTTCAAGTTGAGTATTTGATACAGTGCAAACCCGTAAAAATGAGCAGCACTTTAGAAGCAACATTTCTATTGCAGCAGAAGCATCTGAAACGCAATGTGTTGTACCTAGAACCCCAGCATGTGGTTGACATCAGGCTGAAACCAGATCGCAGGCTGGGATGGATGGTGGGTGGGGACAGAAAACTGGGACAGTAGTTAGCACATTTATTTTCAAGATTTATGGGACAACTACAATATACAAATGCATTTAACATAGCATGCACTACACATATTTGGCATTACACATATGTGCAATTTAGGACACTGAGAAATAAAGTGATTTGCTCAGTTCAGCCTATGTTTGTCAAGCGCCAACGCTCGAGTTAGAACCCAGGACTCCAGTGTGAAAGGAAAACACCTACGTCACTAGCCCAAACTGAAACATTTTAAAAATAACCAAGATTTAAAAATGTGACCTTGGTTCAGTCATTGCCAGAGAGAGGGAGAGACGAAAAAGGCAAGCAACACAAATGTAATTTGTGAGATTGATTGTTTTAATTGAAACACGGGCTAGTTGTTTTTGCCCTATTAAAGTTCTAGTGTTATTATCTCTTTCAGTGCCCTGGAGACACAGAAACAAAACACATCTGTCGACTTACAGGGTGATTGGCAGCTCTAGGTGTCTTATGTGCAAGCTCGCAGAAGGAAAGGGCGGAGGAAGGCAGCCAGGGAATTACTGCAACCCAGAATGTCTCAGAGCACTAAAACAAGTAGCAAAAGGCTTAAGACACACATACAAGTGCAAACACAGTGTGAGCACGTCTGTGTGTAAGGCAACTGGTTTCGCTTAGTCAGGTCTGATTTCACCTGTGTGTCTCAGTCTTCTTCACCTTAAACAATCGTGATGTGCGTGTATATCATGGCTGGGTACAGTGACGTAATGCAAAATGATGGGGTCCCCCAGCAGAATGTGATAAGGGGCCCACCATTAAGTCTTCCATTTCTCACAGATACTCATCGTCCTTAAGCTGAATGGGGCCCTCCTGAAGGGTTTGAGGTCCCATGAAGAGTTGTGCTGAAGGGGTCTGTGTTACACCCCTGGTTGTATGCTATTGGAGCACAAAGTGCATTAGTGTAAAATTGATATCACCGGGAACAATGAATTATGGAAAATATGTTAGTTTCCTGTGTAATGAGTTTTATCACCATAATGATAGCCCCCAAACCACTCTGTAAAGCTTAAACATTGTCAGGCCTACAGACCTACTACGATTATACAGCACAGATGACCAAATTATGCAGCAAGGTTATCTGAATTATGCAGCAAAAATGCAAATTATGCAGCACTTTCTCGAGCAATATTATCTTCATCTACTCAAGATAGAAATAGTTTTGTAAATATGCAAATTATGAAAATCGTGTGGCAAAACATGCTAAATCCATAATTGTGCAATAAATGCCGCAGCCACAGAATTCCATAAATCCACTTACCCTTATTATAGTTCTTTGTGTTATCAGAAATCCCTTTGTAAAATAAAAAACAGAACCTAAACATTCCAATCAGTGGCCACTGTTAGATGCCCTTTGAAGTAAACAGCTTTTTTAAGTTAACTACTCAAAAATAAATATGTACTATACAAAATACTTAACAGCTAACACGTGCAACATGGTTCTATATTAGATACACATGCACACCAAACTTCCAAACCCTCCTGATTGAGGTGATTGCCCCCACCAAGAATATCTTTTATGCGAAGAATATGATAAGCACTTCAGACAGAGAGCAAAGGGAAAATTCTTTAATGCTGCTTGGACAAGATGGAAATTCCCCACTGGAGTAAGGGTTTTAATGTCTGGTCTGCTGAGACTGAAATCCTTCACAAGCAGTAGCGGCCGGTGTTTGGGACAAGTGGCGGGTGGAGCGGAGGAATGAGGGGGGGGCATAGGGGTTACAAAGGGAGGAGATAAAATATAATAATTAAAAAACTACTTTAGCCAGCCGTGTCGTGCTCCTCTGCTCTTTTTCTTCAGGCACAGGCTCCCAGAATGCCCTGCGGCCAATCCTGAAGCTGCTCTTGCATGAGAGCAGCTTCAGGATTGGCCTGAGCGTCCTTGATTAGCACTCCAGGACAGACTGGGAGTCTGTGCCTGCTCTCTACAACCCCAACAGGGGTTGGAGAGAGCTTCACTGCGCATGAAGGTTTGGCCGGCTTGAGACGGCTGGCCAAACCTTCATGCGCAGTGAAGGGAGTGCACTACCACTCCCCTCAGTGCTGTAACTCCCTAGGCCCCGCCCCCAAGACTCGGCAGGAAAGGAGAAATAAAACGAGTGTCATTTTATTTTTCCTTTCCTGCTGGTTTTTTTTGGGGGGGCGACGCTCCTCCGCTATAGCAGAGGAACCGCCGCTGTTTACAAGATGGCCGACTAGCTTTACACTAGCTGTTAATCCACCCCAAGCTGCTCAGAAGGCCCTGATGGCAACGCTTTGCATGTAGGGTATAAACAGATCAAACAAAGGCATGTTGAAGGAATTATTATACACAACATGCCTCACAAATTGACGGAATTATCTCATGTTCTTGTTATCATCACATTAAATGGGTCCAATGGTGGTCATAGGTCTTCCCTGTGGAACTGCAGTAAGATTCCTTTATGGACTCTGGCAGCCTAGAAGAGAACCGGACATTCCTCCACCCAGTCCTTTCAACCTTGAAATCAACAACCTTAATTAGAGATGGCAGAAAGTTGTACATACTTCAGAAGGCCTTAATAGAGTGGCATAAGCCACGTCAGAGTTCCTGCCAGATGTTGAAGGGGAGAGAATCGTTGTGTGTGAAGCCAGAGAGGCTCAAACAGTGTCATAGATTCCTTCTACTGCTTATCAATGCCAACATCCATAGAATCAGAGGAAAAGGCATGCAATGAATGAGAAGGCGATAAGCCCATCTAGCTTTAACACCCTCAATTTTACTCCATCAGGAAGCAAGGCAGAAAAGTCTTCAGTCGGTCTGCTAGACAGTGCACTTGTATGAACTCAAACATCATACAGATCTTAGAGAATATTCGACTGGTCAGGTGAAAATATCAAGATGGAGTGTAGAAACAAAATGGTGACATGACCGGCAACTGAGGCAGGTCGTCTTTTGCTAGAGTACACTGCTGCACATCATGAGTCACACCACATGTTAGCTAATGGCAGTGGCTGCAGGTTACAGGAAGTAACCTCTGATGCGCTATGCAGGGATCTTGCCGTGGCCTCCCACAGAAACAACAAAATCTTACCCAGGAGGTGACCTACCCCACCTAACATGGCGGCTGCCACAGGAGGAGGCAGTTGACTCCACCCCTCTCCCCCTCCATACAAGCAGGGAGATGTCAACATATGCTCTTGCTGAAAGGTTGTCCCACTTGTGCTTCGCTCATTGTCATGAACAATCATCAATGTTCTGCGTACTTGTCCGAGGGCCCACATCACAGCTTCAGGGACCTTGGTGCCACAAAAGCACTGGATGAATTAGTTGTACAAGTGCAGAAACGTGCCTCCAGTGACGGAAGAACATTGTTTTTTTATGTCTTCTCTATTTTCCTAACCCATTTCCCTATTTTTCCCATGCAGGATTCTCGCTTGTATGTATGGTTGCATCAAGCAGTCTGGGGATGTCCATTCAAGGACAGTGTAGGATTAACCTACACATGCGTGCTAATCGATTCTCCGTGGAACTAGGGCCTTCATTACAGATCCCATGATAAAATACATTCAAAAGGACAGGGTGAGGAAAGGTTGGCACAACCAAAAGGGGGCGTGTGTGGAGAAGGTGTCTTCTTAAATCCAGAAACATTGGTACAAGGGTATGGCACTTCTAAGATGCAGGAATAGGGTGAAGAATTTGAACAGTATTTTTTTCCCAACAACTCTATACAAAGTAACCACCAGTAGCTAGGTGCAACTCTGATTTAGACACATTTGCCCATAAGAGCTCTGTCTTAGAAGGTAGAAAGTCAGAAATAACAGAGAGGACCCCCCCTCACACTAAAGGGACAGGGCACCAGAAGCGACTAACTAGTCAAAAAAAAAATTCCCATTGGGTTTATTGGTCAATTAGCTACCTATTTCATACTCTTATCACAAATCCATCATTCATTCAAAGTGGGGGTGCATTTGAATGAATTATGGATTTGTGATAAGAGTATGCAATAGGTGGCTGATTGACCAATAAACCCAAAGGGAACATTTATTTTTTGACTAGTTAGAAGGTAGAAAGACTTGGTATGATGTTTTATGAATTAACAAATTAAAATAAACCGGGCGATTGATTGAAAGCGTGCATCTGCCTAGGTTATGTCTTTTGGCCCTTGTGGTGTACTGTAGAGCTGGAGGTTGGCATCAGTCACTTGTTTGCTGCCCTGCATTCTATCACTGCACTTCTGAAAGCCCAATAAAATGTACCGGGTTCAGCAGTTAGTTTCAAATGAAACGCTCTGCTCCACTAATCCAATGCACAAAGCCGTTTTTTGGACCACGATCGTTAAAGCTCGCTTGACTAATAAAAAAATAAACACCCGATGCACGACTCTGGGACGCTTTATTGATAGGCCTGAAATATAGGCTGACATTTAAGGCCTATTGATTAGAAAAAAATGATCGGCAAAGAAGCTGATCTGACTTTTTCTGTAATGTATGGCTCATGTCCAAGCATTCTTTCTAGCTGGTTGAGCCAAATAATTCATATTCCTAATCTAATGAATATTGCTAATTGACGTTTTCATGCAGAAGACTGGCACTGTCCCCCCAGTGTCCGTTTTCTGTGCTGGTGACTGGAAGCCGCGCAAGGCACACAAGGCAATGTTTGGCCTGTCCATATTAGAGGCAAAGAGCGGTTCACGAGTTGTCCAAAACCTAAAACTCAAAATGATGTAACGCGATAAGTATCGCTCTTGGCAGCATATGGACTGCTAAAATACTTCGCACATGGGCCACGCTACAAACCCACCCCTTTCAAACCAAGCACAATGTGCAGAGCAGCTTGCTGCCAGCAGGGGCGTAGCTTCAGGGGGGATGTTTGGGGAGTCACCCCCACCCAAATAAATACATTCTCAGCTTGATAGTTGGGTCTGGGGCCCTTAGTCTTTCTGCTATGTCGATGTTGGCTTTCCTTGTTGATATAATTTCAGTAACAGATTTTTTCTAATTCATTTTTGGAACTTAAAACCGTATAGTGACTAGTTTAATCAAACAAGCAATGGTAAAGGCATTTTTTGGTTTTGCCTATGTGATTAATAATAAGCTGTGTTTGTTTTTAAGTTGTAGCTTGCTGAGTAGTTACACAATATAAGTTACAGAAAGTCTGTTAAAGTGTTATGACTTGTTTATGTACATAAAAGCAATATATTGTGCTGTTACTAGTGGTAAGTAATAGCAAAATTTTGAAAAATGAAATGAAAGAGGGTAAATAATCGAATTAATTGATGTAATAGCAATATTACATGTTTAGAGGAGTTCTGACATATTTTGGGCCCCTGCACCTGCTGCACCATTCAAATTGTTCCCCTAGTGCCTGCAAGATAACTACATTTGTGATTTCCTGTTTAGTAGTAAAATATAGCTATATTTGGTGTTTAGAGGAGTTCTGACAACTTTTGGCCCCGGTGCCCCTGCACCTGCTGCACCATTCAAATCATGACCCTATTGCCTGTAAGGTAACTGCACTTGTGACTGCCTGTTAAGTAGTAAAATATTGCAATATTTGGTGTTTTGAGGGGTTCCTAGAGCTTTGGGCCCTGGTGTCACTGCACCTGCTGCACCATTGAAATCATGACCCTGCAAGGTAACTGCACTTGTGACTGCTTATTTAGTAGTTAAATATAGTAATATTTGGTGTTTAGAGGAGTTCTGACAACTTTTGGCCCCAGTGCCACTGCCTCTACAGCACCATTGAAATTATGGCCCTAGTGCCTGCTAGATAACTGCACTTATGACTGCCTATTTAGTAGTAAAATGTATCAATATTCTGAGTTTAGTGGGGTCCCTAGAGCTTTTGGCCCCGGTGCCACTGCACCTGCTGCACCATTCAAATCATGACCCTGTTGTCTGCAAGGTAACTGCACTTGTGGTTGCCTGTTTAGGAATAAAATATAGCAATAGTAGGTGTTTAGTGGGGTGCCTGGAGCTTTTGGTCCCGGTGCCACTGCACCTGCTTCACTATTGAAATCATGACCCTAGTGTTTGCTAGATAACTGCACTTGTGACTGCCAGTTTAGTTGTAAAATAAAGCAATATTAGATGTTTAGAGGAATTCTGGTAACTTTTGGGCCCGGTGCCACTGCACCTGCTGCACCATTCAAATAATGACCCCTTTGCCTGCAAGATAAATGCACTTGTGACTGCCTGTTTAGTAGTAAAATATAGCAATATTTGGTGTAAACTGGAGTTATGACAGCTTTTGTCCCCAGTGGCACTGCTTCTGCTACACCATTTAAATCAAGCCGCTTTTAACTGCAAGGTAACTGGAATTTTGACTGCCTGTATAGTAGTAAAATATAGCAATATTAGGTGTTGAGAGGAGTTCTGGCAACTTTTAGGCCCAGTGCCACTGCACCTGCTGCACCATTCAAATCATGACCCTGTTGTCTGCAAGGTAACTGCATTTGTGACTAGCTATTTCATTTTAAATATTAGCATTAATCTGGGTTTAGTTGGGTAACGTTATCACTATGAAAACTAATATCAGCCCAGTCCAAGGTGTGCAAGTACAGTGAAAATGCTAAGAACATTCAACTGAACTTTGACTGTCAGAAATTTGAAATCTGACAACATCTAACATGTAACTCGGATTATTGTGTATGCTGCCTAAAATGCCCATGTAATAACTTTTACATTGGCAGTATCATTTACAAAGCCACAGTCAGAATCTTAGAACACATGAGGGCCAGACACTTTTTCACAGACTATTCTAAAGAAGCCGGCTACTATAATTTTACGTTCTTGACAGAATAGCAGCTAACACAAGACATTAGAAGGCAATAGAACTATCGCACTGAGGAGACTGGATTCTAGATGTGTCATTAACTCCCATACTTATATCCTGTAGGTCTCAATCATGATGAAGAATTAGCAGTGCATTTAGGGTGAACTTTCTGTTCACTGTAATTTCTAAGGCAGTTGGGAAGCAAGGGAGATAACACCTTGTCTTAACTCTATCTGCCCCACAGCCTTCCGTTAACTGGTTTTAATTTCAGGATTAGTGACACTCACTACCGGATTTTAACCTTAATATAATACATGCTATATTATAGCCTTATAGCCCGCCATAGCGGGCTATACCGGCTATTAAAGGCCCGCTCCCGCGTTAAAGGCCCAGGCCGAAGGCGAGGGACTTTAACAAGGGACCGGGACTTTAATAGCCGGTATAGCCCAGCTACGAAGGGCTATAAGGCTATTAGAACATTCTTGACAAAAGAGAGGGACTGATAGGGCTGTTTAACGGGGTCCAGCGTACATGCCCAGATACTGTAAATCAAGAAGGGTACGCAGTTTCCCAAAAGAGGATAGGACAACGAGTGTGGAGGCGGAAGGAGGGGAATCCTCCTAAACGGAACTAGAGTCCTCACACACCCAGCCAGCTAGGTGTCATGCTTCATCATATGGACTCGCTCCTCGTCGGGTCGGCGGTGCAATACCCGACGGGCACCCACAAAGGGGCTCTTTAGCGGAGATCTTTTGTTCCTGCCGTATGATGCCGTGGGTGTAAGGGCCCTAGGGGTGAGTGTAGATGTGAGTGTGTGATGTAAAAAAGGTTGGATAATCCAAAAGGTGATTTTAATGGAATGGTCATCCACCTTATTAAAAATACAAAAGAGTGGCTGCTCGCTGGCTTAATGGTCCAGGGGAGCAATGCTCAACTCTACAAATGTGGTCGACATGTTTCACGCTGTTTGTTCATAAATGATACAGTGCATTTCTTCAGGACCTATAAAAACTATCTACACATAGTGGTTAGGTGGAGGGATACCTACCTACCACTAATCTTACGTGCGAGCATGTAGTCCCGACAGGCCTAGTGATATCCTACCACTAATCTTACGTGCGAGCATGTAGTCCCGACAGGCCTAGTGATATCCTAGACAGGGATGACAAAAAGCAACAAAAATATTGACAATAAACTGTAAATGGTATTGTATGGTCATCCTCATAGCTCCACAACAAGTAGTCCATCCAATAAGTGCATAAATGTGAAAGAAATGCACTCATCTTACAAAATAAATAACATTTAGTAAAAACACAAAATGACTGGAGGAGAACGTAACTCAAATGAATATAAAACAGATAAAAAATTGATAGCCTCACCTAACTAGTTGGTAGCGCTTGCTTCTACGGTATTGTCAGCTCTTGACACCTCAATGGATGGTGTCCTAAACAAAGGGGAGTAGGACAGTATAGATGACAAGACAATGTCAAAAAGGAGGACCCATCCTGGCGGCGTATGACACAAGAGGACCCCCACATCGTGGACCAGCATCGCGTCAGGACGCCCCCACCCTGGCTGAGTCAGTGTTGATTACTGGGGTTAATGCCAAAGCGATCGCTCCGATCGTGTAGCTAGACGGAGTCAGATTGGTTCGACTAGTAGCCCACAGGGCATGGAATCGCACCAGTGTAAGCTCTGTCGGGCCGCATGAAACCCGTCAGTACCTGGCATGGCCCCGAGGACACACTGATCAGAGCGTCCGGTGTGGAGGGGAAGTGCCGGACTAGCGGGTCTCTGAAAAGTCGGAACCCACATTGTGAGCAAAACAGCACGCCGAGACACACACAAGCGCAGGCTGGAGACCAGCCTGCGCACTCACCTGTCCTTAGTCGGACGAACGCCTGAAAACTACCCCAGCGCCGAGCTGAGAAACCGGAGCGGATATTAGTTCCCGAACTGGGGTTTAAGTATACCGCTATCCTGGTCCCGCCACTGGGTCAGCTGGAGCAGCGCAACGTAGCGCGGCGGCAAGTCACGTGGTGCACCTGGCTTCAGTCCCGTGTGCGCTGTGTGTCGATCCTGTAAACATGGCGGCCATCTTAAAGAGTGTAAAAAAAGGCTGCAAAAAGCTGGAAAAGTGGAAAAGTGAGCCTATGGTTTATATTAACGATGAAAGATATTCAAAACAAGGGTTTCAAAACGAGGGAAAGATTTGAAAGCAATGAAAGGCAAAAGTAGTCTTTTTTGACAAGGATCCACACGCAGAATAGGTGCCTAAGTGTGTGTTGAGATCAAGATAAATATTAAATGCAAAATCTAGAGGGAGACCTTAATCCAATGTGAATATGCCGGTGTAAACGCAGTAATCCTCTTATTCCCCTGAGGATCAGTGTACTCAAAGGACCATCATTAAAAGTGGGTGCACCAGATGCGAATTAGTCGCGGTACACCAATAGGCAGAAGAGGTAAGCAATGTAATACATATAAAGGGTACCTTGCGGCAAAACCACAGGGAGAATTAACTGTTTGTCAGGGCAGCCCAGGGTATACTATCCTTAAGGCCACACGTGTCTGTGGAAAGGCGGTGCACCCTTCTCTGCTCAATCTTAAAAAGAGCTTGGTGGGTAATTTTAGGGTGTGATTCAAGTACCATCCATTTTAAAGTTTCTACCTTGTGGTTAAGGTCCCTAAAATGAGTGTATAGTTTTGTCGTTGTTTTCATACACCTCACATTACTTTTGTGTTCAGTAATCCGTAGCTTTATTTGTCTCATTGTCATCCCTATGTATTTTTTCTCACAGGGACATGTAATCAGATATATACATCTTGGTGTATTACAGTTTGTGTGTCTCTTCAGCTGCCATGTAAGAGTGTCAGTCAGCTTGATCTCCTTAAAAACATCTGTCTGATCACAGACCGAGCACGTCCCACAGGGATAGTGACCGGTAACTGGTAAATGTCCTCTGCACACCTTGCTCCTTGGTTTTTGGCCTAGTGTGTACGAGGATGTCCCAGGTACTGATGGGTTTGATGCGGCCCGACAGAGCTTACACTGGTGCGATTCCATGCCCTGTGGGCTACTAGTCGAACCAATTTGACTCCGTCTAGCTACACGATCGGAGCGATCGCTTTTGGCATTAACCCCCAGTAATCAACACTGACTCAGCCAGGGTGGGGGCGTCCTGACGCGATGCTGGTCCACGATGTGGGGGTCCTCTTGTGTCATACGCCGCCAGGATGGGTCCTCCTTTTTTGACATTGTCTTGTCATCTATACTGTCCTACTCCCCTTTGTTTAGGACACCATCCATTGAGGTGTCAAGAGCTGACAATACCGTAGAAGCAAGCGCTACCACCTAGTTAGGTGAGGCTATCAATTTTTTATCAATTTTTTATCTGTTTTATATTCATTTGAGTTACGTTTTCCTCCAGTCATTTTGTGTTTTTACTAAATGTTATTTATTTTGTAAGATGAGTGCATTTCTTTCACATTTATGCACTTATTGGATGGACTACTTGTTGTGGAGCTATGAGGATGACCATACAATACCATTTACAGTTTATTGTCAATATTTTTGTTGCTTTTTGTCATCCCTGTCTAGGATATCACTAGGCCTGTCGGGACTACATGCTCGCACGTAAGATTAGTGGTAGGATATCACTAGGCCTGTCGGGACTACATGCTCGCACGTAAGATTAGTGGTAGGTAGGTATCCCTCCACCTAACCACTATGTGTAGATAGTTTTTATAGGTCCTGAAGAAATGCACTGTATCATTTATGAACAAACAGCGTGAAACATGTCGACCACATTTGCAGAGTTGAGCATTGCTCCCCTGGACCATTAAGCCAGCGAGCAGCCACTCTTTTGTATTTTTAATAAGGTGGATGACCATTCCATTAAAATCCCCTTTTGGATTATCCAACCTTTTTTACATCACACACTCACATATCTACACTCACCCCTAGGGCCCTTACACCCACGGCATCATACGTCAGGAACAAAAGATCTCCGCTAAAGAGCCCCTTTATGGGTGCCCATCGGATATTGCACCGCCGACCCGACGAGGAGCAAGTCCATATGATGAAGCATGACACCTAGCTGGCTGGGTGTGTGAGGACTCTAGTTCCGTTTAGGAGGATTCCCCTCCTTCCGCCTCCACACTCGTTGTCCTATCCTCTTTTGGGGAACTGCGTACCCTATTAGAACATTCTGCCACTAGAGGGCAGAATGTTCTAACAAATAAAACAAAGGCTTCTCGGAGCTCGAGGGGATTTAAATCACCTCGAGCTCCGAGAGGCCTTTATAAAACATTGGAATGTTGCTCTGCGGGCCTTTACCGTCCCGTAGAAGCAGGGAGCACTCCATTGTCTTCAATGGAGCTCCCAACATTCCAATGTTCTAATAAACATTGTGTCTTCAAGCTTGCATTGCACCTCTTCTATGAGGGTGATTTAGCAAGGCAGAAATGCAAAATTTGCTCCCTTAAGCAAGTTGATTGAATTTTCCAAATATGCACCATTGCCGATTTGTATAAATTTGTCGATTTATTTAAAGCCCACTTGGGCATGATCCTTTTTGCACACACTGTAGCTAGATTTGGAACACAGGGGATACCAAATTCCTTTATATTTGGATAAATTGTAATTTTGATTTATGTGACAAAATCAAAGTAAAATAGAATCATGCAACTTTTGAAATGCATTCGACTTTGTGTTAAAATGGCGCCTACGCTTACACAAAGTATCCATTTGCCTATGTGCTAAGAGTCCTACCTTGGTGTTTATTATTGAATTCATGTACAATAAATGACATTTTGAGTGTCCACCTCCTGACCCATGAGCAAGGAGACTTCTGTCTCCAAAACGCATAGGGAGTTTGGCATGTAGCAACCTTGAATAAAATCATTGTAATAGCACTGAAGACTTGTGGATTGTTTGTGAGCAAAGCGGCATTAAGTTTTGGATATATATATATATATACTTTGAAAAAGACCAAAGAGGTCGAAACGCGTCAGTTGGAATAAAAATTACCAATAGATTTACCTTGGAGTGCGGGCTTTCTTGTTAGCGCGGCGGTGCGAAAAAAGTGCTTCATATATATATATGCTTTGTGAAATCTAAAAATATTTCAAAACCCCATTTATCTAGCACCATGTCCGCCGACACGTTACGGAGCCGTGAGGCAGCGGCAGTTGACATGTTTGATGACTCGCCTAGTGGTGCAACAACAAGTAACTTACAACTCAATACAACTCAGAATGCGAATGGGAACATTAGAGACATGTTTAAGACTTTGGAGAAGCTCATGCGGGCTGAACAGTCCAAGTGGTGGGAGCATCGGTCTCTCACCCGTTATTTGGAAGTCGTCAGGATACCAAGGGGGCTACGCATTATGCTGGCCCCCAGTTATGAACATCCTGATCCCCGAATGCTTGCCGAATGGGCGGAATGTAATTTGCAATCTTCACGAAGGCTTGTGGAAATTCTTGTAAAGTACGCCGAGAGTGACCGCGAAGCCTTACAACTTAAAATTGACTCCTTGAATGCTGACATTAATAAAGTAGAAGTCACGGCTGTGATATCTAAATATCGCGAAGACATGTTGGTACGCCTGCAGCGCGAAGAAGAGGTAATCAAAAAAAGAAAAACCTTTAAGTTTCAACGCGATAAACAAGACTACGAGCTGAATGGCGTGCTGAACACTCCCCCAAACTTATACCTATGACACGCCCATGGCCGTCGGGAATGCACCATCCCACGAACATTGGGGGCCACGAGGAACGGTATCTACCTACCTTATTGTGGAGCAACTGCGCTGGATTGAGGGCAGACACGCTTGTGGGGGCTCATACAGAGCTTGAAAACGGGACGCAGTAAAGAAATGTGCATCCATCTATGGACTAATCAGGAACACTCCAAATCCCAGAATGCAACATCCACGGTCCCATCTGGGCAGCCCATCAATGGCGTGTCATAGGTATAAGTTTGGGGGAGTGTTCAGCACGCCATTTTCGTCCAAGCCTCTGAGGAAGTAATAAACGAAACGCGTCAGGCGAGACGAATTGACTGCTTTTATTTCTACCTGCATGCTGAGTGCCGCCCGTACCAGTGATGAAAGGCTAAGGTTGAACCTTACGCAGCTGCTCGAGTGCTTCCCAAGTGTGTGGCAACCATGGAGCTTGATGTTTAGGCGGCAACGCAGCCGTCGGGAATGCACCACCCCACGAACATTGGGGGCCACGAGGAACGGTATCTACCTACATTATTGTGGAGCAACTGTGCTGGATTGAGGGCAGACACGCTTGTGGGGGCTCATACAGAGCTTGAAAACGGGACGCAGTAAAGAAATGTGCATCCATCTATGGACTAATCAGGAACACTCCAAATCCCAGAATGCAACATCCAAGGTCCCATCTGGGCAGCCCATCATGGGCGTGTCATAGGTATAAGTTTGGGGGAGTGTTCAGCACGCCATTTTCGTCCAAGCCTCTGAGGAAGTAATAAACGAAACGCGTCAGGCGAGACGAATTGACTGCTTTTATTTCTACCTGCATGCTGAGTGCCGCCCGTACCAGTGATGAAAGGCTAAGGTTGAGCCTTACGCAGCTGCTCGAGTGCTTCCCAAGTGTGTGGCAACCATGGAGCTTGATGTTTAGGTGGCAACGCAGCCGTCGGGAATGCACCACCCCACGAACATTGGGGGCCACGAGGAACGGTATCTACCTACCTTATTGTGGAGCAACTGCGCTGGATTGAGGGCAGACACGCTTGTGGGGGCTCATACAGAGCTTGAAAACGGGACGCAGTAAAGAAATGTGCATCCATCTATGGACTAATCAGGAACACCCCAAATCCCAGAATGCAACATCCACGGTCCCATCTGGGCAGCCCATCATGGGCGTGTCATAGGTATAAGTTTGGGGGAGTGTTCAGCACGCCATTTTCGTCCAAGCCTCTGAGGAAGTAATAAACGACACGCGTCAGGCGAGACGAATTGACTGCTTTTATTTCTACCTGCATGCTGAGCGCCGCCCGTACCAGTGATGAAAGGCTCAGGTTGAGCCTTACGCAGCTGCTCGAGTGCTTCCCAAGTGTGTGGCAACCATGGAGCTTGATATATATATAAAATGCTCCAAAATCTCTGCACTTCCATCCAACTGGCGAACAGAGACACGAACCCAACGATGTGAGGCTAGATGTTATTTATTGTATACAACCTCGAACCTGACGCGTTTCGGATACCTAGTACCCTTGCTCACAAGTCAAGTAAGAAACTGCCTTCGCCATTTTAAATACAATGCTGTGTTAGAGTGTTGTCACCACGTGGTTGATAAACATAGAAAAAACACCCTGGCAATTTTATATAACACTTATGACAAGTCTGTTTTCCAAACTATTTCATAATACAGCCATCAATGGGAACCTTGTTTTTCAAGCATGAGTCACAATCATTGCTGCATAAATGCACGCATATGAGATATAAATACATAGAAATTGCACTGTAAAATTCAAGGTAATAATTTTACACAGTGAATAAATAATTAAATAATTAAAAATATTCATTCACTTATCTACTTGAAATATTGCATATTAAATTCATAAAACATATAATTAACGTTTTGTTAAAAACATGAAAATCATAGTATTGATAAAAAACTATGTCTGTGCAAAATCGCTATAATTGTTTGTAAACATTATAAATTAATAGCTCATAACTGTATTTAGTACAGTGCCTATCTTTTTCAACTTCCTGCTTAAATGCTGGAAAATACCCATACTTAATATTCAGGCTGGAATGTGCAAAATCGCAAAAGAAAGTGCCAATGTAACTATAAAGTGCTATACAAGATCCAAAATAGACCCTGTGTAAAGTGCTAGTGCTAATGATATTTAAAATCAATATACAACAACTATAACCATTAGGTAATAAGGTAATACTCTTACTTAACACAGATAATAAAAAAGGACTAAAAACCTTAAATACCAGCGGCATTCTAATCAATCTGATATAAAGCGATCATAACTAAACTCATTAATTCATATAACTGTCCAATAATCATAAAACTTTACAGGAAATGGTACAGGTCCTCTGTATTGTTCAAACCATTCGGTGTTTTACTGTCCAACTCTAATATCATTTTTGACTTCAACTTTCTCACCATCTTTTCCCTATTGCCTCCCCTCCGGGATTTGGGAATTGCTGCCACGACAAAGTACTGCAAACAATTGAGATCGTTATTATGTGTAGATTTTATATATATATGAATTTTTTTTATTAGAAGAGGCTTTCAAGACAGCTAAAGCAGCCTCTAGGCCAGACCTAAACAGTCTAGTCCAACCTAATAAGAGGCTATTACTATGTTATATTTGGGTTCAGTGGTGCACGAGTGCGGTATGTTTAACCCGCTGTGTGCTACAGTCCCTAATATGAATGCTTTAGTTAATTCGAGATCAGCAAGAGAATCCCAGATTATTAATTTCTTTTACTTTTGACCTGAATTTGCTGATTTTCTAGGCATTATTACAATATAAATATATCCTCCATTTCTATAACTCCCCTGTTACGATATGCAAAACCTATACTAGTCACTCCTATTCATGCCACGGATGCAATTTCTCTCCACAGATTACATTCTTTTAAGTTGTGGTTTTCTATTAGAGTCCTCTTTCTGGGTAGGGTCTCCAGGATCTTATCTAATGGGGTTTTACTACCCATATCCCTGCGCGCACCTTGCTTTCCTGTTGGGCTTGGTGTGACGCCATACTATTTACATGTGCCAGGTTCTTTAATTAGAAATCCTTAAGATCCGCAAAGACAACGATCGGGGGAATGGTTGTCTGGCGTGATCCATTTCAGATATCCCGATAATGCTTTCTTACACTTTGTCGAATCAATGTGCGGACCAAAACATTTGTAGTCTCTTTCAGACCCTGCATAAATGAGAAAGATGGATTGGGTGGAATGTTGGTGAAACCTCTTGTGGTCATCCTAGTGGGAGGGTCTTGTTGTTAATTACTGTTTCACTGAGATATCCGTACCAATGTAACTAAACTGATTGTCCACTTGTAACTGTAACTAGTCAAGTATTTCATTGTGCTTCCTCTGCTTATAACCTCACAGTTCGCTGCCTGGTAAACACCCCAGAATTACGCATGAATGTAGAATAATGGTCATGGCCAAGATAGAAAGATATGCAGGCACATGCATCAACCATTTTTGCGAGCGCAAACGGTGCGATTCGCAAAAATCGGCCGTTTGCGCCCGCAAAAATGGCATTTGCGATGCATCAAGGTTCAAGGCACTCGCAATTTGAGAATTCGCAATTAATTGCGAGTTCTCAAATTGCGATTGCATGTAAGGAATCGCAATTTGCGATTCCTTAAATGCAATGCAAGAACCACTTTAGAATAGCGATTTCGCTATTAGGGGGCGCAAATTACCATGAAGTTGAACTTCATGGTAATTTGCAAAACTGTGAAAAATGCACTTTAGTGCATTTTTCAAGTTTCATGTTGCGCACACACATGCCCTTGGGGCATATGTGTGCGCAACATGGGTGCACATCACTTTTTCAGGGGTGCAACAGGGTGTCATTTTGACACCCTTGCACCTTGAAATTGCATGCGCAATTTGCGAGTACCTATTGGTACTCGCAAATTGCGCATGTAATCTCCCATTCATTCCTATGGGCCTGTAGGCCCATAGGAATGAATGGGGAGCCATTCCTTAATTGCGACTTGCAATTTGCGAGTCGCAATTAAGGAATTTGTAGGAATCACTATTTTCTCAGCGATTCCTACATGCATAGGCATTTGCGCTTCCTTATTAGCGAATCCTTATTTTTCGCTAATAAGGAATCGCAAATGGCATGTTTGATGCATGTGCCTGATGGTCTATAACGCGCTCATAGCCGAACTGACAACTGCACAGATTACTGTTACATTCCTGAGCAATCCTCTTATGGCAGGGAATGGGCTTTTAAAGTCTACGCGTCACAACCTAGCTCTGGATATGGGTAGGTGCAACGACAGAAACTAAACATGTACAGCAGCCGTACCTCATCTGCAACTTGTTTTCAGTTCTTTTCACATAAAAGAAAGATATGAAGAAACTGGTTTTAAACTGGTTATAACTATACTCGTGAATCATACCCAAAACTGGTTCAGTGGAATCTTGGGGTGAATTTAATTGTCAGTGTTTTCTAATTAAAGACACTTATCCAGGTCGAGCCTGGCTAGGTGTTGATTAATTTGGCTGTCAAGTATTGCTGTGCATTTTTCGAATAATTGTATCTTACACTGGTTCTTCAATTACCTTGACAGATGTGACGTTTCCCGGTGTTAATTGTGAGCTGAAAATCATGTCTTACTGTGCTTAACTAAAAATAGTCTTTTTGAAGTATTTAAAAATACAGCATGTGCATGGTTGATATCACTCGCCTTCTCTGCTTTCTCTGTGCAGCTAATACCTGCCATGGAAGATTCAAAGCGCTAGAAAAAACACAGCCACTGTCCGGACCACTGACCATGAGACATAGAGGGCATAATTCTGAGATGTCAGAAATCTGCCAGACATGCCTATGGTTATGGCATTGCTGACCTAGAATGGGAGGTTTCATAGCCACCTCTTAAGAATTTAAGGGGCATATGTACCACAAATCAGTTTTGCGAGTCCTTAATAGCGATTTTTTGCGAATCGCTATTAAGGACTCGCAAAATGAAATGTATGTAGGAATCGCAAAATTAATTGCGATTCCTACGTATTCCATAATTGCGAATCGCAAATTGCGATTCGCAATAAGGAATACCTTCCCATTCATTCCTATGGGCCTAGAGGCCCATAGGAATGAATGGCAAGACATTCTCAATTTGCGAGTACCCATTAGGTACTCGCAAATTGCGAATGCAATTTCAAGGGTGCAAGGGTGTCAAAAGGACGCCCTGTTGCACCCCTGAAATATGTATGTGTGCACATGTGGCGCACATACATGCACTAAGGGCATGTATGTGCGCCACAGGTCACTTTGAAAATGCAAAAGTGCATTTTTCAAAGAAATCGCAAATTACCACCAACTTGAAGTTGGTGGTAATTTGCGATTTCTTAGGGCAAAATCGCACAACATGGGTGCTTCCTGCATTGCATTTAAGGAATCGCAATTTGCGATTCCTTAAATGCAGTCGCAAAATAGGGAATCGCAAATTTTGCGATTCCCTATATTGCGAGGGCCTTTTGGGATGATACATCCCAAAAGGCTTTTCCCCGTTCGCAAACGGGCCGATTCTCAGAATCGGCCCGTTTGCGAACAGGAAAACGCATGATACATATGCCCCTAAATCTTTTCCTTGAGATTGACACAAGTTCTATACTTGCTCGGGTGATCATCAGGCCTTATGTTGACTACTATTGTATTCTTTTAATTGGAACTATGAGTTATATATCTGTAAAGCAGCACAAAATCCAAAATGCTTCTGCAAGCGCAGTTATGAGTCTATAAGTTTCAACTTGTTTTCCACTGCTTTCAAAGACATCAAGGGGAATGATCAGGGAAATAGGGCATATGCATAGGACGCTTTGCCTCTCCAGATAAACACTGGGATAATTTGATTTCATGGAAGACTACCTGGTGAAATCCACGGTCAGCAAATGTAGGGTTTGCTTACAGCGTGAAACCCTTTGTAATAGGAATTCTTATGGTGGAAGTCTTTTAAAGCAATCAATACTAGGTAGATTAATGATCTTTCCCATCCTTACTAATGACAGAAGATCTCAAAGGGCAGGGTTCAGAAATGTAACTTACACTTTTGAGTATTTACAAACTCCGAGTGAAAGTTACTAGCAAAAACAAAAACTGTAGTAAGGCTAGTTCTGCAACACCCTCCATTAGAGAATAATGGAGGCAGGTGCTTAAAATAAAACCTCATTGGAAATAATATTCAATTACTTAAAATAGGTCTCAGCAGCTTTGAAAATATGCTGCTGAGACACAATGTTTTAAAACTGCAACAGTAAAGAGAATATTATTTGGACATCGCCCACTGGAGGGATAAAGTAGCAAGGGGCAGAAAATACCGCAAGTACCAGCATGCATGATGTTGACCTATATGTAGGGTGACCAGATCTTGAGAACCAAAAACCGGGACATTTGGGGGAAATAGAAGAAGGACTACAATTTTTCATCCACGGAATGGCGCAGAATGACAGCTGTCGTCAACATAGGATCACAGAAGATGCATTAAGAAAGTAAATACAATGTAATTTCTACAATCAAAATTGTACCTATTAATTAAACTGCTTACTTATAACAGTTGCTAACTAGCAAAGCTTTAGAACACCCAAAAAAGTGCCTCTCACTGTTTTCAGTCAACCCCTTCTAAAAACCGGGACATGAGACAAAATTGCCGAAATCTGCCCGGACAGCTGGTGAAAAACCGGGACTGTCCGGGCAAATCGGGGACGTCTGGTCACCCTACCTATATGGTTGTCCACTAGAGGGCTAAACACCTATAAATAAGTGTAATTGACTTGTGGCGTTTTCCTGCCCAGCATTACGATGTCGATGGCAAACCTTCGAAAAAGGTCAAGGGTGACCGAAACATGTCAGGAACTTTTGCCAATGCTGTGCCGTTATTAAAATAACATCACTAACCTTGTGGAGTGCGGCTAAATTCTCTTTGAGGGGAAAATGTGGGATATTTAAATGGCTTGGTTCTGCCGTAATGCGACGCACCACCAGCAAGAGCGCCGGTAATTGCCCGAAAGTGAACCGTGATGTGTGACCGCGAAAGCGTTAAGGGCAACAGGCGCTGCCGGAGACCGTCTGCGGCATGGGTCTCAGCAGCTTTGAAAATATGCTGCTGAGACACAACGTTTTAAAACTGCAACAGTAAAGAGAATATTATTTGGACATCGCCCACTGGAGGGATAAAGTAGCAAGGGGCAGAAAATACCGCAAGTACCAGCATGCATGATGTTGACCTATATGGTTGTCCACTAGAGGGCTAAACACCTATAAATAAGTGCAATTGACTTGTGGCGTTTTCCTGCCCAGCATTACGATGTCGATGGCGAACCTTCGAAAAAGGTCAAGGGTGACCGAAATTTGTCAGGAACTTTTGCCAATGCTGTGCCGTTATTAAAATAACATCACTAACGTTGTGGAGTGCGGCTAAATTCTCTTTGAGGGGAAAATGTGGGATATATATATATATATATATATATATATATTTATATATCCAACAAAAGTTTGCCCTGAAGCAAGGATGCAACTTCCCAGCTGAATTGCTTTACAAAAGCCTTTATTGTTGAAAACCGGCATTTTCAGCTCCAAACAATTACAAATTCCTGACGCGTTTCAGAGCCCCCAGGCTCTTTCTTCAGAGGATGACACTGCCAAACTGAAATGCAAGGTAGGCGCCATTAACTGCATGCATTATATATACAGCCCACGTGGGCTTCTCATGTGAGTCACGATTGCAGCATGCTGGTACCTGTAGTTTTGAGTCCAAGCAGATTATTCCCCATGTGGGTTCAGTTTAGGTAACAGTATCCTTTCTTTTAAACGAATAAAATGCCACAGTGGGTTTCGGAATGAAATCCCCAGTTTTCTTTTTCCATAACTCAGCTGCGCCTAAAGGTCATGAATGTTCAAACCTCTCTGGCCCCATTTTGACTCCATGGTGAGGCATCCTTCTCGGCCAGGCTGCCGAGTATAAATCCAACTCGATGTTTAACTACATGTACCAGCATGCCAAAAAACCGGAACTCACCTGAGAGGCCCACGGGGGGCCGTACTAATAGATGTGCATGCAGTCAATGGTGCTTGCGAGCAGTTCAGTTGCATCAGCTGTCATCCTCTGACGAAGGAGCCTCTGAGCTCTGAAACGCGTAAGGATATTTGTTACTGTCGGAGCTGAATCGCCGGTTTTACATTAAAAGGCTTTGAAAGCACTTTGCTGTTGGAGGCATCCTTGCATCAGGGCAACTTGGTTTTTGGATTTATAGCACGGCAGCCTGGCCGTGAAGGACGCCACACCCTTGAAGTTGAGAAGGGGGCCTTTAGGGATTCGAAGTCTTCGGAGCCTCAGGCACAGCAAAGGTCACGAAAAGGAAACCGGGGACTCTTTTCCGGAGCCCACTGGGGCTGATGTTATTTTAATTAAAAAGGACGCTGAAACAAACTGAGCCCACTAGGGAAATAATTGACTCGATGTTTAACTACATGTACCAGCATGCCAAAAAACCGGAACTCACCTGAGAGGCCCACGGGGGGCCGTACTAATAGATGTGCATGCAGTCAATGGTGCTTGCGAGCAGTTCAGTTGCATCAGCTGTCATCCTCTGACGAAGGAGCCTCTGAGCTCTGAAACGCGTAAGGATATTTGTTACTGTCGGAGCTGAATCGCCGGTTTTACATTAAAAGGCTTTGAAAGCACTTTGCTGTTGGAGGCATCCTTGCATCAGGGCAACTTGGTTTTTGGATTTATAGCACGGCAGCCTGGCCGTGAAGGACGCCACACCCTTGGAGTTGAGAAGGGGGCCTTAAGAGTTTCGAAGTCTTCGGAGCCTCAGGCACAGCAAAGGTCACGAAAAGGAGACCGGGGACT
Source organism: Calotriton arnoldi (assembly GCA_963921515.1). NCBI lineage: Eukaryota > Metazoa > Chordata > Amphibia > Caudata > Salamandridae > Calotriton > Calotriton arnoldi. The sequence goes on along the minus strand of CAWUFW010000873.1, from coordinate 188,177 downwards.
CTTTTCCGGAGCCCACTGGGGCTGATGTTATTTTAATTAAAAAGGACGCTGAAACAAACTGAGCCCACTAGGGAAATAATTGACTCGATGTTTAACTACATGTACCAGCATGCCAAAAAACCGGAACTCACCTGAGAGGCCCACGGGGGGCCGTACTAATAGATGTGCATGCAGTCAATGGTGCTTGCGAGCAGTTCAGTTGCATCAGCTGTCATCCTCTGACGAATGAGCCTCTGAGCTCTGAAACGCGTAAGGATATTTGTTACTGTAGGAGCTGAATCGCCGGTTTTACATTAAAAGGCTTTGAAAGCACTTTGCTGTTGGAGGCATCCTTGCATCAGGGCAACTTGGTTTTTGGATATATTTATATATATATATATATATATACCTTTCAGTGTCGCCCTGCATCGAGAAACGCACTCCACCAGCTGTCAGGTTTCAAACCCTTTATTTTCAAAAACAGGAATGCAACTCCGACAATTCTGTCCATTTGCCTAATGCATTTCGGAGCCATCATGCTCCTTCCTCAGAGGCATATTGTCAGCACACCATTTTGGGTTTCCACAGTTCCCAGCGTCACTGCACCAATTTTTATAGACCTCTGGTGTGTCCATTTCGTTGAGGTGCACGCTGGGACTTGTGGTACGGTACCCGCTTGTTAGCCTCCAGTGGCTGTTGTGCTTCACAATTGATTTTATGGACTGCTTTTCACCCTCCAGTGGGCTTCGGGGTTGAATTTCTGTTTTCCAATTACGAAACAGCTGCGCCGTCCGATCCTGAACACTGCAGGTAAGACGATCCCCAGATCCTTAAGGGGCGGTGCAGTCTCTCCGCGGCTGGACCTGCCGCGTGTAATCTACCTTTCAGTGTCGCCCTGCATCGAGAAACGCACTCCACCAGCTGTCAGGTTTCAAACCCTTTATTTTCAAAAACAGGAATGCAACTCCGACAATTCTGTCCATTTGCCTAATGCATTTCGGAGCCATCATGCTCCTTCCTCAGAGGCATATTGTCAGCACACCATTTTGGGTTTCCACAGTTCCCAGCGTCACTGCACCAATTTTTATAGACCTCTGGTGTGTCCATTTCGTTGAGGTGCACGCTGGGACTTGTGGTACGGTACCCGCTTGTTAGCCTCCAGTGGCTGTTGTGCTTCACAATTGATTTTATGGACTGCTTTTCACCCTCCAGTGGGCTTCGGGGTTGAATTTCTGTTTTCCAATTACGAAACAGCTGCGCCGTCCGATCCTGAACACTGCAGGTAAGACGATCCCCAGATCCTTAAGGGGCGGTGCAGTCTCTCCGCGGCTGGACCTGCCGCGTGTAATCTACCTTTCAGTGTCGCCCTGCATCGAGAAACGCACTCCACCAGCTGTCAGGTTTCAAACCCTTTATTTTCAAAAACAGGAATGCAACTCCGACAATTCTGTCCATTTGCCTAATGCATTTCGGAGCCATCATGCTCCTTCCTCAGAGGCATATTGTCAGCACACCATTTTGGGTTTCCACAGTTCCCAGCGTCACTGCACCAATTTTTATAGACCTCTGGTGTGTCCATTTCGTTGAGGTGCACGCTGGGACTTGTGGTACGGTACCCGCTTGTTAGCCTCCAGTGGCTGTTGTGCTTCACAATTGATTTTATGGACTGCTTTTCACCCTCCAGTGGGCTTCGGGTTGAATTTCTGTTTTCCAATTACGAAACAGCTGCGCCGTCCGATCCTGAACACTGCAGGTAAGACGATCCCCAGATCCTTAAGGGGCGGTGCAGTCTCTCCGCGGCTGGACCTGCCGCGTGTAATCTACCTTTCAGTGTCGCCCTGCATCGAGAAACGCACTCCACCAGCTGTCAGGTTTCAAACCCTTTATTTTCAAAAACAGGAATGCAACTCCGACAATTCTGTCCATTTGCCTAATGCATTTCGGAGCCATCATGTTCCTTCCTCAGAGGCATATTGTCAGCACACCATTTTGGGTTTCCACAGTTCCCAGCGTCACTGCACCAATTTTTATAGACCTCTGGTGTGTCCATTTCGTTGAGGTGCACGCTGGGACTTGTGGTACGGTACCCGCTTGTTAGCCTCCAGTGGCTGTTGTGCTTCACAATTGATTTTATGGACTGCTTTTCACCCTCCAGTGGGCTTCGGGTTGAATTTCTGTTTTCCAATTACGAAACAGCTGCGCCGTCCGATCCTGAACACTGCAGGTAAGACGATCCCCAGATCCTTAAGGGGCGGTGCAGTCTCTCCGCGGCTGGACCTGCCGCGTGTAATCTACCTTTCAGTGTCGCCCTGCATCGAGAAACGCACTCCACCAGCTGTCAGGTTTCAAACCCTTTATTTTCAAAAACAGGAATGCAACTCCGACAATTCTGTCCATTTGCCTAATGCATTTCGGAGCCATCATGCTCCTTCCTCAGAGGCATATTGTCAGCACACCATTTTGGGTTTCCACAGTTCCCAGCGTCACTGCACCAATTTTTATAGACCTCTGGTGTGTCCATTTCGTTGAGGTGCACGCTGGGACTTGTGGTACGGTACCCGCTTGTTAGCCTCCAGTGGCTGTTGTGCTTCACAATTGATTTTATGGACTGCTTTTCACCCTCCAGTGGGCTTCGGGGTTGAATTTCTGTTTTCCAATTACGAAACAGCTGCGCCGTCCGATCCTGAACACTGCAGGTAAGACGATCCCCAGATCCTTAAGGGGCGGTGCAGTCTCTCCGCGGCTGGACCTGCCGCGTGTAATCTACCTTTCAGTGTCGCCCTGCATCGAGAAACGCACTCCACCAGCTGTCAGGTTTCAAACCCTTTATTTTCAAAAACAGGAATGCAACTCCGACAATTCTGTCCATTTGCCTAATGCATTTCGGAGCCATCATGCTCCTTCCTCAGAGGCATATTGTCAGCACACCATTTTGGGTTTCCACAGTTCCCAGCGTCACTGCACCAATTTTTATAGACCTCTGGTGTGTCCATTTCGTTGAGGTGCACGCTGGGACTTGTGGTACGGTACCCGCTTGTTAGCCTCCAGTGGCTGTTGTGCTTCACAATTGATTTTATGGACTGCTTTTCACCCTCCAGTGGGCTTCGGGGTTGAATTTCTGTTTTCCAATTACGAAACAGCTGCGCCCGTCCGATCCTGAACACTGCAGGTAAGACGATCCCCAGATCCTTAAGGGGCGGTGCAGTCTCTCCGCGGCTGGACCTGCCGCGTGTAATCTACCTTTCAGTGTCGCCCTGCATCGAGAAACGCACTCCACCAGCTGTCAGGTTTCAAACCCTTTATTTTCAAAAACAGGAATGCAACTCCGACAATTCTGTCCATTTGCCTAATGCATTTCGGAGCCATCATGCTCCTTCCTCAGAGGCATATTGTCAGCACACCATTTTGGGTTTCCACAGTTCCCAGCGTCACTGCACCAATTTTTATAGACCTCTGGTGTGTCCATTTCGTTGAGGTGCACGCTGGGACTTGTGGTACGGTACCCGCTTGTTAGCCTCCAGTGGCTGTTGTGCTTCACAATTGATTTTATGGACTGCTTTTCACCCTCCAGTGGGCTTCGGGGTTGAATTTCTGTTTTCCAATTACGAAACAGCTGCGCCGTCCGATCCTGAACACTGCAGGTAAGACGATCCCCAGATCCTTAAGGGGCGGTGCAGTCTCTCCGCGGCTGGACCTGCCGCGTGTAATCTACCTTTCAGTGTCGCCCTGCATCGAGAAACGCACTCCACCAGCTGTCAGGTTTCAAACCCTTTATTTTCAAAAACAGGAATGCAACTCCGACAATTCTGTCCATTTGCCTAATGCATTTCGGAGCCATCATGCTCCTTCCTCAGAGGCATATTGTCAGCACACCATTTTGGGTTTCCACAGTTCCCAGCGTCACTGCACCAATTTTTATAGACCTCTGGTGTGTCCATTTCGTTGAGGTGCACGCTGGGACTTGTGGTACGGTACCCGCTTGTTAGCCTCCAGTGGCTGTAGTGCTTCACAATTGATTTTATGGACTGCTTTTCACCCTCCAGTGGGCTTCGGGGTTGAATTTCTGTTTTCCAATTACGAAACAGCTGCGCCGTCCGATCCTGAACACTGCAGGTAAGACGATCCCCAGATCCTTAAGGGGCGGTGCAGTCTCTCCGCGGCTGGACCTGCCGCGTGTAATCTACCTTTCAGTGTCGCCCTGCATCGAGAAACGCACTCCACCAGCTGTCAGGTTTCAAACCCTTTATTTTCAAAAACAGGAATGCAACTCCGACAATTCTGTCCATTTGCCTAATGCATTTCGGAGCCATCATGCTCCTTCCTCAGAGGCATATTGTCAGCACACCATTTTGGGTTTCCACAGTTCCCAGCGTCACTGCACCAATTTTTATAGACCTCTGGTGTGTCCATTTCGTTGAGGTGCACGCTGGGACTTGTGGTACGGTACCCGCTTGTTAGCCTCCAGTGGCTGTTGTGCTTCACAATTGATTTTATGGACTGCTTTTCACCCTCCAGTGGGCTTCGGGGTTGAATTTCTGTTTTCCAATTACGAAACAGCTGCGCCGTCCGATCCTGATAATTGGTGCAGTGACGCTGGGAACTGTGGAAACCCAAAATGGTGTGCTGACAATATGCCTCTGAGGAAGGAGCATGATGGCTCCGAAATGCATTAGGCAAATGGACAGAATTGTCGGAGTTGCATTCCTGTTTTTGAAAATAAAGGGTTTGAAACCTGACAGCTGGTGGAGTGCGTTTCTCGATGCAGGGCGACACTGAAAGGTAGATTACACGCGGCAGGTCCAGCCGCGGAGAGACTGCACCGCCCCTTAAGGATCTGGGGATCGTCTTACCTGCAGTGTTCAGGATCGGACGGCGCAGCTGTTTCGTAATTGGAAAACAGAAATTCAACCCCGAAGCCCACTGGAGGGTGAAAAGCAGTCCATAAAATCAATTGTGAAGCACAACAGCCACTGGAGGCTAACAAGCGGGTACCGTACCACAAGTCCCAGCGTGCACCTCAACGAAATGGACACACCAGAGGTCTATAAAAATTGGTGCAGTGACGCTGGGAACTGTGGAAACCCAAAATGGTGTGCTGACAATATGCCTCTGAGGAAGGAGCATGATGGCTCCGAAATGCATTAGGCAAATGGACAGAATTGTCGGAGTTGCATTCCTGTTTTTGAAAATAAAGGGTTTGAAACCTGACAGCTGGTGGAGTGCGTTTCTCGATGCAGGGCGACACTGAAAGGTATATATATATATATATATATATATGTATGTATGTATATATATATGCAGTATATGTAGTAGCAGTAAAAACTTTATTTCGGCTGATGGGCCATAAAAGTACAGACATAAAAGACACACAAACAATAAGCAAACAGACTACACAACTTCTTGGCAGGTTTACATCATCCAACAGCGCATTCTGGGTACTGAAGATTGCATACACAATAAAAACATTGAAGACCAAAAACAAATAGTGCTCAACTGGATGAACATAGCATAGCTCCATATGACAGCAGAATACAAAAGATCAATTGACATAAATCGATTGAGTACAATGTAGGGCAAAAGAGGGCAATTGTGGCTAGAGACCCTAATCAAGTGAATAAAAACATTGAACATTAAAAGTTGTGGTTGTAATTTAACATGCAAACAAACAGAGTGCACTTCAAGTGGAACTCACTGGATAAAGTGTGGTAAGAGAAAAAAACAATGCAGTAGGACAAAAACCTCTTTTCGGGTCCACTATGGTCTCCTATCAGTGCATTAGCGCTCCTAGACATCTAAGCCTCACTTCAGAAGAGGTGACCCCACTCTATCAATAAGAGTTGTGCAAACAGCAAAAGTATAACATCATTTAGATGGTGTATAAAATATACCAACTTCATAAAATAATAAACCTGGTTTAGACAGTTTCCGCCATAGAGGATGGAATCCAAGCTTGTAATAACATTAAGTTCAGGAAATGCAACAGAATACCAGCATACTAGAGATATATGTCATTACGTTGGCTATTGAGATATATATTTCTATATATATACATTCAGACCCATACGTTTTACAACTAGCTAAAGGTCATGGCCCTCTACTTTAGTGGAACATTATCCTCTAGTCATACCCTTTCATCCATCCCCAAAAAGGATTGTAGAGCATCCCTGCACGCTTGACCAGACTTGATCAGTGCTTTCTGTCGATGTGTATCAAAAATACTTCTTTGGACCCGAAATCTAGGTACATATGAGCCATAGGAGGATTCAGAGCTTCCGGGGTGATTTTGATGCACCTCTGGGCCAGAATCTCCTCCTGCACCACCCTCAGCACTCTCGACTATTCCAGCTCAGTCTGTCGCAGGACAATTTGGGACTCCATGAACTGATTAAATGGGTGGGAGGTCACAGGACACCTTGGCATCTATCCCAGGGAGATGCTACTAAATGATGAGGAAGACTATGCCATCCGCCTGCTCCTGTAGCTCTGATGACGCCTCCAAAATTGCAGGACTCTTTGGCCTGGTTTGCCCAGAGATTAGAATGGGAGCAGACATCCACTCTCTCCTGCTTCCCAGTCCGACTTGCCTCCATGGGTACCAGGTCCCCAGATCCAAGCAGAGTGCCTCCTGAGTTCTCCAGGTGCATTAGGGTTTCTCGGAGTAGAGTCCGCATGATGCTCCTTAACTATGGGCAACTGAGGTGCTTCAACAGGGTAGTAGTCATCCTGAATTCCCAGAAGAGATGCCCAAATACCATCTTTGCAGGTATCCCTGGACCAAATCTAGTAGGGAGCAGCCAGGCCGAAGGGGAACCCTGCCAAACCAAATTGTCACAAGACACCTCCACCATCTTTCTGTGGAACACCCCCAAAGGCTGAAGGCTGGTGGTCACAATTGCAGGGATGCTCTGTTCCACTGTATCTGCCCCCCGTTTCAACAAAAATGGGAATGGGCGATAGGGTTCTTAGCCAGTTCATGCAGCTGCCAACGCCAAGCTATAGGCTTCCAGCAGCCTCTACACAATCTCTGCTGCTGTCTAGTCTCCCTTCCTCCATTTTCTGATATTCTCCAAACACATACTTTCCTTATCTCCCTCTGGGCTTTGAATGGCTGTTAGTCCCTGCAAGGAGTGGGTGGTCCAAGATCTCTAAGCATCTCTGTGCCTGGGCTGTCCTCCTCACATCTCCAGACAGTACACCTCTACTTTCACCCAGGCAAATATTTTCCCTGACAGCTTCAAAGTGGATTCCCTGCTTGTTGCACCGCAGTTTTAGCTCTTTAAAGTTAGCCGCCCCCATCAGTGTTTAGAAGTTTCCATGAGATATGCCCTTCATCCTGTTTGGCCTACTACCACACATGCTTTCAATGTAGGTGTGTTCTGTTTGACTCTCCGTTGCTCAGTCGGCCTCCTTCACATCACCACTGTCACCAGTTGTGATGCAGACTCGTCGCACTGCAAAACCCACCATTTTGGTCACTGGATACCAAACCTCCAAGAGGGTTTCTCTTAAACTGGATCTGGAAGCACAAATCAACCAATGAAAAATAAACACAGAAGAATATTTTCTATATTTCTAAGCCCAACACTACTAACAAACCCACAAGAGTGCAATAAATCAAGAGAACATATTTGGGAGTACAAAGCCAAGCACGATTTACAGATCTAACACAGGCAGCCCTACCTCACAGAGCACATGTGGTGTCCAAAACAGCCATGGCCTGGTACTGCGAGGGGGTCTGGTAAACATCTTTCACTCTCCACATAAGTGTTCAGGGTCAAGAGAGCCTCTCCTTATTTGGAGACTAAGTTATAGCCCCTGGGAAGCCCATCCACCCCTCTCAGTAAGCCCTCCCCAGAGGAGGTCTTGCATCATAACACCATGGTGTCCAATGGTGTAGGGAGTGGAGTAAGAGGAGTGATATAGTTCTGGGCGGTCTGGGAGGTTGACACACCTCTGCCAGTTACTTATAAATATGCTGACCATAGAGTTGACTCCTGAGCAGAGGATCCCCTCCCTAAGACTGACAGGGAGTGTTTGCCCCATTCTGCATGGTCCCCATTTTCTTACCTCAGAAGAGAGGGGATTTTATCTGCCCCAAAACGGAGACCTGGTCCAGAACTCAAAATAGCCTCAACTAACCCTGGGAAACAACCTTTACTACGCATGCATTACATCGCATGCCATTAGATAGCGGTCTTTACAACGCAAGTCGTTACAACGACTTGCGCTGGAGGGCGCTATATGACAAGGAATAGTTTAATTTACTATCCAACACCTTCCCTACTGTACGTAGGCTGGAGTTGGAATAGTAAATTTAACTACTCCTAAGTCCAGCGCCCTCCAACGAAAGTCGTTGTAACGACTTGCGTGGTAAAAACCGCGATCTAATAGCATGCGATGTAAATGCATGCGTTGTATAATCATACAACCCTAACCCTCAACATACATTCACTCATTGGTAATTTACACAACCATTTTCCCACAGCGTCTCTCACTGTCCTTTCCTAGCTTTTTAAACAATCCATACATACCAAGGAAAAAACATGGACTTTCCAAAGTGGATAGTCCACAGAGAGTAATGCGCCATCAGCTTTGATCTGCAACCACGCAGGGTTTGGTTTGACAGCCTTTTTAGATTCCCATATTTCCTTTCTAAACACATTCCGACCTAAAAACCTGACCTCTCTCCTAATGCAAATGTATTTCTTTCTTTATTCTTTATTAGGTTTTTACAAAATGCCTTAAAAGCACAAATAAATACAATAAAAACATAATAAAATCTATTTGGGGTTAAAACCATAAGCAGCAAGGTTCCAGTTAAAAATACTTAAGAACGTTCAGGTCTGGACGAAATATTAGATACAATAGATTCCAAGTGGGAGTGGAGTGCAAAAGTTGAGTACAAATCATTGGCGAAATCAATAATAAAATTAATAGAACAGGGCTAAAATACATATATAAAATGAATTCCTAAGGTGCGAGTGCAAAAATTAGGTACAACCGATCGGAAATAGGAATCCAGACCATAACCTTGCCCTTAGCTATAGGTTCTTACATCTTAAGTGCCAGGTATGTGCCAGGTATTTGGATAGTGCAAAGATTAGCCATTCTGTACAATCACTTCTTAAGATTCTGATAGTAGTCTTCAAATGTCTCATGGAAAGAATACGGCAAATCGGGATAGGCCAAGTTCTCCTAATAGCAGTGTATCTTGGGTAAAAGAATAAAAAATGCTCTTCTGTTTCACAACTAACCTCACACGATGGACATTTTGGGGAAATATTGCAACCATTCCTTCTGCTGCAAAACCCATTTACTGGCAAAATACCATATCTGAATTTCAGATACAGAGACTTTGCCAGAGGGGGTTCAATTCAGTTCAGAATTTCCTCACATTGCATTTGGTCTTTAAAATCCAAGAACCTCCCTGTTAACTCCCCAACTGTACTGTGGTTTAACCAAAGATCATTAATATAAAGCCAATATCTAGATTTGAGGAAATTCAAAGTATTTCTTTGGATACGGCCAGGGTTAGACCATAAGTCACTCAAGCCCAGTCTGAATAACCATTGTCTAACATTTTGAAACCAGGTTATTCTCCCTTTAGTATCAAGTGCAAGCACCTCAGAAACGGATTGCCTTAGGGCGAGCGGTGAGTTATTTAAACAAACTCCAATCCATAAGGCTAGCTGTCTAAAAGCTACCACATGCACTATATTTTTCAGGGCAAGGTCAAATCGGATGTCAATTAGTGGTGCATTCCTAGGTAGCCCAAGGACCGATCTCATAAAACTATTTTCTGATTTTTCAATGACCCCTACATTCTTATATCCCCAAATCTCTGCGCCATACAGTGCAGCTCCAATACCTTTGGCCCGGTAGATCTCAATAGCTGGAGTGACTGGCCCTAATTTAGATAATTTCAACTTTTTCACTAGGGCTGAGCTTACGTGCTGAAGCGACAACTGACTCTTTGAGATTTCGGACCCCAGGTTAGTGTGTTTGTAAATCTGACCCCCAAATAATCAAATTGCTTAACTTGTTCTAGAGGGGTGTCGCCCAATTTGACCTTGCTTTTAAATGTCTTATGCGGGTTGAATGTCTAATTTGGTCTTAGTGACATTCACTTCCAATCCAGCGTTCCTACATGCTACCACAAATGGATCCAAAAGATTCTGTAATCCCATTGGTGTCTTGGAAACAAGTAGTGTATCATCAACGAATAGCAAGAATGCAACGGAGTGGCCAGCAATCTTAGGTGGATCACCATTACAATCAGCTAGGGTCTCATTCAGGCCATTAATGTAGTGGATGAACAGAGTTGGAGCCAGTACACATCCTTGCTCTGTTCACCCTTACACGTTTTGTTAATTTGCCCCTACTTCCTCATCTAACCTTGGCATAGTTATCCATGTGGAGCCTAATTATAGTGTCTAATAAGTACTCTGGAACCCCCAATTGCTCCAAAACTACCCACATTTTATCTCTGGGAATAAGATCAAATGCAGCGCATAGGTCCACCAACACTACATATATGTGTGTTTTTTTCGGAATCCCACATATTTCCATAATATGTTTAAGAACCTAAATAACTGGTCCATAGTGCTCGTGTTCTCCCTAAACCCTGCCTGTAGGGGTGATAATATCTGGCCCTCACTTAACCAATCCTGTCGTCTCAACAACAGATGCCTGCAGAATAACTTCTGTATTAAGTAGCAACTGAAAATTGGCAAATGACTCAGGAGAAGGGTCAATCTAACATGCGTGTCCAACCTTGCCCTCCAGCCCCAGTTGGGTGAGAATCATTCTCAGAGATTAGAGCAAATTCAAGTATTTTATAATACAAATTCCTTGGGTAAATTCCAAAAAGATCTTCTAAACAGTTTCTTGTGTGCTGAAAAGCTTTACGTTATTACAAATTAATAGCAGCTGCATACAGAAGCACACAAATTATGCCTCTTTTTATGTAGATGATTACTTCAAGATTACAGATGCTCTTCAATCGCATCTCTACTGGATTAACAGATCTATACTGACTACAAATTGAGATCGAAATAAATGTGCCTGAATGTCTGAGAACGTTTTTCACCTGGCATTTCATGGCCTTCAAACAATCTCAGATTTGATTTAGGAATCCAGAATAAGGGCCGGATGTACAACGCATTTTTAGATCGCAAAAGGCTTGATTCATTAATTTGATGTACAAAAGGAGATTTGGTAACTTTTTACTCAATTGCAATTTGCATTTGCGATTTGGTATTTAGAAGGGGTGTGTTTTGGTCGTCCCTTTCAAATACCGGATCGGTATGATATGTATTACTATTTTGTAAACAACTTCTGTTTGAAAAACAGTACTACTTTACCACCATTTTAAAAGTGGTGGTAACCCATATGCAAATTGGATGTGGTCCCTTTAGTAGAAGACTCCCATGCGTTCCAGTCTCTACCTGCACAATTGCCTAGTCGCTTGAAGGTCGCTGGTCGGGGGATACCCGTGCTGAGGAGAAGGCCTATGCAGGGGACCTTTAGCTCTGCTACATTCATTTGCTGTCTGAGTTTGTGCCAGGCCCACATGGTGCAGCCAGCTGTGTCTATGTCTGTTGTTGGTCATTTGGTGGAGAAGGAAATCAGAGTGTTTAGGCGCAGTAGCGCCACATTGTCTGTTTCCACTGATACCTGGCGTTGGTATGGCGAAGGGAACTGCCAGTAGTGCACATGCTGTGCCTGCGCGCTTAGGTATTATAGCTCAAAGTCGGGCACTGCCAGCCCCCTATTATAAGGCAATGTCGGTATTTCCTATTTTAAATGGGGTAGTTTGCAGTGGCGGCTGGTGACATTTGAAAGTGGTGAGGCGTAAATACTGCAGTGTGGCGAGCGAGCGAAAATTTTGAAAAAAGAGTGGGCAAATGGTGCATTTTCAAGCAAATTTGAGAAGCAAGAAGGTTAATAAAGCAATTGTGAAATAGCAGTTATTACATTAATAAAGAGATGTCATAGGAGGTGGCGGTCTCTTTCCCTCCCATTACAGAGTTCCCTTCGTCTGACACTGGAGGTGGCGGTCTCTTTCCCTCCCATCACAGAGCTCCCTCTGTCTGACACTGGAGGTGGCGGTCTCTTTTCTTCTCATCACAGAGCTCCCTCCGCCTAACACTGGAGGTGACGGTCTCAATCCCTCCCATCACAGAGCTCCCTTTATCTGACACTGAAGGTGGTGGTTTCTTTTCTTCCCATAGCAGAGCTCCCTGTGTCTGACACTGGAGGTGACTGGAGCTTTCCTTTCCGTCCCACAGCTGCATGTGTCTCGCAGTGAAGGCGACTGTTCGGGTCTCATAGCTCCTTTTGTCTCTCACTGGAGATGGAGGTTTCTTTACCTCTCTTCCCACCGCTCCCTTGTCTGCAACTGGAGGAAGTCGTACCCCTCTCAAACCAGGGCTGTCACTCCAGTGTAGTGACTACACCTACCCAGAGGCAGGTTCATTCACAAAAATGTAGAAGTGAGTGGGAACTTACGGGACCTGACTTCCACACTTTTATTTTTGCTATTTACTTGTTAGACTTCTCCTGTTTTCAATATTCTGATGCCAATTTTTGGGGGGAAACTGTTTTCGGAGCCTATAATTAGGGCGTTAACACCTGTAACTGTTGCCTCCTCTACCGCTATAGGCCCAAGGCGAAGGCAAGGGCATGTGAGGGGGGAGGGGTGAGGGGTGAAGTTCTGTTAACCAGAATCTTAAGTGGATGCTTAAGTTAAGGCCGGCTCTTCCCATAAGCTGGTCTCTGATGTGTTCACAAAAATCACGACCTGCGTCAGCCTTGGACAATCCGTCTTGCAGGTAATCCATTCCATGAGGCTGCCCTGTCAGCCTCCAGCGGTGAGAACAACCAGTGCTTCATTAGCTAAATATATACCTGCATAAATAAATAAGTGCAGGGGTCCAAAGTGTTTCTTCCAGGGCAGTGATTCATACTACAACACTTGCAGATGTTGACTTAGTTGACTGCTAAAAAAACTCTTTGGGTCCAAGCTACGTTCAGAAAATTGAACAGAGGAATTTACCAAATTAATATTGGGATACACTGGACAAAACAATTGCCCCTCACTTGAAAGTAGTAGGTTTTTCCCCAAACTCAAAGGACAAATTACCTGATTTTCTTTAACTCTACCAGCATATCATGATGACTTTCCTCATCCTCTTTCAACATCTGATAGAAAGTCAAATGCAAGACCAAAGCTTGCCCTTTGTTCTTTGAAATTAATTTGCCTCCCCGATTTGGCCTTAGATTTGACAGTATTTTACCTAAGTCACACTAGACACTAGCCTTTGTTGTTAAAATAGCAGATTCCCCAGAGGGTAATTTGTGCTTCTTCTCAAGGCCTCCACAGAGGTGTTCATCGCTTTGGTTGTATCCAGAGCGAGGTGGCTGGTTCTAAGTCATCTCCGCTCCCTATTGAAGGAGATGATAATGAAACAGAAACTCTAGAGTTTCAACGATGACACCAAGCACAGGTTAGGTAAGGAAAGGGAAACCTTCTGAACCCTCAGAGATGATCACTGAGCCTTTGGTGGTAAATGTCTACCCTCTTTCCTTTAATAGTATAATGCCAAGGGTAATTGTGAGAAGGTAAAGGCAAGTGAAGAAGTCACATGCCAGTGGCCCTGCACAAACTCAAAACCACCAAGACAGACACCTTTCAGACCAGCCTGTAAATAATCATGTTATTCTAATAAGTACCTAAAGGGTACCTAAATTGTGTTGGGGAGTTGCCTAATAACATTTAGAAACGTAAATGTATGACACACTGATTTTATTATACAACAAAAATCTTTCCAATATTTGAAAACGTTAAATAATCCAAAACATTACAGTGAATAGGAACTATACATACAGGGATTGCAACAAACCCGTATTGTGCACCTCAACAACAGCCATTGCAGGGTCTTGCCGATATTCAAAAACACTATTAAAATTACCACAGAGTTGCTGTACAAACAAGGTTTACAAGTTCCAATGTTTCCAAACGCCTCCATTAACCTTCACAAAAGTCAATAAATGTTTTGTGGACCACATTAACACTTGTTTAAGACTGTCTATAGTTACAAAAAACGAATTACAAACTACAAAACAGGAACTTAGTACAGAAATACAGGAACTAATTAAAAAAATAAGACATTTATCCTAGGGCTGAGTAAAAAAAAGACTTCCATTATGCACGAAAGGCACTGACAGGTTGCAGGCAAAGGACCATATCCGTTTTAAGTAAGGATGTAGGATGTTTAAATATGTTAGTAATAAGCACCCTGTACCTAGCAAATGAGATCTTCTTATACCAGCTAACAAGAGAAATACTGAGGCAGCATAAAAGGCTGCAATACACCTACTGATTAAAACTTAAATCCAGAGGGGGAAAGGCTAATACATGCTTGTTTTTGGTGTATTGGGAATTAACCATACCTCTAATAGGGAGCAGCAATAAAGACTAGTGCCAAACACATTACTAGAAACTTTGTGAGGCAAATACCAACACAACACCATTGCTATTTTCGCAAACGCGAGTACGACAGGCTAGCTCCATATGTGGACGGGGTAGCATCCTCACCTGGGGATAGGTCTTTACATACTGGTGCTTTTTATACACTGAGCCGGAGTTGTTGCTTTCCATGCTAGGGCATTACCAATACCGGCCTAGTATGAGTGCAGTACATAAGGTTGTATTCCTTAACATGCAGTGACATCGCAGATAGTAGGAAGGACATAATGCACAGAGCACTGACAACAACTCAGCCTAATCCAAAGGATGTAGCTAACTCTCCTCATAGGCTGAGCCCCAGAAAGCCAGTGACTGAACACAGGTGAGACGGGCCAGTGAGGGGGGCAGCGGGGGGACAGCCGAGGAGAAGGGCACGGGGAGAAAGTGACAGGAGAGACGGCAGGACTGGGTGGGGGTGCAGAGTATAAAGGGCGAGGGGGGGTGTAGACAACAGAGAGATAAAGTAACAGGACAAAATGTAAGCCGGGGAAAAGAAAGAAAGACCCAGGAGCTTCGGGTATAAAGATGAGCCGGAGAGAAATACTGGAGACGGCAGTGTGTGCCACAAGTGCCCGGGCAGTTGTTTGAGCGTGGAGAGGGCAGACCCCCAGAGAGAGCGCGCCGGGTGGGTGACCAGAGTGTAAGAGGTGGCAGCTAAAGACGGACTTTCGAGAAGCAGGGGAGAGTGAATGGGTAGGGTGAAACAATGAGGGTGGAGGGCAGAGACACTCGGAGAGAGGGACGAGGTCAACCAGAGTAAGGGTCGGGAGGGGTCAGCAAGGAATCCGAGGCAGCAGACACAGCTCGAGCCCCTCCTCCTTGTTTGTGTGGAGGAGGGGAGAGCTAGGCTCAGAGTGAACTCTTGTGAATATAGTTTTGGAAAGTGTGTGACTCCTGGTGAAAGTGCTTTGGCCATGGACGCCCCTAAAGTCAGCGCACAGGGCAGGGGAGTGAGTCTCAGACACTAACGGAGGCATTGTGACCCCAGCCCTTCGAAAATAGCAGAGATCTGTCTGAGCACCCCGGCCGTGCCTGCCAGACATTATCCGATCAGATACTGTACCTCAGTCTACCAGAAAGTGCCCCCCCAAGTTCCCACAGCCACGCTTTCTAGTAGCAGAATCATGTTCATGGAGGAGACAGGCGCGACCACTACGAGCCTCTGCAAAAAACTGACTAAGAGGTCGCAAAGTTGGAAGGGAACTTCAACAGCGTGCATTTTACACAATAACTACTTCCCAGCAAGGGCTTCATTTCAGAAACTGCTCTAAAACTCACCCTCCTGGGTGGGGGGGAGGCGTTTATTTTAATGAATAAAAATAAATAAACTTACCAGGCATCTCCTCCGGTCCCGCGTCGCATCACGTCTCCAGTCTCCATACAAGTGGTGGAACTAACTTCTCCCCGCTCTTTTGCTTGACTGGCAGAGGCAAATGAGAAGACTGGGGGCGGCTACTCGGCTGTATCCTGGTATAGGGCATGGGGCGACTGTACGTCCCCGCCCGGCAGGATCCTATCTACAGACGCCTGCACTACACTAGGCATGCGCAGCATACCTAATGTATTGTGAATGGCGTGGGGAGCTGAAATAAAGATTGCTCTTCTTGCAGATGCGCAGTCCATCTTCTGGACTCCTGCTCTGAGTGCTCTCGCCTGCGTGCGCTGTGCGTTCTGACATGCGCACTTTCACCTGTGAAGCAGCTGCCAGCACAGGCTGGAAATGTAAACAGACGAATTGACAAAGCTGTCAATTCGTCTGCTTACATTCTTGCTGCCCGAACTGCAGTGAGCAGTTTCTTTTGTGTTGATTTGCCTAGTGGGGCGCCGCCCCGGCGCCCCTATGGACCAGCCGCCCCTGGTAGTTTGCCTGTCAAGTCAAATCGCAACAGACAGGATCTCAGTCATGCGAAGAAAGCTGCATTTAGCCGTAAAGGAATTTTGTGAAATAAGTATAAGTATTTTGGTAGTGTTACCATTTTCGTGAGTGCTAGGCGGTCGGCCAGCAAAATCAACAAATCTATCCATCTATCTGCCTGCCGTTCTGTCTTTGACATAGTCATTCCGTAGTTATCGCGTATGATGTCTTGTAAGCTTCATTTGCTTGTATGCCTAGATATTTCATTGACATCTCCACCCACTGTACTGGGTATTCTAACTCGAAGTGGCGAGTACTGTCAGTCACAGGTATCATTATGGATTTGACCCAGTTTACGCAGATCCCAGAGTATCTAGCAAATCTGAGGAATTCTCTGATCAATGGTGCCACATCCTGTTCTGGTTGCTTCACATAAGGAGTGACATCCTCCACATAAAGCAAGACCACCAGCCTTCTGGAAGTGAAGTTCAGAGCCTCTTCCGCATGGTGTTGGCAAAGCGAACAGCAAATTGCTCCGCTGCTAGAGCAAAGAGGATGGGAAAGAGGTGGCAACCCGCCCTGTTCCTCTTTCTATGTGTATCGACCCAAATTACTTCCATTTTGCCTGAGGCGTGCTCCTGGGCTAGTGCATAGTAGTTTTATCCACCTGATAAATTGCGCGCTAAGACCCAGTTGTACCAGTAGGTGAAAAAGACAGTCCCATTCAAGGGAGTAAAAAGATATTGTAGATTCTAGGAAAACTGCCATAGCCTTCGTCTCAGGATCCATATAATGCAGCAAAATCAAATAAAGTGTGCAAATTGTGCGCTGTTGACCTACTGGGTAAGAAGCCCAACTTGTCAGGCCTAACGAAGCAGGGCAGTAGGCGTAGCACATGATTGGCCAATATTTTGGCTAGAATCTTCTTGTCTATATTAATTAATGACAGACGTCGATAGTAATCTATCTTGTCTGGGGGTTGCCGGTTTGGGTATGGTGATTACCAGCGCCTTTCGTAAGGATGGGGGAAGGCCTCTTTTTTGGGATGCTTCATTGTAGACTTCTAAGAGCGTAGGTGCCTATTGGGACACATACGCTTTATAAATTTGTGATGGTAGGGGCTTTGTCATTCAGCAGTGGGCGGTAATTGTGTTTTTGAGCAAGGGAGTGTGTGGTGGCCCCGCTTCTACCACGGTCTTGGAAATCATGTGCACACCCGCTCCTCCCAGGGGAGGAGCAGGAGCGGCTTCTTACCATCTTCAATGTCCATTTCTTTCAAAATACGTCTTGAGGCACTCGGCCCAGGCTTTTGGGAAGGTCTCCGCAAAGGGTTCCAGTGCTGGGATGGGCATCATGCTTAATCAGTCGCTTTCGCAGAGAGAGGTCCGGCGTGCAGAGGGGTCTCAGCGAGACAGCGTGCTACTCATGCGACGTGACCATGAACCTTGTGAACTGCTGTCGCTGGTGCGGACGAGGGACATTGTGATACGCCAGAGCTGGGGAAATTGCCAGCAGAAAGGGCGCAGTGGGGAAGGCCTCTGAAGAGCAGGCGTGTGGCCCTGGTGGATGAGTCTCTCAGGCTGGTTGAGTACCTTCAATCATCCGTCGTCCAGCGGAGGAACTAGCTGCTGGTGGTTGCCACTTCTTCGTCAAGGCCGCCATGTGCTGGTGCGCCGGGTGAGCTATGCGGTCTGCAGAACTGTTGCTTTGAGGAGCTCCTGTGGGCTGGGGGCAAGGACGGGCACCCACGTTTGTTCTCAGGCGGGTGTCCTCAGGGCTGAATGCTGGAAATACTGCCATGACGGGGTGTCCTCCTGGGCAGACACAGGCAGGATTCACTCTCATGTGGCAGCATGATCAGGCCGCGGTGTGGGGCATGACCGCTAGGCCTCGAAAAGCCTGCTGGGATGTCGGGCCAGAGAGCCTCTCCACACTGGAGCCATTGCGTGGGGCGGACCGCTGTGAGAGGGGCTGCGTTGGCAAATGGAACCATGAGGTGGAAGGGAGGAGAAGCTGCTGAGGCACGCAGAGGGTCCGGTGCTGCCTCCTCATGCCAGTGTTGTGTTGTGGTTGTGGAGTCTGGCAAATAAACACACCGACATGGATGTACTGCTTAACTGCCTACTCTGCCTAAATGGGTCACTTTTTTATTAAACTCCTGACTTCAGGACGCTAGGCTAAACTACCGCCCGGATGCCCATGAGAGAAACCAACAAACCTCCCTTCATTGGTGTCACTGGTGTAATGTTCTCCTGCAACCCAGGACACGACACCAGTCAAAGACAGGGGGATCACAGAACCAATAACATATTTTGGGAAATGAGAGGTGTTCTTGCCCCGGCCACACCCTCGCACGCCGATTTTTCACATGGCCCAGATTGAGCACAATACGAAGTCAAAAGAAAGGAGCAACCCTATTACTCAAAGATAGGGACAGGGTAACAAGAGTAGAGCAAGACACGTCCCTGACAAAAAATGTGGATCATATGTTGTATTCTAGTTGTAACCAAATACACCATAATTGTACAAACGTGGCATAAAAAGCAGATTGGAAGAGAACACTTTGAACATCTTGAACCCTAGTTTTGTTCTTTCTGTTTGGAATTTTCCTCTGTTCCGTATTTCATGGTGAACATAATTTTAGTAGACAATATTGTGAGACTGATATTCATTTGTATTCATTGCATGGCCACTTTACATCCAACAAAAGAACAAATGTACCCTATTATATAACACTGCCTCAATTCTCAACATTCCCAGCTTTTGGTTTGATATTTTCTGTAACTTCGAGAGAAGGTCAGCAAGGATTATTTTCTGTTTCCATAAAAGAGTAAATTCAATATGCGGCGCCTATTGGGAATGTGACTGTTTCAGATCCGAGGTGAGGGATGAGCAGCTTTCAGACCCACATTTTGGTGACCTCACTACCCCTGCGAACTAAGCCCAAATCACAACTTTAATATTACCACTGAACTCTGGGTGACTGCGGCTGGGACAGCAGTGCGTCGGATTTCTCTGCTCATCGTAAGCAATAGAGGGGTTGGGCGTGCGCAGGTGATGAAGTCCAAGAAGTCAATATTTAGTTTTACAAATGAGTCTTTATTTTCAATCAGTTAGTTCTCACAGAATTGGAGATTTTACGGTCAGCCAACGCGTTTCGTTCTCATGATGAGAACTTCGTCAGGGCTCAGTAATCAAGTTTCTTTCCTTTGAAGTAAGAAATATGTATTGTGAATTCCGCACTTCACAGGTATACTAGGTGCAATGTGGCCTAGCTCCAATGTGACCTTTCGTGTGGAAATCGAATAAGCGATCCCTCAACCAAGTCAGTGTTCCAGGCAATTACTTTGGAAACACTCAGGATATCGCAGGGCCTCAGTCGGCCTAAGTAGTAAATCTCAGAAGGAAGTTCTCCTGCCAGAATAAACAAGGCTCATAACTGATGCATGCAATGCACACTCTCTTCCAGGGACGGCTGCAGAAGTTTAAGAGAGTATGTTTGTATGTGCTGCTGGCCTGACTGTATGTAGTGAACAGAAGAGATTAGGAGGCTTCGATGACCAAGGCTTTTCATGCTGTAAATAACCAGGGGCGGCTCCTCCGCAATGGCGGAGGTGCGTCGCCCCACTGCCTGGCTTTCAACCAGTAAATAAAAAAAATAAAAAAAATTCTGCCATCATTTTATTTTTGAAGGTAGCTTGTGCAGGGAGGGGCGGGGCATGGGAGGAGGAGTGTTATCTGCCCTCCCTAAGTGCGCATATGTGTATGGCCGGCCGTCTCAGGCCGACCAAATCACACATGCACACTTAGGTTTCTCCAGCCCGGCTACATTGTACAGCCGGGCTGGAGAAACCCCACAGACTCCCTGACCTAAGCGGAGCGTCTTTTCAGCCCGCTCAGGCCAATCCCCGATCTGCTCTCCTACCAAGAGAGCAGCGCAGGGATTGGATGGGAGTCTGTGACGTGGCGGTCCCAGTGTCTGCTGGGATGAGGAAGAGAAGAGGCATGGCGACGCGGGAGGCGGCCGGCAAATTACAGTATTATATATATTTTTTTTAATATTCTAACACCCCCGCGCATCACCCTTCCGCGTTCACTACAGCCACCCTACTGCCCTTTGTTTGTGGCGGCCACCACTGTAAATAACGCTTTGAGGAGCTGTCTGATATCAAGGATGCAGCCGAATGCGCCAAAGCACTTAAGATTCTGACAATAGTGCTGTGTTTATGCGACACTGCTTCGTGTGGTGTAAATTGTAATCATGTTTCTTGTGTTTTTGTGTGATATGTTTGCTGTTTATGACGCTCACATGTATGCGTTGTGTACAAGGTCTTATGAAACTGCTGAAAAACGTTTAATACAAACAAAAACAGCGCTGACAGTTGTTTATTTCTGTATGTAACTAAGGTAACCCAAGAAAATATATTTTCCGATACAGCTGAAACCGAATTGATTTTTATTTTTTCCCTTCAATCAAGAGTAAAGTATCCTGGGAGTAGTTTTACATATGTTTAACATCTGAAGACCGAACTACAGCGAAATACAGTATTCAGTACCATGGACAGGGCACCAGCTTCTAGGCCTGAGCTCCAGACTCTATTCACTGTGAGATCCGCTGAAAGTCTTTGTCAGTCTGCTGTGAAGTGCATGGAGTGGGACTAGGGAACCAGGACACCCATGGAATTGTTCCTCCAGGCTCAGTGAAACATGTACCTCAGCAAGAGAAGGTCACCAAAAATATGCCTGTCAGGATGGATCACACGCTTAAAGTATACAAAAAAGTGACTGATGGAATGCTTGAATTAAACGCAGCCAATGGTAATCACTCAGGTCGCATCCTAGTCCATTGTTATTTTGCACACCATGCTATGTCAGTTTCGGCCCAGCCATATGCAAATCAGCCTTGAACCTGTTCAATAG
This sequence comes from Calotriton arnoldi, assembly GCA_963921515.1. Classification (NCBI taxonomy): domain Eukaryota; kingdom Metazoa; phylum Chordata; class Amphibia; order Caudata; family Salamandridae; genus Calotriton; species Calotriton arnoldi. Next base: position 166,893 of record CAWUFW010000873.1, on the reverse strand, counting down.
TCCAGCCCGAACTGGCAGGACAGGTGCTCCCTGAACCGGAACACAAGCAACCCAGGACCGGTTCCACCCTAGGTAGGGTTCATCTGTCAGCTTTAGCTTGGTTCCAGTGACACAGTGTGCACGGGACCCATGTCTGTGTTCCACGGGCATCCTGGATCTTGATCAACAAAGTCAGGACCAGTGGACTCTCAGCGTGCATGTGGCACCAACAGCACACAAGAAGATTCGCCTGCAGTCATATCAGATAGAGGGTAAAAAGAATCCCACATGGTAGAGTAACGAGATTGAGAAATCCAAATGGTAAATGTGTGGCTAATCACAATAATTTGTGATGCCTTTCCCACTCTAGCTAGGTTTTCAAACTACACCTAGGAAAATTAGGTGAAGTGGTACTAGTAGTGTATCAGCGTGCTCTAAATACCCTCTATCTCAAGAATTATAGAGGAGGCATTTCAGCAATGACATAATGAGGTGATTGGCACGATACACATGCAAATAACATAACATGAAGGCAAATGCAGGAAATGTGGTAATGCAGCTTCCTCTAACTTTACTGCTGTGATTTGTCTATTCAGGGGACATCCCACAAGGGCAATGTCCCTTAGTACAGGTATGCACCTGGGAATCTAAGAAAGGCGCAGATAATTTTGTGTTACAAAAAATATTGATGTTTGTCTGTATTGCACGATTGGTTATCGAGTTTTTTAAAAATATTAATTGTATGGCCCCTTGAAAGATAAAGATTTGGAATGCGCACAAGACGTAGGCCTCTACTTAAACCAAAGCCAAGAGAGAGTAAGTGAAAGAGGGTGTCATTGCTAGAGTACGCAGACTCTGTTCCACTTTTTACATACCCTCACTGCAGCCACCCAAGCAAGAAACAAATACTGACAGCATGTGTCTCCTGTCACCAGCAATTCATCAGCTATTTCAGTCTCTGTGCGTCCATTGTCTCTAATTACTGCTGAGAGCACTGTTCTTAAATGTCTTAATTATCTGAAGCCCGACACAGTGTGTATCAAAATAGCAAATAGGTTGCCTTTTGTCGCGTGATAATTAATATCCCTGTCAGTCTCGCGCTTCTCTGGGATTTGTAATTGAAATGGAGGCTCGGCTGACACAAAGGAAGAGGCGCGCGGCAGGCGAAAGCATGAAGACAAATGATCCTAATGGCTACCGTACCTTGGAGTAATCTCACCAAAGACCCGGATAAATCAGCTCGACGCAAGCCGATGCTCCCCTCACATTCCCGATCATTGTCGGCGCTGCTATGCAGGCATCTCAGGCGAGCAGCGGCCGCGTGACGTCAGCGCCTTTGCTGCCTCAGTGATGGTGCTCTGCATGAGGGACCGAAGGACTGCTGTGTACAGCCCCGGTCATCCTGAGCAGAAGCATCAACAAACCTCTCACCCCCGCGCGCCACCTTCCGAGTAAAAAAAGGCACATAAGAAGCAGATGGCAGATAATAGATGGCTCAGCAGGTGTCAAGGCTCACTGCCACTTCCATGCAGATCTCACAAACTTTTGATCCCTCCCTGGGTAGTTCTGGCGTTCATTATATTGTTAAGAGAAAAATAATATTTTCTTTTCCACTTTGTCATGCAGGGCCCGCGTTACATAAAGTGCCCCAGGGGCACAACAAGTGTGCTTGCGGCTGCGCCCGTTTTCTGCACCCTCGGGGCACTATAGCCTTACAGAAGGGGCCGAGACGCTTGTGCGGCCCCTTCTGTAATATGGATAGCACCACTGCGTGCATAGGCGATAGAGTTATCTGAAGTGCGCTACCTTGACGTGGCAGTAGGAATTGAACGTTTTATACATGGTGTCAAACAGAGTTTCAAGGACTGCTCTAGTAGGGCACATTGTTCGTGGGAGGGCCTGGCGGTTTTCAAGTAAATTTTATAGTGTACAAGTGTTTTTATTGTTTTAGAATGTTTTATGGATAATTTTCCTAATAAACTTGTTTTTCTATTCTTGAGGCACTGTTGCATTACAGAAGGGGCCGAGACGATTGTGCGGGCCCCTTTTATAACATGGATAGCACCGCTGCATGTGTAGCGCTAACCAGGGTCGGCGCTAGGCATAGTGCCAATATCGGCAACACTCAGTTCTCATACAGCAACATACATAAATAAACCACACGACACCTTTTTAGTGGAGAAATTTGCTGCAGGTTTATTAGCATAACCAATATGCCAACATGGTGGGTTATCTTACGGGCGATCCCAGGGCAGGCCAGCCCCTATGCCGCCTGCCCGTCTGATGAGCCAACTTGCACCGTGTCCGTCGACAACCGGTGTTTACCAATTCTTGGGAGAGGCCACCTCTCCCATCAGTGGACCGCCAGTCCACTCCCTTACTCACGCCCCCGACCGGTGGGCGGAGCGTTCCAGGCAGCCCCCGGTTGCTCAGACCCACAACCGCCCGAAGGGCTAACGGGGCGCCGTAGTTCTTCCAGGGGACCCGCTAAAACATCCCTGGGTATCCTTGGCTTAGCACCCTTATTGTGCTGCTGCAATATAGTACCCTTCTGTACCTTGCAGACTCTGGATCGCCCTGTAACTCCTCCTGCAACACAAAACAATAAGTTAGCTTCTTCCCCTCCCCGTACTCCCCTTTTGTCCGTCCGCAGGGTAAGCGGTAGGGTGGGAAACGCGAGACGGGTAGCGGTCAAGAGACCGTGCAGAGGGCGGGGAAAGGCTAATATACCCCTGTCCCCTCCCACGGCCGGAAGTGACGCGGCCAGCAGACCCCCTGGTCCCTAGCCCAGGGAGCCTAGTGCGCAGACTTCTGTGCCTTCCTATGGCACTAAGGCGGCCGCCCTTTTGGAGGGTCCCCTACGTGGCCCCCTGGGCAGCCTTGGCATAGTGCCAATATCGGCAACACTCAGTTCTCATACAGCAACATACATAAATAAACCACACGACACCTTTTTAGTGGAGAAATTTGCTGCAGGTTTATTAGCATAACCAATATGCCAACATGGTGGGTTATCTTACGGGCGATCCCAGGGCAGGCCAGCCCCTATGCCGCCTGCCCGTCTGATGAGCCAACTTGCACCGTGTCCGTCGACAACCGGTGTTTACCAATTCTTGGGAGAGGCCACCTCTCCCATCAGTGGACCGCCAGTCCACTCCCTTACTCACGCCCCCGACCGGTGGGCGGAGCGTTCCAGGCAGCCCCCGGTTGCTCAGACCCACAACCGCCCGAAGGGCTAACGGGCGCCGTAGTTCTTCCAGGGGACCCGCTAAAACATCCCTGGGTATCCTTGGCTTAGCACCCTTATTGTGCTGCTGCAATATAGTACCCTTCTGTACCTTGCAGACTCTGGATCGCCCTGTAACTCCTCCACAGCTCTGGGGGTGGCCACCGTCACCACCAGGGCCCCCCACCAAGGCAGATATCCTACCTACATCCTGTTGCTTCCCAGGCCTCCCCAAGGTCCAGCAAAATTAAGTCCATGCCTACCCTTGAGAAGTGAACCTCCTCCACTTCCCAGCATCCAGTAGACTTGGCCTGAAGTAAACCATGCCAGATGAAGACAAATCCCCTTTGTTCCGTGCCTTTACGCATGGCGCTGTTCACTCTCGTATGTGATATCTCAATGGCGTCCCCAGATCGGGCTCCTTGCCAATCTGGGCGAGGTAAAGTTTAAGACCACCACAGTTCACATGCCCCAAGCTGAATGCTCAACTGACACATGATGTCCCTCCTGTCTTGGAGCATTACTCTCCTCCCCAGGGTCGTCAGGTCATTCCTTCCCAAATGTATGACCAGAAATGAGGTGGACCGATCCCTCCCCTAAGTCTCCCTGATAAGAAGGCAGTGGTCACTAACTTACCCATGGAGATTTCATTTTATAGCAGCAGTGTCTTCCTACCTTGTCAAATCATTGCCTCCCAGGTGTATGGCAAATTGTTGGGAGGGGAGACACCCCCCCCCAATCTGTGCTGCAGCTTCTGCGGCAAGCTCTTCCCCCGCATGCCTGGGACCCCCTGAATTATCCCAGTAGTGTGCTGCAGCTGCTTCAGCAGGCTGTTCCTGTGCCAGCCTGGGCTCCCCAACCAAGTTAACTCAGTGGTGGAAAACACATGCCTCCATTTCCTGAATTCCGCCTGTCACGCCACTCCCAGGACGCACGGAAGGCCCTTCACCCAGACCGTTGATCCTGGCAAATTACTGAAATGCTCGGTTGCTCACACTCCTTGTTTAGCACTGCACCTCAATCTATACAACTAATCCAACTTGCCCAATAACACTGCACCCCCAGAAACCACAGGTGCCTACCGGGGTGCCTATGGGGTACTCAACCTTCACCTGTACATAAAGCACCTAACCCGTCTTTCGGACACTCCCCTGAGTGGCTGCTGACGGATGTACCTTTTTTTTTTTTTTTTTTTTTTTTTTTAACACATTGGGATTCCCATCGTCCCACCTGCATGATGCACTCAGCTGACAAGCCCGCCCATAACGCTGGGTTTACCGCCCCTTTCTTGCTGAGCCAGGCCGGTTTTGAACTTCTCACCACACCCTTGATGGGAGTGCCACACCGTCCCGAATTCCTGGGCCAGTAATTGGGACAGTCGTCCCATTGTTAGTTGGCAACTCCCAAGGAAAATTTGCTTAAATGAAGCAGCTGGTAACATGCAATGCTTTTGGAACTGAGGGCCTGGTGAAAAAACTATGAGCCATGTACCTGCATCCTCCCAACTGTAAATGCAAACTGTGCTCTGGTAGTTGACCGTATTTCTGATCCACCCCTCTGTTTCAACACTGATGGGGTAACGGCACCCTTTTCGGACTGACAAACTCACGCCCTAGCTGACTAAATAGTGCCTATGCGTGTGTAGTCCAAAACCCTGAGCTATCCCGAAGGTGTGCCTGGATTATGCTGAGTCGTAGCTTACTTTGCTGCTGAGTGGCCCACTCCCCAACACAGGTATTTCTTTGCCTTTACCGTTTCTGGCTGCCCAATTTGAATGACATTGCAAACCCGGGCGAATAAAAGGAAACATCAATTGACACGGGACATGGCCTATTCTTCACCCCCTGTGCAGTGCACTGGACTGTTATGACAAGCGACGATAAGGCCTTCCAATCATGTGTAACAGATCTTCTTATGATACACCTACGCTGGGTAGCTGGTACGCTCCCTATCTGTAGTACATTGTAGTAATCAATAACGCCAGCAGCGAGGCCATAGTAATCACCCTCCATCCTCCTGTGCATTGATCATCTGGCTAGGCCATGGGGACCCTGGAAAGCTAGTTGAACCTCCTGTCCTCTGCCCAAATAGAAGCACCACCAATGTTTTCCCAAAGGGGCTCCCAGTAGAGAAGAGAGTGAAAATGTCTTGCTAGCTTGGCCACCACAGGCGAGCTACCTTAGTGACCATCCTCACCAAAGTACGCGCCTGGCCAGCTACTGGTGCGTGTAAACACGAGGCTTTAGGGAAATGCCTGTCGCAGTACACAATAGCTGTGGTGCCGTGACATAACATGGGAATCTAACCTGAGCCATTTCATGTCCTGGTGCAGTCCCCAATTATGTGATTCCACTGGACCCCTCTGCCCAATGTGCGTGACCTAGGTACTTAAATCAGCTTGCTAGGCGGCCTAGCTGTGGCTCAATACACCAGCCCCCAACTGGACGTACTGCTGCTGGCCGAGTCTAACGCTAAGCGCCGCATTGCCCCTACTGCGCCTGCCCCCTTAGCTAGAAGTGTCCTGGAAGCACCTATGATTTAAGTACAAATGTCACTGATTCATGGTACTTGGTGTGTTTAATAAAAGTAATGACAGGTCAACCAAATCAATCGGGCATCCTCTGCTTACTTTAGGCGTGTTGGATTGAGGGGCTCCAGAGAAATATGGAAGGTATCTCCTTTGGCATGCCATCCCTATAGCACAACATTTACCACTTTAGGCATGTCACTTAAATCGTCTCCATCATGCGTTTAAGGCTAATTAGTTTGAGTTCTGCTTTAGACAACATCCCTTCTAACAGACAGTATTGACTAACCACTCATGTTCGTCTCTTGTACAAGTCGTCCCGGTTTGCCTGGCACTCGTTAGACCAAAGGAAGCTTTTCACAAGCCCCCTATACAAGTGTATATATCCTGTTGCGCAACTTGGGACTCTTACTTCATCACCACGTACTTTCAGGTATGGAACTACTGCCAAAGGTCTCCCCACCTTAGTCCTGTTTAACCACTAAATCAATACTGTATAAGGGAACAAAAGATTGAGATGACGGAAATTGCAGCAGGTCCATGGATATAGGCCATAAGGCGTGTCATTTCATAGGTCCAGTGACCTGGCTGAGAGGAGCTGCCTTACCACTGATGCTGGCACATGAAGTGCGAGGCTCGGTCGCCTCCCTCCAATAAAATCCCGGATGAAAGGTGCCCCTAGTGTGAGATGCGAAGCCAACAAGACTGGCCGCAGCAACTCTCCCACCAAACTGGGTGTTCCATGTACTGCTGCACCCCACGTAATTGTGCTGGAGGAGGCACCCAACGCCCCATTTGTTAGTATCCCTGCATAACAGACACGGACTGCTAATACACTAAGCAAAGTGATCCAAAGTATTGCCATGCTATCCTACAACAGAAGGCCAGAAACCTCCATAATCTTCCCTGACGCATAGCTTGCGGGGTTGCGCACGCACTCCCATTGTTCAGTCATATGACTGACACCTACCACACACATTGCCAAGGGCGCTGCTTGAGAAACAAGCGTCCCCCAGCAGCATGTTCTACAGGCCATATGTTTGCTGCTGCGCACGAGACTCCCCGCCCGCTCGGTGTCAGACTCCAAAGAGGACCCATCAACGTTGGCCCGTGACTCCAAGGCAGGATACCCCTAGTGGCCAAGGCAAACATTAGCATGTGTGTATTGGTAGGCCCCGACTCGCAGTACCTAGTTATCCTGTTATCAATGTAAAGCCCTGCTGCCTTCGGGCCTAGCCCGCGCTATATGGAATTGCAAAAAGGTAAACAATACAGACGCACTCCCGCGCAAGGACAGGGCACGCTGGTAACACTCCTTCAAGGGTCACCAATCAGGCAGCCGATGCCCCGCTACACTGGCGCTGGAAGAGCGCATGCTGCGTAGTGCAGAGAGTCAGAATACGCTAGCCTGCGGAGGCACTGTCTCATAGGTAGCTGGGACGGGAGCAGCCGTTGTCTGTGATTCCGCCCCCGTACCTACATATCTCCCTGCTAGCTGCACCAATCATTAGTGGAGGGTAGTGCGCAGGCAACCCGCCAAACACAGGCTTCGGCTCTACCACCACCCTACAAAGCACATTGTAACCTTTTCAATTGATAAACCCGACTTCCCCGCAGTGCCACCTTTCATCGCTGTAGCTGTAACTTCCAAGACTCGTCACTTAAATCACTTTACACTCTCACCATCCGGGTGCCGCACTGACTCACGCTTTGTCTGGGGGTTCGCCCTGCCTGTGAGCCGCTGCCCCGAGCCAGGCACAAGGCCCCTGAACCGCTCTGCCATAAGGACACCGCAGGCGGCAGAATACCGGGCCAGCAAAGACAATATAATTCCTTACTCTGCAAAACATAGACTAAAAGTGGCAGTGAAAGGAGGACAGTGTTTTAAATAATAAACTGTGTTGGGTTCTTATAGAATCCGCAGAGGTTACCAAAATGCCGCCAAACCAGAAATTACCCTGCCTGTGAAAAACGAGGCTTGTCTGAGGCAACTAAAAGTCGGAAAACAAGCAAACCTCATCGCCGGGCACTGGAAAGCCGCCTGCTCCGAAGACAAAGCAACTTGAAATTACCCGCAATGTAGGGCCCGGCCGGGGACCCGACAGGCCACAAGGCAGTGCCCCTGGCCACACCAGACCAGGAACTCACACAATAGTTCGGCCTGACCTGTCCTCCCGCCGGCAATAACCAAGGGATCACCCCTCCTTCCCTGGCCAAGAGATATTGGCGGACACAACCAACGGACCCCTCACCGTGTGTGATTGTCCGACTCGGGCTCAAGAAGTAGGCGCCAGTGCACAACACCACCAGGCGCCCTTGCTAAAGAGGCCCATAAGTTTCCATCCGCCTGCGCTGGGTAAGCATGATATGCCACACCGAAAACCCTGCACTCCATGACGTGATATCTTTAAATCACACAACAACGACTCTGCCTCGGGGCTGCACAGTTTTACGTATATTGTGTGACCGACTCGGATAGCCAGTCCTGGAATTTTGCCAACAACAGTTTAAAGATCTGCTTTATTGGACAAAATCCGAAAGTATTCACAACTGCATATGGACCCCCCAGGGCACTATTAGAGGGCGTCGCGCTCGGACCACCGGCCCCCGTAGGGCAGGTACCCCCTTATTCTCTCACGCAAACATGGGCGCCCCGGCTGATTAACCAGCACCGACTTCTAGCCCTCCCCCAGCGGCCGGAACCTCGGTAAAACGTGCCGCCCTAGCACACCTGGTCGCAGGTTGGACAGATGCCCCTCTCCCAGTCCGAGCGGGGGCTGCGCACTAGTGCATGATAATGGAGATCCCCCAGCGTCCACACAAGCTCATATGCTGCCCCATGCATGCCTGTTCACCGGTGCGGAGGCGGCCTTTCACACCCTGACGGGTGTGCATGTGACCCAGCACGAGGGCAGTGTACCCCTATGCAAAGCTGGGTGCGCCCTGCTGTACAACGCTCGGGTGACCAGATATAGAGAACCAAAAACCGGGACATATTGAGAAACTGGAAGACATGAGCCGAAAATTACCGAAATCTGCCGGGACAGCCGGTGAAAAACCGGGACTGTTCGGGCAACTCTGGGCACCCTAGACAACGCAACTCCCGTTGCACTTTGGTGGCGGCCGGCTCTATGTACGCGCCAGCTACCTGCAAACGTCAGCAGATCCGACCCCGGGAAAGCAAGCACAAGCACCGGACCAGTCAAATCAGAGTCCGCGTGGCTGCCAGGGCAACCTGCACCCGTGCGATTCGGAGCCGAGATCCTAGTCTGGGGGGCCCAAACAAACTTCCAATTAAAATCTTTCAGCCCAGTTGGGAAATGCCGTGCAATTTCCAAGTGAAACACTGGGTGCTGCTGGCTGCTTTGGGATAAGCTGCAGCAGTGTTTGGCTCTTGTGCCCCTTGCCTGCCGCCGGTCACCACAGTACCGCGACGGCACCTGACCGCATCATCCTTTGTTGCCACATTGCGCAGCCTGGGACTCGAGCAGCAGAACAAACCCAGGCCCCGGGAGGGATGAAACACTCACTCCCCGCCTCACACCGCGCCACAAGCTGCGAACACACACAAATGCCCCTCTCTGTTCCCCACCGAGGCCGCGCGCCCGACCGCCCCCAAGCGTGTTCTACTGATACTTCGCCCCAAGATGCGATGTATGCATTTAATTATGAATATGTTGGAAAACATAGAGCTTTATAGACAGCAGCTGTCATTAGGATAGACATAAAATTGAAAACTAACCCAATTGATACCCACTATACACCACCAGATCACCATTAAGCAAAGCTGGTATCAGATACTTTAAAATCATAAGGCAACATATGGCGTGCTTTGTTTGAAGGATGTAATGACCTGCTGTTTACTGTACATGTATTGAAAGTAGCAAACAGTCAGAAGCTCGCGGGAAGAATGTCATCGCAGAACCCCGTGACCACACAAGCATGTATCTCGTATTTTTTTTTTTTTTTTTTTTGGGAGGAACTGAACACTTCCTTTTCTAGCTTGCTGCTAGGCATAGATTAGGCATTCTTGTAATGGTGATTTGCGCTGCGTGCAGCGGCCATTTATTGACGGCATGGCGAGCCTCTCGGTGGACTCCTATTCTCATAAGAGGATGCCGAGGGGAGGGAATTCGAGAGAGCACGAAAGGACAGCAAAAGGGAGTCGGGATTTATTTTCTCACGTTCGACCGAGGGCTCTCTTTGATGACACACCACAATACCTGGGCACTGCAACTTCTTTGAGTTTCTGGTTGAAAGCAATGAAGAGAGAAATGCACCATATGCGCTCCCTGTGAGCGGCTTAAAGGGAATAAATGAAAGGGGCCCCAGACTAGAAATGGCATATTAAATAGGTCTGCTTTAGAAGCAGCAAAGCCGAAGCAAACCTCCCCACGTACAACGTACGGCCTTTGCTGCGCGGCCCACATGTGGAATCCTCCCTACAAAGCCCCCACATCATCCCCCTCGCTTCGTGGACGGAGCCCCGCGGCGGGTCAACTAGCCCTAAGCCAGGTTTCGCGCTGCATGAATGCAGCGGCCACAGGCAAGGATAGATGGAGGGGGGAGCGGGGACGGCAACGGTGCTGCTCGTGCAAGCTTGCCAGGCTGCGAGAGTGCTAATGTCGCACCAGATGGCCTCCGGGGTAGCCCGAGGGGGTGGGGGGGATCTAAGGGCAACTCACCTAGGGTCCAGAGGGGGGGTACGACCGACCGCACACGAGGACGGGGCAACGCTCTGCGACCAGACAACAGCGTGACGGGTAGCGGCACGGGCAAAGCAGACCCAGCAAGGGTTTCCCCTCCATGACCTCTAATCCAGATACGAATGTCGCAAAGACTGGTGTTCAGTGGGCGCCGTTCTACCCCAATGTCTCACGCTGCACCTTAGCCTACAAAGATGGTCGCCCCAACTACGGTGTCAACCAATGCCTCCTACCACCGGTCCGGCACATTGGACTAGAACCTCGGCGGTCTACACCCTACACACAGAAAAAGAGCAGAGGCCACAATACTAACTAAGAGACGGGCGAACAGAAAACCCCAAGCCTGCTCACCTTAAACCACAAAACGAAACTGCCTGCCTCTGCTCATCTCGCCACGACCCAAACGCGAGACGGGTAGCGGTCAAGAGACCGTGCAGAGGGCGGGGAAAGGCTAATATACCCCTGTCCCCTCCCACGGCCGGAAGTGACGCGGCCAGCAGACCCCCTGGTCCCTAGCCCAGGGAGCCTAGTGCGCAGACTTCTGTGCCTTCCTATGGCACTAAGGCGGCCGCCCTTTGGAGGGTCCCCTACGTGGCCCCCCTGGGCAGCCTTGGCATGGGCAGTGTGGGCAGCTGCCCAGGGCCTCGCACTCAGCCCACCAGCATGGGGCCCCGCACTGATCGTGTGTCCTGTTGTTTCCCTGCCGATCCAACTAAAAGAAAGGTGTCTCCTTGCAATTAGGGTCCATGGAAGGGGTCCCCTCCCCAGGCCTCTCAGGGATGGTGTCCGGAGGCCTAGGGGAGGGAGATGCTTTCTCTTGTCCCAATTGCAAGGAGACTATTCAGAGACACTGCGGGACGCCCATTGTCCAGCATTTTAGCGCCCCCACAGTTTTAACTTTTAGCCCACAAGCAATTTTCACACCGATCGGGCTGAAGGTGTGATAATTGCTTGTGGGCTGAAAGTTAAAACTGTGGGGGCGCTAAAATGCTGGACAATGGGCCTCCCGCAGTGAATGGTCTCGTTGCAAGGGGTCACTTATGTAAATTAGAGGGGCCTCACACATTCCCTTTTGGCTCAGGGCCCCGCAAATCCTAGAACCGGCCCTGGCGCTAACGCTAGTTTAATGGGGCGTTCCCGGATTAAAGTGGTGATGTGGACAAATACTAAGGGAAACCCAGTGACTCTGCGCCTGCGCCGTGTTATGGATGAGGGCAAAGAGGCTGTCAGGGGCACATTGACTGTTTGCCAAAAGGAGCTGTAACACACTGAGTATGCCCCCTGAAGGCAGCCCTCTCGAGAGGAGAAAGGGGGTCCAGAGCCAGAGGAACCCCAGACAATCCCCTACAGGACAGTGCAATCACAAACTATTGGAGGTGGACGAGCTACTTAAAGCTCTGGCTCTGGCTCAGCTTGAGGTCCTGTTGGAACCTCAAGCCCATAACAAAGCGAGCATTCATGTGGCTTCTGCCTGCTTCCCTCCCACTTCCCAGGATGTGTCATTATGATCAGAGCTACTGACTGTAGAACTGGGGAAACATGTTCGAGTCTCAGCGTTGGCTCAACATCCTGCGATTGTGGGCAAATCACTTCATCTTCTTGTGCTTATAAATAATGCAGGTGTCCTTGTGTACTGTAACTGATGCTCACGTAGAGCGCTCTATTTCCTTTGGGTCGAGTTCGAGCTATATTTTAAAAAAGCAGAAAAGTGCACTAAGAGGTAAAAAAACCAAAGCTATAACATAAGGAAAGAGAAACAGATACCCATTTACAGGCTGATTTGTACAAAGGGAAACTAGAAACCTGGAGAAATCGCTTCCCCGCTTTAATTGTGTGATCTTAGGCCAATATTTTATTTCACCAAAACTCTTTTTTCTGCATTACCGCAAATGAAGGCACTTTCAAATATGTGAGTTCAGACTACCAGTTGTACCAAATTATCACTTTTAATAAGTACTTCTCAGAGCAGTGCTTTAATCAGACCCCCCAGGATATTGCGGCATGGATTAGCAAATTTAGCGGCACAAATATGGAAATTTAGCGGCACAAATATGGAAATTTAGCGGCATTTTTGCGGCACTTTATTTTACTCATAATCATTCATTTTCAGCCTTAAATCAATGGAAACTGTTTTAGCAGAGTATTCCACTTTGAATAGGCAACCTGGGATATGGAACAGAGGAAGCAGCCCACAGGTGAAGGCTGTTATCCCTTGGAAATGCAATCCTCCATTTGCTTTAGTATAGGTCCTGAGAAGCCCATCAAAGATGGCCTGGTAGCATCCCATAGGAAATGGCATTCTAGAACCTACCTTAGTGTATGCTCTGGGGGTCCAGATTGGAGGGACAGGGAGATACCCAAAGAAATTGAAATTATGCAACCAGTCACAGTATATGACCTGTGGAATCCACTTAGGAGCAGCAGAGGAGAAACTCATAATAAAGGAACTATACAACCGTGCAATACTTCAATGCAAATCGCGAAATCCTGGAGGGTCTGGCTAGGGCTCCGACCGTTTGTTTTCACGGGTGAAGGGGGCGGGAGGCACAACGTTATAACATTTGCAATGTAATAGGACTCGCATTTACGCGCGTCCAAGCTATTGACATTGTAAATGACAATGCCATTTATTTATGTTTTAAAACCAAAACATAAATAAAGGCATTGTCATTTACAATGCCAATAGCTCAAACTTGCGTAAATGCGAGACCGATTGCATTGCAAATGCTTGTTTTTTACTATTCTGCTAGGGTGACAGACATTTACACAGGACATGTATGGATGGATTTTGCTGCTGCTCTGTCCTCTCTCCACCACTTCCTTGCCGCCTGACAGTTTCCAGAGTGTGACTTCTTTTCACCTGATCTGCCCCATTGGGTTCACTGCCTGCCCGCTAAGTGTCCTGTTCTGGCCCCTTGTCTCCATGGTACCCATCACCTTCTGGAAAATGTCCTCCTCTCTCTTGATTTCTACCCGCGCCAGGTTCTGCCCTAAGGCCATCCCACTCCTTCCTGCCTTTGTCCTCATCTCATCTTCTTGTGCTGCCTTTTGCGCCATGATGCCCGACACCTTTCGTCCGCCTGGCCCTTACTTGTGCCAACTCTGTTACCAGGAAGCTTGCCGCCTGCCCTTCTCTCGCCTGCCACCTACATTTGTCATGTTGCCATTACCATACCAGTTCCTTCACTGGGTTTAGCTCCCAAGATGTCCTCTTTCTGCCCGAGTTTGCTATGATAAAGGCACCCTCTTAAAATGTGGAAGAAGCGTCTCCCCATGAAACTTAGTCACCAGCAGTTACTGTCTAATTGTGCGCATTGCCGATTTCGCGGGCACTTTTGTAAAAATTGAGGCATTTTTACAAAAGTGCCGATTTCGCGGGCACTTTTGTAAAAATCGCGGCATTTTTACAAAAGTGCCGATTTCGCGGCAAACCGCGAAATCGCGAAATCCTGGAGGGTCTGTTTAATGTGCCCTATTGATGTCAAAGCTACCATTTGTTAACTAAATACACTTTTTAAAATTTTGAATAGACATTATTATATTTTACGTGATGCTTGGTGTATGTTTTACATGGCAAACATTTTCATGGTTCTGCTCGTGCTCTAAGACCCGAGCCAGACGCTTGGCTCGGCCCTCCCTGTTAATATGTTGGTTCGCCCACCTCTACTCACTACATCTGCATTAGGGGATCTCTGTCCTCTCCCTTTGAAGTTCAGGTTGAGTGCCTCCTGCACTGTGAAAGACGGAGTGACTGCTTCAAAGAGCTATTCATCTTTTACTAATGCACTGCCATCAGGGTATCAGTGAATTTGTGGATGCCCCGAACGCAGCACATAATAAGTATTATGGCAGCACATTATATGTAATGTGTCCCCGTTTGCACCCAACACACCCTGTTAAAGGTGAACTGGGCACAAACAGGGACAGTGCGTTCGGTCTATGTATAATATGACCCCATGTGTGAACACTTTTCCTATTCTATTTTCAGAGCCGCGGCTCTCAATACCTTTACTTATATCCCAAATATGAAATCAGCCCCAGGCTGCTAAAGAAAGGTGTTAGGTGAACATCCTTGAATGGCGTTACCAAATGACACAAGAGGAGTGTGAAACGCGCCAGTCAAAAGCTTTTGGGGGGGCCCTGTTCCCCAATTTCATGTGGGGCCTTTGTGGACTCCTCTCCGGAGCACGAAGAACCTTGGCCAAAAGGAAAACATAAATATATAGCAAGCGCCTGCTTTTGTGATATAGGAATAAACTTATCAGTGACAGCGCGGTACTCTGAAAAGACTGAGGCCTGGCGAGGCAAACTTCTGTCTCTTGATGGCCCAGCACTCAAGGAGCCTCCATTCACTCTGAGGACGAGCACAACTAAAGGACACTAATCAAAAGTGCTGTGGGTGGAAGCAGAGCGGATTTTCAACAGTGCAATTTTCACCTAATTTCAGTTTACATTAAGTGATATCGGCCTACACCCTGCCCCCACTAAGAAAGCATGCTTCTATCCTGTTTAATCTTAAATGTCTGGACAAAATTCAGATATAAAAAAAATACTAAGATGTGGAAGCCATGTGACCACCCCTGGAGGAATTTTCAATGTGTAACATAATTATACATCCTAGCAGGTCCTCTAGGTTATTGGAAAAAGTGTTTGTAATGTTCTGCAAGTGTGACACTTACGGATACCGCAATCATACCTCAAGCTCATCACAGCATTTTGGTTAAACCCATGGAGACCTCAGGGTTTGGACTAAAGAGGCCCAGCCCGAGCCTCCTGGCACTCTTAAGGAAGGTGTCTTGTCCACTTACTGTACCTATGGTTTTTGTGCACCAATCTCCTGGCCTTGAGTGTCCCAGCAGGACACATTGACGATGAGGGCCTGCCCACCCCGCTCTGCATCAGTCATCGAGTGCTTTCATGTATTTCCCGCTGAGCCTTTCTCTCTTTCTCTGGCCCGATCTCGTTTCTCATCACAGTGAAAGCAGACATGCTACATCTTGCCTTCTGGCCCCCAGCAGCCTCACTAAGCATGCACCCTGGAGCTCCCTCACCGGAACTGCACTGCTGAACCACGGCGGGAGCTCTCATCCACAGTTCTCCAGGGATTTTAATGGGATGGAAAAGGTGTGTGGGGCGTTCTCTAAAAGGAGTGTAGCCTACTTAATTAAGGAGGGTGGACGAAACATGTAAACTTAATTTCTGAGATTCCTATCATGTGCTAACCGACTAGTATTTTGGTTTCTTTCTGAGTTGTTGGTTATTGCACTCAGATATATATATCAACAAAATATAAACAGCTATAGCCAGCCAGTACTATTGGCTTTGTCAGTGGTTGATAGCTGCTTAAGATAAATGAGAAACAACAATGATTTTGTTGTAAATAACTAATATTGAAAAGTTTTAATTCTGAAATTTGTTGAGTCTGCAAATTAAACATTAGAGTGGCCTGTGGACGGGGTAGTGGTCTTCAATGTGTCCCAGTCACTCCTGTTACGTTCACAGTGTTAGACATGTACACCTTTTTTCTCTCCACATCTCCTCTATCTGTATACCTTACATTTCATAATTTTTCTCTTCTGCGTCTTCTTTTCACTCTCTTTTGAATGCACTCCCTCCCATCTACTTCATTTCACCACCCTCCAAACACAAAGAACCCACTCACCTGTAAGCACTGCATTTTAGGTTTCGCTTGCTTGGTGCTTGCGAAATTTCTTGCAAAAAAAAAAAAAAATCTTAAAAGGGGCTTCCAGCCCACCCATTACTTACCATTGGTTGGCTTTGAGGTCACTCTTATTTTCCTGCTTTTCATTGGTCAGCAGCATCAGGTTTCACTTCCTCTTCCTGGCATTTGTCAGCCAATGAGGGAAGGCAGCAGTCCCAAGCCTCCTGGAACCTCTGAGGCAGAGCTGGCTGCAGGTAAGTGTGTGCTTTTCTTTTAAATTAATGTTTGGTGCGTGCGTGTATGTATGAATGTTTGGTGAAGAGTGTTATGAATGGATGTGTTTGTGTGTGCATGCGAGGTGTGTGAATGCATTGCTGTGAGTGTTATGTGTGCGTGTGAGTGTGTCCCGTCAGCCCCCTCCTCCAAAACTTACCGGCCGCCACTGCGAATGGCAGAAAGAAGCAGCATACTCTGGCACTCTGCATGGTGCCGTTTGCCAGTAGCGGTCCGTGGTAGGAGTGCCGGCTGGGCGGTGACGTGGGGTGGGGGGTAGTAAACCACGGATTACGGCCGAATACAGGTAAGTAAACATTTAAATAAATAAAACGAATTTTGTTGCGCGCACTGCATTGCATTTGGCGATGCAGCGCTCACAACGAAATTCGTTTTATTTATTTAAATGTTTACTTACCTGTATTCGGCCGTAATCCGTGGTTTACTACCCCCCACCCTGCCCCTGCCCCGCCCCACGTCACCGCCCGGCCGGCACTCCTACCACGGACCGCTACTGCCGTTTGCGCTGAATTTACAGCACAGGACAAGCTCCCGGTGCTAAAAATCTGCACAGTGCAACATGCCGAATTCCGACACTCTCGGAACTCCATGGAATCTCGTGGAATTTTTATGTAACCCTGCAGAATTCCGCAGAGTAAAACTCTGCAAGTTCTGCCCACCCCTAGTTCTGTTCCCTGGAGCATGGATCAATTACAGTTTCCAGTAGTCGAACAGTGACCTGGCTGCACGTTTCTGGGGGTACTTTTTTTATATTTTTTATTTTTAGCACTCCATGAGAGTGCACATGTTTTCAGACCATTTCTCCATCCTCCCCCGCCCCACTGCTAGTCGTTGCTTGCCCTCGGGGCACGCCTCCCCCCCATCGGTGCTTGCCCCCTCCGCCTGTCCCTGTCGTTGCCTGTTACAGTTTTTACAAAGTGTTTGCTCTGTGGACACCATGCTAGCCTGGTGCCTTGGCTGCAGAGTCTGTAAATCAATAATCCGCCAAGACCTCAATGGGACTGTAATTAGTAAACCAACAAGTCATGCCAATAAAGTGGTATTGTATTGCTCTTTCCATGTAGTAGTCCCTGCCACAACTGTGCTTCCTCTTCTGTCATTGCCCTTAAAATTTTATTAACTTTACTGCACGCTGCACTTTAAAGCTCACATTAAATGAATAAACAAATGTTAGGGAGAAGACAGCATCAACAAGAATTTTTTTCCAAAAATTGAGTTTAACGGCGGTCTTCCTTGAAAGGAAAAATGTGTAATACCCGCTGGGCTGGTACTACCTCACAGCTCTGCAGCAGGTACGGGAACCCGAGTGACTCGGGAAGCGCAACAGCACACTGCTTCATCTCTTGTCTTCAATAATGCCGCTCTGGGATGGTTTTTCACGTGTTTCAAGCTCATTGGCATTTCCAGTGTATTGTATATAACATTTATAGAGCGCGACAAACCCTACGGGTACCCTGACGCTAAAGATACGTGAGCAAAGACCATCGTGGTAGATGGGCATCATAGGCATTCATACACCACCTCCGTATCACTACAGGCTGGGCGACCAGACTGGCAAACAAGAAGAGCCGCATGGTTGTGCACTTAGAAAGGACTTTGAAAAAGAAAGTCTGGATACGAACAACAGGCTGGGCCCTGCGTGTACCTGCTTCCCACATACTAATCCTTTTATCCTGACTAGAGGATTCGGTGTTGCTTGCACAATGTATACTCCTCTGTTTTTCTTTTTGCTTCCCTCTTTTTTTTTCCTTCGCTTGGCTTGGCATGGCACCTTTATGGTCTTCCCACCCACCCTCCCGCCTCCTCACACTGTCCGTTGTTTGATGCCCCCAGTGTTGGAAAGGAAAAAAGGGAATAGGACAAGTTACAATGCAAACATTTACAACGCATGCCTTTACAACGCAGTTTTTACATTGCAACATCCATTACAACGCATGATTTTACAACGCATGCCATCACAACGCATTTTTAGAAACTACATTTACAACGCATTCCATTACAACGCATACCACTACAACGCATACCATTACAACGCATAATACTTTTAGGGCAACAGTAGGGTAAGTGTTGGATAGTGTAGGGGTAAAAATTAGTATTCCCACTCCCGTGAGTGCAACAGTAGGGTAAGTGTTGGATAGTGTAGGGGTAAAAATTACTATTCCCACTCCAGTGAGTGCAACAGTAGGGTAAGTGTTGGATAGTGTAGGGGTAAAAATTACTATTCCCACTCCAGTGAGTACAACAGTAGGGTAAGTGTTGGATAGTGTAGGGGTAATGCGTTGTAATGGCATGCGTTGTAGTGACATGCGTTGTAATGGCATGCGTTGTAGTGACATGCGTTGTAATGGCTGCATTGTAATGGCATGCGATGTAAAGGAAGTTGCGTTGTAATTACTGCATTGTAAATGTAGTGCGTTGTAATGACTGCATTATAATGGTTGTTTCCCGTAAAAAGGCGCTATGATGCAGTCAATGTTGCCCACATCATAGCGCCTTTTTGTTGTTTCTGTAAACCATTTTGCACAGCAGCACATGCCACTAAACAACGTAGTGTAAAAAAAATTGACAAATCCAATAGATCTTGCATATGCGAAACCTATTGGCTTTGCCAATGCTTGTCTTTTACGTATGCCTAGTCAATATTTTGATAAATGTATACGTCCTTGCACACATTTGTGCAGAATCACAAATGCAACTGGAATACGTAACCATTGCTCTGTGTGCTCTCCAGAGTGGCCAAAGATTGCATGGATACGCATTCAGACCGCCCTTTTTGACCTGTGTGAGAAACTCACACAGGCTTAGGCCTCTGCCTCATACCTCTCGATAGTGGCCCCCTGTAAACTCCTGGAGGCGACTAAGTTCAAAACATGCGCTATATAAGAATAATATGGTACACGAAAACAAGTTAGAAAACAACATAATGGAAGTAGGAAACACTCCCAGGGAAAGCAAAATAAAGTAAAACGTGTAAAATATAAATAATAGCTAAATAGGTGCCATGGATTGATTTAATGTTTTTTACATTCATTTTTCAGACATCGATCATTGTTATTTGCCAGCAGAGTTAAGGAGATGGACAGAGGGCCCAAAAGGGACCCGTTTCAATGTCTGTTTTAAACTACTAACGAGTCCGAGAACCAGAGGGACCCGGCCCACTTAAAACCCTGCAGCGCCCCCACGTGCGCTGTAGCACAGGATGTCAGAAGAATATACTCTGGATACAGCCTCACGAGGCGAGAGTGACGCTGGAGGTCACGTCACAGCAGGATCATTGGATGCTCTGGATGCATTCAAGACTGTGCAGGTGCCTACAACACGTGATAACTGCCCAAACACATGCGTTTTCCAGCTACTATGATATAAGCCTTCCTCAATACCGTTATTTCTGTATACTGAGTTCCTGTAAAGTCTCTGACAGCCTACTACTAGGAGTGGGGAGACAGGGAAAATGTCTATCGCAGCCATCACCCCATTTGTAATCTCAGGGACTCCATCCTCTGAAGCACCCCAATGGAAACTCTGGATGGAGGCGCTGGAAGTATATTTTACTGCCACTCATGTCCTCCAAGACCAGAAGAGGTCCATGCTTCTGCCGCCAGCGGGAAACTGGATCTTCCAACTCTCAAGGCACACTTGTCAGAGCCAGGTCACCCTACACTTCACTTACACCACGGCAGTAAATGGCCTATACAAACATTTTGCCCCACTCGCCAAGCCGGATTATGAAAAATTACTCCTACGCCAAGCTAAGAAGGCCTCAGATGAGTCCATCAAATCATGCCTTAAATATTTTGTGAGCACTTGCGCTCTTCCTGATGAGATTGGAGGGTCTGGGTGCGGGTTTATCAAGGGTGTGCATCGGCAAAGCTGCAAAGACAGATTGTGAGACATATGGACAAATCTATGAGCAATTTACTAACACTGGGCAGGTCTCTAGAACGTTTCAGTTCAAGCACCTCAAGTGTGGAAGCTGCCCTGAACGAACTGATGAAGGCAGAACCCATAAAACAAATCAGTAAAACTGCGACACGCCCGCAAGCCCACCTCATCCACCTCAACCCGGAGATCTTCTGAACTAAGGTGGCGCTTTTGTCACACGAATAAAAGTGTTGTGGCAAACAATCAATTTGCGAAAGTCTGCTATTCATCGAGCATCACCAAACCTCCACTGGGAAAACCGTGAACAATGTCAGCCCTTCAACACCC
Source organism: Calotriton arnoldi (assembly GCA_963921515.1). Classification (NCBI taxonomy): domain Eukaryota; kingdom Metazoa; phylum Chordata; class Amphibia; order Caudata; family Salamandridae; genus Calotriton; species Calotriton arnoldi. The sequence continues at coordinate 146,290 of CAWUFW010000873.1, read as the reverse complement.
AATCTTCCAAATGGAGATATATTTGACAATCAAGAAGAGAAAAGAGCAGTGTAGGCCGGTTACAACATGAAGCAAAGTAAGAACCACAGACGTCTGCATCTTAAGATTAACAATGGCTCATCACTCAATATCAGGACAAAGCATCATTTCAGTTCCCTCAAACCTCTTCCAATGCTAAAGCCCACAAAAGTCTAAAAATGTGCATATGGCAACAAAACACCATTACCAAATTTGCCATCTTTACCACTGAACTAATTAGCAACAACCAATCTGTAATCACGACAATGTATGTCACTTTAAAAAAAAAATCAGGGACTTTCAGCAACTGCTAAACAGCAGAACAGCTCAGCCTAAGCAAAGCTGCATACAGTATGTTATGCAAAGAAACTGAATTCAAAAATCTATTCAAAGGCATAGGATGGCTAAAAGACCAAACTGCAAGGACTATTCGTTGACCAATCTATTTAACATATAGAACTGCGCCACACGAGTAGTAATTCACTTAGGACAGAGGCTGAACTCTCAAAACCTGTGAAAGTTGACGTAGAATGAGTTGAGGCCCATGCTGTAGATTTCTCCAATAGTGGTTGATAAAGTGTGCCTATGCATAGATATGCGCCTCTCAAATGCCGAAATAGAAAGGGAATGCCATCTCATTCCAACAGTAGATGACCGCTGAACAAAATGGGTCCTGTTGGTTTTCTAAAGTTGATCTAAATTCTAAATCATCAGCTCCTCCTGGATCCTCAGTCCAGATACATTACCACCTTTTCTACTCATCTTGGCTTCTATCATTATAAGAGACTCAACTTTGAGTCACTTATCTAGCATGGCCTTAGTGTTTCAGAACACAATAGGAGAGGTGACAACTGGACTCACGGGCATCGTTAACAGAAGTGATGAGATTTTGATACATTCCAAGAAAAAACAGGTATATCACACTCATCTCAGGTGTGTTTCTAGGGGCTAACAAACTTTGGGCTCACGCACAACTGCAAGAAATGTGAAATTCTGAAGTCAAACATCAGTTTCTTCGGCTACTGGCTTTCAGCTGACAAGGTTACCCATGACCTGGTTAAAGTAGGAAACTTTAGACCAGCCACTCCCCTACTCAGTATCCAAAGTCAGGAGTTTACTCTCTCGTGGCAGATTCATTAAACATCTCACCTCCGTGACAGAGCCTCTGAAGGAACTAATGAGGTTAACAACACCTTGAGCAGCACTCAAAGCTGAGACCACACTCAAACCTTAAATCCATTTAGGGACACAGAGTTCTCAGCTATTGCCTGCCCATCGAAGTTGGGAGCAGCGATATCTCTAAAGCAGAAGTGCAGAGAGTGGGCCCCAGCCGCCTATACATGCTATGAACTGACTCAGACTGAGAAGAATTATTCCCACATAGAAAACAATCCAATTGCGATACATGGACATCTTCAAAGAATCTACATCATAAAGAATTAAGCATCCAAATCGTAGCTTCCCATTACTCATTGACTTTATGATTATCTTTGACCATGTACAGCGCTCCATTGCCTTTTGGCTAGGTTCGCACCATAGAAACACCATACTGCTGGAAATTGGGTTACTCGTTGAGGGGAGTGAAACCCTTCTCAAGCAGCAACCACAATCCCTCTCAAGGTGAAGTCACAAGCAAACCCCAAATTAACCTGTGCTTAACCCTCTAGTAGCTTGGCACAAAACAGTCAGGCTTAACTTGGAGACATTGTGTAACGTATTTATGCAGCATTTCAAACAGTAATAAAGTGAAAACACAACACAAGAAAAATGGCACACAAATCTATAAAATATAGAGTATAATTTAATAAATTATTTAACACCAAAACAACAAAAATCCAATTAGTAGAACCAGAGATATGCAATTTTAAAGAGTTAAGTGAAAATAGTGCCTAAAAGCACAAACCGCCAACTGTAGTTATCCAATCGTGCTGGACCTGGACAAAGTCACAAGTTCAGGCAGACTGCGATGGAGTGCGGGCCAGATACAGAGACCAAGTTAGTCCCACTGAACAAGAGTACCTTGAATCCTGGTTGCGGAGCAGTGCAGGATCAGGCGCTGAGGATGCGTCACGCAGGCGAGGCGATACGAGGTCCTGGTGTGGAGATGCGTCATGCAGCAACAGTTCCGGGAAGCTGCGATGCTAGGTCCTGTGATGACGTCAAGGATGCTGTTGACGCGGTCCTTGCAATGCAGAGTCCTGAGTCTAAGATGGATCATGCACAGGCTAGTTCTGAAGAATTTGCAGGACTTGCAAAGTGAACACCTGGGTTGAGGATCCGTTGAGGATGCATCATGTAGCGGCGGTTCTGTGGAGGATGAGGGTTGCGATGGAAAGTCCTGCATCAGGGATGCATTGCACAGCGGTTCCAATACAGAGTTTAGTGAGGCGATGCGTCATGCTGTGGTTCCGATGCAGAGTTTTGGGAGGAGATGCGTCACACTGCTTGGGTTCTGATGGGACCACAGTTGGGCCCACTTCCATGGGTCGAGGACTGGGTGGCACCACTTGGGAGGGCAGGACCCACAGCTGGCGAAGTCCTGGTGCTTGGTACAAGGTATCACTTTACTAGGGACTTACATGTCAATTAAATGTGCCATTTGGGTATAAGACAATTCTACCATGTTTAGGGGAGAGAGCACAAGCATTTTAGCACTGGTTAGCATTGATAAAGAACACAGAGTCCTAAGGCCAACAAAAACGAGATCAGCAAAAATGGAGGAGTAAAGGCAAAAGGTTTGGGGGAAGACCACCTTAATACTTCTAATATACACACACACACACACGTTGTCGTCGTGCACACCTGTGTCTTTATGATCCTTCTTCTAGTGTCTGCACAGACCACAAACATCTACTTGCCTGCTCTATGGGTCATCCTCACAACTTCCACCTCAGATAAAGAAGTGGATTCTCCAGTTACAGGAATATTCTTTCTCAGTGATCTACCACCTAAGATCTCAAAAACCCCAAGAACTACTTATCATGGCATCCACGGCCTGTAACATCCACAAAACGAAGGATGAAGCAGAAACAAAAAACTATGTCAGATTATAATTGAAAGATCTTGCCTCTTGTCGATGTCCCTTGAATACATTCAAGTGGCTGCCATAGAAGATGATTGCAGTTTGACACCCATGCAACTCAGACATGACACTGGAGGCTTCAGGCATTAGACTTATCCACTCGAAGGCCAAAGAGACAGCAGACTTTCCAGTCAATATACAACATAACACATGAAATAATCATCATATCTTCATATCTGACAGTTCTCTTTTGAGAAACACACACCTAGTCATTCCTCAGGTGAGCTGTTCAGTTGGGGTAAAGTCGAATTTCGTGACCTAGACAAAGTTATGAACACAGTCAGGTTTGCCTACATTGCCAAGCACCCTATGAGTATGTATATTGTATATAATTTTCGTCTAGTCAAAAGGTATTGGCTCACGCCAGACCTAAACACACAAACTGGGGCACATTGTCAGTGCACCGACTTCAGTGCCTCTGAGTTCTGTTCCTTGTGTAACGTACCAGAGACATTACATCTTCACAGTTTTTGTTATCCCAATGGCCATTGGTTCCATTCAGTGAGCAACGACTGTCCCTTCTTTTAAGCTTCCAAACCGATGTGTATTTTTGCCTGTTGCTTTTACCTATTCAGACCACCCCTCACAATAATGTGCTGAATTTTATATACGGTGTCTCGTCTGCAAATCTAGGGGACATTGTGAACTCTTTGCAGTTAGACACGTGCATGTGTTTGACAACAAGAGAGAAGCTGCCAAGACTTCTCAATTAAATCGGCAGCTCGGAAGGCGAATGCCCAGTTTCTGTTGCTCAGTTGTTTTGTCGTGGTCATTTCAAAGCCATATGTAGTACATAGTAAAGGCCATCCAGATTTGTGATCCATAAGTGTCACGTGACGCTGTGCTATTAGACTTGTTCCTTTATTGCACGTTGTGCATTTCTTTTTCCAACCTTTTCAGTGAGATTCAGAAGTGTCATCTGGCTGGCCTTTTCTTGATAAACCGTGCCCTTGTTGTCAAGGTCACGCACCTTTTATGTATTATTTGTGTGTGCCTGACAGTGTGTATTCCTAATTGGGCAGTTGTACAGTCGCACTGCTGTATAAGGTCGTGTACGCACTGCAGCTTGAGGACATTGCAGAAGACTAGCCCAATTATTGACTTGAAGGACACAGGGCTGGCCGTTGCGGGCAGATGTGGCAGCCCCTCTGTGGAGCATCGCTACTGGGGACAGAACACCCAGTGGCTTAAACAAAGGAGTTTCATTAGCAGTGAAGATGTGAGGTGGTGAAGGAAGACAATCCTCCCAGGACCACAAAGATGAGGTGTTTCGACAAACCGTGCAAAGCTTAGAATGATTTCTAGCACACATGCCCGTAATTACTCTTACAGGGCGGGTCTACACTGCTAGCTCTCGTATGTCTCCCCTAACCCCCAGAGTGCAGTGAGAAGACACAATCTACTGTGAGTCTGTAGGAAGTGGGAGGCACACAGGTAAGAAGAAACAGACTCGCAGATAATCTGTATATTCCAGCGTTTATTTCCGACAGCATCCACTTCCTAAGTATGTACAACCGTCTCTTCCCTAACCGCTAACCCCCTTCCTATATATACTATTCCCCCCACCATTCAAAGACATACACAATGCCGTCACGAGCGAAAGTGCCCGTTCACCACTGAAGGGAATAGATGAGATAGACACGAGCGACAACATCAGCATCACGCTCGTGCCTATCTCATAACAATACAATAACATCAAATATAAACACAAGAAGGCGGACACCAAGAAAGTGAGCATGCACGCATACCACACACCTCCCCCCTTTTATATGGAATAATAATTATTTTTTTTAACAAACGATATAGTCCTGAAACTTCTTGGGTGGATGGCGGGACCTCATGCTCCTAGAAATGTTCTTGTCACTGTTTCTTGCATCAGAGCTGGGACTCTTTTCACACTCTCGTTCACCCACCCACATCCAAGAAAACATTACTCCAATGTTGGCCTGAACACTCTTTCTCCCCTCTAAATAAGGATACCATGTTAAGGTTCCAGACACTAACACCATCTACGCGCAGTGCATTCATGAACACCTCAGTGACTTGAATGGGGTCCGACCACTTGGCACAACCCTTACCATCCATCTTCCCGTCCTTAATGCGGATTAAATCACCTATTTTCACACCTTGCTTGCTCACAGGACCTTTCCTCTTTCTTAACTCTTGTTTCATTTTGTTTTTGAACTCCTCTACACTGCACCTAATTCCTTTGAAATCCACCTCTGCAATCTCATCAGCCACTTTGCGTTTGTTCTACAACCACCAAGGAACCAACCTAGAACTAGGCTTCCATCCTCTCAATAACTCAAAGGGGCTCACATTAGTCACTGAATTGGGTAAAGTCCTATAGGTTAATAACATAGACTGCAACACATTTCTCCAGTTGAGCCCTCCCCTTACAGCTAACTGGATAGCTTCCTTGACAACATGGTTGAACCTCTCAACTTGGCCGTTAACCTCTGGGTGGAATACAGCTACTCTTCTATGTGTCACACCACATTTCTCCAAGTAGTTCTCCATAAATGCACTGATAAATTGAGGGCCATTATCAGTTACAAGTTCCTGAGGGATACCGTCCCTACAAAAAAATGTAATCTAAGAACTCAACAACATTCTGTGAAGTGACCTCCTTTACCATTTTAACCTCTGGCCATTTGGAATAATAATCAATCAACAAAATCCCAAAAGCTTCCTGTCTAGGTAGTACTGCAAATGGACCGATGATATCTAGTCCCAATTTCTGCCACGGAGCAACTGGAAATTCAACAGGCTGTGGTTCAGTACTCATGGCTTTGGCTGATTTGTCACTGGAAGCACACTTAGCGCATAACCTTACCTGATGCTCTAAAAACAAATCCACCTCAGGCCACCAGAAACTCTCCCTGACCTGCCTTCTGGTGCATGGGATTTCCATGTGACCCTCATGTGCTATGTCCACAATCATTTTCTTCAGATTAAACAGAGTGATACATTTATCCCCTCATACTACCATGCCATTTTCTATGGCCAATTCCTCTCGTACTTTGGAATACCCCATTAACTCTCCATGCATCTTCCTTTCCTCCGGCCATCCATTTTAAATCCACTGTTTTACCTCCTTTAGTTCAACATCTCTTTCCATTTCTTCCAACCACTTAGCTTCTTGGACAATGGGTTGTTCAGCTCCACTAAAGTTAACATCTTGTATCGTGAATGCTACCTCACAGTCTTCTTTATCAATAACCTCACAAACATTTACATTCACAGGGATAGGTAGTCTGGGAATGCAATCAGCATGCACATTAATCTTCCCAAGCACAAATTCTAATTGGTACTGGAACGTTTGTAGCCTAGATGCTAACCTAGCCAACCTTGCAGACAAAGAACGCCCTCCACCAGGTGCCATCATGTAAACCAAAGGCTTGTGGCCCATTTTAATGATGAATTTGGTTCCCCATAAGAAGGTTCTGAAATGCTTCGCACCCCACACACACACCAGCAATTCTCTCTCTATTACAGAGTCATTTTTGCATCCCGTAAAGCCCTAGAGGCATAAGCAACTATCCATTCTTTGCCTTTATCCTTTTGCATAAGCACACCACTTAAACCGCAATTGCTGGCATCCACCATCACAACACATTGCTTTCCAACTTCATATGGTTTTCAACATGGCGCATTAACAATAAACTCTTTCAAGGTTTTAAATGCAGCGGACATATCCTCAATCCAAACAAACATAGCTTTTTTTATAAATAAACATCTAAAGGGAACTACTTTGGCAGCATACATTTTGATTAAAATTCAGTTAATTCAAGGAATGCCACTAATTGTTCCTGGGAAGTGGGAATAGGAGCATTGGTGATATTTTCAACATGGTTCTGCTTGGGTTTAATAACAATGGCACTAAGCAATGGCCTACTCAACTTCCTTCTGCTTAAACCTGCAGTTGTCAGATTGTAAGGTGAGGCTTTTAGCTGATAAAGCTGCCAAAACCATCTTCATATAGTGATCATGCTATTCCGCATCCTTGCCATAAACCAATATATCATTTTGGAAAGCAACTGCCCCTTCCAGGCCATCAAGAGGTTCCTTCCTCAATCTCTGAAAGACAGAGGCCAAACGGCATATGACAAAACCTAAATAGCCCTTCTAGAATTATAAATGCAATGAGGTTCTCTGATTCCTCGTCCAAGGATATGGTGATATGCACTTGCGAGATCAAGGCATGAGAACACTTGCGCTCCTGCTAAAGTGGTGACAATCTCGTGTAAATTGAGCAAAGGATGGGCATCCACCCATATAGAATTGTTAAGACTGCACAAATCAATGCAAAGCCTCAGCTCACCTGGAGATTTGACAGAAATAACAATCGGAGAAACCCCTGGTGAAGATTCAACAGTTTCAATAATGTTCTTTTGTCAGAGATCATGTAGGATATCCTTAAGTTAGCTTCTATAGGACAATGGTACACTGCGCACCCTATGGTGAATGGAACAGAACCCTCATGTAGCCTAATAAGGTGCTTGAACCCTCAGTACTCTTCTAACTTGCCATTGAATACGTTGGGAAACTGTAATTTAAGATCCTGAATGAAATCAGATATGTCCCCATCCCCAGTAACATTTGCTGCTACAGTGTAAACAGAAGGAGAAGCTGTAGAATCAAATTTAATCCCCATTTCTTCTTGGTGTGGCCACACCAAAAAGGTTCAACCATTTCTGGCCATATACATTTTCCCAAAGGTTTGCCGTCCAGAAAAAGCTTTTTTAGCCCGGAAGAAACCCACCAAATCAATTTTATGGCTAGTGTACCCTCCTGGTGTTACATCAGGATGCACAAGTTTTTTATTAGGCCAATTTTTCTTAACAATATCTTGTGAAATAATAATGTACCAGGCATAAGAGTCCACAAGTACACGTAGTCCAACCCCATCAATAGTAACTACACATGATGGAAATTTGGTCGAGTAAGAACCTCCAACTATGCTTAACACTGTACTGATGTCAGGTTCACTACTGTCATTAGAACTGTCATATTCCTCATAACCCTTTACTATGTCCACTCACCTGGGAACTGACCTGCATACTCTGCCAAAATGCCCTATGCATACTTTGTCCACAGCAGGACGCACTACTGCCACATCTATAACATAATTGGAATGTTTCTCCTCCCATCATGTTTTTGGCAATTAGGTTTGACATCATTTGTCTGCAAAGGACAATTTTTCTGAGTGTAAGGCTTCTTCCCTTTAGATCTATCCTTAGACACAATGTGGACATCATTTTTCACAACACCCCTTATCTCCTGCACAAACTTTTCAGGGTGCTCAATGGCTTTGGCGATGTTGATAGCAGCACTGAGCAACATGCCAGTACTGGTCCATAATCTTTCCTGTATTTTTTTATTATTGGTTCTATCAAAATTTAGCCTTTTAGCACTTGCTCATAACAGATGTGCTCAAAATCACATTTGAAAGCAAGAGATCTAAGTACAGAAACATAGTCTTCAATAGATTCATTGGGACGCTGCTTTCTAGAATAGAAAATTAATCTTTCCATTACCACATTGGTTTTCTTCCAGTACCGTAAACACAACTGTTTGGAAGCATATTGATAAACACTGATATTTCCTGAATGTAACAGAAGTGGTACATTCCTACAAACTAATACCCCCAAGACAATGCATCAATAATGCCAACTTTCTCTCAGGTTCACACTCTTCACCTTCTAAAACGTCCAGATACACTAGAAAAACAGCCTCCCATGTTTCCCAGTCCATGGGTGGCTCCCCAGGTGTAGAGAGAAATGCAGGAGGAGGTACAATGCCAGACATAGCGGTAGAAATGGTACAAGTATGAAAAATAGGAAAATAACAGTCCTAGTACACTTAAAATAACAAAGGTAGTCACCGCAGTTTGGAATAGAGGTGTGCACATCACCATAGAGTCAAACAGCGCTTGGATTAAATGTACACCACACATATGTTAAAATAATATAGGTTGTCACCGCTGTCCGGTAGGGGTGTGTGCATTACCATAGTATTAAACAGCGCTTGGATTAATTGTACACCACACACAACATGCTAAAATAATAAAGGTAGTCACTGCTATCCAGAGTAGATTTGTACGATGTGGCTTGGAGCACGATGGCAACTCAAAGGAGGGGAAGTTGGCAGGAAAGGGTTAAACCTGCCATGGGGTTGTTTGGGTTGCAGGCCCTAAACAGCCACCGCCTTGAAATATTACTGCAGAAGCACTGTACATCAAAATGACACGCTTACGATCAGCTTCATTATGTGGGTGAGCACCAAAATGATCTGCCATGATACACTACGATTGGCTTCCGTATGTGGGCGTTTGGCTGAAAGCAATCACCTATCAGAATACGCTCCAATAGTGTCTTGGAAACATCCAGACTCCAGGAGGAGTAGAAATGATGCTCCAATGAAATCAAAGAGAAGCCCAATGCCAGTGATGCAATGTCAATTGAATACTGGAAACAGTAATATCCAATGAAAATCCCAAATCCGGCGTAAATCCAGTGCGTGACATTCCACCCTCATTGCCAGTGTAGGAAGCAGGAGGCACCCAGGTAAGAAGAAACTGACTTGCAGATAATCTGTATATCCCAGCTTTTACTTCCAACAGCATCCCCTTCCTAAGTATGTACAACTGTCTCTCCCCTATCCGCTAATCCCCTTTCTATATATACAATCTCCCCCCATTCAAAGACATACACAGTGCCTTCACAAGCGAAAGCGCCCGTTCACCACCGAAGGCAATAGATGAGATAGACACGAGCGGCAACATCAGCGTCACGCTCATGCCTATCTCATAACAATTAAATAACATCAGATATAAACACAAGAACGCAGACACCAAGAAAGTGAGCGGGCACACATACCACAATTTCTATACGGGGTGCTCCCCTAAAAGATATGCTCTGCCCTATCGCCACTACTACTCCCCACAGGCATTTGTTTTTTTAAGTCTGTCTGCTAAATCTGCAGAAGACACTGAGTGTGTATTCTGTTTGAGTACTACAATCACACCGCAGTCCTACCACGAGGAGATAACAAAGCAAGTATAGATGCGCTTTGAACCTTCTACCTCCAAAACAACACACAATGCCAGCTCAGATGCTGCACTCATGTTGTTCACTTCAGAACCGCTCAAAGATATGCATCTGGAAAATGATAACGGGACATCAGGCTCAAATTCAGCTGTGTGTAGGCCAACCTTCTGCAGCGATAATGACTCAAAATTGCAGCTGTCTGTCCAGGATCTCCCAGACAGAGCCAGTCCCTTAGGCTCCACCCACAATGCACCATCCCCTGAATAGAATGCCCTGCATTACTGGAGTACAACCATGTTCGTCAATGCTACACTAGTCAGCCCCACCCAATCCAACACCCCAATCTTATCATTTTAGAGTAAGTCTCCACTCCACCCAAGGATACATAAAGTTAAAGAATGATACAAAGTATTCGGGCAAGAATGGTCCTCCAAGAACACAAATAGTGTGCACCAATGTGGTGTGCAGCTCAGTTGCGGAAGGTGTAATAAGACCCCGCACGCTATCACACTCTGGCTTGCATTGTATCCTACTGTCCAGACGTATGTTCTTATTTACTACTTTTGTCCTAGAGTTTGAGGGAAAAAAAGGCTGCCAGCAGTTCTGAAGAAAGAGTAGCCTCCCTCATGATCTTCCTGGTCAGAAGCAGGATCGTATAATGTGACAAGGGCGCAGTAGACAGGGTGCTTTTCTGTGCGTGCTATGATGTGTGCAGGTCAGCTGATGCAAGCACTGAAGAGCTCTAGACAAGAGACACGCCATCACCAACAAGACATTTTCTTGAATAGTTTCAGGATTTCTAGGCTATGTTTTGTATCAGTTATTAGTTTGCTAGACCTAAGCTAGAAATGACCTTTTTTCACAAGGTGGGATGAACTTGGAATGCAATTTTGTAGCATATTGCACTCTCCAGAAACCACATTGCTTGACACCTCTTTGAATGACAGAGCCTCTATTTGCAACTCTCCTGTGAAGCATGGATACTTCACCGTAACAATCTTTCTGCAGCTTGAAAGAGACCCTCCTCAAGCTATGATGTTGGAAAAACTTTCACATGTTAAAGTCCACACAAATATTGCTCTTATGAACACTCTATTGAGGTCTGGAGTGGGTCCAACAAATGTTCAATTTGTTATCATTCCTCAGTTGATTGCTCCGATCCAGCAATTACTTCTCCATATCTAACTTGCCCAACACTGCCACGCTTACTGAGCTTAGTGTCATAGCATAACTTGAGGAGGAAGGCCAACTCCTTGGTTAATACTAGTATTTTCTCTGTGGATTCCTTGAGCAACCTAAGCAGATATGCCTCATACAGCCCTGCACACTGTGACCATGTGCTCTGTAGAGAGCCTGTGAGAGGTCAGTGTTTGTTTAGAGTGGAGACTGTGTGGGAAGAGGTGCACTACACAATTTTGGCAACACATTATCTTTAGTGTTGCTAATGAGGATGAACATGACCACAAACAGTGAACTACAAAACCAGTGACCACAAAAGTCCTGAACTAGCAAGATACCAGCACTATTTTTAGGTCGAGCCTAGGCAGCGCATGCAGCGCATGCGCTGTCTCTCTAGACATGCAGTAATCTCCCTGTCGGCAAACAGCCCACCCATTGACTTCTTATTGCTCACTTCGATTGTACTTCAAAAATGCTCCCTCCCTATTGGTTAATCGTTCTTCAATGTCCCAGCTCGTTCTAATTAGTGTCCTCCCAGGCAGCAGCGCCTAACTTCCCCCATCTTTTCGCTGTCGTCTTTGTGTTGTTTTTGGAGGAACTCTTTTACCCTTTCACTCCCTCCCCTTCGAGCTCCGTTGCGGTATGTTCCTGCTCAGCATTACTGCTGGTCATCGGCATTACAATAATTACCGCTTGTGTCAAGCAACTGTTGTGCTGTTATTTAATTTAATCTTATTTTTAGTTATTCTGCAAATCCCCCGAGTTTTTGTTTGCACCAAGTTGTATTTTCAATACACGTGCTACGGCGAAGCCGGGAGTAGGCGGTGTTGCATGCATAGTACCAGCATTGGCAACCTACCCCACCCCTCCAACGTAACATGCATGCTCATAAATAATCACACAACACATTTCTTGTTTGGGTAAAATTTGCTGCAGGTTTATTACATACACCGTTATGTAATATGGTGGGTTATCTTACGGGCGATCCAAGGGCAGGCAACCGTCTAGGCCGCCTGCCGCCTGATGAGCCAAGCAGCACTGGGGCGAACCCCATCTGTGCTGCCACTTCTAGTGATCCTCTTCCCGGATCACGTGACACATGGTTCCTTATTACTCACGCCCCTTTCAGGGCGGAGCGTAGCATAGCAAACCCCCCGGTTGTTCAGGCCCACAACCGCCCGAAGGACTAACGGGGCGCCGACCCGGTTTCTAGGAACCTCCCATGAGGCTCCTAGGATTTGGCTCTGGCACCCACCATGGTGCCGCGCAGAGGTACCCTTCTGTACCCCTCTGCTTCCAGATCGCCCTGTAACTCCGCCTGCAACGAAAAAGACAACATTACAACATTCTCTGCCTCCTGCCTGCCACGAACCACGCCGGGTAAGCGGTAGGGTGGGAGACGGCGTGTCCGGGCGCGCGAAAGAGGACGACAAGATGGTGGGGGAGGCCTATATACCCCTCCCCCTGTCCTCGCGCCCGGACGTGGTTATTCTAGCCTATCGCGCTGCGACCAGGCTTGGGGGACTCCTCCCTGAGTCCCTGCCCCTACGGGGGTGTGGGGTGCCCAGCTGGCACTAGAGGGCTGCCCTCTTTAGTGGCCCCCTGCGGGGGCCTCGGACAGCCGCATAGTACCAGCATTGGCAACCTACCCCACCCCTCCAACGTAACATGCATGCTCATAAATAATCACACAACACATTTCTTGTTTGGGTAAAATTTGCTGCAGGTTTATTACATACACCGTTATGTAATATGGTGGGTTATCTTACGGGCGATCCAAGGGCAGGCAACCGTCTAGGCCGCCTGCCCGCCTGATGAGCCAAGCAGCACTGGGGCGAACCCCATCTGTGCTGCCACTTCTAGTGATCCTCTTCCCGGATCACGTGACACATGGTTCCTTATTACTCACGCCCCTTTCAGGGCGGAGCGTAGCATAGCAAACCCCCCGGTTGTTCAGGCCCACAACCGCCCGAAGGACTAACGGGGCGCCGACCCGGTTTCTAGGAACCTCCCATGAGGCTCCTAGGATTTGGCTCTGGCACCCACCATGGTGCCGCGCAGAGGTACCCTTCTGTACCCCTCTGCTTCCAGATCGCCCTGTAACTCCGCCACAGCTCTGGAGGTGGCCACCGTCGCCGCCAGAGCCCCCCACCAAAACAGCTCCTTTCTCACCTGCAACTTCTCGTTTCCAGGCCTCCTGCAAAGCTAGGGAAGAGATCCCTCCCACTGGTGGTAGATGAACCCCATCTATATCACAATAGCCCTTGCTGATAGCCTGGATCAGCTAGTGTCTAATGCGACACAAGGCCCTTCTGCCCTGTGAATTTGTGTCAAGAACTATCCACCCTCCTGTGGGAAAGTTCCACTACTTCACATACGTAACTCAGCCCTGTGTCAACTCTGGGCGGGGCAGATCCGATTCCCTGGTTCACATTGCCCCATGGATTTGCTGAGCTCACCTAGCTGCCGTCCTACTAGGACGGTGTGACTAGCACACCTGTGTGCCCACTTAAGGGACAGCTGCCCGCTTGTTCGGAGACCGCTCCTACACCCACCTGCCTACTTCTGGCTATTCGGGCGAGAAGGATTATATTTTAACCTTTGCACCGTCCATTTGCTTTCTAACTCATGACGCACAGGAATGTCCATAACTAGACGTGTGTGACGATGAGCCAGGGTGCCCTCCTGCCCTTGCCGTGCATCCCTTATTTCTTATGGGAATTTCACCAGCTCAGCTCCCTTCGTGGTGAACCCCCTAGGTATACCAGCTAGAGAATCCGTGTGATTGATGCAGTGCGCACTGGCTGCCATATGGTGCCTAACTTTAAGGATTGGCTAAGTCCTACTTTGCCCTGCACCCCAGAATATTCCCGAATAGGGGGGGGGGGGGATTCACACTGCTCGCCTTGCCTTTTGTGCTTGGCACCTTGGTGCCCCCTTTCTTGGGGACGATGCACAATGTGTTAGCTGACCGCACCCCCGCCCAGTGGGGGCTAATATAGCTAACCGGGCAGGGCATTTGACCTTAACTGCAGGAAAAGTCGACAGGCTAAACCCTCCCTGCACGAGCCCCCGGGTAGGGGGGGCAGGGGCGTTCACACTGCCCACCCCAGGGCAACCCCAGCGGTGGAAAATTACCTGCCCAGTTGAATTTAGCTTTTTGTTGATCACTGGACATGCCACATGTTCTTTTACATAGTAGCCTTCTGTGCTTGACACCTTGTGTCCCCATTACTTGGGACGGCAGCCCACTGTTGGCTGCCAGCGTCACCACCCAGCGTGGCATCTATTACTGACCGGGCGGGCGTTTGCGCCTAACTGCCGGACCATGGTCGACTGCCCTTTGTTCTGGGGTGCACTTGGTTCGCCCCTTTGCCCAGACTTATGCACAAGCCCCTTTGCTTGCTACCCTGGTGAACACCTTAATGGTATCAAAGCTGGTTTGAAACAATATATGTCTTGCGCCCACTACTGGAGACACCTCACCCTTTTGTGTAATTACAACTTACGCAGCGCACCCCGCTTGCCTAACTGCCATCGGATCACAGATGCACAGTACCTAATGTGCCTCTCCGACCCTGGATGCTTTAAACCTGCCACAGTGGCGGAAACCACGCTTCCCAGTTCCCTGTTTGGCTGCAGTACACCGTCAGTGGGTCCGCTAGGATATACCACAAACGGACACACATATGTATTGTGCCCACTTATTGGAGACAACTCACCCCTTCGTGGAGTGACAACTACACGGTGCCTACCCAAGTCACCCCACAGACAAGTTGGCCCTGCCTACCTTGTGTTCTGATGCCAGGTTTGGGAAGAGCCTTGCCTTCACTAGCTGCCCCCTGGGAAACACAAAGACAGTGCTCTGGCAGCGCAGCGATGCCCTCGTGTAGCATCGAACCCCCGGTCAAATAAGAGTGACAACTGCAACTTACTTAAGACTACACCATGACCATGGGTGGAGTTTAGCTCTTCCCCAAACTTCTGCTAGCGTAACCCACGGTCACGCCTCCTGTTCAGTTCACTTTAGTAACTCATGGCACTGACCCACAAGGGCCTAATACTGGGCTGTGTAAATGGGGCCCAGGGTGACCTTAACACTCGGCTTGGTGTGGATGGGTGCTAACAATACCTGGCTGAAGTGCAATCCCTTTGACAGGTTGCGAATGGACTGCCAACAACTCCTAGGCATTCTCTGCCAATGTTGTAAATGGAGGTTCTGGTTGGCTAGGGAATGCACCTAAACCTGGCCGAACCCACCTCTCTAGTCAGGAGAAGGGAGTACATACTTAACTGACACATGCCCACCCCTTAGGTGGCTGGGCAGCGACTTTGGCTTATCCCAGAGGCAGTGTGAATTTAATGTGCCAACTGCACTCCCACAGTGGCACCCTAGGCACACTACAGAAGAGACTCCATACCAGGTTATTTTAAATTACCCTTGGTATCGTCCACACAAGAGAAACTTAGTCCCATCCGCCCCTATTACCCTGTGCTACCAAACCTCATTATGACATCACAGGGAATACATAACTCACTAGGTCAATCGGGCCACCGTCCAACAGCTCAGGTAGCACAACCCGGTGGCTGCTGGTAGGAACTGTAATTCGCATGACACCTTATGCATCCACTCAATCAGCTGTGTACCCTACTAACCCTTGTAGCAGGGCGCAAATCATAAGTACCTCATGCCCAACTGAGCCATCACCTATCACCATAGGGTTGTGTACAATTGGCTTCACGTCGAGACTAGGGTGCGGCTTCTACCACAGTCCAACACATGCAAACGCAAGGAAAACCGGCGGCAAGAGGCTCGTTTAGTGGCAATCCAATCAGAGATGCGCCGTTCTTCCTACATGACCACTTGCGAATGCCTGCCAATTGGAAGACCAATGCTTCTCAACTTGTGTGAGTCGTCAGTGGGCTACCCTCTAGCTTATCAGAAATCGCGCCCCAAACATATGCACCTAGGAGGGGCAGGGTTGAAGTTTTAGCAAACCTCTTTGCGACTGTGGGCAGCGATCTGGAACCCATCGACTCACTCCGTTCAGCCCCTTCCAAATGCTCCAAACCTTGTACGCGGTCCCAACGGCCGCTACTCTGGAAATCGAAGGAAAGTTGAAGATGATGCCCGACTCGCTCACCCACCCATGCATCAGCCATTTCGTGCAATCTCAAGGTGTGAAAAGTGGCAGAGGACAACGCTCCTCCAACCGTGGCTCACTGGGCTTTGAAGTACTGCAAAGTTAAAGGCACCTCTATGAAGCCAACGTACTTAACTAAAATGAAAGGCACCGTTTGAAAGACCCTTCCACCCGACACACGGTCCAAAGCCAGGCCCCGCCACAGGGGCCTTCCACAAGCCCTGTGGACTGAGACATTCACCTGTGGGGCAGTTGGAACAGGACCGCAAAGCACTCCTGGGCATTCTCTACCAATAATGTATATGGAGTTTCTGGTTGGCCAGGATATGCACCCAAGCCAGGCAGAACCCCCCACTCCAGTCCGCGAAGCCAGCGAGGATACTCCACCGTTCCTCGAACACTGCAACACGACCTGTGCTGCAACAAACCAAAACATGCCTTAACCGGGCCCAAGGCCAGCCTGACCCAGGGCGAAGGTCATGGCCTTCTCCCTGAAGCTTGTCCCTCCAGACTTCTACAAGCAATCTACTGCATTGCTCTGTAAAGCTGTTCCTGGTTCCACTATTAATTATGGTCGATATGCTCTACCAGGTTTGAACCACATCTTAGCTAAACGTATGGCTGACCAATTCCCAGGGCTGGCCGGTTTAATGCTTTACAAATGAAAACTGCCCACAAAAGAGGCCTAGCACTGAAACTCTACTGGGTTGATTCAACTTCCTTTCAAAGCTAGAAATGCCCACCAAGTGAACATGGTACCCGTTTGTAAATGGTGCCAGCAGATGTTCCTCATCAAGGCCCTTGTAGCCAATTGTGCAATGCAGTCTCAACAACATTTCGCAGCACCTCTCTGCGTTGTCATAGCCCAGAGTAGATGTAAGATTGTACTTTCCCAACATTGGGCTGGTAACCGGCAGAAATAAAGACAGCACCTGGGCATAAGATCCCAGTTTCCTACAGTAAAACAATAATTATCCCGCACCATTATCAAATGTGCCACGAGCACCCATGCCCTATACACCTGTTGCTATGCAGCTGTCATCCAATTCAATGACATCGGCGACATATCAACCAGTTTTCGCCTCCGTGGTCAACAAAATTCCATGAGCCGGGATTTCTCTACTATTACCTATGCAACCCGGGCATAATACTAAGTTAGCACCGCACATCCATATAGGCAAACAAAAGGTGGCCGAACACAGCCGTGCCACATCCAAGAAGAACCCTCTACTGTTTAAAGCCCACTGAGGGGTGTGGGCATACCCTGTGCTCCTGGAGGGGCCATTGGCATCAGAAATAGCTGCTCCTGTGTTACAGTATTGCTAGCGTGTCACCGACCCTGCATATTGGATGTAAACATTCATAACTTGGACGAGATGTCTGTGCACTGTCGGTAACCGTCCTTAAAGTGGGCATGAAGGAACTGAACAGTACCAATTTAAAAGCCGTTCGAAACAGGTGCCCCCAATAATTTTAGCCCAGGGCGACTGGTAGCACCACAGCATGTGCTGTTGAGTACCAGTAAATGCACTTCTGACCTCAAACCTTCAGGATGCTGTGTTTTAAACGCGTCAGCGCCCACCCCAAGCATGCAGAAGAAGGCTTCCTGATCCTCTCTGGGGGTAAAGACAGTGGACGTTAAATGCATAGTGGACCAAGAAAATACTGTCGATAAATTCCTCAATATATTGTCCCCAAAGGAAATTGCATAATAGCCGCCTGGTTGCCTTTCCTCTTGACGCTGCGCTGCGACGCTAGGTCCCTTAAGCGCACCCGTAGGCACAGCGGTCATTGCCCAAGGAATTGGTACTTATTTAACCGACCTCGGAAGGATGAAAGGCTGAGGAAACCTAGACTGGGGCTCGGACCGCCCATACAGGATAGTAGCGGCGCACTATGTCCTCTCCTATGGACGTGACCCAGCCCAGCAGTCATGTGTTCACGAGGACCTCGCCTCCGTAATTCACCTTCCTGTGTGTACATCTGGGAGGGATTCCACCCAAGCAGATCCCTCTGCCGCACCACTGGCTCCAAAACTCGAGCCCTTACCATGTAAGTAAAAGGAATAACTCCGGCGAATGAGGGCACACTTGAAAATGTGCAATTCATGGAACACCAGTACACGAGAAGGGAAGACGATGTGTGCTATCCTTCCCTCCAACAGAGGGTATGCTAGAGCGAGAGGAGGATCACTGCGGAATGATAGCACCAGCCCCCAATGCGGTTGCTTTGATAAGGAGCCGCTGGATAACATGAAGTTTTTCCGTACCTGAATGTAGCTGTGCTGTCGATAGCATCAGCACCATGATTTAACAAGACTAAGTCTCCCGGTCAGGCTATCATGAACCTGTGTCCCTTGTAACACTACCGAAGACTAATGCAGCTGTTACAGACATGTATGTCACTTCAAACCACAAGTACAAGTGCTCGGGCGCGTGGGTTGTAGGGGCAGGGGTCTTGGCCGCAGAGTAGCAGCAGACTCCTGCTTTGGAGCTTCCCGGGCTGGGCGACCACGAGTAGGCCCTGGCAGCGTCAGCCACGTGCATGGAGGACCTAATCCCCCCCCACCGGGCCTCGGCCCCGCTTGCTGCCCCTTTCAGCATGCCTTCAAAGCCCGTGCGGGTGCCGATGCCGGGCGAAATATTGCTGCCGGTGGACCGTGCACCAATTAGAAGTGGGCCAGTAACTCTGCATAATCCCTTCACATATCCGGGTGAAAGCCCTGACGGCCCCACCGGGCAGATGACCCCAGAATTCCTGAGGTTCGGGCCGGGCCACCTGCGGCCGAGAGGCAAGCACCGCCCCCCCTTAGCCTGTTCCGGACCCACTCCCTCGTCACAAACCAGGGCGCGGGCAGCCTCGGCGGGCATCCGCGGATCGGACACTCCGATGCACAAACCAAGCGGTCTGATTCCAGCATGTGAATTCACTTGACCCGCTCATTCGCAGCCCTCCCAATGCGCATTACAACCCTGAATACTTCCTGTGTGTGCCTCCAGCCACCAGGCCCACAGTGTTAACTTTGACCATGGCTCCAAAGCGCATAGCCATGTCCGATGTGCGCTGTACCACCTGCTGCAGCAGCACGCGCTGCGGGCGTCCTGGCGACCGGCTCCTACCGCCTAACTGATTATTGACCAAGGGGATATGAGTCAGCCGAGTGTGGGGCCCGCGATCACTCAGGGACTGAGGCGACTCTGCCCTGCGCTGTAAGGCCCATAGCGAGCAGCAATCACGCGGCCAGAGGCTCAACATTACAGCGATGCGCGCTATACGCCGTTTTTGTCGCAATAGGGGGATACTCACCGCTGGGCGCTGTAAGCGCCCTCGCAAGCGGGAACTGGAGGAGTATGCATGGCCGCCTTATCCGTAGCGCATGGCAGCGTTGTCCGTGACTAGTTAAGGGACCTAATGCATGTTGTTAGGCCCTGAGGAGGTTAGGCAGTTTGCCCGTAGTCGCTGGACCCTCCTGCAACTCGAAACCGATTACACTCGGTGGCATCGCATGGCAGCATTATTCACCAGCGTGGCAGTGTAGCACAGAACCCTGCCGCGCCTCGAACCCGGTATCACCCGCATGCAGCGTTAAGTGACCCGTTAAGGGGCCCATCACATTCTGTTAGGCACGGGGGAGGTTAGATAATATGCCCAAATCAAAGACCCTGCCGCGCTACGACCCCTCGCCCTTATGCCCCTCAATTACCATCGGAGAGCACCCCGCCATGAGGTAGGCTTGCTTGTTCACCCCAACGACGAGCCTGCCACACTTCCCGCGGAGCACTACGTTGTTGTGCCTCGGGGTGTGGGGGCCTGCGCGGGTCTGATCTAACATCGCAATGCTGAGGGAACACGAGAGGGGGGGCGGCGGGTCCAGCAGCCAAGAGGCCGTCGGCGAGCCCCGACCCATGCCCCTGCCAACGACACGGCCAGGGGCAGGGAGGCCCGACACAGCCAAGACCCCCCCTGGCCGCGCGCCGGGGACTCACCGGAAGGCCGGAGAGGAGGAGGGAGGGCTGCAAGCCAACACGTCAGGCAACCCCCCCACACCCCCGCAGGGGAGCCAGACGGAAGCAGGCCGTCCGATGCGCCGGAAGACCCGACCTGGCAAAGCTTCCGGCCGCCCCACCGCGGTGCTACCCAGGCAGGAGACGCGTGGGGAAGTGGCAGGGGCCCCAGCAGACCGCCCGCGATTATCGCATGGCCATGGCAGGCTCGCAGGGCCGAACGCCGCTGTGAGGCACGACCCAGCAGGGAGGTAAATTGCCAAAGCGGGTGGGCCCAAGGGGGCAGGGCAGAACACGCGCTGCGGAGCCCGCGACCACCAGGGCCTGCCGTGCAAGGCCACGGGACATGGCCAGGACAGCCTGACCAGCGCGAATAGCCCCTAGGCCAGCGACTGGCCCATGCGGGCCGGGAGCAGCCCAGGCCCCATCTAGCCCTAGGCGGACAGAAGACCTCAGCGTTGGCCCTGTAAGGCCATAAGCCTGGGAACGCCCAACCAAGGGGATGGGGGGGCAAGACTCACCGCGCAAACTGCTCCGGGCACCTGGCGATATCGGCACACAGCTCGTGGCACCTCCTGCAGACGGCGTGTCCGGGCGCGCGAAAGAGGACGACAAGATGGTGGGGGAGGCCTATATACCCCTCCCCCTGTCCTCGCGCCCCGGACGTGGTTATTCTAGCCTATCGCGCTGCGACCAGGCTTGGGGGACTCCTCCCTGAGTCCCTGCCCCTACGGGGGTGTGGGGTGCCCAGCTGGCACTAGAGGGCTGCCCTCTTTAGTGGCCCCCTGCGGGGGCCTCGGACAGCCGCATTTCATTTCCGCTTGAAAGAGCAACAAGCTGAGGCACTCTCCGTGAGGATAGCCGCCCCAAACATGATGGAGTGTAGTGAGGAAATAGAGGGATCTATTCCTTCTGCACAGCAAGCACTATATTGCAGGAGCATGTTGTTATTGCAATCGCTGGAAAGCACGGGCTCCACTGCGTGTTTGAGATTAAATAGCCCTCGCTTATGCCAAGTGAGCGCGGCGCCTGATTGCAGCCCCTCACACTGTCTGACCAAGGGGAACCTTTCTTGGTTGTTCCCCAAGCACCGGTGAAGCTAGCACTCTACTTTTTCTGCATACCCACAGGAGAGAGCTAACGTCGTGCCCCACCCCTCAGGGTCCTAGAGGGACACCGACAACGCAATCCTCAAGGTACCGGAAGTGGTGGGAGCCCAAAGGGAGATCGCGCTACACTCCTCACAGCTAAAGTGATTTGTTTACTGAAATCCGACCCGAGTGGCCTTGGAGGTAGACCCGAGCAGTCTTTGCATTATTGAGAAGTGCCCCATGCAGCTGATTGCACGCCCTGTGTTTTGTTTACTTGGATTGGACCTGGGCGGTCCCATGACTCTTTAATATTAGTTGTTTGCCTTTTTCCTTCATAGATGCCACTGACAGTCTTGCTTTTAAAACAAGGAATAGTTTGCAAAAGCGCACACACATTGTTCTTCATCAGTACAACGAACTACAGAATTAAATATTTTCTCAGTTGTAGAATTGGAGCAGCAGCCTTTGCAATATAGAATTTTAACTTGCGATTCACCTACGTTGAGCCTTCGCTGAAATATTCTGAAAATTCCATCTTCATGTTCAGTGTTTTTCACCTCATTTCTGATGCCTGGTCAGAAAACAGTGGGATCTTCTTTCCTTCATTCTGCAGGCCGATCTCCTTACTCATTTCCTGTAGATTCTTTCTTTATATCTCCGTGTATACTGCCTACAATTAACGTCTAGTGTATCATCTAGTGTATCTCCCACAAGCAGTTACTTTTGACTTCATTCTATATCACACAGTCACACTGCAGGGTACAGGTGGGAGGCAGGAGCACACAAATGGAGCATGGCCTGTCAGCACCAATGAGGCCTGTTGGCACAGTGTTCAGGGAAGCCTACGGCACACTGCACCTTTTATCTTTTACAAAAACGTTTTGCTAAAGACATTGCTAGGGCGTATTTCATTCAAATGTATACCTTACCATGACAGATTTGGCTAATTGTATTATGTGCTAAAAAAAAAAAGTAAAGGTCGTCTACTAGTGAAATGGTTATTTTTGTTACTTTTAATTTGGAAACACATTCTTTTTTTAAAAAAGGTGTTCATATGACATAAATGTTCAGATATTAAGTCATTTATAATTTTTACAGGCAGTCAAGCCCTGCAATGAAGTAGGATTCCTGAAAGTGAAAACACTGGTAACCCCCAGCATTCGGATGATACCCTGTTTCTTTGGTAGACGCTTAGTGATTTAGGTTCGGGATGCCTCGGATGGGGTGCCAAAGCTCATAAGTCACACAAAGTGTGTCTGCTTGCACAGTTTCTGCTGTCACTGTCCAAAATATAACGGTGCTCAGCCATATTTAATTCGGTTTTTAAAATTTCAATAGTCCAATAACAGACGCTGCCAAGAGACAACTTGTGTTTTCTCGATTGACATTGAGAAAGGATTGGGCTGGAAGTAGAGTCAGAGATATTTTTCCCAGGCTATCTTTGCCTAAAGGAGTTTTGTGACTGTTGAACTTGGGCGGTGTTAGCGGGAGGTAGAGATTTCTTGAGATAACCATGCAGGATGAAAGTGGCGAATAAAGAGGAGGACCGGTCCCAATCAAACAAAGGTCAAGTTTACTGTTTTGATTACCGTAACATAGCCTCCCCCTCCTTCACAATTAAGAATTGAGTTAAAAATATACCCTCTATCTAGATTTTCTCTTTTGTCAAATATGTTTTCTGGTTCACATAAAGAGCTGACTTCCATCATTGCGTTTTGCACTGATTTTAGGAAGTTAGGCCACAGAGGTCTGATATAGAAGTTAAGTACTAACATTCTGACTGCATAACAAAATCAATGTGGCAGGCCTGGACAAAATGTTGGTGAAATAGAAGATGTGGAATTCAGAGCAGGATAAAGGAAATGCACAACATGTGGCTTTTTGTACTGGTGTGTTATTTGTTTTTTAATCTGGGCTGGTTAACAAGTGTGTGTGATTTGTGAAGGATTTATTTGAAAAAAAGATTAAAACATCGAGATTACCGCCATGTGTGCTCAGCACTTCTTTATAGAGCTATCAGACTAGTTTTTTTTGTTAACACCCAAAGATACAGATCTGGAGCTTAGCTCCTACCTAATTGTTTTTTTTCATCACCAAAAAGGCAAAGCTATCCAGACATTACCACGCCTCACAATTTAACTCCACACATTTCCAAACCACACCACATAATTCGACCTCAGACCACATAATTAAACTCAACAACACAATTACATAACACCACATACATACAATCCACCTCACAGAATTCAACAGCACACCACATAATTAAACTCCACTAAATACCACTCCACGAAATACTATCCCAGATAATTACACTGCATAGCACACAATCCCATTCCACATAATTTCGGTACGCTTAATACCACATCATTACTACCCACATGATTCCACTGCACACCATGTCACATAATTCCACTATACAAATCCACTCTGCACCACACAATTCCACTCCATTCAATACCACAGCTAAAAAGTCCAATCCAACCGACACATTTCCACTACAAACCACATACATACACTCCAAAACATATAGGTAAAAGACATTGTCATTTACAATGCCAATAGCTCTAACTCAAGCAAATGCGAGACCTATTGCAGTTCCCATGCTTGTAATACTTTTTTTTTTTTTAGCTCCGGGGACCACATGAATGGGTGCAGCCCTAAGGAATTCTTCAGAGCAGAAGGAGATGGATAAAAATAAGTGTACTGTAAAAACACGACTGTGCGGCTGTGGCGTTTTCCGCGTTAACGTAAAGTCTCACATAATTCATCATGTATCAAGTAATTTGCAGATTTTACAAAAAAAATATGTTTCCAGCTCAAACTGTGCATAAGGTATTACAATTTCTACACACGGGATGCACTGCGAACCAGACAGTCAGTTTACAAAAGTTAAATGGCCCCTTTTGATTGGTATAATTAGCCATTTAAATAGATAAAAGTGTTGCCCTGATAGTGTTAACATCCAGATTTGATGGCAGGGTAAGAGGCGTGGTAAGTGCATTTGCCTGCAACACGAAACAAAAGCCTTACATTCTTAAATGTAATTCAGACAAGATGGACAGAACGATTCCTTCTTTGCTCTGATTTTTATTTCCCAATGAACACAAATGTATATTTAAAGCACAGATGTTGCTCTGAAAGCTGCACTTGTTGCAAAAGGATACACAGACAAATCACAAATATGTTGTTTCTCTGTTTAAGGCATTATATCTTGAACACTAAAGTACCTACTAGAGAGATATGGCCATAATATACATGAAATGTACTGTACAGTCCTGTAGACTTCTGTTTAACGGAAAGCAGTGACCCACAATTGCTGCATAATTCACCTTTTTGCCACATACTTTGGTCAACGCTGCCTCATAACTCAGTCATTCATTTACTGCTGCATAATTCCAGTGGCCTTTAAAATAATAAAATAAAGCAAACAGCTGTTGTGGTAAGGTGTATGATATTGTGTGTGTGTGTGTGTGTGTGTGTGTGTGAGTGACTGTTGAGTAGCTTATACTGTTGCGTCCTCTGTTGTACTTAATTTAGGTGTATGTGGAGTTTCCTGATTCTCCATTTTGTACCAGCATATTTATTGTGCAAGTGTAGTCTGCTTAGTTGTTACCCATAGAGGACCTATTCTGTCTGTTAATGAACTTTGCACTGATTTTGCCTGGTAATTAGCAGATGCAATAAAATTTGCACCCCAAGTAAATTTTTGCAGGTCAAACTCACTGGAATTTAATGAGTTAAAAATTCACCCAAGAAGTGAATTGGCCCATTCTGCATACTTTGCTCACTAGGACTTCTGGATTTTTACCTGCTTAGCTTATGCCAAGTAGGGTTCCCTTTTTAGGTTGAGCCTGGGCAGCGCATGCGCTGCTCTGTGAGGCATGCTGTTTTCGAGTATGGACCTGAAGCTCCGCCCATATTTTTCATTAGCTTGTGTCAATTTCCTTTGTAAATGCTGGCTTCTGATTCGTTAATAGGCTTGTTAGTCTTCCTTAGTACCGCTTGTCTTCATTTGTAACCTCCTATGAGGACTGGCCCTTTTACTTCTGTTTGTTACACAGTATGTCTTTTATTTAGTCTGTAAGCACTCTTTTCTTTAATGAGTTTCTCCTACTGCAGGTATGATATGCTTTCCTGCAACATTCAGCACGCCATGCGCGCTTTCACTCTCCAAGCAGCCCGGGACAATGGCGGCCGCTTCTTTGAAATGAAATAGGTCTCGCATTTACAAAAGTTTGAGCTATTGGCATTGTGAATGACAATGCCTATTATTTATGTGTTAATTATCAAAACAGATAAATAAAAGGCATTGTCATTTACAATGGCAATAGCTTAAACTCTCGTAAATGCGAGACCTTTGCATTGCAAATGCTTGTTTTTATTACAGCCAACCAACTTGGCATTAGCCAAGACAAGGAAAGCCAACCCTGGTAGTGATCTATTCCTTTACACCAACATTTTATTGGTGATATTTAAGCATGTTTCCAGGGTGGGAAACAGCCTGAGAAGATGTAATAAATTACACAAAGCCTGACTTTTGGGGAATCCCCAAACATGCTTCACAGTCACTCTTATGTCCCATCCTGTTCCTCTTGTTTACCTAAACCTTTTCAGTCATAAAAGGACTCCAGGTTTGTCAGACTTTTTTCTTTTGGGTAATTGGATCTGTAATGTAAGTTTTGCTACTGTGAATCAAGTTTCTCCAGTGAGAAGGGCAATCCATAGCCATATGTATAAAATGATGACTTCCCTGCCCACCCTATTCCTCCACTTTTCCTAAAAGTACTCAAGGGGACTTCCTTTTTATAAATTTATCTCTGCATAAAAATCCTTTATCTGTGAATCAGGGTTTCCCATTAAGGCCCTCTTTACGAGTGGTCCCAAAGCTTCTTATTTGTGAGATTACTTCTATTTCTGCAATATTGGAATTATGAGTTGTTTGTCATACTTGGTGCATACCGGGTATGATAAAAACAATATGCTCTGGATAAATTTCAGCAGGTCAAATCTGTTAGTATTTATTACGGGGATAAAATACCTTAGACGTGCAGATTTTGTTGTGGTAATCACAAAAAACCAGTAGGAGACACCCAGGGTCATACAAAAATTGTGACTTTGAGCCTTATTACCAACCGTAATGTCTTTCATTTCCATTTGCCATCTTACAATATGCATGCACCTGCTTCACTTGGGAATGGGTGAATCTGGGTTTCCTACATCAAAGGAGGGGTTTCAGTAAGCAACAGTTTAGCACACTGCATGGTGTTTATATCTTGAAAAAGGTGATTCCTAATGATCAGATACCACTGGAGAAGTGTTTGTGCACATGTATGGAGTGGTACTTGAATAGCATGAAGGTGGATGGACGGCAATTTAGTGCTGAACAACTGAAAGAGATAATGGAGGATTACAAGCATTTACAGGAGGACAATAACTGGTAGTTCTCGTAGGTTGTGGGCTAATGCGCCTGTTAAATTCTTTCTGAATTTAAGAAGGGCTGAATGAATTCTGAACTCAATAAGGCTATTTTTCCAACTCATTGGGTATGTAGGTGGCATTCTTCCGTTTTGTTGTTGATTTCTGACACATTTTTGTCCTGCAATGTCCTGGCTCTTGGTGTGGTGCTCTCCACCATAGGCAATTAGTTATTTAATGTGACATGGCTTGGTGTTGTTTCTAATGGTCTTCTATGTGAGCAGCTGCTCTCGAAGATGATATGGGCCTGGCGAGGGCGTCACTGCAGTTCCTCTGCTTCAGAGCTCTTTGATTGAGCTTCTTCATACCCATGATGTGAGCTGCTGAAGACTGCAGGACACTTTTCAGGGGAGAAGAGTTGTGTGTTCAAGGCTGCTCAGCAAGGTGTTACCTTCATCCTAGGAGTGGACCAGGGCTTGCACTGTTCGTAAATGGAAAAAAGGGATTCACTTTCTTCAGGAGGGAGAGCTGGTGCCTAAGGTCTTGGTTTTCTTGGTATGTATTCTTTGAACGTGAGGCCTCTGAAGAGGATGAATCCAAGGGATAGTCCATGGTTTCTTAGTTGGCAGTGAAGCCATCTAGATTCATGTGAGAGATCCAGCCTTGAGTCTGGTTCTTTGGCACTATTGGTGAACAAGGAATCACCCTTCATGGGGTTGAGCTTTAGGTAGATATATGACATCCAAATCTGAGCTTGTGGCAGGATTTGAGATGCTGAATCTTGTGGGTTGAGGAGAATCGATTTAGAGTGGAGTGCCTTAGATGTATGGATGGATGCTAATCAAATTATTAGTGAGTAAGGGCCTGAGGGGGATCCACATAGATGTTGAAGATAACAGGGAGAGGAAGGAGTCCATTAGAACTCCACAAGATGATCAGAGTTTCTGGTATCTTTTTATCCTATCTGTGTAAATTAGTGCCATTTGGCAAGGGAGGAAGCTAACAATTGGAGGAGTGAGTCAGAGAAGCCTGTGCTTTTTCCAAGATGTTGATCCATTGCCATCTATGGTGAAAGCTGCAGACAGGTTGAGCAGGATCAGGTGGGAAAGGCTGCGTCTGTTATTGATGACGAAGGCATCATTAACAACTTGAAGAGCAGCTATCTCCATGCTGGAGTGTGGTCTAAAGCTATATTGGCACTCTTGTAGAAGAGTGCCCTTGCAAATCTACTCTGGGTGAATACCATTATTTCTATTATTTTTCCTATAAATGGTATATGGGTTGGAAGTTGTCAAGATCATCTGGATCCAGGGCTGCTTTCTTCAGCAGAGGGTGTGTCTGACTCATCTTGAGAGTCAGGGAAGGTTAATTAGGTGAGGGAGGCAGTGATGATATTGGGGTGGTGTATGAGGTCATCTCCTTGAAGAGATTTGTTGATGAATGATCATAGAATGGCGTCTTCAGAGGATGACAGCTTGACATGAGTGAAGGATGTTGGAGAAGGTTGCAGGTGCTCCACTTGGGTGGTGGATCGATGAGGGGATGGATAGTAATTATGGACATCTGTATTGTGTTGTCAATACCGAATCTAATTTTGTTGGTGTTTTTGTCAAAAGTTTGCACCAGTGGATGGAGAAAGTATTGACTTGTACAGTGCAAAATTGCTCTGTAATGGTGCTGTTTAGTTGTATAATGCCCACAACAATATTCAGATAGACACCATTGTGTTTTGGAAGAGGAAGAACACACACAATGATTGTGCTTATGGCCCAATACTATTTAAACAGCAAGCATAACACAAGTAATGGTTATTCTGAGATCTTATGAACTTGAGCCTGGTTGATTATCCCTAGTCGAGATTACAGCAAACCATTTATAAATGGTATCTACTGGATCCAACTATCAGCATTTGGATTTTGCCATTCTGTGAGCTACTGCAGGGGAAACTGCTGTTGATTCCTGTTGACATTCTATATCATATACATTTTGTCTTTTCTAAGTGCTCTTAAAGCTTTCAGACAATCCTTCCACTGTTCTTTCTTCCACCATCAGCCAATCCTCTCCCTTTCTTTCTACATATGTTAAAGCTTTATTAAAAAAGTGCTCTAGGTGCACCTGGGCCTGAAAGAAGGGAACCCTGGTGAAGTATAATAAATGAACCAGGGGACGCGCTTACCGGCACTTTGATCCAGCCGTGAGGGGAACGGCTTCACTGCTCCCTTCGCTCTTCTTTCAGCCGTGAGGGGAACGGCTTCACTGCTCCCTTCGCCCTCTTCCCAGCTTTCCTGCTGCTGCAAACTACAACCCCCAGCAGGCAGTTTGGGTCGCCTGCTGACCACGACATCCTCGCGTCTCGAGACGCGTAAAAGGGGAGCGGCCACCCGCAGCGCGGGACGCACGCGGGCAGCGCCCGGGCCAAGGGCGGGCCCGACCGAGCCCGTCTGAGACCGGAGGAGACTGGGCTGGGCCATCCCTCTTTTTAATCGAGGATCGACATTTGAAACTCAGACTCGAGACTATCAGCTGTGGTTTACAGGTACAGAGTGCGCCCCAGACCCGGTGGACTGAAAGCATGCTATAAGGATACGTTATTCCCCTCATTAACCTGGAATAGCCTGGCTCTGTTCATTTGTGCTGCTGTTTTAATAAGTCACGTGGGTACAGGCATCAAATTTAAACCTTATAAACGTTTGTAAGCACAGCTCAAGCAACGGTCCTACTATCAGTAGGCCCCCAGACAGTTTTTATTGGTTTTTAATGGTTATTATTTTCACCTTTGCCCCTCTCGTATTGTAGGGCTGTCTATCGCACATTGCACTTTGTTTATTGCTATTTGCACTAGTCCTGCCATCTCCAAAGCACTTTCTCTAGGGTTTATGCCTGCATATTGCACTTTATATATTGCTGTTTTGCACTAGCTCTAGTTCTAGATAATCAGAAAGTACCTTGACAGGGCTCACGAAAGGGCTTACTTTTGTACATTGCATATTGTATCTTTGGATATCATTACTCGTTCCAGTCCTGCCAACTAGGGAGCATCTTGACAGATAGAGTCAGGGCCGGGCCACCCCCCTAACATCCATAAATCCAGGTTAACATTGTATTGTGTGCAGACCGGACGTACTTGGATATCGGTCTTACTGTGCAGTACTTATTATACCTGCAAACCCTCCAGAGTGTTCAAGTCTAATACACTGGTCCGGACTGACCGTATGAACTCCTATATTCGGCTTCTTTGAAATTACAGGTTTACTTATGCAAGAATCATTTTAACTGCAAGCCTTTCAGATTGTTCCAGCATATTACACTGGACTTTGACTTTTGGACTGGCCACATGAATCACTTAATCCGGCCCATTGACACTACAGCCCTGACGAAGTTCCAATGGAACGAAACGCGTTGGCTGTGGTTGAATTTTAAATAAATTAAAAAAATAAAGGACATATTTGGAAAAATTTGAAGCTTCCCTTGACTTCGTTTCTGGTGCACCGTCCTTATCTTCACGATTTTGTCTGATCCTCAGTGGAGTGAAAGTGCGGCAAGCTCAGGACGGGTGTGCACAGACAAAGGACTTACCTTTTTACTTTGAAATTGAGGTGCTGAACCATGGTCAGCCGCATTGATCTTTTGTAACAATTGTATTGTTTAAAGTTAAAGTATTGCTCCCCCCCCTGTATCTACAACGTGTCACTGTATATTGTTCTGTGGTAATAATTATTACTGTTGCATTATGAGCGCGCGTAATAAACACAGCGTTGTAGGGACTCTAGACGCCTTCCTCATAAGGGCTGAGTCAGCCCTGATCCACGAAATTCAATTAACTGAACGTAGACTGTCACTGGAACCGGCTACTGCTTCCAGCAGACTGTCACTAACTCCTGTCCTAGGAAGACCTGCTCTATCAAATATTACTACAGAGCTGACTCCGAGTGTGATAGATACACCCACTCAAGGCACACTTAGTCAGGAAATAGTCTCTGTGCCAGCTGTAACGTTAGACCCTGCAGATGCCTCTGTGGGTAACAAAGTCACAACAAGAGGACAAAGGGCGAACCAAAGATCAGTGTCCCCAGCAGAACTGCTCCCATCTAATAAGAGATGTAGAAATCCCCCGAAACAGTCTAAGCGGGTGACGGCACTGAACAGGAGAAAGGGGATATCCGTTAAGATCCCAGAGAAGGATATCAGGGGGTTACCTCCTTCCCCAAGCCAGATTGAGACGGTTACCTATACTACTGGCTCGACTGATGAGACTTTTGGGGCAGGTTAGAACTAATGTTGATATCGCATCTGGAACCAATACTGACGAAGGTCTCCTCAATAGAAGCCAGGTTGGCGACAGTAGAGGAACTGATGAAGTCCAAAATTTCAAGTGTTCATGTTAGCGACCCAATATCTAGCAATGGTCCCTTAATTAGCAACAACACTAACTCTGCTTGTGAATTATCACAGGCTTCTTGTACCACCTTAAACATCCCTTGCACGACTAGCATTGGACATATCAATTCAGATAAGGATCCGGGTTATGCGAGTCAGAACCGGGTCAAATCTGCCCCAAGTACCTCGCGTTCCAACACACTGGTGAGACCTATGAATATGCATAAACAACCAGGCCAGACCTATGACAATGGACCGATGGGGAGGGGAACTTTCGTACGGGGAAAAGGGATGCCCCCGACCACTCATTTCAAAATATAAATCTCCCGCCAGAGGCTACCCCTATACGGTGGTCCTGGCCAATGTTCCCCTTGTCCTCGTGCTGACTCTGAACATTGGTCAGAGCTGAAAAACAAGTCACTCCATTTTCTGACCCAAAAGACGGGCCTGAGTGGCCCGCTTTTTACTAACTTTAAAATGGCTCGCAGGATCAGTTGGGTGGGTAACTCCCCTAAAACGTTTCACGGAGATTGTGTTGTGTTAACTTTTGGTTCTCCCCATCTTGTCCATACAATCCTGGACAGGGGTAATAGTGGACTAGTTGACCCCAACACAATTAACATTCTACCCCTGGGATACTTTTACCGGCCACGTAACGTTGGGTTTCGACATAACCCTGGGCCTGAAATCAATAGCTATAGAGGTCCTAGGCAGTTTGGCTATACCGTTCCAACCTTTAACCGCTTTGAAGCGCTGAACTCCTTGGAGGATATCGATTGACTGAAACTACATCAACCAGACTTCGATATGTCCAAGGAGTTAGGTGCAATCATAGTTAAAGCCAATAATCACTCTAATTCTTTTATAGTACATTCAGTTGGGCGTGAGTTTTTACTAAATACCTCCTCTCTAAATACGGAACATAGAGAGGTTCCACCGCTCAATATTGATACGTGGGACCAGTGTCACATTCCCTTGACCCCTGACCCCCTGGCCGCTCCTGTATGCACTTATACTGCCCTCACAGGACCAAGTTTCTCACTAGAAGATCCTAGTGATACACCTTTAGACTGTTTACAACCAACTCATCTTGGAAACCCATCACGTTGTAATATCGTTTCATGGAACATCGCCGGGATCAGCTCTAAGCTGGGTAACCGACAATGGTGGGATTTTTGTCACTCAGGCGGAGATTTTACTCTTTCAGGAGACATGGGCCAGGGATGCTATACATCTGTGCGGGTATAGGACCTACCACACCCCGGCTGTTGGTGCCCAGAGCGGTAGGGCCAAGGGTGGATTATGTACTTACATTTCGAGCACGCTGAACACAAAGTCCGTAAAGATGCTTGCCGGTGATGATTTTTATCACTTGATTAAACTGGACATAGATGCCACCCACTCACTAGCACTGGTAAACTTTTATAACAATATCCCCGCAGGCCAGTCTGGCTTTGTTTTAAATAATATTTCTAAAGCATTGAAATTAATTAGTAGCGGCAGGACTGAGGACATTATGTTGATATTTGGGGGGGATTTCAATTGTGCCCTATGTAAGAATTTTGGGGTAAACTTGTGTGGTGTTCAAGGGGATAACGATGATTGTACGTCCCATTTCACCCACAATCTTTTGGGGGAGCAACTTAATGACCTCATTTTTAGCCATGATTTGGGTTTTGCTAATGAACTATGCCCACTTCCTGTTCCTTTGCTGTGTACTTTTAATGGACGAGGTTTTAGCTCTATAATTGACTATGTTCTTATATCAAGCACCCACGCCCATAGCCTCCTTTCATTTTATGTTTCGGACAATCCATTAAGCGACCACTTTCCCCTGTGCCTGAATGTTGCACTGCCCAGAAGGAAATTGTCAAAACCTCAAAATAACAACATACAGCTACTTGAAAATCTAGCCCTAGGTAGCACTAATGGTTATACCATTAAATGGGCAATGGTAAATCAAGCACAGGTAGAGACCACCGTGGTCAAGCACTGTAAAAACGATATAGATTTGTGCTTAAGCAAAGCAGCCGTTCCTGAACAAATTCTAGCTTCGTTTATGGCCATATCTACTGAGATAAGTAATCTACTCATTAGGAAGAAAAAGAACAGTGGTGAGCAACGGGGCTGGTTTGATAATAATTGCACCCATGCACTTTCTAAGTTGAAAATTGAGTTAAAGAAAGTACCTAGAAATGTGTCTAATATCAGGTTGGCCCGCAGGGTATACAAACGTGCGTTAAGTGATAGAAAGACATCACTGAAGAAAGAGGCATGGGATGCCCTTCTCTTGGCCTCCCTCACGAAAGATAGTGCAGCATTCTGGAGGGCCATTAGGGCCCCTTTTCTGACCAGTAATGGCGGTCCGTCTGTGGAAACTGCGATTCCAGAGGAACAATGGATTAACCATTTCTCCTCAGTTTATATAGGTGAAGGTTCACCCCCCACGTCTAATAAGTGTATACGCGTGCCGCAAGGGGAAGGTTTCCCTCAGCCACACAAGGAACTATGGTTCTCGTTAGAGGAGGTCGAGCGGGCCCTCCATGCCAGCAAAGGTGGTAAGCCTCCGGGCCCAGATGGGGTGCCGATTGACATATTTAAATCTAACTTCCCCTTGTGGGGGCCGCTTCTGGTCCAGGTCCTTAACGCCAGCTGCTCTACTAGTTTTTTACCGACTTGAGTCATTTCCATTATCGTCCCCATATTTAAAAAAGGTGATAGGCAGGATCCGGGGTGCTATCGTCCAATCTCCTTGCTAGATGCCATCACAAAAATTGTGGGCAGGGTGCTACTTGAGCGCCTTCAAGTTTGGGCTGAAGCGAACTCAATACTCTGTGACTTACAGTATGGCTTCCGCCCCGGCTTGGGGACTATAGAGCAGGGACTGAATCTTTTGCTTCTTGTGGGGAAATATACTAGGGCAGGGAGGGGGCACTTGTTTTTAGCTTTCGTGGATCTCACAGCCACTTTCGACTGTGTGGTCCTCGAGAAATGATGGTCAATTTTAGACAACATAGGAGTAGATCAAAATATTATCTACTTCCTTAAGCGTTTTTACTGGGATGCCAAGGCTAAGGTTAGATATGGTATGAAGGGCGAATGTTCTGAAGCATTCCCGATTAGGAGCGGAGTCAGACAAGGGTGCGTTCTGGCTCCGTTCCTTTTCAACCTGTATATAAATGGGCTAGGGGAGGCCCTCTTGTCGGGGAATCAGGATTTTCCTATAGTTGCTGGTCGCCCAATACCAGCTTTATTATATGCGGATGACGCAGTTTTAATGTCACGCACCCAGGTTGGCCTTCAGCGTGTACTGAATAGTTTTTCTCGCTTTATGAACAACCTGGGTCTGAGAGTAAATATTGCTAAGACATTTATAATGCGATGTGGTACTGGCATTAAGAAATGCAAGGACATGTTCCTGTCCAGACAAAAAATTGCTGTTACCCCCCGATTCTCATACCTAGGTATCCCCTTTGCCAATAACGATAAATGGACACATGCTGTATCTGTTAAAAAATTGGCTTTTGCGCGGACCACTGCGGCATTAACCACTTTTGCTAGGAAACTGGGTAAAAGACCTCCGGTGGAGCTCCTAAAAATGTATAAAGCCAAATGTGTGTCCGTGGCATCCTATGGGAGTGGGATCTGGGGCTTCGCTGAGTTGTCACCAATTCAAAGGGTCGAAAATTCTTTTTTAAAATATGTCCTATCTGTCCCTTCTGTCTGCCACGCGGAATTGGGTCTGACGCACATTTCTGATCTAATTAAGCTTGAACCGGTACTCTTGTGGCACAGACTTTGGTCTAAAGATGAAACAAAGCTGAACCGGGAAATTTTATCAGATATTATGAAATTGGATGGGGCTTTGAAGATACCGTGGCTTAAATATGTTTTTAACTTTTTAAATGACCTTGGTTATCCAGAACTTTTTACTAACCCCAGTACCTCGAACTCTATATCAAGAAAGGACTTAAAACAGAAGGCTCTGTCTCTCTTGGAATCTCTGAGACTAAGGACGGAGATATCGAAGCCTACCGTCCTACACAATCAGCTGGTGTTAAGCACTTTTAAAATACAACCATACTTAGTCATTGTTTCTAGTGCTTATGAAAGATTTTTACTGACCCGCTTCAGGATGGGAACCTTTCATCGTCTTGTTAGTTTTCCCACGACGCATGACTGGTCCCAATGCCTCCTGCCCTGTCCTTGTGATAATGTTTCCCCACAGACCACGATTCATGTCATCCTATTTTGTAAATATTATAGTGCACCTCGAATTCTCTTTTTAAAACCTATTCTCAAAAAATTCGGCCTACGCTATTGTTGCCCAGCTCTGCAACAACTGGACAATGTACATGTTATTTTTAATGTTTCTAATTTTTTTAAAACTGTTTTTTATCATAGAAAACGTTTGGTATGATTGAATTAGGAAAGCTCTCTAGTTTAATATCTTTTTATCTGTCTAACTAATTTATTGTACCCATGAAATGTTTTTACGATTGTGCTTTTATGACTGTTTTATTTAAACAATCGAATAAAGCTTTTCTGATTCTGATTCTGAACCAGGGTACTATGAAGACCTCTATTTCTGTCCTTCACTTAATGAAGGAAAATAAAATCATATCCGCCAGCCTATCACTTGCCAGAGCTGCAATGTAGTGTCACTGAAAGTCCCCTTTGTGATATGGAGATAAAGCAACATGGTGGATAATGTTATTTGGCACTGGTGTGCTAGGATCTTTTCATTCCAACTGAATAAACAACTATCATTGCTAATGTGGAAAATCTGCATTGTCTGTGTCTTCAACCCAGAATTTTTTTATTTTTGCTGGACCTTAATTTTTTTCTGGTTTTAAGACCTGCACACTGGGGCACTGCTGTCCAGTGCCCAGCCTATGTGCTCTGAACCTTAAAACATGGAGAAATTGGCTAATCCCTGATTGGCGCATCTAACGTCCCTATAATGCCATATTATATGGTGCAGAAATACACCCATGGCACCAAAGGTTAACTGTCATCAGTAGCAGTTATAGTGCCATCCACTAATGTGGCAAAAGAAAACATGACTTCAACACCCCCCTCCCACCCCCCCACCCCCACCTGTTTACTCTGGCTACTGCAGTGTGACTTGTTAAAATAACCCTTTTTGACAGATACATTTTTTTTTAAATATTAGTAAATCACCCCTATGTAAGCATTGTAGCCCACAAGGTAGGGTGCATGGTATTTAAAAGTGAGACATGCAGAAAATTAATATTACCATGCCGCTACAGTGATGTGATGGAGAATAAATTGGATTTACTGAAGAGTAAAATTTTGGTTTTGTCTGTATTGTTGATAAGGCCCTAAAAGCTATTTTTACTGTGACAGACTAGCTGTCCTATTTAGAAAACCAGAGTATAGATTGAAATAATATGTTATCCCATGAGTGGGACAGCTAGAACAATATTTAAACCAAGGTGTTCAATAGTTATTAAAAAATCAATTTAATAGTGAAGTCAGATTTTTTAATAAATGTTGAGGAAAAGTAACTTTTAGAAACTTAATTTTTCACTGCCTGAAGTTCCTGGGGGCTAATTTGCATTAGCTCTCCAGCAGTAACTTAGCCAGTGATTGGCCTTAAATAAGTGTGAAAGAGGTGTGAAATTCTCTTCATATAAGCACCTTGGGGACCGCAAACCTACACACCTGCCCAAGTGCCTGGATACCCTCTTGGGTAATTAGTGAGCTATACAAATCAATATAACATAACAAATGGCTCCCAGGAGCAAACAATAAGCTGAACTGTATGGGCAGAGATGACTCATCTGAACTCCAAAGAATATTCTTCCTTACATAGTGTCAAATCCCGCTTAAAAGATCTGTTGAGCTACATGTACTACTTTTGGCGCTCTTGAAACAGAGAGAACAGGATGTCAAGACAGTTCTTGTAGATCCTCTGTCTGGTTGCTCAAGGACCCTGCTTTGGTACTACCAGACTTCTGCCTATGGGTTTGTTGTGGGTACAGTGCCTGCCTCAAATTGGATAATAGTGTTAGATGTGGGAGGTCACTATGATTACCATAGTACAATCCACACACACATACCCAGCACTCAGAGACCAAGTTTAGTATGGCTGAAGAATTTTGCCATCTTGAAAATGCCCTGACACATGACATTTTGGGCCGGTTTGCAGTAAGACAAACAGGAACTACTAAAAAAGTGGGTAGGGTTGGCCCCAGATCATTAACCCCATTGGTTAGGGTGTCACCCGGAGTCACCCCTACCCACTAGCTAATGCAGACATAAATGTGGCACCTTCAGGCACCCACTTGAGAACACTTTGTGGACCTGCAGAAGACCAGAAAAGGCCGGGTCCTGCTGTCCGTGACCTGAGAGGATACCTGAAGGAGTGGACCTGCTCCCTTTTGTACCCAGGACAAAGAAGTGTATTCCAAGGGTAAGCTGGCTGGCCTCCTGTGTGGCTGCAAGGAGACAAAAAACTGCAAGAGACCTTTTCCTGGAAGTATTCACCTGACCAGTAGCGACTGGACACTGTTGTCTTCTGCCGGACACCCT
This sequence comes from Calotriton arnoldi, assembly GCA_963921515.1. Classification (NCBI taxonomy): domain Eukaryota; kingdom Metazoa; phylum Chordata; class Amphibia; order Caudata; family Salamandridae; genus Calotriton; species Calotriton arnoldi. The sequence continues at coordinate 108,367 of CAWUFW010000873.1, read as the reverse complement.
GTGAGTCTGTAAATGCCTCCCCTTAGGTCATGGGGGGGCTTTAGCAGGTTATTCCTGTGGTTTTTTGTGACTTAAAAGCAGGGGTGTGGGAAATTTAAATAATTTGCTTTTGCGTAATTACACAAAATGTTGGCAAAATTATGAAAAATGCAAATCTGTCATTTTGCACTATATTTTATCATAAAATGCCACCTTGCGTCATATTTTAGTATGAGGATGCATTCAAACAAAGCATCACGATCAACAAATGCCCGTGTTCTGTTATTCGGGGTAGTTTGTAATACATTTTTCACCGCAAATGGCACATTTGCATGTAATTACACAAAGTGTCATTGTGAATAACAAGAGTACTGCAAAATAACATAAATTACGCAGGCGTAATTTCAATTAAGTCAGAAGGAAAAATCTTTGACCGGGACAAACCTGGTTGGTGTATTTGTCCTGTGCTCCATTGTGGTCAGCCTGAAATTGTGCCTAGGTCCCTGTCCATCACAATAATAGACTTTCATTGGCGCTTTCTGCTTTTATGCTCTACTTTCCCTTAAATCTTTAAAAACGTATATCTCCAGTTCCTTTTTTGGGATTTTTATCATTTTGTCATCAATTTGCTTATTAAATTTTGCTCTATTTTTTAATTTCTTTGGGGATTTTTTATTGTTTGGCATTCTGACTTTGTTACTGTTTTGGTACTGCATAAATACTTAACACATTGCCCTAAGTACAGCCCGTCTATTCTGTGCAATAGCTACCAGGGTGTTGAGCTCAGGTTAATTAAGTGACTTTGAGGGTTCACCCTGACAAGGGCATCCTGTGTTACCTGTCAGTGGGTAGTCGCCCACTAAAATAATAATCCATCCTCCAGTACTTATTTAAACACCTGTATGTTTTCCCATCACCACCTCGGGGGTGTCTTATGTCACCTGAACACAAACATGTAAACCCCGCATGAGACAAGTGCCACTGTCCTTCCTTCACCAGCAGAGCCTCGGTGCACCAACCTTTCACCGTCGCTATAATTGCAACCACCACAGAACATCGACATAGCCCAAAATAAGCCACATGTAATGTAATGATTCCTGTCAAGGAGACTTGCGTGCACCCTCGGGACTGCCGCATTCATTATTCTGCATCTGGAACAACAATCGTCCTGACAGTTGGAGGCGGCGCTTCTAATGGCACACGGGCTCAGGCACGCCGTTATTAATAACACTAACGCTGTTACCTTTTTTCTCCTCACACATGTTTAGCCTGTAGTACTACAGATGCTAGGCATTTGCGAGGCAGTAGAATGTTGATTTATTGCATACGTGTTCGTGGCTGATGCAGTGCCAAATATTGATATTGCGCAGAAAGAGGAGCTACGCCGGAAGCAAGATCGCAGATTTCCCGCAGTCGCTTGAGGTGATTTCATGCAGCGGATACGCGGTGCTCTTTCGGCACTTTTGAAAGTGTTGTTCAATATCGGTCTTTATTTAAGTACAAGCACTTCTTCCACTAAACAAACAAATCTAATGGAGCGAGCATCCCTCTGCTGTTTCAGGTAAAGGATCAGCAATGCTCCCAGAGAACAGGGAAATCTCAATGTACTTCGGCGGTTCGTCACTGCGATAAAGCGCTATATAATAAAGCATATATATATATATACATGTATGTATGTATATATGTATATATATATATATATATGAACAGTCCAGCCTTACTTCCGATTGCTTCCACCTGATGGGGTTGGTGCTGACCGGCGGGCGCTGGACCCGCTATAATTTTTGAAGTATTCTCGCGCTGCCAGAGCGTAAGAAAAGGTCGCACTCAGGGTTTCAAAATTGGAGTAAAGTATTTATTGACTTGACGCGTTTCGACAGCACGGTCTTTGTCAAAAAGTCATACAAAGATCCGGAAGTGGCAGTGACCTTTTAAGCATTTCCTGTGTTATACAATAGACATAAACAATCTGTGCAAAGTGGAAAACAGACTTAAAAACTTTATCGATTCGTTATAAAATAACAATACGTAGATAAAGAGAACAAGGATTATTGAAAATCTTGCATTGTGCAAAAATAACAATTTATATAGTCAAAAAATTAAATTAATTAAGACTAATTCTCTATTTTAAACAAAGCAGCCATGGTTACAGAGCTGGTAAGCCTTGTGGCAAATACCACTGGTATTCCACTTGCATGTGCTTGAAGAAATAAACAGGCAAGTGCCCTTTATTTTTGGTATCCATACTTTCTAAATATATGTAAGGGTCTGCTTAAATCAAAGGACACTGGGTTAAGCCCACTGCGGGTCTAATATCAAAAAGACAAAATTTTAAGGTACTATTGAAAAAGGCAATAAGGTGGAAAAAGAAAAATAGAAAAATAATAATGTGACCTAAACAGGAAGGGGGCAGATCTATACAGATCTACAGAGCAGCCGCTCTAATAACATGGTCAGTAAATGCGCTAAGAGGTGTAATGAACTGACATTGGGAAGTGACGCCAGGATGTATGGAGAAACTAAATAGTGTACGGTTGGCAATTCTAACAAAGCAAAGATGATGTGTAGTCTCATTACACTAGCCTAAATGCACATGGAGGTCCTCCTCATGGTTGAGGCCTCCCGGGGTCTTGCTTTGTAGTCTCACTATATATTCAGATTCCAGGCGTCGCAGATGACGTTCCCGATCTCCTCCTCTCGCTGATGCAGGGACCCTGCCAATGCCAAAATAAGAGATTTTAGAGCTGATGTCACTGACATCTGAATGCACTGATGCACAGTGTTTTGCTATGGCATATGACATATCACCATTCCTGAGGGCGCGCAAATGCTCTAAAATGCGTTTCTTCACCGGAAAATTGTGCTACCAACGTAACACAAGCCACAAATACAGGTTAAAACATAAACAACATAGTCAGAATTGCAATTGATAAAATTGTAAATCTTCCCACTTTTTCCATTAGGCTGTTTAAAAACTTTCACATTTGTACTGTTACTGCACGCTTTACACCTCCCGCACTTGTGGAAACCCGGAGATCCCTCAACCAGGTGCCCCTTGACTTGTTTTTGGCGGATAGGTGACTGTGCACTAACATGTCCTTCAAAGACTGACATTTCCTATAGGTGATGTGTGGTGATGGACTAACCAGATTGCCGATTACAGCATCGTTCTTGACTATGTGCCAATGTTTGCGCACTATCTTATGAACTTGCTGTGAGGCATGATTGAAAGTGGTGATCAGTCTCACTTCATGTTTCCCACAATCTTTCTCTTTTGGAATCAGTAGCATGTTTCTGTTCTTGATGGCCACCTTTTCAGTTGCATTTTTGATATGCCTCACAGTGTAGCCCCTATTCCTAAAACGACCCCTCATGTTTTTGGCTTCTTTCTCATAGGCATCCGGGGAACTACAGTTACGCTTCGCTCTAAGAAGCTCCCATAGGGAATACTCCTCTTCAAAGCCATTGGATGATGGCTGTCCGCATGTAGGATACTATTGCTAGATGTCGGCTTCCTAAAAAGGCTTGTATGTAATGTCCCATGTTTCACCTCAACCAAAATATCTAGAAATTCAATGGTGGAGGGGTCAGTTTTACTGGTGAACTTTAAGTTCAGGATGTTATCTGAAAGGCCCTGAATAAAAATATCAAGGGCTTCCTGTGGACCATCCCATATCAGAAAAATATCGTCAATGTAGCGGGTCCACAGGATGACATTGTTCATATAAGTGTTGTTACCATCATGCCACAAATGCTCCGCCTCCCACCACCCCATGAACAAACAGGCGTAGCTAGGAGCGAAGCAACTTCCCATGGCCGTACCAGTGTACTGTTCATACCACTCATCCTCAAATAGAAAACAGTTGTTATATAGGCAAAATTGCAACATCCGTATTAAAAGCATGGTGTGGTCATACATATTCAAAGGTCTGTCTCTCAGATAATATTTACATGCTTCCAAACCCAAATCATGGTCTATGCATGTATACAGAGCGAGAAAACGCTGGAAATTTGTGCGAGACAGAAACGATTATGCCTTAGGTCGCATTCTAACTTTCAGTAGGAAATACGACACCATTAAAAAAGATTACAAAAAGAATGAAGCACTTCGAGTACAGGAATCGGAAACTTCCGGCTCCAGTTCAGCGGCACCATCGGATGACGATGACAGGCAGATCGCACAGGGTCCAGACAGGGGACCGTTCACATCCCTGCAGGAATACCATTTTGTGCAACTGAGCCTCAGCGCAAAGAAAAACCATCGCGGGGAAGAGGAAAAGGAGGAGGCAAAGAACGAGACAAAGAAGGACCAGGAGAGGGGGTGAAGGTCAGCGACAACGTGACGCCACATGGGAGAGGCACAAGGCGGTCCAAGAGGAACAAATAATAGGTGAGCAATCTAATCTTGCTATCATTAACCTGTCCCCACACATTATTACTCCAGATGAAAGATCGGTCTTGGAATTAGGCCTTTCGTTTTGTCCTACAGCTAATTTTGATTTTGTTAAGACTCGTATCGACCTATTCCTCTTCATGCGCAAATTGAAACTACTGAAAATGCACACTTTGAAGCACAGTAGAGGCCTGCCTGAGGCCACACAAACTGCAAATGTGTCTGATCCCACGGATGTAACACTATCCGTGAGGGATATTGAGACAATTGCGACCTTAAGGGAACTCCAACTAGGAACAAGAGATTGGGAAACTGATCGTGAGTTATTGATCAGTATGAACATGGAAGTCAGCAAGAGCTCTAGAAATGACTTCAAACCCAAATCGAAATTCAACCCGATAACATTACATGATGGTCTCGATACTTTTCACGAGACCATCTTACGGGATCTGTTGGTGTTATGGAAAAACAGGGGAACAATTTTGCCAAAAACTTTACAACATCACAAAGAGCAGGATTGCACTCTTTAAAACAAGTAACCACATTTGTGATTAAACCCTCCGATAAGGGGGGCAATGTGGTCTTATGGGACATCAACAAATATCGAATTGAGGCGAAGCGTCAGCTTGAATTTTCAGGAAGCTATTTGAGGTCCGGGTTGGCAAGGTACAATAAAACCATACAGGAATATCATAGCCTATTGCATGATTGGCGTGAAAATGACATGTTGAGTCAAAATGAGTTCCTGTTTTTGCTGGTGCAGAAACCAGTGACTCCTGTCTTTTATATGTTGCCAAAAGTGCATAAACACCCCACAGATCCACCTGGCAGACCAATCATCTCGGCCAATAACAGTCTTCTTGAAAATACTTCTATGTACTTGGACTATTTCCTCTGTCCATATGTTCTAAACCTACCCTCTTACTGTAGAGATACCATGGACTTTCTGTCTAAAATCCAGGAGATTCCATGGAATGAGACTTACATCCTGGCAACAATAGATGTTGTTGCTCTGTATACATGCATAGACCATGATTTGGGTTTGGAAGCATGTAAATATTATCTGAGAGACAGACCTTTGAATATGTATGACCACACCATGCTTTTAATACGGATGTTGCAATTTTGCCTATATAACAACTGTTTTCTATTTGAGGATGAGTGGTATGAACAGTACACTGGTACGGCCATGGGAAGTTGCTTCGCTCCTAGCTACGCCTGTTTGTTCATGGGGTGGTGGGAGGCGGAGCATTTGTGGCATGATGGTAACAACACTTATATGAACAATGTCATCCTGTGGACCCGCTACATTGACGATATTTTTCTGATATGGGATGGTCCACAGGAAGCCCTTGATATTTTTATTCAGGGCCTTTCAGATAACATCCTGAACTTAAAGTTCACCAGTAAAACTGACCCCTCCACCATTGAATTTCTAGATATTTTGGTTGAGGTGAAACATGGGACATTACATACAAGCCTTTTTAGGAAGCCGACATCTAGCAATAGTATCCTACATGCGGACAGCCATCATCCAATGGCTTTGAAGAGGAGTATTCCCTATGGGGAGCTTCTTAGAGCGAAGCGTAACTGTAGTTCCCCGGATGCCTATGAGAAAGAAGCCAAAAACATGAGGGGTCGTTTTAGGAATAGGGGCTACACTGTGAGGCATATCAAAAATGCAACTGAAAAGGTGGCCATCAAGAACAGAAACATGCTACTGATTCCAAAAGAGAAAGATTGTGGGAAACATGAAGTGAGACTGATCACCACTTTCAATCATGCCTCACAGCAAGTTCATAAGATAGTGCGCAAACATTGGCACATAGTCAAGAACGATGCTGTAATCGGCAATCTGGTTAGTCCATCACCACACATCACCTATAGGAAATGTCAGTCTTTGAAGGACATGTTAGTGCACAGTCACCTATCCGCCAAAAACAAGTCAAGGGGCACCTGGTTGAGGGATCTCCCGGGTTTCCACAAGTGCGGGAGGTGTAAAGCGTGCAGTAACAGTACAAATGTGAAAGTTTTTAAACAGCCTAATGGAAAAAGTGGGAAGATTTACAATTTTATCAATTGCAATTCTGACTATGTTGTTTATGTTTTAACCTGTATTTGTGGCTTGTGTTACGTTGGTAGCACAATTTTTCCGGTGAAGAAACGCATTTTAGAGCATTTGCGCGCCCTCAGGAATGGTGATATGTCATATGCCATAGCAAAACACTGTGCATCAGTGCATTCAGATGTCAGTGACATCAGCTCTAAAATCTCTTATTTTGGCATTGGCAGGGTCCCTGCATCAGCGAGAGGAGGAGATCGGGAACGTCATCTGCGACGCCTGGAATCTGAATATATAGTGAGACTACAAAGCAAGACCCCGGGAGGCCTCAACCATGAGGAGGACCTCCATGTGCATTTAGGCTAGTGTAATGAGACTACACATCATCTTTGCTTTGTTAGAATTGCCAACCGTACACTATTTAGTTTCTCCATACATCCTGGCGTCACTTCCCAATGTCAGTTCATTACACCTCTTAGCGCATTTACTGACCATGTTATTAGAGCGGCTGCTCTGTAGATCTGTATAGATCTGCCCCCTTCCTGTTTAGGTCACATTATTATTTTTCTATTTTTCTTTTTCCACCTTATTGCCTTTTTCAATAGTACCTTAAAATTTTGTCTTTTTGATATTAGACCCGCAGTGGGCTTAACCCAGTGTCCTTTGATTTAAGCAGACCCTTACATATATTTAGAAAGAACAATAGTTACTTACCTGTAATCTGTGGTTCTCCAGTATTAGTATCTTTCATAGATTCACATGCTTGAATCATTCCCCGTCGTCGGAGTGGGAGTCCCACGGTACATAAAAATAGCAATATATATATATATATATATACCATATCCTAGGTAAATTAGAACCAGGAAGTAACGTAGCCAGAAATTAAAGGAAAAAATTCCTTCACCTTCATGACTCGTCCAAGTCATTATATATAGTCCAAAGTCCAGCCAATCAGGCGACAGCACCACCCAGAATGTTCTCCTCAGAGGCTCAGGCTCTCAGATTTTCCAGCACAAGTGTGATCCAGAATGAAACAGAGCATAGCAAAAGAGCCTCTGAGGGGAGGTGGGCGGGTTGCATGTGAATCTATGAAAGATACTAATACTGGAGAACCACAGATTACAGGTAAGTAACTATTGTTCTTCTCCAGTATTGGGGTATCTTTCATAGATTCACATGCTTGAATCAGAGTAGATAGCAGTGACTCCAGAACAATACTGCTGACATTATCAGCACAACATAAGCATATGCATAACACAGTCAAAGTGTAATCCCAAACATATAGCTTATTGTTATATACGTATTCACATATCAAGATATATCTGTATAAATCCATAGTAAAACAATAGCAAGAGGTGGAGGGAAACAGAGGCTCACCTTAGTTAAAAAGATTACGAAGAACCGCCTGCCCCACGGACGTGTCTGCATCATTGGCAGCTTCCAAACAGTAGTGCCTTGTAAAGGTGTGCCTGTTGGACCACGTAGCAGCTCTGCAGATTTGATGAATCGGCACACCAGCAAAGAGAGCAGTAGAGGAAGAGATTGCTCTCGTAGAATGTGCCCTTGGAATTGTCTGTAAAGGTCTGCCTGCCAGCTGATGACAGAAACCAATCGCAGCAGAAATCCAACGGGCAATGGACTGTTTTGATATTGGGTGTCCTGTACGCATCTTTCCATAAGCTAAAAATAGCTGATCAGATTTCCGTATGGAAGATGTCCTTTGCAAATAGAATTTGAGACATCTTTTGAGATCAAGAGTATGTAAAGCCCTTTCCGGAGGTGATTGAGGATTGGGAAAAAAAGTTTTTTTAAATGACCGGTTCGTTGAGATGGAAGTCCGAAGGTACTTTGGGCATAAAAACGGGGTTAGTGCGTAACACTACGGAATCTCTTGTGAATTGAAGGTACGGCGGTTTTATAGTGAAGGCTTGAATGTCACTGACCCGCCTAGCCGACGTGAGGGCTAATAGTAAAGACACTTTCCATGAAAGAAACTTCAACTCTGTCCGATGAATAGGTTCAAAAGGGTGTCGCATAAGTTGCGATAGCACAACGTTAAGATGCCAGGTTGGAGGTGGATGGCGAATAGGTGGAAACATACGAAATAACCCCTTAAAGAACTGTCGAATGATCCTAGAGGAATAGAGAGAGTTGGAACCATCCTGTCTAAATCTTGAGATAGCTGCTAAGAATACTTTAAGCGTAGAATGTGCAAGGCCTGATCTTGCCAGATGCAGGAAGAAAGGTAAAATTTGTTCCGGCTTTGCATGTACTGGATGTATGTTGTTGGCTTGACACCACAGGCAAAATCGTTTCCATTTAAGCGTGTATGTCTTTATTGTGGAAGGCGCCCTAGCATTGGCCAGAACTTCTCTACAGTTAGAAGGAATATCTAAGTGGGCGAATTCAAGGTGCTCAGGCGCCAGGCTGCTAAGTGCAGGGATGCAGGATCCGGATGGCAGATCTGACCGTTCTGCATCGATAGAAGGTTCGGTATTGGTCTCAACTGAATGGGATGGCATTCGGAGAGAAGGAGTAGTTCGGTGAACCAGAACTGGCGAGGCCACCTGGGAGCTATGAGTATTAGGCGACAAGGTTCCTTCTTCATTTTCCAGAGAACCCTGGGAACCAACGGTATCGGTGGAAAAGCGTAGGCATAAATCTGCGACCAGTTCATCAAAAAGGCATTTCCGCATGATTCGTTGTGGAGACGCCAACTTGCGAAGAATTGGCATTTGCGGTTCAGACTGGTTGCGAACAAGTCCAGGTTGGGCTGACCCCACTCCTGAAAAATTCGATTCAACGTTGGCTGATGGAGCTCCCACTCGTGATTGGATGTTGTCAAGCGGCTGAGGGAATCCGCAAGAACGTTGGACACTCCCGGGACATGAACTGCTGTCAGGGTTATCTGATGTTTGATCGCCCAATCCCACATTTCCTGGGCTTGTTGAGACAACAGTGCGGACCTTGTTCCTCCTTGTTTGTTCAAGTAATGCATACTTGTTGTGTTGTCCGTCCGTATCAACACAGACGCTCCGAGAATGATGGTGCGGAAAGACTTCAGGGCTAGGAAGATCGCCAGTAACTCCAACAGGTTGATATGACAAGTTTTTTGCTGAGCATCCCATCTTCCGCTTGCTGTCAGTCCCTGCAGATGGGCTCCCCATCCTTCTAGGGAGGCATCCGTGGTGATGACGAAGCTTGGAGGTTTCATGAGGAATGAGCAGCCTGCTGCTACATTTGTCTTTGAAGTCCACCATCGTAGAGTGTCCCTTATCTGTGAAGTGACGCGAATGAGATCGTCGAAGGATCCTGAGATTTGCAGCCACTGTTTGTTGAGTTCCTCTTGCAAGGGTCTCATTCTGAAACGGCAATTGGGGACCATAGGAATGCAAGATGACAGCATCCCCAGAAGCGACTTGAACCGTCGAACTGAAACGTACTCTTTTGATCTTATTAGCTGTGCAAGATTGCAAAGTTTCGTTTGTCTTTCGGTTGAGACGCAGACTTTTGTTCGCAACGTGTTTAATGTGGCTCCCAAGAAGGTTCTCTCCTGCGATGGCAGGAGGTGCGATTTGTCGAAATTGATGGAGAGACCCAGAGATTGGAACAGGGATAGACATCTCTGAGTATGGACGTTTGCGCTGTTGAATGAACTCGCCTTGATAAGGCAGTCGTCCAAATAGGGAAAAATCTGGATTCCCTCCAGTCGAAGGTGTGCAGCCACCGGTGCTAAGACCTTGGTAAAGACCCGGGGTGCGGACCGTAGTCCGAAAGGGAGGACTTTGAACTGAAAGTCCCTGCCGGCCACTCTGAACCTCAAGAACCTTCTGTGTCTGGGTAGAATTGGCACATGAAAATAAGCATCTTGGAGGTCGAGGGTGGTCATGTAGTCCCCTGCAGTAAGGAGAGGAAGAATTTCTTGCAGAGTTAGCATCCGGAATGACAATTTCTTGAGATATTTGTTGAGGGAGCGAAGATCTAAAATGGGACGCCATTCTCCCGATTTCTTTTTTATGAGAAAAACCTGGAATAGAACCCCGTTCCTCTTTGCAGACGAGGGACTACTTCGATGGCTCCTTTCGCAGCATTAAATTTATTTGGGCAAACAGCTCTGAGAGGCGAGCTGGAGGTGGGCCCTTGGGGGAAAATTTGGAGGAAATTTTACGAATTCTAGAACGTGGCCTCTGGCCACAATGTCCAATACCCATTTGTCTGTTGTTATTTTCGACCAGTTTGAGTAATAACGGGAGATTCTTCCTCCAACTTGCACAGGGGTAAGTGGTCGGGCAGGTGGCAGGTGGCAGTTGTCACTGTTTTTTAGGGTTATCACGTCCTCGGAAAGTAGACTTCCTTCTATTTTGCGAGTAAGAGGTCGCTGGTTGTTGCCTGAATTGTTGTTGGCGCTGGGAAGAGAAGCGCTGATTGCTGTGATAGGGCTGATATTGTCTCTGTTGATTGTATCCTCCTCTAGTAGAGAAGGATCCACGCCCCTCGCACCCCGAAAGGGCGGTTTACGAAACTGAAGTGTTCAGAGAGAACTTGCTGTCTCAGTATCCTTTTTAATGGTCTGTAGGGCCTCATCCACATGGTTCCCAAAAGAGACTCGCCATCGAAAGGCATGTCCAATATCTTAGTCTGAACTTCCTGGCGAAAAGAAGTTGATTTTAACCAGCCTTGCCTCCGCAAGACCGCAGCACCTGCCATTTGTCGAAAACCTGTAGAGGCAACATCCACCGATGAGTCTATAATCTCAGCCGAGATTCGTTCCCCTTCTTGAAGGATCTTAAGCGCCTCTGATTTAGAAGGCTCAGTCAACATATTAATGTAGGGAGCAATGTCCGACCACATTTGCCTATCGTAGCGTCCTAAGATAGCCAGTGAATTAGCTGCCCGAACTGTTGTCGCTGCCATAGTGGACACCTTCTTCCCAATAGCGTCCAAACGTCTACCGTCCAGATCTGGAGGGGCGGATAATGGAGAGGAGGGATTCCGCGATCGTCGCTGCGCTGCCTGCGCTATAACCGAATCTGCCTTTGGTTGACCGATCAAACATGCAGGCGAGTTGTCCGGAGCCTTGTACTTTTTATCAAGGCGGGGCATGACCGCAGGAATAGAGGCAGGAGCTTTCATAACTTTCAATCCCTCTTGCCAAATGAAGTCAATAATGGGAATGGATCGTATTTGTCTTCTTGGTTGATCCTTAAAATCATAGAGGAAGCAATCATCCTGCTTCGTTTCCATAGAAAGCAGAAAACGCTTAGTAGCTCTCTCCATAAGCAGGTGAAAACCTCCAACGTCAGCAGGAGGGGAGTCGACAGGAGCAGGAGTTAAAGGCGACGGAGTTTGTATCTGATACTCATCCCATTCTGAGAGTAAAGATCTGTCATCTAATTCTCCTTCCTCCCTATCCTCGTCAGAGGTGTGGGCGTCCTGAGAGTGATGCGACAGTACAGGAGAATGAGGCCTGGGTGATCTTAAAGTTGAAGAAGTTTGAGGCATAGGTGTGGGCGGCATAGAGGAAGCCGATTCTGATGGAGGGAAACGGCGATAGTAATCATCTAGCATGTATTGCAGATTGTTCAAAAGAGCCAGAGGCATTTGGGCCGTAGGCAGTGTATCTGAAGGTAAAGGAACCGTTTCCTGACAGACGTCATCCTCTGGATCCTCCTCTTGATATTTAATGAGGAGCTCCGAAGGGCTCCTGGCGGTACGGAACATATCACCCTCTTCCGATTGGTCATCGTCATCATCAGAGGTTAGCAACTGGTCCGGCAGTCTAAGGTGAACCTTAGGAGGAGAAATTGTGAGCGGAGAGCGTACATTTAAAGAAGATGCACGTCTTTGTAATAAAGAAGACGCCGTTGTCACCGGAGGCAATGTAGACGGCGTAATCTCCACTGCAGGCGTCGACGAAGACCAGACCTGCAGAGCCGTGCATGATGCTAGTGGTAACGTCGACAAGGAAACCGTTGACGAAGTAGTCGTCGACGGTGTAGGCGTCGACGGAAGCATCGTCGACGGGACGGACTTCGTCGACGGGACGGACTTCGTCGACGGGACGGACTTCGTCGACGGGACGGACTTCGTCGACGGGACCTTCGTCGACGGGACCTTCGTCGACGAGGCAGTCGACGACGACACTCCTTTAGTCTTCGTCGTCGGAGCATCGACGGTAGATACTAACACCTTCGTCGACGGAACTGGTCTGACTGAGACGGATACCAGCGTCGACGGCGAAGACGCCGACGACATGATCATTTGTGTCTTCGGCGATGAGAATGTTGCCGTCGACGTAGTAGTTGCAGTATAAGAGCTCGTCGGACGAAGGAGTCGCCGACGAGCCCGTCGACGAGGAATCCGTTTCTGAGGCAAATCTTTGTCAGACACTTGTGTAGAAGAGAGAGACTTTTTTGACTTTCTCGGGGCGTAGAAGCTATAGATCTAGGCTTAGAAGGTGGAAGAGTCTTTTTTGAAGTAGAAGGCACTTCAGTACTGCTGGAGGGTTGCTTCTTCGACACCTTAGCCCCAGGAGAAGACAAATTTGTGTCAGAAAACCTCTTTCTGGAGGACGTAGACTGAACAGAGGCAATGCTCCCCACCTCAGATAAGGGATTGTCCTGGTCTTTTATCTTCTGTAGCCACAGAAGTAGACGCCCCTCTCTGTCCCTCAGAGTTTTTTGAGGAAAAGTTCTGCAGATCTTGCAGTCTCTCACCTGATGTTCAGGATATAAGCAGTAAATGCACTTCTTGTGGGGATCTTCTGAAAACAGCCGGAGCTTCCCACAAGACTCACAAGGGCTAAAAAGAGACTTCTTTGAAGAAGACATCCTAAGAATAATAAATTCAAAGAACTGAGAAGAAAAACTGAGCAGAGCTCAGGGAGACTCCCTTCACACGACGTGCGGTAGAAAATCTGAGAGCCTGAGCCTCTGAGGAGAACATTCTGGGTGGTGCTGTCGCCTGATTGGCTGGACTTTGGTCTATATATAATGACTTGGACGAGTCATGAAGGTGAAGGAATTTTTTCCTTTAATTTCTGGCTACGTTACTTCCTGGTTCTAATTTACCTAGGATATGGTATATATATATATATATATATTGCTATTTTTATGTACCGTGGGACTCCCACTCCGACGACGGGGAATGATTCAAGCATGTGAATCTATGAAAGATACCCCAATACTGGAGAAGTATGGATACCAAAAATAAAGGGCACTTGCCTGTTTATTTCTTCAAGCACATGCAAGTGGAATACCAGTGGTATTTGCCACAAGGCTTACCAGCTCTGTAACCATGGCTGCTTTGTTTAAAATAGAGAATTAGTCTTAATTAATTTAATTTTTTGACTATATAAATTGTTATTTTTGCACAATGCAAGATTTTCAATAATCCTTGTTCTCTTTATCTACGTATTGTTATTTTATAACGAATCGATAAAGTTTTTAAGTCTGTTTTCCACTTTGCACAGATTGTTTATGTCCATTGTATAACACAGGAAATGCTTAAAAGGTCACTGCCACTTCCGGGTCTTTGTATGACTTTTTGACAAAGACCGTGCTGTCGAAACGCGTCAAGTCAATAAATACTTTACTCCAATTTTGAAACCCTGAGTGCGACCTTTTCTTACGCTCTGGCAGCGCGAGAATACTTCAAAAAAAAAAAATATATATATATATATATACACACACACACACACACACACACACACAAACACACCTTTCTCTTGCACAGAAAAAGCCATCGAAACCAGATTCCAGGGGAGTTCAAGCGCTTTATTAAACAAACATTGTTTAATAAAGCGCTTGAACACCCCTGGAATCTGGCTTCGATGGCTTTTTCTGTGCAAGAGAACGGTGTGTTTGGATTTAAGGCAGGAAGTTCCGTGCCTGCCACATTGAAGCCGCCCTGCTTGAGTATGTGGCCTCTTTCACGGAGCAATTTTGGGGTGTGATATATATATATATATATATATATATATATATATAACAATACACTAAGGAAATACAATTATCTTCCCTAGTTTCAGGGGCACATGGCGTTTCTCCATGTCCTTATATCATCTTAATTGTAGGAATGGATAACTGTATATTATTCATTTTTGACACAGTGCGGGGTCGTTCTGCTTCAATATTTACACTGAGCAACTCGTGCAAATATCAGTTGAACATTAGCCAGCAGCAGTTACATTTATATTATCTGGACCCCGAAACCAGTTTACATAAATTTTGCAGTGGTGCAAGAATGGAACAAATCATTTGCACTTTTTTTGCTTGTGCAGTAGAGAATTGACTAAAGAGGGTTAGTTGTAGGCCTGTTTACTTAAAAATGTTCAAACAGTGGTAAGAAAGCAAAGCATATTCGATTTGGTCTGATGCTTCTGCACAAATACACATTTATCCACTTTTGAAAGTGCAAAATGTTTTTACACCGTTTCTTATCCTAAATGCAGGACAAAGAGCGTGAAACTAGTATTTTTTTTTTTTTTTTTTAAATCGCTATTTATGGGTAAAGACATTTTCTTTGTTCAATGTTCAATGTGATGTTTAAGCAAAGAATGTATACCATTTTTCAGCTCTTTTTTTCTCACGATGGGGCAAAAATGTTCATGTAATATGGAATATTTGCTCCATTGTCTGTTAGGCAAGAAGAAACAAAGGTGCAAAACAGAGTTTGCTCTATTTTCTCAAATGTATTAAGTTTATGTACTGCGGGTCCAAATGGGACATGTGTCCCCTGATTCAAGCAGTGCAGGCAGCATCGATGGGATCCACTGTACCGATGCCCTTTGACCTCACTCTGGAGAGGACCATCCGTGTGAGGAGGTTCAGATCACGTGCTCTCGCGCACCGACTCTGACGAAAGGTGGAATTGATGCTGGTGGCGCGCACCGAGTAGTAATAACAGGAACGCGGAGAATGCATTCCACGTCTTTATTTTAAGAATTTCGTGAGATTTATCCTGCCATAATAAATCACCACAACACGTTTCTTGGGACTCGTGGACATTGACACACACATCACCTTATTTATAATGAAAAATGCGGTTCAGAATTGGAATTCCGTCACGGCCGAAATTAATTTCTGGACAGGCGCTGGGGTATGTTTTGTTTAAGAGGTATGTCACGTGCCATTCAATGCCCAGAGGCGGCCTCGGAGCGCTGACACCTACACCCTGACTCAAGCAAGAACAGGGGGCAGCGGGAGGGGAGTTTGACTGTATCAAACGCGACTTCACATCTTTCCTCAAGGAAGAACGTGCACCCCAGAGAGCCCCGCAGTTCAAAGTCTTCGTCCTTGCTCAGAGCACTTTTGATGTTTTCATCTGGTCTTTTTAGGTCTTGCCTGCTAGACTGTTGTGAGATGGATTGTTAGCTTACCTTACAGTGGGCTTGGAGTCAACCAATTGCCTGCCATTGGTTGCCTTTATTGTCCCTCACATTTGCTTGCTGGAGCATAAACGGCATTCTGTGCTTCCCTATGCCCACTTTTAAGGAGCTAGTTTTTTCTTTTTGTTTAAGCACTCCACGAGAAGGCATGTGTTTTCCAGCTGTCTCCTTCGTATACTTCCCTCCTTGCTTTCTGCCATACTTTGAGTTTCCTCTCTCTCTCGCCCATATCCCTAAATTGCCTGTGTTGCTTTCTTGCACGTGTGCTTCTTACCGGTAGCTCTTCGTTGCTCTTTTTTTCTCTAGATTATATCCCTCACTAGCACTCTACTTTGTTATCTCAACTCCTATCATTTCCCCCTCCTACACTCCCCACCCAAACTTCCCCCATGTTGCTTCTTTACCCGCGTCCCCTGTGTCATGTCTTCCCCCTGCCCAGTCCTCCATGTTGTTGCGGGCCCTCCTCATTGCTTCCACCAACCCTACCACAATCCCTTCACAAAAAGATCACTTTGGCATTTTTTTCTCTTTTTAGATACTGATTCAAGTTGGATTGGTAACTAAAATAAAAAAACAATTGCATCATTTTGTAGTCACATGAATGCATTGTGTGCACACCTACAAAATGATGCAGCCGCCTTTTAAAACCATTTTACAAAAAATGTTTTAGCCATGCTATACAGCATCAGGGATGCTGTGTAGCATGGCTAAAAACCATCGGCAACGCCAATAGATTTCAAAGTTGAAACCTATAGGCTTTGCCAGTGCTTGTTTTATTATGTTACGCTGCATGCTAAGTGATAATGAGCAGCCAGGTTCTATTCTTCAAAAGCTCTGCCTGCATTCATCAATGTTATGCTTAGGGTCGCCTGAATGAGACATCATTCAACAAATATTTACTAAATAAGGACATTGTGTGAGTTGTATTCTTCATTTTCTTTAACTGGAACAAATAGTGTTAACACAGGTGGCAGCAATCAATCAAGGAATATTTGTATAGCGCGGCTAATCACCACGGGGGTATCCAGGTGCTGTGCTGCAGGTATCAGTCGAATAGCCAGGTCTTGAGTCGCTTCCTGAAGTGGGTAAGTGAGGGTGAAGTGCGGAGGGGGAGGGTCTTCCAGGCTTTGGCGGCGAGGTGGGAAAAGGAGCGTCATCTCTGGAGCGGCTGTGGCTGTGCCGTGGTGTCTGAGCAAGGGCGAGGTGTGCAGAGCGGAGTTTTCTGGTAGGATTTTGGAAGATCAGGCAGTGGTTCATGTAGGCTGGCCCATCATTGCTAAGAGCTTTGTAGACATGGGTCAGGAGCTTGAAATAACTTCTCATCTGGACGGGGAGCCAGTGGAGGGTTTTTAGGTGCTGGGTGATGTGTGTCCTTTTGGACAGGTTGAGGATCAGTCTGGCTGCTGCGTTCTGGATTGTCTGGAATCCTTGCATGAGTTTGGTGGTGGTGCCGGCATAGAGTGCATTGCTGTAGTCGAGCCAGGTGGGGATTAGGGCCTGCATCACCGTTTTCCTTTTGCTGATGGGAAGCCATCTGAAGATTTTGCGGAGCATTCGGTTTGTGTGGAAGCAGGCTGAGGAGAAGGTGTTGATGTTTCATGGAGAGTTTGCTGTTCAGGATGATGCCGAGGTTGCAGGCTCATTTTTTTGGCGTGGGGGTAGGTCCGAGATCCACTGGCCACCAAGAGACGTTCCAGAGGGCAGTGTTGTCTGCTGAATATCAGAACTTCCGTTTTGTCCATGTTGAGTTTCAGGCACTTGTCTTTCATCCATTACGTGGTTTAGAGGTGTTGTCCTATGCGGACGACACCCAAATAATGGTGTCTATCACCCATAATGTTAGGGACTCTGCTCTTAATTTCAGAAGGTGTATGCAGGCGGTTTCCATCTGGATGACGGAAAACTTCTTGAAATTGAATGGGGAGAAGACGGAGGTCCTTATTTTTGGCAATTCTCTGGATATCTGGTCTAACGAATGGTGGCCAGATTCACTCGGAGTTTGTCCTTGCCCAGTCTCCCACGGTAAAAATCTAGGGGTCATAGTGGACAACTCACTATTACTAAATCGGCAGGTTAGCAGGACAGTTGCCACTTGTTTTGGGATTATTAGAATCCTAAGAAAAATCATTCAATTTCTCTCCTTTGATTCACGCAAGCAGGCTGTCATCGCCTTGGTAATGTCCAGATTGGACTATTGTAATGCCCTTTATCTGGGCATTAACAAAGGATTGATTAAACGTCTGCAGCTGGTGCAGAATGCTGCTGCTAGGCTGATAACTGACTTGCCTAAATACCACTCAGTCACCACAACAATCAGAGCTCTGCACTGGCTTCCCCTGGACCATAGGATTCTTTTCAAAACGTTATGCATGACTCATAAGGCCTACTATGATTCCGTCCCTGAGGGGATCAAGGTTCTCCTCCATCGCTATGTCCCCACCAGACAGCTCCGATCCTCAGATAAGAATCTGTTGATTATTCCGAGCTTCAAAAAAGCCAAATGGGGAGGTAGAGCTTTTTCCACCAATGCTACTAAACTGTGGAATTCTCTTCCGGAAGAGCTTTCTGGTCAGGTGTCACACTCTCTCTTCCGGAAAGCATTGAAGACCTGGCTCTTCACACAGAGCTTGTCCTGAGCATTTCTACCCGGTCTACACCCGTTTGTCTCGCTCCGTACCAGCGCCTTGACGCCCTTGGGCTAAGTTAGCGCTATATAAATCCACTTTCTTTCTTCTTTCTTTCTTTCTTCTTCTTCATGCAGTTGTGGAAGTTGGTCTTCGTCTAGATGGGATCCACTGAGAGTGAGAGGACAAGCTGTGTGTCGTCTGCATAGGAGATGATGTTGATGTCGTGCGATCTGACGATGTCTGCAAGTGGTGTCATGTAGATGCTGAAGAGTGTTGGGCTGAGGGATGAGCGTTCGGGTACTCTGCAGATGGTGTGCTTGGGTTGCGATGTGAAGGGAGGGAGGTGAATTCTCTGGCTGCATCCCGTGAGGAAGGATGCTATCCATCTGCGTGCATCGTCTGCGATTCCAATCTGGCATAGTGGATCGATGAGTTTGTGGTGGGAGACAAGAGTCAAAAGCTGTGGAGAGGTCCAGGAGGATGAGGGCGGCTGATTTTCCTCTGTCGAGTAGGGCTTGGATGTTGTCTGCTGTGGCGATCAGGGCTGTCTCGGTGCTGTGGTTGGCTCTGAAACCTGATTGGAGTGGATCCAGCAATTTGCTTCTTTCCAGATGATCGGTGATTTGGATGTTGATGGCCTTCTCCAGGACTTTGGCGGAGAACGGAGATGGGACGGTAGTTGTGGAGCTCTTTCGGGTCTGCTGAAGGTTTCCCGAGGACGGGTCTAACCTCCACTTGTTTCCATGCATCAGGAAAGGTGGCTGTAGTTATGGAGGCGTTGAGCATGGTGGTGAGCTGGTGGCTTATCTCGTTGCTTCTGAGGTTGAAGAGTCGATGGGGGCATGGGATGGTGGGTGCTCCTGAGTGGATGGAGTTCATCAGGCTGGTTGGTGTCCGTGTGCTAAGTTGTTCACATGCAGTGAGCGGGTGGTTGTGGTTGATGGACTGCTGAAGAGGTCGGAGGGTTGGGGATGGAAGTTTCTGTAGATGGTTGCTATCTTGTTGAGAAATTTGTCGGCAAGTGTGTTGCAGAGTTCTTATGAGGAAAGGATCGAGTTTTCAGTGGTTGATGGGCAGGTGAATTCTCTGACGATGGTTAAGAGTTCCTTGGTTTCGTTGGCGCTGGTCTCGATCCAGTGTCAGGGCCTCCTTTTTTGCAGTTTTGAGCTGGCGGTGGTACGTTGTTGAGGGCTGATTTCTTGGCTGCTTGGTCGATGTGGTTTCTGCTGGTTCACCATATTCTCTCCAGTTGTTTACACTTGTGTTTTGATGCGCTGAGTGCTGGTGTGTACCAGCTGGCTGGTTTGGTGGGTCTGTGAGTTTTGGCTGGTTTGGTGGGGGAGACTTGGTTGGCCGCACTGGTGAACTAGGCGTTGAAGTTGTCTACTACATTGCAGAGTACCCTTCTTTCTGAAGTGGGCAGTTTCAACACATGGATGTAAAGTGATTTGCTCCTCAAATTACTCACACCACTAGCGATCTCTACTTTTATAGCAGATTTTTGGTGTGTGGAAATCTTCACAGATAATGCAAGGCATGGTATGCATGCATCTTGATTCCATTGGTGATCATTTTGGGGAGGCGAGAACAGGAGTTGAACTTATTTGCATTTCAGGAAAGTCGAGCAGTGGGAAAGATGACCACTTTGAGAGGGGCAAGACCAGTGACGAGATCAAAGGGGAGAGGAGTTGGCCGAACGGCTAGGGCGGTCGACCTCGAATCTGGGGAACTGGGTTCGAGTCTCGGCAATGACGCGGAACATCCTGTGATTCTGGGCAAATCACGTAATCTCCCCGTGCCTAACAAAAATGAATGTGTCCTCATGTAACGCAACTGGTGCTATGTAAAGCGCTCTGATACCCGATACCTTCGGGTCAAGTTCGCGTTTATATAAAACTCCGTAAAATAAAATAAAAATAAATGTTATAATCAATTCAAGAAATAACACAAATAACCAGAGATTGAATGACCATTTTCAGATCAGCATTGGCAAGAAAATGCCTCAGTTCTCTTAGCTTAGTTTAAGCTGATGCCATGCACTCTGGCCATGGCTTTGATGTGAAAATTGTAATTAAGTTTAGAGTCAAGGCTAAAGCCTGGTATTTTAGCAGTGGTCATACTATTGGTGTCAGACCCTATCGGGTTTGAGATCCAATCAGAAAAGGAATGTGACTGTATTGCTAGGGAACAGAAGGTATAGTTCAGCTTTTAGTGGGTGAAGCTTTTATTTCATCAGTGCCATTCATGCCTGTATCCAGGGTTAGCAGATGTACAGGGATAAAAGATTTGTTTTCCTGGTTATTACTTTGGTTGAGCAGAGTGCCATCAGCAGTTTGGTGAAACGACATCCCCAGGCTGGTCAGCAGATCGCCCGGTAGTTTCTAATATGCATTTGGGGAAAAAAATAGTGTTGTGAGCACTTACTGTATTATATTCCACACAGGACAATATCACATGCTCTAAATTAAAGATACAAACTCTAGTATTGATTACTTTGTCGCTACATCACAGCTTGCATGCCCACGAAGTTTGCAAGGTCTGATCTATCACATTGGAACTTGTCAGAGTGATTTGCTAATATGACCAATTTATATATCAACATTATCTGTGTGAAGGATTCATGTGCCTCTGAATTCATTAAAAACACAAGTTATCTATTAATTTTACGGTTTACCCCCAAAACACTGTAGAAGACTCAAAGCTGTGGTATGACAACATGTTTGCATCCATCACACTTGCTTGCAGCTTACTAAGTTAGAGGGAGTTTGTTCAAAAATACAGAACTATATAGTTCATATGTGTTAGAAATGGGATTTCTGGCTGGCTAGGGCAAGCGCCTAAGCCAGGCAGAAACCACCACGCTAGTCAGGGCAAGGGAGTTACACGCTGAAGATAACCCCTGCTCACCCCCTTGGTAGCTTGGCACGAGCAGACAGGCTTATCCCAGAGGCAATGTGTAAAGCGTTTGTGCAACACACACACACAGCAGCGACACACTAGGCACACCACAAAAGAAACTCCACACAAGGTTATATAAAAAATAGCCTTTGTATTATCCAAAACACATTGGAATCATAATCACACATATACACTGTGCCAACTGGCACCAGGTAGAAATTCACAGGGGATTATATACATGACAGGGCCAATCGGGCCACTGTCAGAACCTTTAGAAAGCACAAGTAGCAAATATAAAACAACCAGTAACTACTGGCAAAATACTGTACTCAGCATTATCACTAGCAACATAAACGCATTATGTCTGCATCACATTAGGCATAAACACATTATGCATAAATCACATTTAGGAGTGCACCGTAGTAACACTCCCTAGGTGCATACATCACCTTCCGCATAAACACATTATGCAATCGCATTAGGCATCACCATAAAAGTGACCCCAGGCCAACTGGCCTTCCTGGGGTCCCAAATGCCCTCTGTCCCAAAAGTCAGGGCTCTTAGCGGTGCAGGCCCAACAGGCCAGCACCAGAAATTAGGGCGAGGGTGTGATCCACCCCGGGTCTCTCTAGAGACCAGACCCAATGTCCCCTTGTTGCAGCTGCCCGCACTCTCGCGGTGCAGCTGTGAAAGACAAACAAGCACTGGCACTAACAGCGCCTAGGGAGCCCCGTTCACTGAGCTCCTCCTGGTACCACTCACTTGGCACCAACTGTGCCTCTAGCCGCTTCTGCAGCTATGACAATGTGCGCCATGCACTGGGGGCCGGGGGGTTGCATCTCACCCCTTCCTTTATCATAAAAAACAAAATGCCCCCCTCGTTGCAGCTGCCCGCGCTTTTGCAGTGCAGCTATGCTCTTCCCAAACTGGCACCAACAGTGCCCCCTTAGCCCCCTCGCACCGGGGCTTCTACGCTGGGCCTCAATTTAGCCCAAAAGAAATCGGCACAGGCACCCACCAAGTTGAGCCCCACTCACCGGGGCTCTTCTTGACTCCTCCGGTCTGTTTAGGCTGGGGGAAAGGCACCGACAATGTGCCTCTGCAGGCCCCGCTCACGGGACGTCTCCAGTTCCGCCCCGGTCTCCTTCTGGGCCTGACGATCCTTGGGGACTTGCCTCTCTCTTCACGAGGCGGGGGGAGACAGCAGTGGAGCCCGCAAGGCTCTGACTCCTTTTGGCCACACGCGGGGCTCCCACCAGCACACGGGGGCCTGCCTTCCTCCAGGCACGCTCGGCCTGGCTACCGGTGACTTCCTTCCTGTCGGCCGGCCACGCCCCCAACCAGGCACAGCCGCCTGGCTTCCTCTGGGGCTGCGCTTTCTCCGGGGCGCTGCTCGTGAGGCGGCGGCCCCTTGGCAGCACACCAATGCGGGGTGGGCTCCCGCTCCACCACAATGCGGGGTAGGCTCTGGCTCCAAGAGTGGCACAAAAATGCGGGGTAGGCTCCCGCTTTACCTCAGGGAACACGGGGGAATCCCCATGCCGGAGATTCCCTCAGGGCACTTCGCAGCCCAGCACTGCAGGGCTCATCCTGGAGCAGCAGAGAGACAAGTGCAGCGCTTCACGAGGCGCTAGAATCCCAAAGTTCAAGGGGCAAAGCTGGGCCCAGGCAGGCCAACTATTCAGTGAGCGTTCCCATCCGGAGACTTTTCTCGGTTTCATAATCAGAATTCCGTGTTTCCGTTCTACTTGACTTCATTTGCATTGACCGGGGTCCTAAAAACAAACCTTGATGACCTTTTCAGCGTGTTTAAACAGCCGCTGTTGTTGATTCACTGCCTACACGCTGACTATATAGCGAGCGTTCTAACTTGGAGACTTTCTGGTTTTTATTATCAGAAACTCGTGTTCTTTTTCTGCTTGACTGCACTTTCATTAATCGTGGGCTATGAACAATGCAGCGATAACCATATGTGTTGCTTGATCAGAAAGTAGATTTGTGGACTAGTTGGTTCAATCATTGACTTTTCCCAATGTGAAGGGTCTTTTCTATCAACCAAAGTAAAGTCCTGAAGATGGTCTAACGGATAAAGACAAAATTAGACCGAAACGTCGACTTTTACACCTATTTCCTATTCTACTGTACTATATGCAATCTTGGTATTGTGTAAACTTTTCAGATTGCCTACAAATACTTTGTGAGAAGGTGTTCACAATTATAGCTATGAAGATTATCTAATTTTATGTATTGTTTTACTTCTGGTTATATTGTGTTGATTTTTTGATTTCTGTACCCTTTACAATTAATGATTTTTCAGTAATATAAAATTAGGTTTCAAAATACCTACACCCGTGATGCTCTTCTTCTATGACAATGTTTGATTCATTTACAAATTAACTGAATTGTTGTCTGAGTAAACTAACTGTAAGCGACTTGATCAGAGCTTACTCAATTGTAATTTCCCAATTGCTATAAATTTAACTTTGAATTAATCCCTCGTAGGCACTCATACCTGCTCATTTAATTGCCCAAGCCTCCAAGGGTTTATTGGGTTTCCCATTGTTTGAGATACCAGTATATATACAGCATTTCTCTTTGTCTGCCCTGGCACAGGGCTTGGGGGAACCACTCTCAACTGGTTCGGGGGGTGTTGAAGCACTCTGTTTACCAGGCTTCCACCCTCTTTTGTCAGATTGGGCTCAGTCATCAGACACACCACAGGGGGGCAGAGCCAGCATTCACCCAGGCAGACACAGACCTATTCAGTTTCAGGGACTACTCCTCCCACTACTCCAAATGCAGCTCTGCCCATTCAGCCTAGCGCTGACTCACCCTGCCCTCCCTGGAGCCACACACCTCACCAGCCCCTTGTCACTCCAGAGCCAGACATGCAATACACATCAGGCAGACAGAAATGCCAACTTCTAAAAGCGGCATTTCTAAAATAGTGATAATAAATCTGGGCACACCATTGCGCAGCATTTATTATTACTATTCCAAACATACCAAACTTGACCACGCAGACCTCTCATATCAGGAATTACCACTGAAACACTTATCAGGGAATCCCCAATGCATTCCTATGGGAGGGCAGCCTCACAGCAGTGAGAAACCAAAATGGCTGTTTGTCACTACCAGGACATGTCACGCACTTAAGGTACATGTCCTACCTTTTACCTACAATGCACCCTGCCCATAGGGCTAGCTGTGGCCTACCTTAGGGGTGACTGACATGCAGTAAAAGGGGGGTCACATACGTGGCACACACTTTAGGTGTCACGTCACAGTGGCAGTAACACTGCGCGCACAGGCCCTGCAATGGCAGAGGCCTGAGACAGGTTTGAAAGGCTACTTTGGTGGTTGGCGCAATCAGCGCTGCAAGCCCACCAGTAGCATTTAATTTACTGGCCCTGGGTATATGGGACACCACATTACTGGGGACTGACAGGTAAATTAAATACGCCAAACAGGTGTAGACCAATCTTACCATGTTTACCACAGAGAGCACACGCACCTTACACTGGACAGCAGTGCTAAAAGGCTAGGAGGGAGGCAAAAAGTTCAGGAATGACCCTGCAAAAAGGGCCAAGTCCAACAATATGGATATGAAAGCATACAACCACCGCAGATGTGCAAGCCTGTGGTCAGCACGAGGCCGCTTGGCCCTGCAAGGCTTTCTCTGATAGAAAAACATTACCTTTGAACAATATGCATGAGGCCAGGCTGGTGAACCGCCGTCTGGGGCTTTATTCACACACCGCACCTTTGAAGTCACGTGGGCCTTTGAGAAGGCGCTACTTCCGGTGCGCGCACCACAGACACTGTCTCTGATGCACTGTTCTGCTTTTCCTTTGTAAGCAGGCCGCCGGACTTTGAATAATACCGTTTAGAGAAAGGACCAAGGCTTGCTTTTCATACACCTTGTTTGCTCTTCACACAGCAGCAGTCTCTCTGCTGATGGGATCTATTAGCGCTCGTTTGCAGCTCTCGCGCTCTTTTGTTCTGATGCCACCCTGAGCGCGCGCGGACACACAGGTGCAGCTTTGAATCTGCCAAATTGGGCTCTTTCATCAACGCTAATTGCGTTGCCGAAAAATCTGTGTCTGCCCCCGGAGGTGCAGTTCACTTCTAAAGAGGTGCATTTTTCATGTAATGCTTATCAGATTTCTCTTCGACGCGTTTCCTGTACGCACTGTCATGCTGGCCAAGAAATACATCAATGGTACAACGCAGGCAAGGCATATTACACGTGTTTGTGAGTGTGTTGGAAGAGTCATCCTGTTCTGGAGGGGGTGGGGGGGTGGAGTGGGGGCTCAGAATAAAATACCTTATTAGACAGGTGGCTATTTGCGATTGCCTACCAATAATTCTGCAAGAGACAGGAGACTTCCATCTCTGGGATTGCATTCCCAAACTGGAAATACTTTTTTAAAGCAGCATGTGTTCCTTAGAGGAACATGGCTGCTTTTTCTTTAAAAAAAAAATATCTGCTTGGGAGAGCATGAGTGGAGAAGGGCAAGTGGTCTCCTGGAACATCACCTGCTTCCTCCGAGGCCACCAGACGTGATCCCCAGAGGCAAAACTGTTCCACCGGGATAATTTCCCCTTTATAATCAGTTCACACCCTCTTTACAATGGTTTGCGACTGCAATTGTGAACATAAGCTACTGATAACATACCATTGCGAACTACAATTGCAAGGGATAACTATTTCCTACCCCTTCCTAATTGTGGCCAAAGCTATCTGCAAAACCGCTTATCCCGTAAAAGGGATTTAGTACCACAGAAAAACAATTTTCCGGTTGCAAACCCTGTGATAGTGCAAATTGCAGCTTTGCGAGTGCAAACTTGTTTCATAAATCTGCCTACAAGTTACACCGGGTTTCAACTATTCAATTACGTCTATGTATCTCCAGCTTCGTGGTCATCAAAAACGTTTAGACCATCACACAGTCTTCTGACTTACACACTACTCTTCCAGGGCGTTCAATCCCACACATTATCTCAGTAAATGCTGCTGTGATCAGACTCACAAAAACACTGCTGGGCCCTGTAAGAGCAGCACTTCATGATGAAACCAGCCCGGCTTCATAGCATGGAATGAGGGCTAGTCTGGCCACGCAAAACCAACCTCTGTTGACAGGTGACAGGGAGCTGCCTTCTCTGCTGAAGTGGGGATGGGATAGGGGCCCTCACTTGGGATTGGCCACTGCACAATATTACTGCTGCAGGGTTCTATGGCAGACCATGAAGTGTGTTTACTCTTTACTGAGTTTCTATCTATTGCGAACTGCCAGCAAAACATGTGGCTTTTGAACCAAGATACAAAGATAATATTTCCATAAAATGTATTATTTGGCCAAATGAAAACATTCCTTGGTGCGGGGGATTCCCCATCAAAATGTCTCCTAGAGACGGACGGACTTGATGCTGTGGTCCAGGCTTGCTCGGCACAAATTCTGACTAATGTTCAAATATTTTCCAACGCTGCTTTTAGATTCCAGGCCAGCTCCGTCTAGCAGCATCCATCATATTTGTCGGTCATCATCTATAACTTGGATTTTATTAACTTTTTTTTTTATACAGATCTTTTTATTCGGTTTCACTGTAACATATCGCACATACTTTCGTTGCAACAGGTTTCACCAGTA
Organism: Calotriton arnoldi; assembly: GCA_963921515.1. NCBI lineage: Eukaryota > Metazoa > Chordata > Amphibia > Caudata > Salamandridae > Calotriton > Calotriton arnoldi. The sequence continues at coordinate 81,369 of CAWUFW010000873.1, read as the reverse complement.
GAAACCCAATGAAAAAGGTCCTACAATTGACAAATCTGCTCCCCACAGTTCGCTTCCATGATAAAAGGAATTGCAACAGCACTTCAGGAGAGCCCAAGTTACACACAAGCAGGCGGGATGCATGTCATATGAGATATATTGATATCACTTTTAATTTGTAAATTATAGTTATATGGGCATTTCTACTTTTTAACGTTTATTTTAATCTATTTATTATAATTATCTGTGTACCTTTATAAAGCAAATTACTGTATATGTAGTGAACATCATTTATGATCTGTATTATATGCCTGGTAATATTGCACTAAGGTCTATTTAATGAAACAAAACAAAAAAAAAGCAGGCGGGAAAATGCTGGGCCAGTTCTGGAGGGGGGCCGGAGGGGTTGGGGAAATGATAGGCAAGACAGAGAGGAAGGGAGCACTGAGGGATCCCCCTTCTCCTGATTGGAACAGTGCCTCAGAACTACAATGCGTCAAAAAGTTGAAGGGCCTGAGCCTTTGCAACATGAGCCTGCGGAATTCGAGCTTGGATATATAGTTCCAAGGCGACACCGGGAACTCGGTCATGCCGCCAATATGGCGGTTGTGCGGGTCCCCAGGACGCTTCCTCGGTGGGGGGCGGGGCCCGCGCTCGGTGACGCGCACACTGCCCGCCTCCCGCCTGCAGCCATAGGTCAGTCAGAAATGCCCCGGAAGCAGTTAAAGCACTTCCGGGGCAACGTAGGCTAAACGGGTCCCGGATCTTGCCGGGACCTGTTTTAGCCAGTTTTTGGGGGCAAGGTGCTCTTTAAAAGAGCAGCGGAGCGGCGGCAAAGTCTTTTCCTCGCCGCTCCGCTGCTGAGAACAGCACCTTCGCCATCCCCCCATGCCGGAGGACTTCTGGAAGCCCCGGTTTTCTTTTCTTTTTCTGCAGGTTGCCGATTTTCAGGAGACGGTCTCCAGGACGGGGACCGCATCGCGTGCAGCAGGATTCTGTTGAATTAAATTCGGCTCCGCAGCCACGGCCCAGTGGTTGCCTCCGGGTGCCATCGGTTTTGAATTGGGTCTTGCGGACCTTGATTTCCATACTACACTCGTTGCTAGGTGGCGACCCCGGTGGCACACTGGGCTATGGAGGTAAGGGGGCACGGGGGGCTGGCTCTGGGCTCGGGAAGATGTTGCAATGTCCGCTGTTAGTTGGTGTCTGGGGATCTGTGACCGGTGACCGGTGCTCTTGATGGAACTTTGACCATGCCCCCTGGGCAGAAACCATAACTGTCTGTACTTACTGCGGTGCCCGAGCAACCTTGGCTGATGCCCAGTGGAGCTGTCCTATGCAGCTGTAGAGGAGTTTGGCTCTGGTTCACCCCTCGGCTGGCACCTACCCAGCCGGACATCGGACATTGTTTTCCTCACCTCCCCGTTGTGTTTCCTACCTGCATTCCTTACCCCTGTTTACCATTCCCCCTCTACCTTTTCACTCCCCATAAGACGTGTTTACGCGCAAATAACTCACATTATTGTGTAATTCTCATGGTTTTTTTCTCCTATGTCTATACCTGCCTATGTAATTATGCAACCTGTAACTCACTGATCCTCATGTAAAGCGCTCTGATACCTCCGGGTCTAGCCAGCGCTATATAAAACTTTGCAAATAAAAATAAATAAATCTGCTGACTTCTTAATGTCTTTAGAGGCCGCAGAGCTCAGTGCAGAAGAGCGCTAGTCACGAGCCTGTCACCTCTAGGTACAGCGGTTCGACCCTGGCCTGAGGCTGTTACTCTACTAAGGGTTTGGAATTATGTGTGTAGCGCTGCTTTTACCGTTGGTTGGCTACGAGATCCAAGTATGCGCTTTTGTAATTTATTTACCCCGGCGCACACTCCTCACTTGTGAGGAGTTACGCTCCTTCACAGAGGCTGTGCATTTTTTGTGCTGCGGACGAGGGCGAAATACTTGTAGAAAAAATAATATATATTTGACAATGCCAGTAGATGGGAGGAATTGGTGTCCTATTGTGACGATCTAGCCGTCCTGTTTGCTGTTATGGGTTTAGAGACGGCAGGTGGTCCCACAAATGCACATACTGAAACGGAACTGTGTGGTGGGAGCATGGTGCAAAGTGGCACCTGGCGGGTCAACTCGGATCCTGCCGGTCAGGGGTAGCCCACGGCCCCCCCTTTTGAAGGGGCCTGAGGAGCGGCGAGACTGGGTTTTCCCTCGCCGCTCCATTTTGTCCTTATCCTCCGTCGTCAGCTGCTGCCCTGGCTATGCGCCTGATATTTACATGTAAAGTTTAAGCGATTTAATTGTTCGTGCACAAGACCAGCACCATTCCCACAGCGCTTTCCATCCATGCGGTGTCTGCTTTTCGGCATATCAGGGAATTAGTAGTATTGAATTACTGTGATATGAAAAAAACGTGGTACATGCTTGGGTATTTCCTAATAGGCCTTGGATATGCCTGTATATGGTGGCATGTTTCTCTACACCTTATATAGGACATCAGGCTTTCTGTAGATGGCATGTTCAAATCCTTGGTCCGTTGGTTGGATCGTGGGTGGCACTGGCTTGTGTGGATGGGGGGGGGCTTACAAGTGGTGAACCCTCCGAGCGCTGGCGGTGCACCCCCACCCACAGCCAGGATGATATCATCTAACGATGCCGGGAAATGTAGCCTGGTGCCTTACCTTAACTTCTAACTTACAGAAGGGAGATGCTGGCTAATAACAGCTATGTGCTTGACCAAGACTCCGTGGGATTTCGAGCTAATCCCTGAAGAGCATTAGCCTAATGGCGCACCCAAAAAACAACAGGTATTTTTGTGGGAATTGCGTTGAAATAGATCACACCAGTGTGTTTCTATTGCCTATCACACTCAATGCACGTGTCACTACGGCACTTAGAAAGCATACGGGTTTTAATTGTGTAATTCGGGCAGTTTGTCCTGGGTTCCATTTTACAGATGAACTCAAAGTGTGTTGTAAGCAGAGGAAAGTACTGCGAAAGAGCAGAAGGTGCTGATTACAATCAACACTCCTTACCTTGGCTGTCATTGGTTGCGCATAAAAATAGAAAAGAAAAAACTAGGATTTTTGTTGTATTACATATATCGGATAAGACAGAAATAGCTCAGTGTATTTCTCAAGAAAACCATTAGAAATGCATAGCATGCCGCTTTTGGAAAAAATAATTGGTGGTCAGTGACCGATCTAGCCGATGAGCAATCGCACAGCTAGTGATTCTTTTTAATGTTATTATGTGACTAGGATTACTAATCATTTGACCCTTCCTCCAAATATTAGGCAGGTTTGGGGGCCAGCTAGACTGGCAGCGCACAAGTGGTATTCCTATTTCAACAGGAGAAGGTGCATCTATGGGCCATTGTCACATGCGGGTGTGTATTTCTTAGAAACGCATAGCAGGCCCTGGGGGAACATCTTGGGTGAAAGGTGACCGATCTAGTTGATGAGCAATCGCTAAGCTAGTGATTCTGTTAAGTTTATTATGTGACTAGGATTAATATGCATTTGACCTTTCAACCACCTACTATATGCACGTTTTGGGGACCAGCCAGACGGGCAGCGCACAGGTGGTTTCCCTGGTGCCCACTGAAGCAAATGCTATCTCAAAAGATAAAAGTGGAGGTGTTTCACCAGCGCTGGGGACTGATCGCAATAACTAGATTTACTTTTGCGATAAGTATGGGCCATTGCCCATTAGCAAATCAGGTCTGGTGGCCTTAGTGGGCTAAAGCTCCAACTATAGGACCTGTGTTTGACCTCATGGCCACACATGTCAATGTGAGGCGGGTTCGTTCAGTTTGTCATCCTTCTGGGGGCGAGTGGCAGTGAATTGGGTAGCAATAAATATATATATTATTTCAAGACCAGGATACCCTTTATGGTGAACGTGCATTGTACGTGTACACAGGTTAGGCCAGTTGTAGGTCATGGATAGCAACAGCTAGGGGAAAAAGTATCTAGGTGTGTGGTAATGGGCACAGTACTAGGGAGTGATAGGTCTCTTGCCCACTTGCATTTTCCAACCCAAACTCATGAGGTGAGGTTGCCATTTACTATTGCCGGGGAAAAAGTATCTGTCATTGCCTGAGCCATTATAAGCACAACGAGGTCTGCGTAAAGGGTTACGTTTAGGGAATTATACCCTTTCAATCAGTGGTCAGCTCTAAAAGAATTATAGAACTGGCTACAGATAACTGTGTTTGGTCACCAATGGTTCGGCCCATATATAGTTTGGCAATACCCTGTGCTAGCGGTGCCTGTGCGGCTATCGGCATATGTTCTCACTAGCCGCCGAAATCTTCGTTGTCCTGAAACTGGCGAACGCAATTGGCTTGTCTCAGAGGGTAGTATCTGGGCATTTAACTAGCCAAGATGCTCTTAACCCGGGCTTACATTCCAGAATTATGGTCCATCTGAATTTAAGCCTCTATCACGTCTGGGCCTTTGGAGGTCCCAACTCAAACTCTTGGAGAATGTGCAGCATTTCATGTGGTCAGAAAGCTGCACCTGTATTTGCCTGGGCCTGGATGCGGGGGCGGAGTATGGCAGTGCCCTCGCCAGTGGGGGAAAATCTCGGCAAGGAATGCCGGCAGGCTTCACTGCCTGGATGAGGCTGCAGTACAGTTATTGATGCCAAGGTAGTTTGATTTCACATAACTCAGCAAAGCTGGAGTACACTGCTTCTCGTGTACTTACGCAAATGTCATTGCAGCCCTGTGGGGGTACCCGGGGCACCGATTAAAACTTGTGGTTGCATGCAGCAAAGCTGGAGCGCAACGCTTCTCATGTACTTACGCAAAGTTCATTGCAGCCCGGTTGGGGTACCCGGGGCACCGAATAAACTTGTGGTCCAGCTACATCTGGGGTTAATTGAATTATACTCTCGGGTAGGCTTATCGGGGACCCTCCAAGGGGAGGGGGAGGTTGCTTTTTCGCAGCCAGGGGCGGACAATCTGGTGTTCAGGAAAGTGGGGTAGATGAATCCTGCTATTCGTATAATTTCCCAGGGTTGCTCAATTTTCCTGGTCGATCATACAGGTCAGGTCTGGGGCGGAAAGAAGGAGCCGCCATGCTAGGGCTCCCACTCTTGATTTAGGGTGCCACTGAGACGGCAATGATGGACTAGCTGGGCCAGGGGTGCAAAGGCCTGGTGTGGTGGAATCTGACAGCGGCAGATAATATGTGAGCTTAATGCCATTGTTAGGTTTGCCTCGAACTCCTTTCTCTCTTTTGTATCCTACGGTCGGCGCAAGTAAAAAGCGGGAGGATTTGAAACAGCAACTGGGTACCTCGTTGTCCTCTGTGAATGCGGAAGCGGTTTCCAAAGGGTCCTGGGTGAGGGCCACTCACACGTGAGGCATTGCCAAGGTGTAAGATGCAAGGAGTTGTTGGAACATCAGCTGGATCTTTTCTTTTTGTCACTTTCTGTGGACACAGAAGGGGTTACAGAGGTGCAGGTGCAGGGCTGCGGACCTCACACCCTCCCGCCCATGCGCATTGGGCACAAGCTAAATACCGGGAGGGAGGAAGATGGGTGTATGGGGGTTCCCGAGGGAGGTATCCTAGCGGGCAGACGGACGGGTCCCCTGCACAAGCACTCCCGGTATGGTTGGTATGATGGGTCCTCACGAAAGGAGGGACCCACCCAAGTCCAAGAGGGTACTGGACTAGGTATTGTTTCACTTCTTTGCAGTTTCCACGTCCTGTCCCGCAGGAGGGGAGCTAGACGTCGTCCACTGGTCAACTGAGCCTCGCCCATGGAGGCCAGGCCACAGAGAAGTCTGGATCATAGGCCATTCATATGTGAGCAGGTTCAAACAGAATTTTTTCAGGAAATTCTGCGGACAGGGCCCGCCAGGCGGGTTTTTAAGGTGTCATTACACGGTCAAAGGGGATTGCGACTGAGTCAGTTCTGTAATGTGGTGGGGGCTTTGCTCATTAGGTCCCCGGCAACACCCGCTGCAGTAATAATACATCTGGGAGGTAATGACTTGGTACACATGGGCAGGAAGGGAGTGGTAGAGGCAATAGTCACCGAAGTAGGATGGTTGGCCAAGCAGTGCCCACAGGCAGTATTGGTATGGTCTTACAGGATCCCGAGGTTCCAATGGCGGGGGGGCGAGTCTGTGTGGGCTTTGAATAACTCCATAAAGAGGATTAATAACTGGATCGATAAGCTTGTCCCAAACTGCAGACCATTGCGCACGGCTGCATCCGGGGGGAGCGGTTGTTTCTGCAGGACGGGGTTCACCTTTCCAAACTGGGCAATGATATTTCCCCCCACCCAAAAAAAAAATGTTCTAGTCGGGATGTTAGGGGCAGCAAACAGGGCATGACCTTCGTGTCAGCAGCGGATGGGGGGGCCAGATAGTCGGTCAACTATACTGGCCTGTGGCGGTAAGGTCATGATTGCTAGGTCAAATTTTACATCTCTTAGTAGGCATCCCATTGTTTAAGGGGGACGCCTGGGGGGGGACAGTGGTCCCTCATCACACTCCAGGGGCGCTTACGGCCGGTAGGCTGAAGGGTGCGGGGGTAGGAAGTTCCGCTTCCGGCAGGCCCCTTGGGCCAACCCCTGTGCAGGCACATGGGCGCCAACGTGGCATAACATCAGTCCCTGGTAGGTAGGATGGAAGGGCGTAGGAGGTGCCCGCGGAAAGGAATCTGATGGGCAAACGGGCCTCCTGCGCAAGGTCACTCCGTTAAAGGGGGACCTGGCAAGTAGTTGGGAACAGTCATGACCTTGCACGTAGGCTCATTCGGGATACGCAGAAAACAAAGTGTACACATTCCAGTTTTATGTTAGGTATGGCTATGTATTAGACTCATGTTAAGGTTAGCCATAAAAGACGTGTAAATATGTGTATTTGAAATGTTATCGAATATGTTTTGGTTTTCTACGTATAAAAATTGTGATATGAATTTTTAATTATGCTTTATTAATTTTAATAAAAATACGGCCGGGGTTATCCGACCCCTAATTTAAGCAATACCAGGCCATATTCCAAGGCGACACCGGGAACTCGGTCACGCCGCCAATATGGCTGTTGTGCCGATCCCCAGGACGCTTCCTTGGCGGGGGCGGGGCCAGCGCTTATTGACGCGCACGGCGCCCGCCTCCCGCCTGCAGCCATAGGTCAGTCAGGAATTCCCCGGAAGCAGTTAAAGCACTTCCGGGGCAACGTAGGCTAAACGGGTCCCGGATCTTACCGGGACCTGTTTCAGCCAGTTTTTGGGGGCAAGGGGCTCTTTAAAAGAGCAGCGGAGCGGCGGCAAAGTCTTTTCCTCGCCGCTCCACTCCTGAGAACAGCACCTTCGCCATCCCCCCACGCCGGAGGACTTCTGGAAGCCCCGGTTTTCATTCCCCACCCACCATCCCCTGAGGCAGCGAGTTTTTAGGAAATAGTTATGTTCAGGTGTGTATTTAACGGTTTTACTTTACAGGTCGACGTTTGTAATGTTGTTTTCATTTGCTGAATAATGCCATATGGTTATGGTTTACTTCACAGGGTAATGTCATTTTGCTTGTCATATTTTATGTCTGAGTATCCTTGATCTGCGGTAAGGTCATGATTGCTAGGTCAAATTTTACATCTCTTAGTAGGCATCCCATTGTTTAAGGGGGACGCCTGGGGGGGGACAGTGGTCCCTCATTACACTCCAGGGGCGCTTACGGCCGGTAGGCTGAAGGGTGCGGGGTAGGAAGTTCCACTTCCGACAGGCCCCTTGGGCCAACCCCTGCGCAGGCGCATGGGCGCCAACGTGGCATAACATCAGTCCCTGGGAGGTAGGATGGAAGGGCGTAGGGGGTGCCCGCGGAAAGGAATCTGATGGGCAAACAGACCTCCTGCGCAAGGTCACTCCGTTAAAGGGGGACCTGGCAAGTAGTTGGGAACAGTCATGACCTTGCACGTAGGCTCATTCGGGATACGCAGAAAACAAAGGGTACATATCCAGTTTTAGGTTAGGTATGGCTATGTATTAGACTCATGTTAAGGTTAGCCATAAAAGACGTGTAAATATGTGTATTTGAAATGTTATCGAATATGTTTTGGTTTTCTGCGTATAAAAATTGTGATATGAATTTTTAATTATGCTTTATTAATTTTAATAAAAATACGGCTGGGGTTATCCGACCCCTAATCCAAAGCTCTGTGTTGGATGAGTTATTATGGATCCCCGTCTAAAGGGGAGTGTTGGGGGGTCACAAATCAACCATGGGAGGGGACTCGGCAATACCAGGCCATATTAATATGAGGCAGCCATAAATGGGTACATTTATTGTTCATGTGCATTAGGTTGTGAGTGATGTGTTCCATAGCTAGAGTCTGCCACATCCATATTGATGTGGGTGGTGATTCTTTTTCCTTCCAACAGAAGGCCATTAATCGCTTGCCTGCCCCTGCTGTGTGTCATGCTAGGGTCCAGTTCAAAACAGAAATCTGTCACCTTGGTAGTACAGGATCTTCTGGAATGGAATATCCCAAGGTAGCTTTGATATGGCCTAGGATTTCTTTCCAGAACGTCTGGATAAGTGCGCAGTCCCATCACACATGCCTCAAAGAGCCAATCTCCTTGCTACATCACCAACAGAGCTTGGCGTGCTTATGCTGGAGTCTGATGGGGGTGAGGTACCATTGGATCATTACATTGTATGCCGACTTCCTTTGGGGGATACTGCGTAGGAACTTTGGTATGGTCGCCCATAATTGTTCCCAGTCTCTAGTGGATATGTCGTTCCCCAAGTCTACTGTCCATGTCATCTGGTAGTTGTGTAAAATACGGGGCTTAGAGTCTTGCAGAGAGCGATATGATTTAGACATGGGCCCCTTAATGCTTGAGAAGGCTCTTACCAGTGTCTCAAAAGGGTCAGTTGCCTCATAGTGGCCATCCGGTTAGGTGAATTAAGTACTCAGTGGTGGAGCTGGCAGTACTGGAGCTGCAACGTCTCTGTTCAAATGATTGGATCTCTTCACCAATAGAAAGGTCACTTGTGAGTCTACAGTCTACCCTCTCCCACTCTGTGAAGGTAGCAGGGTGAAGGGCTGGGGTGAAGTCAGGGTTCCTAGCTATATTGATATTGGGAGACAGGAAGGTCAGGAGTTCCTTTCTGACTGCTGTTTGGTCCCAAATATCAAGTACTTTCTGTGTGGGTGTGGAGATATCAGAGCTTTTCGGGCGTGCATGTGTCAGTAACCATATCAGGACCCAGAGCAGTTGGCAGGCGACTCCCCGGTCTATGTGTAGACAGAGGTTCTCGCTTTCCCGACCGCCCATTCAGAGAAATTTCGGAGGTGAGCTGCTTTATTATTAACTTTTTTAACTTTGTTTGCTGATGTGCAAAAATAATGCCCAAGTCTGTCAGCTTTTTATTATACTCTTTCTGTGAAAGTGCTGAAATGTGGTAACACTGCCCTGTCATTCACAAAGGTCAATTGTAGCATAATAGTAACTGGACTATCTCATAGATCACATTCACCAATTACTTGGTTTCTCACTACTTTGGTGCAGTCCTTGCCTGTGTTTGTGGGTTTACCTATCGGCAAGAGTTCCTTGGAGAGGTGGTTATTGATGTGACCTGACCCAAATATTTATGTGTGGTGTAGAATTAAGTTGAGTTTTCCCCGCAAATGGGGTCCATAGCGAGCTGTGAGTCGTGCGACCTGTCATTCAAGCCTGCGTCGAGTTTCTGTATGTTTGGGTTATGTTTACCGAGTATGAGGCAGTGGGGTTACAGGTCTTCTGATCCTCTAATGAACCTGCTTCAGCAGTGAAAGTGTAGCCCACTCCTCGAGGTCCCCGTGACTCCAGACTCCCTACTGCACGGCTAGTCACTGACTTTCTTCTCAGTAGGTTGTTAACTGTACTGGTGATGGAAGGCTGTGTACATTGCTAACAACCCTTGTGTAGTTTTTCTGTGACTGAGACTACAGCTTGCATATTGGAAGAGTGTCCTGATGTTTTCCTTTATCTATGAATTTAGGCGTGTTATTTAGTTTGGATCAGGTACTTTAATCCTACTTGGTACAGAACAGAATCCTACCAGGTCCCGTGTCCCTAGCTACCCTGAGTCCCTATACCTGAAGTCCCTCGGTTTCTCAAAGGTATGGTCTTCTCTATTGCAGTACATTTGGCCCGATTTGATTTATTTTTTTCCCAGTTTCCATCCTAAATCTAGAACAGGGTCACTAGGATTTGAAGAGAAATTGATGAAAATTAATGTATCTTAGATGGTGTGGCTCGTTCGTCTTTGCAAGTCTGAGCACCGGAAACCATAAGGGATCTCTACACCCTGGTCCTAACGATAGGAGGAAAGTGAAGGTTACGTATGTACATCAATTCTCATTGTTTAATATTATTTCTTCCTTTGTTCAGTAGGATAATCTTCCTTCTGCAATGGCGTATTCATTCTTTCCCTCCTCCTGATGATGCCATGTTTGAACTTTACGTGTCTGTGTGTGGTCAAAATATCAATGTACGAGGGGGCGTGGCCGGGCAAGATGGCCGAACGGACGTAGATCGTCTCGGCTCCCGGTCCGCGCATTGTTCCCGACCCGCTTATCACGGCTAATAGCTACCCCGCCGGCGGAAAATTTCACTACCGGGGAGCGGAAGATGCAGTGCACACACCGAGAGCCCTACCTTGCTTTGTTGGCGCTCCTACAGCACCGGAGCTCTACAAAATGGCGCCCGCAGCTCCGAGAGACTCGTAACAAGCCCGTGCAGGTGAACTCAAGGATCAGCGGAGGGGGTGACCACACCGCCGAGCACCGGGGCTGGAGAAAAAGACTGCGGTGATCGCGACCTCTAAGGACCCCCCGGAGAAGCGTATCGCAGCAAAATTAGGTCTGTTGCTGGCACGAGTGCTGGGAGCTTTGCGACCTCGCGGGCCGCTGCAGGTGCGTGGGCTACGGGGGAAGAGTCTGAGGTGCAGCATCACAACGGCTGCCTGAGCCTGGCACTGTGGGCCTGTCACCGGTAACGGGAGAGCTGTAATACGGCCCATTGAACACCTCAAGCGCCGCGCCTGACCTTAAAATGGCGGCCATGGTGTGACTCCAGGCAACGGCACACCACTCCCCACGACCTTGAGGCCCGACTCACGGCCCTGAAGATGTAGATTTGGCGGCGGGGCAACAGGGATCCCCGGGGCTGGAACACAACAACAGCGCTGCCCTGCAGCTCAGCCCTCATTGCAAATTCCCAGAGGTATCCGGCCAGGGTGCACGCTCCGCAAAATGGCGCCTAAAGAGATCTGCAGAGACGGCGCTTCTTGATGCTGAGCCCCATAGCTGCAGACAACACGCCCCGAGCTGAGGGCATGAGAGTGTGACATCTGGCCCATTAATCATTTTATCTAATTACCATCTTGTGGGCGCGTCACTGCTGGCTATTGAGACGTACCCTACAGGGTCCACAAATGCTGAAAGTGGCGATGCTCGCAAACTGAGTGGCCTATAACCCTCCATGCATACCGGACCTAAACACGCACCCCATACCTCAATGCACAACAGTCGCCAATAACCACCTCACAGTTGACCTCCGGGGGACTCTATCCTTGGACCCAGCGCGCTCCTCCTGCCACTGCGTCGGGGGTCCTCCTGGGCCCGCCCTTATGCCGCCAAAAAAGTCGACGAGCAAAACACCCAACAAGGTCTCGAATTTTTTCGCACCAGCAGACAAGCATCCAGCGCAGACCAAGGGAGCAGACAACATGGCCCTAACAAAAGAAGATCTTCTCGGCATGTTTAAGGACTTTAAAACGGAGCTCAGGAAGGATCTTAGCCAAGACATGAAGGCCTCCATGGAACAATTGCGATCCGACCTCACAGAAAGGCTGTCCTCCCTACAACAAGATGTGGACTCGGTGGGCACGAGAGTGCTAGATCTGGAGACGCAAACTCAGGACTACGACAAACGTACCACCGACCTGAGAGAGGAGGTCCGGAACCTCCAGGACCAGCTTCACCAGACACAACTCAAAGCGGAGGACCTTGAAAACAGGGCCGGGAGGGAAAATCTGCGGATACGGGACCTGGAGGAGGGAGCGGAGGGTCCGGACTTGGAGGCCTTCCTGGAGGGACTCTTCTCGGAGATCTTGAGTCCGCAGACCCTCAAAATTAAATTGGATCGGATCCATCGAGTGGGCGGACTGACGACAGGTGATAAGAAACGGCGGCAGGACGTGCTGGCCAAGTTTCATTCTTACAAAGTTAAGAAAGTGGTGCTTCACGCAGCTCGGAAGAAGGGAAACATCTCCTTCCAGGATCATTCATGCTCCATCTACCAGGATCTAGCGCCAATCACCCTAGCCAGGAGACAACAGTTCAGACCCATCACCTCGAAGCTGCGCGACGACAAGATAAAATATAGATGGACGTACCCATTTGGGTTGAGCTTCGAGTTCAACAAAAGACAGCGCCATGTCACCGAATTGAAAGATGGGCTGGACCTCCTGGGCCTCTCCCCCGAGGAGCCGGGCCCTGCCCGCACCAATGCGCAAGAGTCCAGGCTCGGAGGCCCTCTGGTTTCCCCCTGGTCCACAAGCTCACGTAGACTCCGCAAGTGAGGCAGGAAAACAGTAACTTCTCAACCTGGCCCTCAAATGCGCAACACAGCCAAATAGTCCTGGTGCCTCATCGGGATCCTGAAGCGACAGTCGCCCACCTGTGACTCCCTGACGATGACGGAATCCGCTATCACCACCGCTCACCGTGGGATCACTTGCCCAGCACCAAGGGACGTTTGCTGAGACGAATCCTGGGCCACCACTCGGAACTGTTACCTATTCCTGCTGACCCACCGCGGATCCGACAGGTTAGTCGCTCATCGACGTGAAGACCTTCGCCCTCCGGTGTGCCCAGACACACTCTGCATCCTGAGGCCGGAGTGTCGGCTCGGCTGGGGCGCACCCCTGCTGCGGTCTGGCCCTCCTCTTGCGGGCCCCCGAGACCTGGAGCCCATTGGTGCTTCCGGGCCTTGTCTCTTTAGCAGACGCAAGTGGACCAGCGAAATGACTAGGAGTATGTTCCTATGGACGAGGGCAAAGGCACCGCACTTCTGTAAGTTGTTTCATAGATCTGTGGTCTCAATATAGCCGTACAAGGATGTAAACTTAAGTTTTGATCGGGATGGGCGTGGACGGGGACCTCGGTTATACCGTCCCCCAAGTCCCCGTGGGGAGTTCCTTTCCCTACTGGGACCATGTTAGCGGTTCCACAACCGCAGTTTTTGATAATGTTCATTCTTATTTTGTTGGGGAAAGGGGGGAGGGTTGGGGAGGGAGATGGTGGCGGCTCTTTAATGTTACACTTCGCAGGTTTAACGTGCTCCAACATACTTCCCAGCAACACCCACAGGTGGGACGCTCTTCGCCGGAGATATACCAGACACTACGGCAGGGCGGGACATCTAGCACCACCAAGAGAGGCAGAGTTTCCCTTACTAGATAGATGACTATAACCATTGGCTCATGGAATGTTAAGGGCCTTAACTCACCCCAAAAACACCAAAAGGTCTGGAAATATCTTACCGACCACCACCTTGACATAGTGGCCTTGCAAGAGACCCACCTTGCTAGAGCTGAAGACACTCGCCTCCGACACAAGCAATATCCACTGATATACAGGTCCTCTGCACTTACGAAACATAGAGGGGTGGCGCTCCTTTTTCACTCCTCCATGAAATTTCAACCGATGGATGTTCAGACCGACAAAGAAGGCCGCCTGGTCATGGTCAAGGGCCTCTTGATGGGAAAACTTTGCACATTCGTGGCAATATACACGCCTAACACAGGTCAGATAGCCTTTTTAAACACACTAGCGGGGAAAATTCAAGACTTCGCAGAGGGATCTACGATCCTCATGGGGGATTTCAACCTGACCTGGCAGAAGGACTTAGACAGCACTCATCCACAACGTTCTGACACTGGCTCATTCTCCGCAGACACTAAACAAAACATACATGACCTGGGGCTTCTGGCGCACTCTATACCCTCAATCCCGTGACTATACTTTTTACTCTCACGTACACCGCACGTATTCCAGACTGATTACATTTTCATTAGCCAAAACCTGTTAGCAGTGCTGCAGGAAGCCAAGATATTTCCCCTCTCAGTGTCGGACCACGGCCTAATATCAATATGCTTGGCCTGGAGCAGCAATGTCTCAACCATCCCCAAATGGTACTTTCCGGGACCACTCACGCAAGACAGAGTGCTATGCACCGAGCTGAGAGAATCTATCGCGGATTTTTTAACAATAACAACCCCGCAGACACGTCAGAGTACACCAATTGGGATACGTTTAAGGCAGTCTTCAGAGGGAAATGCATTGCCCTGAACTCGGCGCTAAACAAACAGCGGACCAAGGAGAGGGAGGCTCTTGAAAGGGAAGTGACAAGCACATAAGACGAACCCCACCAGGGAGACTCTCCGCAATCTAACTGCACTGCGGGGCAAGCTTAGAGCCATCTATAACAATAGGGCGGAACTCACTCTCCTTAAACTCCGCCACTTATCTTAATCCCAGGGCAATAAGATTGGCAAGCACCTAGCCAGACAACTAAAGGAAAAAAGAGAACGAGAATACATAGGAGGTATACAAGGGGAAAGCGGGGAGCTCACGCTTAAGGATGAGGAAAAGGCTGATATCTTTGGCGCCTTTTACAAGGCTCTATACACTAAAGACCAGCGAGACACGAACGTGCAGCATGACTATCTCCAGACACTACACTTCCCACAGGTTTCTGAGGACTGGAATAACACACTCACTGCCCCCATAACCCCTGAAGAGATAGGCGCTGCTATAAAAGCTCTCAAACCTCACAAGGCCCCAGGACCAGACGGTTACACTGCCCACTTCTACAAAACTTTTGCCCCAGATCTCATACCACATCTCACGAGGCTGTCTAATAAAATGGCGGAGGAGGGAGAGACCACTAGATCAATGACTGAAGCGGTGATCTCGGTTATACCTAAACTGGGAAAAGACCCCCAACTATGTGCTTCGTACCGCCCCATTGCCCTTCTAAATCTTGACGCGAAGCTTTACTGCACCATTCTTGCGACACGACTTAACGATCTTATGCCCGACCTTACACACCCTGATCAGTCGGGATTTATCAAGGGCCGGCAAACCCACGACAACACCCGACGCATAGTACACTTGATAGAGAAGGTCAACAAGCGACAAATCCCTGCTGTACTGGTGGGCCTAGACGCCGAGAAGGCGTTCGACAGGGTGGATTGGTCGTTCCTTTTCAATACTCTTACTTCGGGTTCGCAGATAAATTTATTAATATGCTTCGGGCCAACTACGTCCAACCATGCTCCAGAGTGCAAGTCAACGGGATGCAATCAGCCCCCTTTCTCCACACTAGGGGCACTCGTCAGGGGTGCCCTCTCTCGCCCCTACTTTTCGCCCTTAGCATTGAGCCTCTGGCGATGACTATCAGGGCCAACCCAGAGATCCGGGGAATCCCCTTCAGTGGTGAATCGTACAAAATCACGCTCTTTGCTGACGATGTCCTCCTGTCCATCTCCGAACCAGCTGGGTCTCTTCCACCTTTGCAATCAGAGCTAGAGAGATTTGAGGCAGTGGCGGGTTTCAAGATAAACCTTGGCAAATCATACATACTCAATCTCACTTTTCCACAAGCAGAAGTGTGCGAACTACAGCCACATACCTCTCTCCAATGGGCCGCTTTATCTATACAATACTTGAACCAATATCTGACAGTGGAACCCTCAAAAGCTACAGCACCTGAGCTGCTATCCCTCTAGTATTATTACCCCTCTGTTCTTCTTGAGGTTTGTGTGCACACTGAAACGCACCCACCGTCACAATGCAAATCCTCATGGGATCATAACAATGTAAAACACAAGCACACAAGGGATAACCAGAGAAACTGCCTATCTCTCGTTCCCCATCTAAGTCACGGTTATCCAGAATACATATATATCATATCACCAGCCCCCAAAACCGTATACTGCAAACCCAAGCCTTATCAGTTCCAATGCAAAATATATGTGCAGGAACTGTTGTTGATAGTCGGTATGAGGATATCAACAAGTTTCCAACACGCCAGACATCACGGCAGGAAGGACGGGTTTCCCTTTGACCCCTCCTCTTTGTGGTCATTGACCTCTTTAAAGTCATCAACGCCCTGAAGAAGTCCTCTAGTAGGACGAAACGCGTCGGCTGTGGCTGTATCACTGTGAAAATTTGATGCATATGACTACGTTTTAAAAAAGAAAATTTGGAATAAAAAGATTTTTTGAATAATATTTGTATTGGATATAGATTATATTTCTGTACTTTCATATTTTGTAATTAATGTGTGGTGCACCTGTGCTTGTGTTTTACTTTATCTATACAATACTTGGGGGTCCAGTTAACGCCCCGAGTCGAGGACCTCTTTAAGGCTAACTTCCCCCCCGCATTCAAACAGATTTAGCGAGATGGAAACCTCTCTTCCTTTCATGGCTTGGGCGTGTACACGCCGTTAAAATGACACTCCTTCCCAAGCTCCTGTATCTATTCCAGGCTCTACCCATGAATTAGAACGGGACTTTCTCCGCAGAGTTAAATCCATGATCCTTCACTACATCTGGCAGGGGAGGCGTGCCCGTTTCTCTTTCACAATTTTACGCCGGCCACGGTCGGAGGGTGGAGTGGGACTACCCGATCTCGCATTGTATTATAAAGCTGCTCAGCTAAGGGTGTTGGCGGAATGGTCCAAACCAGAGTCCGAAAAACACTGGTTACATATGGACCGCTGTGTAGCGGGGAGAACCATCTGGGATCTGGTGTGGCCACCCAAGAAGGATAGGCCTAAGAATGCATACCTTAGCACCCCTACACGCACCACCTTGAGAGTATGGGACTCGATAGCGGGCGACGAGCGGTGGGCCTCGTTCCCATCACCATTCACGCCTCTCCACTTTAACCCAGCTTTCCCTCTGGCCTTGCACGAGGGCCCTTTTGACGCCTGGAGAGAGGGTGGTTGCTTAGCTCTGACACACCTTTTTCATAACACTGACCCCCTTACCTTTGATCATTGCAAACGAGATTATGGTCTGGAGAACACGGAACGATACCACTACACTGAACTGTTACATTGGGCTCTCACTCCACAGGTGAGGGAGGCAGCCACCCGCCCCCCCACGAGATTCTAATCCTTCCTTTCAAAAGCCACCACCATGAAAGGGGTAATCTCGTTCATATATACTCACCTACTCACCACTGCGCTTTCTCCGTGTCCACATTACATGAACATGTGGGATGGCATCCTGCAGGGAGACATCTCAGACGGAGAATGGTCGCGGTTATGGACTGACATCACGAGACTCAACCATTCCACAGAGCTCCGGGAAGCCCACCTCAAAACCATGATGGATTGGTACCTCCACCCCTCCAAGCTCAAACAGATCTTCCCCAACACCTCTGATAGATGCTGGAGGGGATGCGGGCTCTTAGGCGACTTCCAACATATATGGTGGGATTGCCCTGTTATACGTCCATTCTGGGAAGAAATACTAGCACACATCAAAGAAATATTAGGCTACCCCATCCCGACCTCCATGGCAGAAACCCTTCTAGGGATCCGCGACGCGACCCTTGAACACCAGACCCGAGCAGACAAGGCAATCATGTGGTTATGTATAGGGGCGGCTAAGGTAACCATAGCGGCCTCCTGGAAACGGAAAGAAGCACCGGCGATCTCCCTCTGGCATTCTCGTCTGTGGAAGCTACTCAGCCTCGAAAGAATGTCTGATATCTTCCGGGACAACTATAAAAATTTTGAATATAAATGGGGACTGCTGGTTACCTTTCTCTCGCGTGGTTTGCCCCTGGCTGTCTGTCCTCCCTCTGTCAGAGCACTGCATCTCTTTCAATTTTGACCCACCTAAGCCTACTCGCCGTTGAACACATCAAAGTGACTGAGCCGCCACCATAGTTTGGGGGGCTAGGGGGGGATTTTGTTACTCATTTTTAGTATATCGTTTTTTCAGGGTTTTTATTTATCGTATATTGCACCTTTCCGTTGGAAGGGTTTGTTAGAAACCCATCACAAAAGAAAGATGGGTTGTTCAGTTAAATGGGTGCCTTTCCTATATATAATGGACACTGGAACATGGACCGAACCCTTATGATGTTAGAAACTGTACCCTTTATATTTGCATTTCCTATGAGACAAGGGCCGAGACAATGGCCAGGTAATGTGCTACGGCTTCAACCCTTATTAAGTGTTCTAAAGCAGAAGCTCACTGCGATGAGCGATGTGATGGTTATATTTTTGTGCTGCACTGGAAAATCTTTTCAATAAAAATAAGTTTGACAAAAAAAAATATCAATGTACTTCTATCTGGACTGCTTACAATTATATCTTGCAATACCGGAATCCGATTAACCCCCTTTTGTTAATATTCAAAAGACAATGCAGCCAGGATCCCTAAGTGATTGACTTGTATGTCTGATGGATTGTTTGCTCACAATACCACAACTCACCTGCACTGTGCTGTTTGATCACTCTACAGAGCACCATTATTTTGAATGACATAATAAGATAAAAATGTTTCTGTTCTAATTTCTTTAGGCAATGGGCATTTATTGGGATTTGATCGCATGAGGGTACCTTTTGCCTCTCCTTATGCTCCATGTTGACAAAGCTATCTATAACAACATCCGTAGGAGCCACTGTTGCAATACTACTGCTCACGTACCCAGGATACATGGAATGCAGGATTACCTCATATTTAATACTGTACCATTTTGGAAAGACAAGGCGTGCTTGGACATCACTGGTTATGCCTCCACGCATTATTCTTGATAACAGTACATGGCAGTGGATCATTCTTGCTCAGGATTGAGCCCAGCCAGAACTTCTGATGACACAAAGATATGTTTTATCTGGCCTGGGGCATCCAGCCAGATTCAGAGCTCTGTTGTCTGTGAGTCCACTCCTCTCTGAGTGGTAAGTGAGGCGCTTGGTCTCTCCATGGCCTGCAGCACTGTTCCTTCAAGCACTGCTGGGTCCCTGCAGGCAGTGACTAGTTCCAGGAAGATGCAAACAGAACACACCCAGAACCTGCAATTATTTCCTAAGCCTTTGAGACTATATTCCTTTAGAAGATAATTGGGACCATTTTCCATGACCACAGCCTTTAGCTGCATTAACAGGGCGCTATTTTGTCCTTTCCTGAACATACACAGTTCACGTGCCTGCCAGGCAGCTCCTCAGTACCCAGGACAGATGCCTCGTTGCTCTGCATGTGCAAGTTTGAGATGCTGCAGAAGACATGGGTGATGCGTCAAAAGATGTACCTCAACCATTGGACAGCAGGAGGTTGAGAGTCATGTAGTAGCATTGGGGAGGAGAAACTTTATATCCTTCACAGAGAATGTTTGTGAACTTTGTGCTGTGTCTGCAAGCAGCACCCTTCTGACACTAAGAAATGAAGAAAGGCTGCTCTACCAACAGTCACACAGACCCATGCTGAAGCCATCAAGTGACTAAGAGGGCTATATCAGCTTTGAGAACACTTATGGGCCTACCTGGAGTCTGCTTCACCACCTTCCTCGCCATTATAAGTATTAGACTCTGAAGCTGAAGACAGGAGGGCAGCTACTCATGACATCAGACGCCAATCGAGCTCGAGCTGGCCCATGCTTTGGAAAAGATTCCATCTTGCATTAAACTGATGTTGTGTCAAAGGTGACCGGGGGAGAAAGTTGTGACCAACGCAAATTCATTTGAGGAGAAAAAGGCACCCTATCCGCAACACTATGTTTGGTGTCACAAAATCTACTATAGTTAGCAGTATTGCATTATTTTAATTCTGGATGCAATGTGTAACGTGTTTCTCATTGTGGTGCTTTCTGTATCCTAGATTAGTCGATTCTATTAGGATCTTAGTTCACCGATTACAGGATAACCGTTTGTTTAAATTACATTAACCCATAGGTATTTTACCGTGATAATGCTTAGTGTAACTCTAATTTTTATGTATGGCATTAGTTAACCTTTCGGATATGTGTATTTTACACTATGTACATCTACCTCATAGCCGTAGTTGTGATTTGTCATTAGCTCGAAACGGTGCATTTGCATTTTGTATTTCACGCTATAGAGTTGAGCAGTTTATGAAAAATATAGCTTGGTGAGGAGTCCGATGTGCCATGGACTTATAGTTTGCTGAACCCCTAAATAGTGAAAAAGAGGGAGGGAATGCCTTTCTTACTTTTTCTCTACTTCTTTGTATCAGCTCTCGGTAATTGCTGATTTGATTCTTTTTTATTTACAGTGATGGCATTTGGGCTTAGTTGATCTTGTAGCCTCCAGTGGCGTCAATACTACAAGATTTGCAGTAATCTCCTTTGGTCATCTGCACATTTCATATTGCACCTAAAAGCGCTAAACTGGGAAGGCCTTGGGCTATTGTATTTTGCCTGTTCTGCTGAAAACAAAGATAGGAGTTTCTACTCCATATGAACATTTTATTATTTCTATCCTGATTTAATTTTTCTAACAATATTACTTTTAATTGTGTAGTTTTCATTAGCAACAACCTTTATGCTACAAATATCTAAGCCTGGGGTTGCATTCAGAGTGTTAAAGCCAAAGCAATGATCAAAGAAATAAGTCTTAAGGAGTCTTATTAAACAAAAAAACAAGAATGATCAACAGCTCCTTATTATGGCCCTTTCTTTGGGGAGTCTGTCTTTGATGTAGGTTCTTGTGGCAGAGCTGCTGGACGAGGTAGAGAGAGTCAGCCATCGTTGTCCACTGGATATTACTCCACACCTAAACTGGCACCTTTTCCTGTAAATAAAGGCCTCACATTGAAGCCCTAACTGCGAACAAACCCGCTCCTCGGTGTTGGCTCACAAGTGATCACCGTCTTGGCCTCACCCGTTCCCTCCCATAGTGAACACGAGGGAGCAGGAAGGAGTAAAGGACATGACCAAGTGTAAAGAGGCCAATCAGTGCGTCTGCTCCCCCGTTACCCAATGGCAAGAGAGGGCATCTTATACCCACTTTTTGAGAGGAGGGCGAACATGGAGGGACCCTAGTGGAAGTCTCACCTGCTGGAATGACTTCGTTGGACAATGTTGGTCTGGGAGGCGGGTGAATTTCCTAAAGCTCTAAGGAATTGATCTTATTTCATGTTACCGATTTTACTCTTTTCCTTGTGCTTTTAGTAGAAGCTCAGCAGGGAAGCGCAGCGCTCCTTCCAACTGCATAAATAGCATAAATGAGTTTTAACTCCCACAATTGACAACCCTAAGCCCAGCCACAAGAACCTCTTCGGGACACACTCCAGCGCTGGAGATGCTAAAAAAAAATGAAACACGCTGAGCAAGTCGTTGTTATACTTTGAGACTTTTATGGCTCTTAGAAACCTACTTTTAATATCTCCTTCTTTTCCTCCTCAATATCCCTCCTTTTTTTCTCTGTTTTTTTTAAAAAGCATGAATTTTAAGTGTACATTTTGTAATGGTTTTAATTAATCAAATACAATGAACTACTTACGTTACGTTACGTTGTGCTTTTTCGGTGTGCTCTGCTTTCCAACTCTGTATTCACTGCAGCTCCCTCTAGGTCTGGAGTTTATCAACTTCTATAACGTTTGCAGCACATTGAAGCATTTGTTTGAGAAGCTTTTGTGCAGCTAATGACATATATGTCTCTCTCTCCTGCTTCTAAAACAGGTCCAGTGTGTATTGCACCTAGTGCTTTGTGTTCTGTTATTTGTTCTACAATTTATATCGGTGCCACTTTAGTTAAACAAGTGATGACAATTAATGAGGATAACATATTTTGGAGAAGGTGTGGTACCACATGCGTAATGGCCAGAGTTGTGTTCTGATTTTAGGATGGAAAGGGGAAGGTTTGTGTTCACTTAGCACGTTATACACACTATCACCAGTGCCGCTGGAATTAGGGGTGCGAGTGGTGCAGCAGCACCCTCAAATAACCTCTGATAATTTTAGATGGACAGTCAACGATGAAAACTCCTGGCTTGCTTAGGATTTATTCATTGTCAGAGGGACAGGTTTCAGCCAGCTTCACAGAATAAAGTGCTGCTAATTCTTCTAAAAAGAAATCGTTGCTTACCTTTCACTTAATGGACTGAAAAGTCAGTGTATTTAAAACTTTAGTCCAGCAATGGTCTTGTTCGGGTACAAGAGTGTAAAATGAGACAGTTATTATGGAATTTTTTTCTACTCACATGTAAATAAAATGTTGCTTACTTTGCTTATTTCAAAATATACCAACAATATGATAAGTATAAATGTGATATACTGTAGACAAGCAATGACATTTATTTTACCCTGTGTGACAAATATTGTATAGATTTTTAGCTTATTTAACTTAAAATCAACAATAGCAAACAACAACAAAAATTCGCTGCGTACTGTATTATTGGCTTAAATGCCCTTTAAAGCACATATTGGCAAATAGGCCACGTTACAACGCATGCGATACATCGCATGCCATTACACCACGGTCGTTACAACGACCGCGTTGTTACATTGCATACCATTACAATGCAAGTCGTTACAACGACTTGTGGTAGGGGGCGCTGGATGTTGCAATAGTATAATTTACTATTCCAACTCCAGTCTGTGCAACAGTAGGGAAGGTGTTGGATTTTAAATCCAACACCTTCTGCCCCCTACAGCAAGTCGTTGTAACGACTTGCGTTGTAATGGTTTGCGATGTAACAATGCAGTCGTTGTAACGACCGCGTTGTAATGGCATGCGATGTATCGCATGCGATGTAAACGATGTTTCCCCATATTGGCACCTACTTATCGCAGCACAAACATAAACATGTGCAAATTCCCAATTTCAGCAGGTATTACTGCTTGTGTTTGCTATAGGTTTAGAGGAAAGCTTCATTTTTGTGATTTCGTTTTACTGTATTTGATACAACTGCATCAAAGCAAGCAAAACCGGTTACATTTCCACCAGAAAATGTAGAGATAGAATGCACAGATAGAATTGCGCACAAAAACTGGGTAACAGCATTACCACAAGCCATGCCTCCTTTTCATGTGGGAACACTAAACAGAAGGGTAGACAGAGGAACAGTTATTTCTTCTATGGGGTTTTCTCTTCATATTTATCACAAGGTATCATTCTTCTTTTAACTTTGAGATTAATGACATTCCATATAATTCCACTCTATTGTTTTATTTTTCTCACTCTGAATGTTTGCCTTTCCTTCTGTTTGGAACATTGTCTGCTATTCACAGCAGGCACATTCGATGGCAGAACTGCTGTTCCATTAAGTGGCCCTCCAGTGCTATTCCCCAGTCAGCACTGAGTTGCCGGTGAGTAGATGGTATGTGCTCTTTATGAATCACAGCGCCGTGCCACACCTCGCTTGAGCAATATATAGTCACAATGTGCTCCAAAATGCACCACTGAACACTTCTGTTCTCCCAGACTAGTCTGCTGCTGGCTTTAGCTTATCTTCGAAGCTCGCTCTTTACGTAGCGCTTGGATAACTCCCAACCTTCACGCTTTGGTGCGGTAGCATGGAGGACCAGCCCCTACTCTGAACACTGCTCCAGCACCACTGGTCATCGCGCGAGGTGAATATGGGTTGGTGAAAAATGTGACACACCTTTCACGTTGTCTGTTGCACTCACTGCTGATTTGTCCACATCAAGAGCAGGAGTATTGTTCTTTCCTTCCTTTTTCAGTTTCCATCTGCTGGTGGTAATTGCGGAGGTGAAGGTTGTGACCACATGCTAATGGCTGTAGGTCCGGCTGTGTGCACTAGACACCTCTCTTCCCCCGTGCACCCATTACCCCGTGCAGGCCCCACCCTGCTGGATAGAGGACTCTCTGTAACCTGATTTTCATTGCGAAGATGATGAAATCGTAAAACACAATAAACTGAAGATTAATTGTCTCATAAGGCCCTCTCGATGTTCATCTCTCAGGCGTCAGCTGTGACACAATGAAGTGTTCTCTGCTTTAAGGGTGAGTTTTCTTGAGCAAAGGACCATTTTGAAACAGATGCCCTCTCATCTAAAATGCATGCACTGTGGCAGCTATTGCTTGGCACACAGTTTTACACGTGTTACATAAAGTGCTTGGTATACTATTTCACCACCACTTCATTGTGCTTTAAAATCCAGTGTGGCACACAGTAGAAATCGTATACTAGGTCTGTCCATCCTGAACTGCAGCTTCCACACACCTATGCATTGCCATGCATAAGCCGTGCCTTTCGGGGATTCTGGATTCGGATAGCGCCTGTATGAAGATGTGTCTGCTGCCTTACAGAGAAGAAGACTCTTCACTGCAAAAGAATATTACTCACTCTTTTTTAATCGCATCCTCAGTGTGGCGGGGTCTCTCCTGAGGTGTGCGTCTGTCTCTCATCTACTCCTGACTGTCAGCTGGAGAGTGGATTTTTCACTCACTCTCTGTCAGCTGCCTACATCTAATTGTCCCGCCTGCCACTCAAGCGCGTGGCATCTCCCTCGCCCCGCGGTGCAGGTAGAGTTAGCGCCAAGTAATTTCCCCTGGGAAGAGGAATACCAAGCGCTACCGACTATGCTCTAGTGATAGGCAGAGAAGCGCGGCTCAGGTGTGCGCGAGGACCGCGCCCCACAGGTGACGGGGGCTCGTCAGGAATCAATAGATGACTCAGAGAAGTAAAGCACTGCCTCTGCGAAAGAGACTTACTTATTGATCCTTACCAATCCAATAATGCAGATAATCTGTCTGACAGTTATACAGTCTCAAGCGGATTCTTTTCGTATTTATTTATGTAATGCACATTCTGAGGCACCACCTGCAGCTGCGCGAGGACATCTCAGCTGAGCAGGCGTGCACCTCTTGAGCCTGTGTCTCTTTTAACTTGAGATCATGCCACTGGCAAGTCACAGTCTTAATTTGAAACCCTGCATGCCTGCAACACAAGTGTCGCTCGAGTTTGCAGGCTCAGCACCACGTATGGCCAGGTACTACCTACACCCCCTCCTCCCATAATTGGACCCCGATTAAATGACATGAGAAGGGTTTGGATGTGGGGGTCGTAAACCCCCGGCCGTATTTATTAAAACAAATTAAAACATTATTAATATATACAAGATTTACAAATTACGCAGAAAATTATGCATTACACTGATTACAATTGATAAGTACATATGTCGGTTGGCTAACCTTAACATGACTCTAATACAAAGGTTTTCCTATCCGAATCTAACATATCTTTAATAATCATCACAGCATTTTACTTTTCTGCGTATCCTATTTGGGCCTACGGCAAGGTCACTAACTGGTGTCAGATCCTTATCAACTTTTTAACCACGCCCTCCAGCCGGAGTGCGCATGCGCAGAGGGCCCGTTTACCGCGAGGGTACTCCCCCCCCCGGTTACCCCCGTACGCTCTGTATATCATCTCCATAAAGGGGCCCTTGCAGTTCTGCGCCGTTTACTGGCGACCTTGTGCACGTGCGGGGTGGCCAACCAGCCTAGGGAAAGCGTGACTCCCCCTCCCCGCACCCATCCAGCCAACCGGCTGTAAACTGCCCCTGGAGTTCTAGGAGAGACCACTTGTCCCTCCCACTTGGGCGACCCCATTCAAGAATGGCGCCGCCCTCTAAGGACCTTAAAGTTACTGCTCACCAATCATGACCTTACCGCCTGACCTAGGAATAGCACTAAAATACGACGATTGAAGACCTGTAAACTGAAAAACGTTAGTGGGAAAACACAAATTTGATACATATACCCCCGAATACTTAAACCAGCTTGTTGCTTATACACTCCCGTACATTTGCTTTAGGGGACGGTGGGTGGGCAAATTGAGGTTACAGCCTCCTAGCGAGCCTGGTGTGGTGGGCTGGGGAGCGGGGAGCAAAGAGACCTACTCCCGCGCTCACCAGCCTTTTAAGGTTTCTCTGCCCGGCCGGTTCCAACCGGCCTGGCGCTATCCTCGCGCGTGACCCGGAAGTGATTCCAATCACTTCCGGGGCACGCTCCGACTATGGGACCAATCACTAGCGAGGCTCGCCCGTCGCGTCACCAGCGCGCGCGACAGGCTTGCCCCTGTGGTCTCCGGAGGGGGCCGGCACGACCGCCATACTTTTGGCGTGGCCGATGCCGGCCCCGCCGTTCTCTATGGCCAGGTACTACCTACACCCCCTCCTCCCATAATTGGACCCCGATTAAATGACATGAGAAGGGTTTGGATGTGGGGGTCGTAAACCCCGGCCGTATTTATTAAAACAAATTAAAACATTATTAATATATACAAGATTTACAAATTACGCAGAAAATTATGCATTACACTGATTACAATTGATAAGTACATATGTCGGTTGGCTAACCTTAACATGACTCTAATACAAAGGTTTTCCTATCCGAATCTAACATATCTTTAATAATCATCACAGCATTTTACTTTTCTGCGTATCCTATTTGAGCCTACGGCAAGGTCACTAACTGGTGTCAGATCCTTATCAACTTTTTAACCACGCCCTCCAGCCGGAGTGCGCATGCGCAGAGGGCCCGTTTACCGTGAGGGTACTCCCCCCGGTTACCCCCGTACGCTCTGTATATCATCTCCATAAAGGGGCCCTTGCAGTTCTGCGCCGTTTACTGGCGACCTTGTGCACGTGCGGGGTGGCCAACCAGCCTAGGGAAAGCGTGACTCCCCCCTCCCCCGCACCCATCCAGCCAACCGGCTGTAAACTGCCCCTGGAGTTCTAGGAGAGACCACTTGTCCCTCCCACTTGGGCGACCCATTCAAGAATGGTGCCGCCCTCTAAGGACCTTAAATTTACTGCTCACCAATCATGACCTTACCGCCACAGGCCAGCATAGTTGACCAACTATCTGGCCCCCCCCCTGCGCTCACTAGGAGGTCATACCCTGCCCCCGGAGATCGAACCATGCCAGAACATTTTCTAGGAAAGCCTCATTGCCTACTCTTGACAGATGGACCCCGTCCTTTACAAAGCAAGACTCACCCCTGATACACCCGTGGGCGATTGTCTGTAGACGAGGAGCCCTGAAAAGCCTGTCTATTTTGTTATTTATTCTCCTTACAGAATGATTCAGTGCTCTTACCGACTCCCCCCCCCTCCATTGGAATCTTGGAATCATTTGTGACCATACAATGGTACACCCCGGGAATGTCTTTGCTAACCAACTCACTTCTGATATTATTGCTTCCACTAGCCCCCTTCTACCGAGGCTTGCCAGATCATTCCCCCCTAGGTGTAAGATAATAATACTGGGACGGGGACCACCCTTCTCTAATAGCCCCAATGTGAAACCCCTAAACTGGCTCAAGCACAGGCCCCCCTTTCCATGAAATGATACCCTAAAACCTGCTCGCTCTACCCTAGTCTTGTAGCTGCCTGTAAGGAAAAAATCAGACAAACGCTTCACATACGAGTGACCAATGATCCATGCAACCTGTGATCCCTGCCCTGGTGATGACGTTCTTTGTGTTGCTTGGTGCTGTTGCGGCGTTTGCAGTTTCCCCCCTGCGTGACAGGTTTGAGAAACTGTAGATGAAACAGAGAAGACATATGCATCAGGTCCTGGCAATTATCCTGCTCATAACATATGTAACCGCACATAGCGCTTGTAACAACTGGAGGACCACCTCCCAATCCTTTGGACGCTGTTGCTAGGTAAACCCCTAGCTGCTGCTTCCGTGGCCGCCCCTATCCTAAAAGAATGCGTCCCAAAACAGCTTGGGTTAAGCCCCGCCCTCTGTATTGCCATATCCAGGACCCTTTTAAACTGAAACCGTGTAAGTGGAACACCATCAGCATGCACCAGAAGGGGCCCCCCTTTGTTAATAGGTCTATATTGTAGGAAAGCCTCCACCTGTGACAGGGGGCAACACGGATTGCCCTGTGCCCGATGGAGTACTACCCTGTCCCCTCGTGCCTCTTGGTCCGTCTTGGACTTCCTGATTGATATTGTTAGAATGTCCCCCCGCACCTTCACGTCATCAAACTGCAATCCGCCTTGCACATCTGTTTTGTTTTGGGCCACCAATTCCCCAATTCTAAAAGCACCATAAAAGGCCAATGAGAAGGCGGCGGTGAACAGCAGAACTTCCTCTGCTGTGGTGCAAATCAATGGGAGGGTCCTCAGTAAAGACGTTAGCAGTTCCACCCCGATTGGCCGCCTTGTATCTGGGGTAGCCCCTTGGAGGCGCTGCCAACCCTTCAGTGCTTTCCTGACTATGAAGCTGTTGGTCGGATTGCCTTTGTCCCTAGTTTGGGCAAAAAGGAGATTGCCGCCACATGCCGTTTAGCAGCTGCCGCTGAGCGCCCCTCCCCTTCAAAAACCTAGGTAATGAAGGAGTGCCCCTGCATTGTACCAGTTTTCAGCCCACTCATCTCCTAAAAAGGAACAATATGCCCCAAACGCTCCTTCATATGCTTTCCTGGTCCTGGGTGCTAGGCTAGCTGCCACGAGGTCCGGTAGTTGGGGGCACCAATTTGCCAAAGTAGTTCTGGGAAAGGGGTGGCATACTCCGCCGCCGCCGGGAGGTGAGCCCTGAACACCTGCATTTTAAAGCGAGAAAGTGCATCAGCCGCATGATTTAATACCCCTGGCACATGTTTAGCCTTAAATTGCATATTTAGCTTCATGCATAACAGTACAATCTCCTTCAGCAGCCGGAGAATCATCCGACACCGTGCCGCTTGCTGGTTGATGCATTCGACCACTGTCATGTTATCCGACCAGAACACCACTGATTGATTACGCAGTTGTTCTGGCCACACTGTTAATGCCACCCAGATGGGGAACAATTCTAGAAAACCTATGTTGCCCGTCAAACCTGTCTCTACCCACCATGCTGGCCACCGTTGCGCCACCCACTCGGTACCGAGTATGGCGCCAAATCCTCACTCCCCGCGGCGTCAGTCATTAAACCTAACTCCGCGGAGGTAGTGGGCGGACCGGGCCACACTACCCTGCCATTGAAGTCCTGCAGGAATGCCAACCAAATGCGCATGTCCTGCCTGACCTCTGCTGACAGCCTGGTGTGGTGGTGTCTTTCTTGGAGCCCCGCCATTGCCTGTGAGATGGATCGGGAAAATGGCCTTGCCATAGGAATGATCCTTAGTGCAAAATTCAACTGCCCTACCGTCTGTTGTAACTGGTGCAATGTTACCTTCTCCCTAACCAAGCACTGCTGCAGTGTGGACCTGAACTTGATGATCTTGTCCGCGGGCAACCTGAAACACCCCTGTATGGAATCTAACTCAATCCCCAGGAACTCTATTGTTGTATTAGGTCCCACTGTCTTTCCCGGGGCCAAGGGGACCCTGAAAGTACGCATGAGTGCGCAAAACTCCTGCAGCGCCCACGCACACTCCCGCGATCCCGGTGACCCCAAGATAAGAAAATCATCCAGGTAATGCATCACCCACTGGTGCCCCGTCGCCTGCCTGAAAACACACTCCAGAAATGAACTGAATTTTTCAAAATATGCGCAGGAGACAGAGCAACCCATGGGCATACACATGTCCATGTAGAATTTCCCTGAAAATTGAAAACCAAGTAGATGAAAATCAGACGGGTGAACTGGTAATAGACGAAAAGCGGACTCTATGTCTGATTTTGCCAAAAGGGCTCCAGGGCCCAAGCCCCTGAGCATCTCCACCGCTTGATCAAAAGAAGCATATCTCACGCTGCAAAACTCCTCATCAATTGCTTCATTCAATGAACTTCCCCTGGGTGCTGATAGGTTGTGTATGAGTCTGAATTCCCCACTTTCCTTCTTGGGGACCACGCCCAAAGGAGAGCAGACGAAATTCTCTACCGGGATAGAATTATATGGGCCAGCTACCCTGCCCAGTCGCAGTTCTTTTTCAATTTTCATAGCTGCCACGCTAGGTTTGGCTCGCACTGAAAGTTGATTTTTGCATTCTGATGCCCCCACATAGTCAGGTGCCGGTATCCTAAAACCGCACCTGAAACCATCTAGCAGCATTTTTGCGGTGATGTGACAAGGATATTTGTTTAGCCATGGTGTCAATGCCGTTACATCAATAGGTGACCGTGCCTTTAGTTGACCATGAGCCTCATTCATGCTTCTTCCCTCCCTTGTCCTTTGGTTTCTTGAAGCACTTGGACTCGGGGTGAGACGGGTTCGCGCAGATGGAACACGCATGCTTAAACCTGCACGTGCCTTGCGGTCTAGTGCAAGTACGTCTATTGAAATCCCAGCATGTCCCTTTGCGCCCTCCCCCGGTGTTTGTATTGCTGGGGGGACCTGTGTTTGGCTGTGACCGAAAGGACTGAAAGGCCTGAAAGGACTGGTTCCTGGACCTGTCCTGGAACCAACCGCCCATTTGGTCTAACCATGCAATTGTGTCTAGACGGTCCCATGATAGGGATGTGTCAGACGCTTTAGTTCTCCTGAAGCTCTTATCATATTCCTTCCATCCTTCACCCCCGTATTTATCATGCGCAAGAACAATCCTGTTTTGGTAACATGCCATCTCAGCCTGTAAATTAGGGAAACGCTCAGCCATGACTGCCATGAAAATGGAAAAACCTCTAATCCAATTCAACAAGTTTTCCTCGACCCTGTACTTCATGAGTTCGTTTGCCCATTCCCTCGGGAGCATCCAGTCTTTGTTCTTCCTGGCCTCTTCCCTCTCTTTTTCGCAAATAAGCAAAGAGAACATGTTTATGTAAGACCCCGACCAAATCCTGTCCTTTACGTCCTGTGTTACATGCCTCCCCAAATTCTCCCGCTCCGTGCGGGACTCACCCACATTCAACATTGGCAGTGTCATCAGCTTACCTCCTCCAGCGGACCCGGCTGACCCTGACGGTTTCTCTTTCGTCATGCTGCTCCCCGGTACTTCCCCGCTGTGTTCAAGTGGCTTTGCCACCCCGGCTGGAATGAGAGGGGACAACGCACCCTGACCCTCGCCTGTTTTGTCTACTGGTGTCCCATGAAACTGGGCCACTATTCGCCTTGCCTCTACCAGCGGATCACCGCCCTTATCCCCCACCGTTGATGACAGGATCCCCACTTGTCCCAACCACGGAAGTATTGCCGCTAAATGTGACACTACATCCTGCGGAGTGCCTTCCCCACCCGTACCGGGCAACACTGGCAATTGTGGGCTATCCCCTGATGGTCCAGGCCCTCCCCTGGGCTGGGGGACTGGGACCGGAGGAATGGGGGGCTGGGGAGCTGGCCCCGGGACAGGCGCTGGGACTGGCGCTGGGGCAACTGGCGGAACAGGTACCTGTTCCGCGGGTGGTACCTCCTCTGTAGGCAAAACAGGGGCCGGTGACAATGGTAACCTTGGTTCCCTCCGCCCCCCCTTGTTAGTCCTAACCCTTTTGGGGAGGGGAGGAAAAGCCGACCTCGGGGGCACCATGCTGCGCCTGGCTCTTTCTTCTCTCTCCTCCGCCCCCCTTGTGCGTCTACCCGTTCGGTGAGATTCGCAAGGCCCTGCCCCAACTCCTCTACCTTCTTAAGCATTGCCTCCATAAAGCTCTCCATGCGGGAGGGCTTGCCCCCCCTCTTCGCCTTCCCGGCCATATAACACAGTCAAGTATATGACCTTTTATCAATCCCCGTGCTCGTGCTGACCGCGGCTGGAAGTTAATGCCCGAAGCCCACTGCTGCGGTGCTGCTTACTCACAAGGCAGAATCCACAACTGTATCCGTATACCACAAAGGCCTAATGCAAACCCTCAATACTAGGCCTCCTTGTTTTGAATTCTTCCCAACACCTGAGGATGTGTAATTAAACCAGCGCTTGTATTGGCAACAACCTCCTGTTACCACCCGATTTTACATTGGCAGGTGCAACAGACTAGCACACCAGCTGCACCCCCCCTAAGCCTTTGCACGCGCTTACACAATCCCACAATACTGTGCAATGAGGCAGCATACAGCCCTGGGCACCTGCACGTTAAACCCAGACCCCCTACAAAACCACAAACATGCACACAGTCACTGCTTTTCAAAACCGGAAGGGTGCGCGCCCTCGCTGGTCGAGCGCCACCACAACCGGGTACCTGCCGTCCTCTGTCGCTCTATCACCGCCGTTCCGGGCACCCGATTGGTTATCCTGCCCCAGCGCGGCGCTCGGCGCCCTCGCACGCCTCTGTCGCTGCCGCTCGGAGCCGGTCAAAATCCCAACGTCGGTCCGAAATGTATGCCGCCTCCCGCACCACCTCGCCGAGTCGATTCTCCTGTGCCGGTCCGCGATGTATGTCGCCTCCCGCACCACCTCGCTGAGTCGATCCTGTAGAACCCTGCATGCCTGCAACACAAGTGTCACTCGAGTTTGCAGGCTCAGCACCACGGGAGTGTTGGCGTGCGGCTCCTTTTAGAGACGAGCTTTCTTTGTTCTGAAGGAAACCTGTTATTTCCCATCATGCCAGATTCTCTGACGAATGCTGTCACTGGGGCCACTTATCTCACTTAAACAGAGAAACAGAGGGTCCCTGGTAACCAGTGTCCAAGATATAAGCTCACAATGGAGAGTGAACCTCATCTAGGCCTCTTTGTTCCTCTGCATAGGTGACAGCAAGCAGCCATGGCTTTGCTCTAGGTACAGTGCAATACAGCACAGCCTGAATGCCAAGCCACGGTTGGGTTGTGCACAATACTTTTAATAACATCTCATATATATTGAATATACCTTAAAGAATAAAGGGTAACCCAAAAATAGAAGCACAATACACAAGTAATAGTAATGATACATTGAAATTACAGTCTCCTCAATGAAAACAGGAATCTCATGGAGAAATTGGAACTCAGTTAAATCAGATAATACTCAATACGGTGATGAAACCATGACTTTTGGCGGACTTCTTTATATGATGTTTGTGACGCTTCAATATTCATGAAGTGCCAATGTTCTCCAATCTCTGTGTAGTTCAGAGCATACGTGCAATGGAAAGGCACAGTACCAATGCATCGCAGTAGAGGTAAGGTAATATAAGGTTCACAACTGGCTTGTGCTCACAAAGCTTTAAATGAACACTGTAGTCAAATAGAGGACTGCAGTCTTCTAGCAAAAATGCATTGCTTTGCATCTCTCTGGTATTGGTTAAGGTTTGTGCCCCGAAAGATTCACAAATACTTACGCAGCACACAACAAAGAAACATCACAGTAATTACAGTGTCAAGAGCACTTGCAGTGAAAAAGATTTAGGGCCTGATTTAGATTTTGGCAGATGGATTACTCCAGTGCTTGAAATGGAAAAATAGAAGTGCAGGTACTCTGTACCAGAGTACCTGCATGTTTCTGAGAAGTGCTGGTACTCTTCAATTAAAAGTATTACGTTTCCCTTAAGAAGTGCCGGTACTGTCCCTCTCAAAATAAAAAAGTGCTGGTACTCAGTACCGGACAGTACCGGCCCATTTAAAGCACTGGGTTACTCCGTCACAACGGTGATGGATATCCCGTCCACCGAAATGTAAATCCCATAGGATAATATGGGATTTATATATCAGCGGGCGGGATATCCGCCACCGTTGTGATGGAGTAACCCGTCCACTGAAATCTAAATCAGGCCCTAAGACAGTAACAGAATTTGTGTGTGCTGTCTTCATGAACACTGAGGAAGCACTTTGACACATGGGCGCCAAGATGCACACTAGGCCACAAGCACACCTGGGGCCTGGAATCAAGCAGTTTGTCGGAGGGAGGTGTGTGCTCCCCCAGCAGAGTCACCACCCATCTCACAAGCACCTGTACCAGTGGAATTCTCATTCATCCCACCTCAGTCACTGGTACGGGTTCAGAATATCTCAATTGATATGTGTGGGAATCAGTTGTTGTTCAGATGGAAAATTCAGCAGAACAGCTCCAATCTCAAGGTGAACGAGAGAGCAGAATTCCATTTGCTGGCTTTCTTTTCTGGTCTTCTTGAGCTGGCTGGCGTCTCCATGGAGGCAGGGCAGTAGCTGCCACAGGACAGTCCAGCAGGACAGTCCAGCAGAGCTTCAGCAGAGACTTCAAGGTTAGTTCATCAAAAGATGTCCATAAGCTTCCTGGCAGCTCCAGCTTACATTTCTATAGGCAGGCACTTGGGCAGGTGCCCACTGCCATTCAGTGTCCAGTGAATTCTTCCAGTTCAAATGTCCTGCTCCTCAGGCTGTGCTACTCTTTCCCCATTCCCTGGCCGATTCTGGGGAGGTAATTCACCCCTAGGCATCTTCAGGCAATGTACGGAAGGCCAAAGTAGACATTGGAGGGGCTGCTCTGGCATTAAAATATGTAGGTTTCCGCAGGATAGACATAGAAACAAAAACATCAGGAAGAAGCAGGAAATCAGTTTGCCATCCTCATCTTGAAAATGGCATTTGTTAAAAGGCATTCATAAGAGCTTCTACTGTGGGATGCAATTTCTGGAGGCTGGTGTCAGCATGTTACTGCTATTGTTTTGGTTCTGGCTTTGTAACCTCCTTGGTGGTTAAATTGCAAGAGAAGTGACATTTCTGCATTGTAAAATGAAACTTGTTTAGGACAGAATGCAGCTTGCTCTAACCATACCTGGGCAGTAGCACAGTGAGGATTGATCATGTTTGAGGCTTTCCTTATTATAAACTAGCCGCAGGTCAAACATTGCTTCATGCCCTGTGGTCTTGCAATGCAACAATAGCATACTAAATGGTTACCAATTGCACATCTTAAATCTTTTCAGAGTTTAACCTGTTATTAAGAGTTGGGCAGCTGTTTGTTTGACAAGTCCCCGGCAGTTTATTCTGCTTTTAAGCATCATACAATGCAGAGTCTCTTGAGTGATGGTGCAGAGTGTAGCCTGATCCCCCATCGGGAACTGATGAAGACATTGATACAAACAGGGATTCATTATTCTATTGCAAGAAAGCAGCTACAAGAGCAGAAAACAACAATCTGTATTAAAAGTCACATGGTGAGGGCATATACAGCTGGACTCCTCACTCTCCCAATCATGAACCTAACGTGCTGAGGATCTTAGTGCTGTCCCATACAAGCTGAGAAGCAGAGTGATGGTTGAAGATGAACAGCACCACAACATCACCTCAGTGTAGCACAAAGTTCAAAGTGAAAATAATGCTTGAGAACGTGAACTTATAAAAAACAGAAGCCCTTTGAGGATGCCTATTCAATCACCGTAGAGCACACGACACAAAGTACTTACCGCCATTTACAAGACCAAGATTAAAACAGACTATTCTCTATGACCTTGGACATCAATAAGGTCTGGCTGGGGTTGCAGCTGCCACTTCTGGGCTTGCCCTTTGCTACCTCTAGCACAGCACGTGCAACCCATGGTCTCAAGGACCATAACTGGAGCAACAGCATCAAACCCTAAGTAGGACGCAAAGAGCCGCGTTTGTTTTTGTATTTTTCCACTCCTTGCCCTTGTAGTTTTTGCACAATAATAAAATTGTGCAATACTAATATTGTGAAGAATAGTAATCTACAGTTGAATTTACATGTGTATATGTATATGATGCTATTGCCTTTGAAACAATTTTGATATGATTTCTTAAAGTGCGTTTTCTTAGCTTATGTTGACTAGGCCACTCAGGCCTTCATGCCATCTTGTTCAAAACGGATGTCTTATTGTGTCACATTCACTGTTTATCATTTCTGCTGCACATTTTCAAGCAAGTCATATTTATTTCCAAATTAAGTTGTTCGCGAAGAAGACTCTCTAGAATGCGCTCAGTAATGGTACATATTTTGTGGTTTCTTCTTCCTGCTCACAGTTTTGCATTCATTCACAATAGTTCACTCTTGTTTTGTAACTAGCTTGTTCTGACCTCTCCGGATTACATTAGTATAGAGGGGGCTGAATAATTATTCATGTAGTGGGATATTTGTTAGGTGGCAAGATTGAATGAGGCTCTATAATTCAATGTACTGATTTGTTGGAATTGCACTTCTTTTGCTCACACCATGATGAATCTGCACTTTTCATTTTTTTATACGAGATTTCCTCTATAAACCTTCGAATTTGAGGCTGAGCCAGTTAACTTTCCGATGCTTCTAGCGATGCTGTCCGATTTCTTACTGATTTTGCTGCTCATTCAGGACTACAAATATTTTGGATTTTGCTTATTATTCTGTATTGTCCTATCACTAAGAGTCTTCATAGCAATGACTTTATGGATTTGGACATTACAATTTCTGTATTGTACCTTTTGAAACTTGTGATAAACCTTTTTAAATTTTCTTATCCCACCCTCGAACTCACTTATTGAAACAGAGG
The DNA here is from genome assembly GCA_963921515.1 of Calotriton arnoldi. Taxonomy (NCBI): domain Eukaryota; kingdom Metazoa; phylum Chordata; class Amphibia; order Caudata; family Salamandridae; genus Calotriton; species Calotriton arnoldi. The sequence continues at coordinate 45,113 of CAWUFW010000873.1, read as the reverse complement.
TTTAAAACTATCCCCAATCCACCAACCCGTGGGTGTGCTAGTGAGGTGACTTTTGGGGTCTAAGATTTTAGGGGCACCCCACGCGCACCCTCATCTCCTAGCCCACTAGCTGCAAATGGGAGGAGATGTCAAGGGAATAGGGGTGAGAATGATGAGGTCTTTATAGGTCGAACTGTGTATGATAAAACATCTAATATCATTAGAATTCTGTCGATGTGTGTACACCGCTGGCCTGTCAACGGGTTATGGGAAAGTCTAAGTTCCAGCAGAAAAGCCAGTGAAACAAGGGGCACATTTTAAAGAAACTGTTGTTAAGAGCGTACACTTTTTAGTGGGCTTTCACCCTTCCCACCCTTCCCACCCCAAAACCTATCAAACAATTGATGAAGTATGGTGACACAAAGCATAAGTGCAGGCATCCTCATCAGAACTATATCGCAAATTACATGGCTCTAAACCACGTAAAAAACGGTATTCTGATGCTACATACAAAGCTGCAGACCAGTCATTACATAGTTAAACCTTTAAGCAAGGGTCATGACCTGCAATCAAAGTGCATACATGTGTTTGAAGGTATGTCTTAATAAGCCCTCCTTTAAAACAGCAGAGATATTTCCCAAGACATACAGAACTTACAGGCTCAGTCACTGCAGCCTTGAACAGTCACTCAGATGACAGATCTAACTGGCCTTATGCTTGGACTGCACAGCGACCCATCTGGTTATACACATGTTACAGGTTTTGACTTTTAGACAGCAGGCATATATCTAAGGCTTCAAAAACCAAACTAGCTCGGGCCTCAACAAAAGAGCTCCAAAATCAGCCCAGTGAGGCAAAAAATGCAGGCTTTGACTTTAGAAACCAGAGTTATGTCAAAGGCTGCACAGCTTCTAAAGATGTTGCATTAGACGATACAGCTCTGCCTCAGGTGTCATAGAACCTTAGGTTTTAGCAAGCTATGTCTACGGCTCCTACCATTTACCGGTTCAGGCCTCAGAGAGCAGAGCTGGGCCTCTGTTGATTCTGCCTTGGTTGGTACAGCTATCTGGAAAGCCTGGCATAAGGCCTTGTCTTTAGGTTATGCACAAGTAGTCATTACTGGGTTGTTTTTATGGTGAAACATACAGTCAACAATGTCATGGACATCAATTTGTAGTCGCCAGAGGCAGCACCTGATACCCTTACATGACCTTTGCTAACCCTGACACTGCCTGGGGTCAGACCTGTTGAAGCACTCCCCTGCATTCGCATGTGTGTTACAAGCAAGCATGTATATTGTGAGAATACAGAACTCTGGAAATGATACCCCTGTGTTCTGACCATGAGTACCGAGATCAAAGACTGCTGCAAGTTACGCATACAGCATGCCAATGTACTTTTGTCATTTCTATTTAAACGTAGCAGCCCCTGCACATTTTCGATATACACAGTCTTTGGTTTTTCAGCTTTGTTTTGGTGACAGCGCTGTACTGGTGTCTAGCTTGCATTCAAGTACATCAAAAGTTAGAAATGGGAACTCCAAACAAATGCGCAATCTATTGATGTAGTTTTGACCAGATGTTGTACATTAATTTAGAAATCCTAATTTTGATCACACAAATAAAGTGAAATGACAATTTTATGGTATGGGTGACAAGCTGCAGATCAGAAAGTCTAAGATCGTAATCTTTAAGAGGGTTTACTTATAATGATTAGCATCGCACATCTTTTTTCTAAATTAGTTCTCCCACCAGACCACGGACCAAAGTCGGATACCAAGATTAAGCCTGCTTTTGTCTCCAAACAAAGCTTCATCTTACTACACTTTGGCACCAAATTCTGATGCTGCCACATATAGATCTGTCTTTTACATTTAATTTTCTATTTATTTAAGTATTACTTTGAGTGAGGCACAACAATTTACTAACCAAAGGCGAATGCCAGAGATATCAATACTACTACATCACACCTAAGAAACACAAGTTCCTTTAAGAAGCAGCTGTTAAAACACGGAGGCAGCCAATTCTCACACTTTGTGAATTTTGCTATCTGAGCCTCAGTTAGACTTGTCAGACATAGCACAGGTCAAAGCACTCTGCTATGACTGATTCTACCTCATGGCGGGTTCACCGCGGTCATGGCCGCAGCAGCAAAGGTGTTTTGGGTTGGTGCAAAAGCAGGGTATTAGATTCACTGTGTCATCCTGTAAAGCATGGCTGCTGCAGAGGGCCACATGCGGCTCAGTCGTGGTGGTGAGTGGTTAGAGAAAGACATTATGGAGATGCCTGATAGGCAGTCATGTAAACTGGTGGGTGAGAAGAGCTGAGCTTGGGAATGAGAGTGGCAGGTTCGGGTTGGATTCGGACACACTGCCTGGCTTGCCTAATGAGAAGCTATAATGCAATGCTTTAAGTGGAAATGTAGAAGTGCTGGTACTCACTATCCAGAATACTCTTTTGCTCTAGAGAAGTACTGGTACTCTCTAATTAAATGTATTGCAGCAGGGCTGAGAACTGCAGGTACTCTCCCTTTCAAATGAAAGATGGGCAGGTACTCTCCCTTTCAAATTAAAGAAGTGCAGGTACTCTCCCTTTCAAATGAAAGATGGGCAGGTACTCTCCCTTTCAAATTAAAGAAGTGCAGCTACTCTCCCTTTCAAATGAAAGATGGGCAGGTACTCTCCCTTTCAAATTAAAAAAGTGCAGGTACTCTCCCTTTCAAATGAAAGATGGGCAGGTACTCTCCCTTTCAAATTAAAGATGGGCAGGTACTCTCCCTTTCAAATGAAAGAAGTGCAGGTGCTCTCCCTTTCAAATGAAAGAAGTGCAGGTACTCTCCCTTTCAAATGAAAGATGGGCAGGTACTCTCCCTTTCAAATTAAAGATGGGCAGGTACTCTCCCTTTCAAATGAAAGAAGTGCAGGTGCTCTCCCTTTCAAATTAAAGAAGTGCAGGTGCTCTCCCTTTCAAATAAAAGAGGGGCAGGTACTCTCCCTTTCAAATTAAAGAAGTGCAGGTACTCTCCCTTTCAAATGAAAGATGGGCAAGTACTCTCCCTTTCAAATTAAAGAAGTGCAGGTTCTCTCCCTTTCAAATGAAAGATGGGCAGGTACTCTCCCTTTCAAATTAAAGATGGGCAGGTACTCTCCCTTTCAAATGAAAGAAGTGCAGGTGTTCTCCCTTTCAAATTAAAGAAGTGCAGGTACTCTCCCTTTCAAATGAAAGATGGGCAGGTACTCTCCCTTTCAAATTAAAGATGGGCAGGTACTCTCCCTTTCAAATGAAAGAAGTGCAGGTGCTCTCCCTTTCAAATTAAAGAAGTGCAGGTGCTCTCCCTTTCAAATGAAAGATGGGCAGGTACTCTCCCTTTCAAATTAAAGAAGTGCAGGTACTCTCCCTTTCAAATGAAAGATGGGCAGGTACTCTCCCTTTCAAATTAAAGATGGGCAGGTACTCTCCCTTTCAAATGAAAGAAGTGCAGGTGCTCTCCCTTTCAAATTAAAGAAGTGCAGGTACTCTCCCTTTCAAATGAAAGATGGGCAGGTACTCTCCCTTTCAAATGAAAGATGGGCAGGTACTCTCCCTTTCAAATGAAAGATGGGCAGGTACTCTCCCTTTCAAATTAAAGAAGTGCAGGTGCTCTCCCTTTCAAATTAAAGAAGTGCAGGTATTCTCCCTTTCAAATGAAAGATGGGCAGGTACTCTCCCTTTCAAATGAAAGATGGGCAGGTACTCTCCCTTTCAAATGAAAGATGGGCAGGTATTCTCCCTTTCAAATTAAAGAAGTGCAGGTACTCAGTATCAGACTGTACCAGCCCTTTTAAAGCACTGGTATAATGTAGGTGCAGTTGTACATGCTGATGGTATGTGGTGATCGGATTCCATCATGGCATGCTGAGAAAGGCCAGTAAAAGTGGGCAAGCCATCATAAGGAGAGCCGAGCCTGCAAACCAAAATTAGCTTATTTCTTGGACACCTTTTTCTTTTTAATATGCTAGATTGTATAATTGCATTGACAATTGTTAAAGGTAGTAGATTTTGAATGTGCTCTTATCTCCATTCCCAATGCCCTGACAGTGATGCCATGAGTGAAGCACAAGCTGTCAGTTTGTCATTCACACTGTATATACGGCCAATATTATTGCTGTGTGAGGAGCAATGTTATTGTCGGTTATACTGTACACAAGTGAGGGTTTTATATAGTACACATCTTTTTTTTCAATTCAAAAATATGTTATCATTTTTTGAAAAGCAATAAAGCATCATTGTACACAACCATGATAGTGTAAAATCTGTGAGATTAAAGGGTTATGCGTATACAACATGTTACACCCTCTGAGGCTAAAGTGAAGACCGTGAGGTTATATTAAAAAAAGAACAAAATATCGTAGCATATTAGTCATGACATCGTTAAGATCCAAGGAAAAACAAATAAGAAAATATTGTATCACAATTAGTCATGACATGGCTATAATTCAAAGAAATCAACACAATAAATTCAGTTGTGTACTGAGCATTCCAAACTACTATTCAGAAAAAAAGATTGAAGGGGAAATAAAAGAAAGTTGATTAGGGGATGATGTCAGAGAGAGTATAGAGAAAGAGAGGAGCGAAGAAAAGAAGGAAAAAGAAGACAATTGTGTCACATGCTGGAATGTATATAGAGGTAAGAGGTAAAAGGCTTCTCCTGAGTATACAGGCCATAAACTCAGGTAGGGTTGAAAGGGGTAAAAGCTGTGCACAAAAAAATAAACAATCAGAGGAGTTTGTTTTTCTGAAGATAGGTATCAAGAGCGTCCCATAATGCCCTGGGAGAAGAAATAGTATATGGCTTTTGGAAACACTCATTGTCAGCACTTCTAAGAAAGCATAACCATTCCCACAAGTTAATATATTTTGGGAGAACTCGTCCACTCAGAAAGAATACTTTTTATGTCTATAGCGAGCATCAGGTCAACCGGAAAACAGCCTGTTGGGGCAATATCTTTTGCTTGAGCAGATACATAAAACCCTAAGGTGGTAGTGACAGAATCAATATTTAAGTGAAAGCCCATATTATTGTGCCATGAATCCATTGCCATAGGGGTCTTATATGGATACAATCAAAGAACATATGATTATTGTCCCGAAGTGCAAGGTTTCAGTTCTAGCACTGATTTGTGCTAGTAAGGCCCAATTTATGGAGTTTCTCAGGCATCCAGTATACATTATGTAACATCCACAACTTCATTTGAGACCTCTAAAGGTTGAGTTCCAGATATCTGGGCAGGTCTTTGTTGAAATATCCGCTTTACACTGAGATCTGTTGATTAGGTTCTCAAAATGTATAGGTTTTTCTTCATCAATCACAGACAGGGTTTAGCCAAAAAGTCATATTCTCTGGGTGCAGTATGTCCTAATTTAGTGAAATTGGCTAAAAGTGGTAAGTCAGGGGGATGTGTAGCACCAAAATTTCTAATTGCCACTTTGAGTTTCAGAAAGGTGTAGAAATCTGTATTTTCAAGATTATATTTAGCCTGTAGGGTTGCAAAAGAAACATGATTTGCCCAGTCATCTAGGTCCTTGATCATTCATCCCTTTTGTGGCCCAGTAACTCTGTATGGAATCTTGATTCTGTAGGCATAAGTGTCTGCTGAACCACAAGGATGCTATATCAGATTCTGGAAGTGACTTTCGGAGTCTTTTGTCAACAAAGTGTATTGTATCGATTGTGTCATATAAAATAATTGTACAGTGTTCCAAAGTAAGCCAGTTAATATTATTTGTTGTGACTAAAGTGTAGAGAGGAAGTGGCAGTGATATTGCCCTTTTTGTACGTAACCAAATGGGTGAGTATCGATCTGGTGATTTGAACCACTAAAAGCCTTGTCTGGCTAGGAGAGCTAATTGGTACCTTCGTAGTCTGAAAAATTTAACACCACCATCTCTTTTTGGCAAGTTTGAGTAGATATATTCGGGATTTCTTCTCTTTCCAGATGAAATCCATTAACAGGCTATCTATTTTTTTTTAACTGTGATGGATTTGAAAGGGAGCATGCCAAGTGGGAAAGCGATGATGGAGGTAACCATCTTAATGGTTTCTAATCTACCCCACCAAGTAATGAATTTTGGGGACCATTGTGTAAGGAGTTCCTTAGCTTTAGCAATTGTTTTGTTTTCATTTACTGTTAAGGTGTATGTCAAATCCCAACCAAATCAGACTCCTAGGTATTTTAATGATTTGTTTTGCCATTTAAGGTTCAAATCTTGGATAGAGGAGGGCAAGCAGTGAAGCTGTAAAGGAAAGTTCTCAGTTTTCTCTCTATTAAGAGAGTAGCCAGAAACGTTTGCATAGACAGCAATTGTTTTTTAGTAAATTGGTAATGGATCAATAAGCCTGATCAGTAAATATCAATATATCATTCGCATAAGCTGCCACCATTTCTGTCATGGAGGAGAAAGGGATGGCCACAATGTTGTTTATGCGAGGTGTATGCAAGAGGGGTTCAAAGCACATACAAACAGGAGTGGGGACAAGGGCAACCCTGCCTTGTACCTTAATTCAGTGGTAAGCAATGAGATAAACACCCATTAACTCAGAGTGTTGCTTTTGTATTAGAATACAGTGCAAACACCATCTTAATGTCGTTTTTTCCCAATCCAAATTTCTTAAGGGTGGCTCTCAGAAAAGGCCAGGAAACCTTAGCAAAGGACTTCTCTTCATCCAAGCAATGGTGGCAACCAAAGAATAAATTAACTTAGCTTTTCCAATTGCATGACACAATATTCTGATTTCATCATTCACCTATCTATCTTTAAGGAAGCCGGACTGTGATGGGTGAATTAGTTGACTACAGACTTTCCCCAATCTAGATGCAAGCACCTTAGCAGCAGTCAACATTTGTATGGGAAATGGGACGATAATTCTTCACATCAAGTAAATATTTCCCCTCTTTTGTGATCACTGCTATTGTGGCATTAGATGCTGAACCCCTAATTGTAGCTGTGTTTGAGAAGTGTTGAAATACGTTGTAAAGGGCGTTATTATGGATTCCACAAAAGTCTTATAGAATCCGCAAGTGAAACCATTGGGTCACAGAGCTTTGCCTTGTTTTAATCCCTTATTAGATTGGAGTATTTCCTCCTCTGAGATTGGTCTGTTAAGTTGGTGTTGCGCTTCTTCTCTTAGGGATGGGAGCTGGAGGTTAGCTAGAAATTCTTCACTATTACCCAGGGCAATTGCATGGTCTGGAGCATGTGGCTTTTTATAGAAGAACTGAAATGCCTCTAAAATATCAGAGGAGGAAGTGACATTATGTCCAGAATCATTCCTTATGGATGGTACGGTCAGCTTGTTGTTGTCAAATTTTAAATAATTAGCTAGGTACCGGACTGCCTTATTTTTCTCGATCATCTTGCCCTCTTTCCTTGTGGATACCCACTTGTGTACTCTCATGCTCAGGATTTTATTATATTCATATTTCAGAATGAGAGTGGTTAAGTTTGGTTTTGATCTTAATTTTGGTCTCCAACTCTTCCAAGCATTAGTTATCCTTTTTATTTTTTGGCAGCCATTAAATTGATCATGCTACTCCTAATGGTCTCTTTAAAGGCATCCCAGAAAAGTTCAGGTGATGTGTTTGTTATCTCCTATATAGTGCAGTATGTCATAATGTATGCTGTGATTCATGTCTTCCTTGTCTACAATAAAATTGTTCATTTTTTCAGTGTCTGACCATCGGTGTAGAGGCAGCAAGGTTAAGAGCTAGGGAGATGCAGGCATGTTCTGATATCACCATCGGTTCTATTAGGGGAAATGTGGCTTGTTGGAGAAAGCAATTTTTTTTATCATTAGGTAGTCGATTCTAGAATAAGAATCATGTGGTTGTCAATAGAAGGTGTACTCACTGCCTGTGGGATTGCGAATCCTCCATGCATCTATCACATTGTGTGACCTTTGTAAGTTAAGGAGCTGAGCATGCAATCTATTTGCTCCGAATTTCACATTAGATCGACGGTCAACAGTTCCATCGATGGGTAGATTGAAAACCCCACCCAGTATAATGCCCAAGTACGGAAGAAGGTCAGAGATATTCTTATTCAGAATTGATCAGAAATCTGGATCATCATTATTCGGAGCATAGAACTTAGTGTTTTCTTTTTGGTACATTTGATAATCCATCTGCCTAAATTGTCCTGTTTTTGCAGAGAAGCAGTTATGCTTGGTTTTTTGAGATATTAATGTGACAACCCCATTTTATTTATGGCATGTCGGTGAGGTGAAGCAGTCAGTGATCCATAGGTATTTAAACTTTGTTGCTTCATTTGGGCCAACCTCGTCTCTTGAAGAATGTCTCCTTTTAATCTATGGCAATAGTCCGCTATAATTTTCCTTTTAACAGGGTGATTGGCCCCCTTTTCATTCAATTAAAGTATTTTGATTGTTTGGGCACTATTGTTAGTCATGTATCCAACAAATTAAATCTATTATGTACTGTATTGGAACCATCAAGTTAATCAATAAGCGTAATTTTAGCCCACTTGTATTAGTCTCAGGGGGGGAACCAACAGTTTGTACTTACCTATGAGTGTAAGGGGGAATGCCCAATGTGCCTGTTTGTTGCATCAAAAAAGATACCAAGACGTGCAGAGGAGAGAATAGAAGGGAAGAGGAATAGAGAAAAGTATATAACCAACCGAACCACAAAATGGACAGCAATAAACAGGAACCTGCCCACACGAACTAATAAGCTCAGTAACCCACCCATCTCTGAGAACATAGGGGCTGGGAGCAGTGTAAGAGGGCCTACCTGGAGATGCCTTCAGAAAACACTGGTAAATGGAAATGACTGTTCAATTAACATTCAGAACAACACACAAAAAAGTTCTCATCAGGGACTGTTACTCTTACAGACATTGGTATTAAGCACCTATAAACCCCAATTTGTTTTGCTAACGTATTGAATCCTGATGAAGTGCCCAAAATAAGAAGTAATACTATAGCCTTGACACAAACGGTTAGTCATATCCAACAAAAGAAAAAGAAGAGGTAACCAAAGGACAGATCAATCGAGTGATGTCAGTGATAGGACTTACACACAGGAGACGCATCTCAAGATAAGGGGGCATTTAAAGCAACCATCTGTGACCCTGTAAAGTCTTAAAGTAACTAATAATCTTCCTGAAATCGGAGTTACTGGTCCATATTGGTATATTTGATTCCCGCAAGATATCTGCGGAGATCTACCGGGTCATTGAAGAGTCTAGGTTTATCGTTGAATATGATCTATAATCGTGATGAACCCACAAACAAGTAGTGAATAGAAAGGGACCTAGGCTCATACCTAAGCGTGAGGAAGACCTTCCTTCTTGTGACTGTTTTTTTAGCATGGTCTTGGGCTATCCGGATATTGGCTTCTTCCCAGGTGATGAATTGGTGTTTCTTTATGTATTTAAGTATTTCCTCGACGTGTTGGTATCTTAGAGGTTTAAAAATTATGGTTCTCCGATGTTTCCTAGGTGAAGTTGAGTCTGACGAGGGTTTCCCCGTAGGAATCTCATGAGTTCTCTTAATTTCAAAGTTTCTTGTAAAGAATAAGTTCATCATACGAGGTATCCATGATTCCAAAAACTCCGCACAGGAGTTAGCATCTTCCACACCTTCTGGAAGTCCGAAAATTCTTAGGTTGCAAATACAATTGCGGTTTTCCTACGCTGTAATGTCCTTAGAGAGACATAATTTTCAAGCATAGATTATCAGTGAGCTTCCTTGCATTCACTTTCTCATACTCCAGGCAGCTAATGCTTGATTCCGCCTCAGTAATCCTTCCAGCCCGATCTTTGAAGTCTTTCCTTAAACCCTGGGTATCTGATTGCATGAGGTCCATATTTGTTTTAGTGCTCTGGGCCAGGTCATGCAAGGTCATAAGTCTCTGTAAGATTAGACCTATGTTGACCGATTGGTCGGATTTGGAGGTGATTGCTGGAGTGGAGGAGTAGGTTTGGGCCTTCTCTGGCCTGTTTTCAGTTCCTTAGACTCTCTCATCTCTTTGTCCATGCTATCCACCATTTTCTCAAAATTTCTAAATAGCAGCAGAATCAGGATCAGAGCAGAGGAAACGTTTGGGCAAAAAGTGTAAATATAATGCATCAGAGGTCACTTCAGGTGGCCTTTGGAAAAAAGATTAAATGGCAGTACAAAGCTATATCATCAACAAAAAGGTACTGTAATCGGCCTCTCCTCAACAAGAGGCTGCTGCCAGATTTGTGCAGAGATCCTTCAGTCACAGGTAGTTGGGGCATCCAAGAGACTTGGAAAAAATGTTAAGGCACAATTGGTGACTTGAGCAGTGAATAGAAATATGGAAGCAGCAAGAAAAACAAAGTAAGACTTCTATAATTAAAGTGAGCCCAGATCGTCGGCCACATAACATAACATATCGTTTGCCTGACCTTCAATTTCAATTGCACTGAAAACGTTGCTCAAGACATTGGGCCCACTCAGACACTATCAAAGGTTAGAGGAGTCCATCAATTAGGTGCTTGTCACAAATATGATCTGAACGATCAATTTGAGCGATAAAAGTAGTCAATTGCTTTCCATCGGCCATCGGCCATCTTGTTTGCCTTTCCAGGTTTGGGCGCACACTCAGGCCAGAAGCACGGCACATCGGCTAGTGAGAGTCATGTGTGGTGAAAAATTCCCTTTAGCCACTCATGTAACTTCCATTTTTTGGGCCTAAATGTCTAGGAATCGCCCGCTCACGGAGAGCGCGTGTGCAAAACAGCCATCTAATGGTCATCTAACCAGCTAACCCCAACCCCCTATATAGTACGCATCTTGAACGGAATTTTTATAAGGCAGTCTCAGATCCTCAGTTAAGGCCACCCAATTCAGTTGATTGGGGAAGCTGGGATTCAAACCAGTTTTCATGGATACACAGTTTGCTATTCTGCCAGTGGATGAATATTTCGTTTTCTGACCATTGTATTACTTTACAGCATATCAGAAAAAAAGTAATTACAAAAACAATGGCGAAAGTGAAATGCAATGTTTGTAAGATTACTTCGTGTGATATCACTTTTTGTGACATCACAGATCATATAATGTCACTTCCCATGATGTCAACAATTATGCTAATTAGTACTCACTCATGAGGATTTCTAAAAGGCGAGAGCTGTTTAATGCAGAAAAAGCAAGTCATACTTCAAAACTGCCCTCCAACACAACAGAACTACCAAACCCTTCATTGTTTTTCTTTAGTAATCTGCAAAAAAATATGCCTACATTGAAGAAACCATGAATTAACTGATGTAATAAAATGCTGACATTAAGATCAAATTCCCTACAACATTAATCATGTGCTGGCATCAGGGTCAAAGGTCAATCAGTCTCACTTCATGTGATGACATCATATGAACAAAGGGTGAGTCATGTCACTTTCTCTACTTCTGCCATTTTGGTGAATCGCCTTCTGCAATGTATGACCTTAGTGCGTAGTAGTTATTCACAGAATTGAAATAAAATGACTGTACCTTATTCACCGAGCCCAGTATGTGTCACAAGAAAAATGGCAGGTACAAATAGTCATATGAAATGTATACTAAGAATGCACTTCACACAGTTTGTCTAAGGTTTGCACAGGTTTTAAATTTGGGCTCATTACCTTCAGCATGTTAGGTTAAAAAAAACAGAAAGCACTCACTGTAGTACATGAACAAACCGTTAAAAAGCACCATGCGGCATCGCCCAAGTGCAATGATGATATCTGAAGCATTGTCGGTGGGTAAGGTTTAGTTTGCTGCCAGCATATCACACTCTACCGTGTTAGTAGCTTCTGAGCAGAGGATATTGTGGTGTTATAATTGGTGCTAGTCTTGGTCTGTCCTCTAGGGCATCCATATCTTGTAATAGCGCTCAGTATGCGTCCCGGGCACAGCAAAGTCATGTGAACTGGTAGAGATTCAAGTATGAAACAGAACTTCCTGCAGTCTGCACTGTACAATTCTTTGGTAAGCACCAGGCGGAGCTGCAGGGCCCAGTGATTCTGCAAAAATAGTCACCACTGGGGAGGGCTTTTTGAGATGCAGGCGAGTGCATCCGTTCTCGGACTATCTGATTATCTAAAAATGTGTAGCGCAACTACCAAAATGTACCTCCGAAGCCAGCTGCAAAAATAATTTTTATTTATAGTGTTTGTATTTCGGGCCTATAGCTAGAGAGCTTCCCTCCAATTATGTCACAGTAGAACTAAACGAATCCTTTTCCTTTGATTACGAAGTTATGGATTTATGAATGAATGCTGCAGGTTTGCAATCTAAGGGCCAGATGTAGGAAGCCAAATAGCGAGCGCAAACGCTGAAATTCGCGATTGCTATTTGGCTGCGAGCAATGTAGGTAAGTTTAAACCTACTCGCAAAATAAGGAATCGCAAAATTGCGCTTCCTTATTTTGCGCAAGCATTTAGAGAATCGCAATTTGCGATTCCCTAAATGCTATGCTGGTAGGCATCGCAAATTGCGATTTTGCCTTAAGGAATCGCAAATTACCACCAACTTCAAGTTGGTGGTATTTTGCGAATTCATTTCAAAAAGCACTTTTTGGCTTTTTACAAAGTGCCATGTGGCACACATACATGCCCTTAGGGCGCCACATGTGCACACATGCACATTTCAGGGGTGCAACAGGGTGTCCTTTTGGAACCCTTGCACCCTTGAAATTGCGCCCGCAATTTGCGAGTGGCTCTTGGTGACTCGCAAATTGCGGGCGCAAATCCTATTCATTCCTATGGGCCTCTTGGCCGATGGGAATGAATGGGATGGGATTCCTTGATTGCGAATCTCAATTTGCGATTCGCAATTAAGGAATAATAAGGAATTGCTAATATTTTTGCGATTCCTACCTACATTCAATTTTGCGAGTCCTTAATAGCGATTCGGTAAAAATCGCTATTAAGGACTCGCAAAATTGAATTTACCTACATCTGGCCCTAAGATCTTGATTCCTGAATGGATTACTTTTATAAGAGAATGCAATATACTTTTGTTTCAAGAAACTTGGGCAGCACAGAAATTGTTTATTGGTGGTTTTGAATGCTATAGTAACCTGGCTATTCCATTCCGATCAGGGCGGCCGTCAGGTGGCTTGGCCATTTGGGTGAGCCTCTCCGCTGGGGGGCGCACCAAGGTAATTGAGACTCACAATGAAAACTTTCACGCTGTGAAATACACAAGGGGTCAGACTCTTTACCTAATTAGTTTTCACAACAATGATTTTACCAATACTCCAAATACTAAATTCCCTATTGTATTTGACTATATCGCATCACTGCAAAGTATTTCTGGAAGCAAAGCGTAGAGTTTTGCTTAGCAGGAAATTTCAATGTCAAGCTGCCCCTGCCGGCTTCCTCCAGGAGTAACCCCTTTACTGATTTTCTAGATACACCACAATGTCTTTTGAATAACACCGATTCTAGAGGGTTTGAGTTGATGGAGTACCTGGCTTCTCATGGTTTGAACAACCAGCATGTATTTATGGACCCTGAACGCTCCATTGGCATTTGTAAAAAACATTTACAGCAAGTTCTGTACAATTTTGCCCACAGTTAAAGAATGACTATGGAGAGGATGGAGTTGACTGTGGAGCCTATCTGGAGATGATAGCTGATAGTCCACTCACAAGGTATTTTTTGGGACCAATGGGTCGCTGGGAGCGCAGATTATTGTTTCACCATAGGTCTGGAACAATTAAATACTTATTATGCTTCCCATTGGGTTTCCAAAGAAATCTTGATTCGACACCTTGTCCTTGTGATGGGAGATCAGGGCAATCCACACTGCACTTTCTATTCGTTTGTGGCTTTTACTCAATGTACACCAAGCACCTTTTTCCTTCCCCTCATAAAAAGGCGTAATATTAAAGATTATAAGGTAGCTTTAAATATGTTATACGAACTTTCTGATGAAGAGGACGTTGTTCATGAAGGCACTTTTTTGAGAATGGCGGTGTGAGCCCGTGGTTCTATGGATACTGAATACGATGGACTAATTGACTATGCTGCTATTTGCTGTGACCACAGAGGCAGTGACTTCTTTTTAAATTATTGTTTTTATGTATTACATTTTATTATGTATTTATTTGTCTTACAGAATATGTTGTGCTTTAATGAATACTTTGTGTACCCGAATTAAGATTTTGAACTGAACTGAATGAATTCCACTGTGAAGGATGTGGGACGCCTCGAAATCTACATGCATTGTTCATCTAAGAAGCCAAGGGATAAAGTCATGCACAATTGTGCAGTTGCGCCAATGCTTAGGGTGTTACGTTTTGTCACTGCAAGCACTGGTAACCGTGGCCAGCTGGTAAATGTTCCCTTCATAGAATAAGCAATACCCAGGGCGCCACCTCAGGTGGTTTCAGGAGGTAAACGAACAAGGAGAAGCTCACATTCGGTACCCAAAAATTAGTCAGTGCTTGGAGAGTGTCATGAAGGGTCCAACCATTCTACCAGGTCCCTCCATGGAGATGTTGGCTCCATCCAATAGCAGGCTAGGGGTTTGTTTGGCACAGAGCAATGCAGCAAATACAGGAACCACCTGCACTTATATTTTAAAGTGGATCGTGGGAACCCGTACAAGGGTTGGTGCAGTCACAAATTGCAGCGGGTCTTGTTTTTAACAGAGACTGTCAGGGTGATTGCACAGCAAGAGTACTTTTGACTCACTATAAAGTCTGAAACACCGGACCATCGATACTTAATCGTATACACTGCAATCAGATACTGCCGGCCCAAAGCCATCTCCATAGATTGGTTTCTGTTTGTGTTATTTGTGGACATTAGTGGTGACAATATAAAGCTACTGTCCACCACCCCCAGGTTGTTTCTGACCTCTAGTCAAAGCCCTTTCATTGATTGCTGCTGCTTTCAATATTCTCTCATTTGCTTCTAGTCCCATCTCTTCACACTTTTGCCATCATTTCGGTGGTGTTTAGAGCATTGGGCTCTGGACAAGATTAGGATGAGTTAGCACTTCTGGTTTTTCCGCCACACATTTTGGAATCCAATGGCATGTTTTCCCGTCCCCTTGCGGACATTGGAAGTGGACCGATATACTGCTGTTTATCTCACAAGCCATCCATCGTGGGTAAAGGGCGCTCTGAGCTCAGTAAGGACCAACTGCAGTACACATGAGCATAACGTAGCTGCGGTTCAATATATAGTGGTGATCCACCAGTGACTATACCCAAACTAACACAGCACATCCTGAGGAACAAAACAACAGCGTTTCAGCTCATTGTAGACAATTGAAAAAACTGAGCCCCTGCGGAGCTGGCCAGGAGCCAGATTCATTCCAGAAGTGATTATCCCCAGAAGGACTTAAAACCAGAAATTGATACCGTGCACCCAGAAGAAAAAAATATTCAGTGTAAACATTCAGTACAAAAATAAAATTGTACTAAATCCGCAACTCCTTATGAAAGGATTGCCAGTGAGTCAATTCTATTGAGTTTTTTTGTTGTTGATAAAAACCTATGCTCTATTTGCTTTCCATTTGAAAAAGGTGTGCCTTGATTTTTGGATGAATCAAACTCATAATGCAACTACTGTACGGATAGCCACAGACTAAAGCAGACAGTCGGGACTGGCAAATGTACTCTATTGTTTAGAAGAGAGGAGGTGGTCAGTTTTACGTCACTTCCTCCACTGCACGGAGGTGGCATTGAAAGAGGCTGTACATGATATTCTGGCAGCAGACACGCCTCGCCCCTCTGGTTAGCATCCCCGAAGTATTCACGTAAATGTTTCTAATTACTCTGAGGCAACCAAAATAGCTTCTTAGATTCCATGGTCAATTACATCAAAGCACATTCTTGCACAAGGTGATACTATTCTCAGAAATATTATTTACATTCCAGTACCGTTTGGAAGTGCACACAATCAAAGCTAGGAGGAAGAACTGCAATTGGGTCTACTCCAGAGATCAACATGAGTGCAGTGGGTTACTGTTCAGTCGCGGAATACCCTCTGGTTCAAGGGGATTTCAACTGGCCTCCATTCACAGGAATGTTCTCAACAGTAAAGATTTAAAAAATGTAAATGTAAAAAAAATACATATTTTCTGTTGCACGAACGTCGTACGGTTGAATGTCAGAATGCAGTTTATTTAGCGGAATTTTGAAACAATAGTGGGTGTGAATATGAATTATTCATTTGAACAGTATGATAGCATCTAATGCCATATGCTTCATCAATGCATGGATTAATTAGTGTGAATGGGTTTCTGGGAAACGCCCTGATCTTCATACCGGGACACACACGTGCAGGTAGGGAGGAAAGTTATGTTTGAATTGTGGGTCACTTCATTCTTTATTGCCAGAGGATACAATCTTGGACCTTGCGAATGGTTGTTCTCAGCATCAACTTCTTCCCAAAACAATCCAAACAGATTCCTAATTTCAATGCACTCTTTTTGATGCCAATTTTAAACATGACACAATTGACTGGAAGATCCAAAGGTGTGTGTAACGAATAAATATTTGATAATAGACCACACAAGAACATAAACCAAAGGCCGTATCGTGCCCTACGACAAAAATACTTACTGAGTGTATCTATGTGTTGACATTTATACAGCGCAGGCCTTGCTGGGGAGCAACGGAGGGTGGAACATCCTCAGTCGGGGATTCAGAGAGAATGACGATTTGCTATGAGACCCAGAATACGTCATCAAGTTCCAAAGGAGAGACTCTGCCACTACACCTGGGGCTCCCCATACCCATTTTCTTGCAGACGTGTTTCGTCTCCTATCTGGCTAGCTGACATGACTTCAGTTTTGTGGAGAAAAAGGCCAACTCAAAACATCAGGCGAAGATGACAAGCTGGTAGGTTTGCTGCCCATCCTTACATGAGTCATGAGACACCACCTCTAAAGAGAAAATGGGGCATTGTGTGCTGCTGTTTAGAACTGCAGCCCATCATTCTGGGCCCCCAGAAGGCCCTTTATAGGTGGGGCTAGTGCAAGACTGTCCTATGGACACTGACATTTTGACAGGCCGATTGGTGGCGACGGGGTCCCATATGCTGCTGGTAGATGCAGCACTGTAGGCGATGCCCATTATGGCCTTTGTTAACAATATGCCCTATGTGGTGGTAGGTCTCTTACTTCCTCACTCCATTCTTTATCTCTCACATCTGGAGCACATCTGCTTCTCTAAGGATCCACGCAGAACCTCCATTAGTATAAGGCTGCTTTCCTTCGCTATGGAGCCATACATCATCGGCTTGACTGGTCCGAGAATCCTTTTAATCGACGGCTGAGGAGCATCTGAAGCAGGGAAAGGTGCGCACCTTTAAAAGTTTGCTAACCGCAAGAAATACAATATATAAGCAAAAATCAGATTCTCAGACAGATTTCTCCCATGGTGCATCAAGTAACCTTTCTTTCCTTTCACTGTTCTACTCTGTTCAAAATAGTATCTGCCCTGGGAAGCTCTTCATAAGCAGCGTGTCCCCGGGGCCCCAAGGCAGGAGTAATTAAATGCACCACATACGACCATATGATGGCTTCAGGGAGGCCTCTGACCCCGATATCACACAGTTGATGAAAACCCCACAGCACGTTTACCTTAAAAAAGTAAAAAAGGAAAAAATGTCAATTCCATTTGGTATTAAAAGCCTTGAGTACAAGAATTACAGCACTCGGTCAGTAGCGTCGCAAGGGAGCCGCGAGCCCCGGCGCCAGAGAGGAAAATTGCCCCTCTTACTGCGGTTTAGGTGGTAAAATACAGCAATTCTGGGGGTTCAATGGGCCCCACCGGGCACTGGACCCCAGTGCCACTGAACCTGCTGCACCAATGGTAGCTACATCCCCGTGCAGAGGTTAAAAAAAAAAAGAGCGAAACATACAATCCTTGTCTTGTACTCATTTCTATCAACACAATAAAATGCAAGCACACCAAGTACAAGAGTCCCTTCGGGGCTGGAAATAACTTGTTATTGATACGAGCCTAATTAAACACAAAAACCTAATTATCCATTTTTCATAAAAGGGCAATAAACATTTCAGCTTTACAAGCAGCGTCCCCTGGTGCATGCGCGCGCGACGGACCCTTGAGCGGGTCAGTCTCGCGCACCGGCCGCCGCCATCTCGCAGGCCCGTCACGCGCCGGCTCCCCTCCATTAGCTAATGGGAACACATCTCTAAGTGGATGTTAATTCCTTTGGGTGTCAGATGCTCGGGGACAGCTGGAGTTTCCTGGAGCTACAGTTTTAGTAGGGTATGTAGGGCTGTGAAACAACACGTACCAAGAGGTCAATGTGTTCGGAATAAGTTTTGTGCTGAGAATCAATAATCACAAAAAAGTGCTGCAGAAAGAGGGACTGCCCTTCCTCTCACATTGAAAATTGGCTGAGAAGAGGAAAAGGGAGGCGATGCTGTGCAGCGAGTATGTTGTAAAGCCGGACAAGTCAGCAAATTAAAAGTGAGAGCTGAGCTACAGCAGAGCTTGGTGTTTGGCTCGGCTATTAGAGCCATCTTACGAGCCGAACCATTAAAATATTTGGCATGTTAATAGTGTAACGACCATCATGTAAAATAGGGCAAAGTCCCTTCAAGATTCAAAACAAGTGTTTCTTCAGCATGCACAAAGGTTTCACGTTAGTGCATTGGATCGTATCACTGCATTCAGCAGCATTCATTAGACTGATACTTTCTGAACATAAACTTAAAAACATTGGTGCCTCCACCGCCCTGACGACGAAGTCACCAGCGAGTTAAGAGGAAAGTCAGTTGCCATGTGGATTTGTTATGAGGCATCGGTTGTTGTTATAGATGGTGCAGCATTATACTTCATTACATGCAGGGCAGCGCCAGGCATGGGCAGTGTGGCAGCTTCAAGCAGCCCTGAGCAAATGCACTATAAATTACATCTCATTTGTGAGGCCCAGCAGAGGGAGGGAGACAAAACTGTTCCCCCTCCTCTGGGCTTTGCAGCGCTGGATCATGGCAGGGGGGGCTTTGCTGTGCTGGCAACGCTCAGTTATACCTAGGGGCCTCAAAGAAGGGGGCTCTCTTCACCTGGGTCTCGAAACGCTAGCCCATGGCTGGGCGTCCCGGGATGGGTGGGGGGCATCCACTGGCCTCGCAGCACTAGGGCATGGCTGCGAGGCCCAGGGGATTAGATCCCTCGCTCCGGGCCTTCCTATGCAAATCCATGGCTGAGGGCCTGGCCGTCCCGTCTTGTTCCCTCTCCACCCCTTGACCTGACAGCACTGGGTGAGAGCCAGAGAAGGGGGCGCTCATCCCCTGGGCTTTGTAGCCCTCCGCTGGGCCTGACAGCGCTCAGCTATACCTGGGGAGCTCAAGGAATGGGGCTCTAATTGCCTTCAGTGTTGTAGCGCTAGCTCATGGTTGCAAGGCCCAGGAGAAGAGGCCTCTCTAAGAGGTGTAGCTATCAATAGTAAAGCAAGTGCAGTGGCATTGTGGCGCTATAGGCCCAATGCACCAAATTATGGCTCTATTTTACTGTAGGCAGTGAACCGGGGGGGGGAGGGGATGCCAATTAGCCTTGTAGCAATGGAGCCAATTGCACCATTGCTACTCCACTGCCCCCTCCTGTGGGCCTCTCAGCAATGGCCCTGTGCTGTGAGGCCTAAGGGACAGGAGGCCCACACAGGTAATGACTGCAAGGACCAGGAGATGAGGCTCCTCTCTGAGGTGTAGCTATTAATAGTGCAGCTGATGCAGTGGAACTGGAGTCCAGGAGTATCAGTGGCCCAGTGCACCCAACTTATGGCTGTATTTCACTGTCCAGCCACTGGACGGGGTGAAAGGGTAGCCCCTCTGTCATGATTATGACAGACGTAATACAGCACTGCAAGTCTCAGGAGATGCCCACACCCCCTGAGCCTCACAGCCACGGTACAGCACTGTGACACATAGCAGAGTAGGGCGGCAAGGTGCAGGATTGCCCCTCATTTTAGATGTGTGTCCCGTATCCTGCAGTGGGCTCTTACAGGACATCAAATGTTCAACTTTTTTTATACAGGGGACTGAAGCAGGCTGGCAGGCTAATCAGTAATGGATGTAAACCAAACAGGCCATTTGGGAAGCTTGGAACAGCCCAGTGCAGCAGGATGTCCCAGAAGTGACACTGGGAACAATCTCTTTGCAGAGATGCGAGGGGCCAGCATTTGTTAACTGGAAGGGAAGACTTAGAGCACATTAGGTGACATACATAGACTACATTCTTAAAACATCTGAAAACATTTACCTTCAGAGGTGCTAAAAATAAGAAGAATATAAACAAGAATAGAACAGCACTTAACGAGCAGGCACCCACCCTAAAATCTTTATATCTAAGATAATGGCAAGTCAGGCAATGAACTAAAAGCAGATTAGGAGATAAGGGCACATGGAGAACATACTTTGCCCAATATTAAACAATTTGGTCAACAGGACAACCAAGACCGCAACACAGGACTGCTTGTTTCAAAACCTATAACGTTCCCTCTATACCAGGTGTTTTATCTGTTAAAGAAATTAGAGGCCTGATTTACAATAGAGTGTTATGGGATGAAAACCCAAAAATGAACTCAGAGGTTATGAGTAAACCCATTTAAACATCATCTTGGTGAAACAACAAGCGCACTAGGTGTCCTGCAAAATGCTGATGGAAAGTTGGCTGACATACTGGGGAGAGAGCCCTAGAAATTGTGTGTGAGTGAGGGTGAAGCCTGTTCTCTGCTTTTGGAAGCTAGTGACAGAGGTTCTGGTCATCGAGTACTCCCTGCCGTGGCTCAGACCTGTGACAAGCAGGGGAGGGAGGACCCTCCCCAGAGTCTCGCAGAGCCACGCAGTGCTGGACCATGGGTGTGACGCCCAGGGGACCTCACAGCCTCGGTCAAACACTGCGAGGTCAATTGGAGGAGTCCCTAGGTTTGCTTTATTGCTAAAGGTCAAATAATAATTTCTTTCAGTTGCTTTCCGGTCTTACAACTGGTATTGATGTCCTCAGATCCCAGTCCCCTGTGCGCAAAATGCCTCCAACAGTTTGTGCTCGGTGACTTTTCATAATGCATATGTTCTTGTCTGTTCAACAAAGATCTGCTTTATTTGTGTGAAGAATAAATGTATCAATTGTGTTACACTAAAAGACAATCCATACATTTTTTAAATAGAAATGACTAATTGAAATTGTGCACTATATAACATATTATACCAAGCATGTGACCTGAATTGAGGTGATGGCATATAACAATTAGCAAAATATCCAGGTTTCCAATTTCTCACTTTCTGCATATATTTAGCCTACACGGTTTTTTAGTTTTATCCTTGCTTTCTCACTTTCGTGCACTCAGGTCTAAAGATAAAACCGATGTATGCTACATTTACTTGCAGAGGACACTTATGCTTAGCTCCACATAAACAGCCTAAAAAGAGAGAAATAGAAGAGATAGGATTGGTTAAACAACCAGGTTTTGACACATTCCTGTATTTGTTGAAAATAGGTTCTGAATGAGTGTCAACTGCAATTTCATAATGGCCGTTTTCTAGATTATGGGAAAAATACAAACAATTCTAAAGAACAGTTAAACAAGTCCAGAAGCTAAGTTTTCCGAAAAGATAAAAGTAGTTTCATGAATTTAGCTGGGCATACAATGGTTAGACATCAGATTGAACAGTGGCATCAAGACTGACGTGAAGGATTTTAAAGTAGTCACGGTTTGGATGTTGTGATTATCAGGTGCAGGATTTTTTCTGCCTATATATTGTCACATGTTAGTTTAATTTTTGGGTAGAAAAAGTGTTGTTTGGATTGTAGAAAAGTAGCTTAGGAAGGTGAAGGAGATTGTAGTTCTGATACAATATGGAATAATTTGACAGGGTAGAAACTTTGGAGAAATGATCATAACAGTAGCTTTTCTGGGCTTCCCTGATTTTAAGTTTATAGGTGACAGCTATGTTGATGTATTCTGTTCTTTTATTTATATCATATTCTCTACACCATTGTCTTTGCAGTTTGCTCACTTCCATTTTGAGAGATTTTCATATGTTGGAGAAATAAGGTATTTTTCTTCTATGTGGTTACATCCTAAGATGTTCTATTGAGATGTTTGCTTTTGTTCTGCTGAGACAAACAAAAAGTGATCATAGACAGCCTTGAATTAATCTCAGACACTAATCATTACATTGGGCAGAATTCTAGTCTATGCTTGTCATTCACAATGTTTCAACACTGGACGGAATTTTTTATTCCACGAGCAGGATTGGAGAATTTTAGTGACTCCGCGTTACTCTTGTGACGCGGTGTTCCCACCAAAATCTGCCAATTGCCCCATGTTGGAATTCTTTTTCTGTTCAAGCAACACGATGACAACAGAACCAATGCAAGACTTCAGAATAAGAGCTGGCGAGTGAGGTTTGGCGTCCACTAGCATGATTGTTGGTCACTAGGAGGTAATCTGTCAAGATTTTTTGAACACGGGTGGTCACTGTCAGAGGGCTGCTGCCCGAGCAGATTGTCTACTCAAGCGGCAGCAAAAAATAGTTTTTCGGGCAGGTGTTCTACCCAAATGGATGGTCGAGGTAGTGTTTTTGGCTTATTTTTTAACAGGAAATAAGTGCCACAGAGACTTCCTGTTCCTGCCCAGAAGGCTCTTCTCACTCCTCTATCCATACCTTTGTCACTTTTAATTTGGAGGAAAAGGATCACTCTCTTTGTCTGCACTCCCTGCTGCATATTTATCATTGGATATTCAGGTTTTTTTTCCTGAAATATCAAGTAAGTTAAAGAACTTTTGGATGTTTGTTGTTTGATGGAGGACATGAATCAGCATTTGTTTTACCCTTTTCCTTTTTTCTTACATTTTTTTATTTTATTGTGGGGGGTGGCCTGAAGTTACAGTAAGGGCCTATCTTGCATTAACTCTTTTCGTTTTTTGTAAGGGGAAAAAGTAGGCACATTTTGGGGAGGACTAGGGCCCTGTGTTTAAAGTACTTTTTCTCCATTTCCCTCTATGTTGGTTGTGAATTTTGCACAAAATAAACACACAGGGAAAGTCAGGAAGTAATAAAAAGTAAATGTATAGAAAACTAGGTGGGGTTGGTATTGGAATGGGGTGGATTGGGTTGGATGGGGCCTAAGAGCAGAAAAAACATTAGGGAAAGCTAGACAGGAGGAGGCTGGATAAAACAAAATGGCTGCACGCTTCCACACCGTGTGATGCCGTTCACACTGATTTTTCAGTGTTATACGTGCTACCCACGCTAATATCGGAACACAAGCAGTGACGCGCATTTTCCACCCTTTGGCAGAATGTGATGAGGGGCCCCTAAGTCTTCCATATCTCACAAATATTCATTGCCTTCGGCTGTATGAGGTCCCCTTAAATGGTTGGAGGCCCCTGGAGGGTTGGGGGTCCCCCTGCACCACAGGTGCTGCAGGGGCCTGCTTTATGCCCTCATCCGGGGCTTTACAGCTATTGGCCAGCGCTGTAAGGCCCAAGGAAAGGTGCCAATTAATGAGACAGACTCACACAACATTGTTAAGTTGAATTTGGACACTTTCCAGGTACGATGCAGAATTGGGAAAACTATTGTATGTAGGTGAAATGATATGTATCACAAAACTGTTATTTGAATCTGGATCATGCTAATTTACAAACTAAAATGAACTCTGGAACCACCCAAATTAGTATTAGAACTGTTAAAGACTGGAGAGGGGGTGGATTTGGGTCTTGTAACCATAGCTCAGGACACATTCCTTTGAACCCTTATAGCCTATTTATCATTGCATTGTGGTAGTTTCACATTTAACACTGTACATTTTGGCTTAATATCCCAGAATTCTAATCATAGTCGAAGAACACCCTAAATAATAACACTTCATTTGTACAGACCTCTGCCGCCCTTTTCCTAGATCTGACCCATATTTATAATCTTCCAAATAAAAAGGTAAATGTCTCAGAACTCAGAATGATCTTACTAGATCCCATTGCTTAATTTTACAGTGACTTGGGGACACCTTTAAAAACGTCGTTATTTTCAAATGTTTTTCTTGCTTTCATAGCTTTCTTGCTCAGAAACATTCTGCACCACACACCGTATCTTGGACTAGGTATGTGGGAAGCAATATTTGAATTTTAATTCACAGTGGCCTCTTAAAGAAATATGACCACATCCTGACAGAACTTCAGAGGCTGCCCTTGCCCATCCAGAGCACCTTCAAAGCCAGCTGCATCAACCATAAATCCATCATGACCGGCACGGCTGCATACTTGGATTACAAGCTCACCACCTCCAGTTACTCTCTGCCCACTCACAGCCAGGACATCTTCAGAAGCGAGATGAAGAAGTGCAAAACAGAAAAAAACAAGGGCATAAGGCTTTCCCCATCTATGCCATGAGGATATGGAACAATATCCCCGTATCCATCCAGATAGCCCCAACACAGCTCCAACTTAACAAACAGCTTAATTATTCATATCTTTAAACAGGGCCGGCTCTAGGGCCGTGTGATTGTACAGGGCACTGACTTTGGGTGGGGATGTTGTGTTTGAAGTATATTAAGGTTTTAAAAGCACCTGCTGCCGTGTTCCTGGCCTCCAGCAATTTTCAGGCAACAATAAAAATGTCAAGATAATTCTGGTGATCAATGTTCTTCCTAGAGAGACAGCAGAGTTTTGTCTAATGTAAGTTTTGATTCATGGTAAGGTAGCGCAGAGGGTTAATATGCCTGCTGCAAAGAACATGCACCATTCAGATCACAACGCGCATATAATGCTAATAGGTCAGTGGGTTGCTGCTTTTGTATGAGAGATCCTTTGGTACTAGCAGTTTATAAATTATAATCTTAACATAGAGCAGTGACCTATTAACTGTCATCAAAGAGCTGCATACAAACTGCAAGGTATAGATTTGAGCTTTATGATTTTTCCCCAGTCTGTCATTATCCTAATGTTGGGAAAAGGGTTCATTTGGATATAAATCAATTCTGATTATTAAAGAGAACCCCCAACCATGGTGTTATGTTTTAAATTTTTAGTTTGTGATTCTCCAGACCAAGCACTCTTAACCCATCCTGCCTACCTGTATGGATGGCATGTGACTCCTATACCTTGTAGTCCTCTGTCTTATGTAACATTTCCTATACAGTGATTTACACACCTATAATTGATTGTCTCTGTGTAGTGTGTGTGATGTGAAGTGCTCTGACACCCTACACTGGTATGAGTGGTGGCGGCGCTATAAAACTAATTAAACGCATCTGAGAGAGAGCTGTTATGGGGACTTGAGAGGCACTGTTAAAGGTGGTAGTGAGGGAATCCGTGGTGGAGGTGGCCATTGGGGGGGCGGCAACAAACATTGTCCCACTGGGCACCACCAGTGCTAAATCCAGCCCTGTCTTTAAAGGACACTGCATCATGATGCAGTAACAGATCCCAAATCAGCTACATCTCCTACCACAGGTTAACTGTGTCTTTGCACTTGACCCTGCACAGCTCTCTGCTGCCTTTTGGTTACAATTATGCTATATGAATTCAACATACATAGACATAAATTAAAATACTAATCTAGATAAAAATTAACATTGGAGTAAAGATATAAGTTTCGCAGAATCCTCGGCCAAACTTTTCCACCCACTGTGACTAATATAATGTTTTTCCACTAAACAGAGGTTTAATATATATGTACTTATGTTATTAGGATGCTTTTTTTCATTTTTGTACTGAAATTCACACCAGGAAAGTTGCTTTTTGCAAAGTTGCTTCAAGAATGCTAGAAATTACTAGTTCATTGATGGCATTTTGTGATATTACTCCCTGTAATGTCATGCTATATGCAAATTAGAGGGCCTCTCACATTCCTTTCCTGCCCTGGGCCTAAAAATCCTAGAATTGGCTATGATTAATCTAAGTGCAAGGGAGTTTTTTTTTGCCGAGCAGACATTCTGAACAGATGTATTTCAAGATACTTTCAAATTGATGGTGAAGGGAAACGTGGCACAGTAAAATGAAACAATTGCATATGATCATTCAATTTGGTCAAGTGGTAAAACCAGTTCATTGCAAATTTCCTGGTTTCACATTGTGCAATTCCGCCACTATATGGTAATCTCTTTCTCTCTTATATTTTATATCAAAGGTTAAATCTGGTGTTATATTTTGAGGAGCTGCATCAGGGCATTGTGTTAAGTAATTGCATGTTATTGCATGCAAACTTTCACACACAGCCTACACCATGCAAGCTTTTTGCATTTTTCATTAACATGGGGGTGAGGCCTGCAGTTCAGATGGGGGGGACTTCGAGATGCTGTGGGGTGCTGTGAAGTTGCGTGGGAGAGGGGACATAACGGTAGTTATTTTTCAAATTTTCAGCTTCCTCCTTGAAAAACCATTACCATAACAACCCTCTCTAAGTACTTTCATGGAATACTGCAGCGGCTTCACCATCAGCCCACTGCAAAGTCACCGCAACACTGGGCACCGCCTTCTTGCTGCAGGAGGGGTGTGGTGGGGATTCTTGAGATAATGTAAGACATGGGCAGCAGAAGCCACATGAAGGCAGGGCTCAGCTGGGCTCAAAGTTTCAAGAGGACCTCCTGCTGAGCCAAACATTTGGCTTGAGCCTTCATGGACTCCTCTACCTCAATGGCGTTCATAGCTTTGGGAGCAAAAGTAATGGGCGTTTAGCCTGGTTTGTTATTGTGCTACATTACAATTATCTGAGCATATAAACCCTTATAACATTCTTAATGTCAGTAGAAATCTCTTTTTCACCCCCCTGTTCATTCTCTCATCTATGTTTTACGTGACAGGTCTATTGGCTCCTCCTTGTATCTGCGGCCACTATTTTGGTGCATTCTTTGTTCTACCATTTGATTTTCCTTCCCCTCCATTCACATACCTACTTATACATGAAATTCTCCCATACAGTTCTCTACTCACACGGGGGAGTTGGTTTGTTTTTCCTAGATTAATTATTATTCTGTTTTGTCGTCCTTTATCGAGATGTTAATTTTGTTTTATTTTAATGAGAATATTATCTCTAGATAAGTTCTATGTAAAGCACACTGACACCTTCCCATGTCTTGTGCTATAGAAAATAAGTAAACAAATAAATGTGCCCTCCAAAGAAATGTGGCAACCCCTGAAGTGCCAAGAAGCAGTCCTTATCTGTGATCTTGTGCTATGCCAAATGTCTTATTGCTTGTCAGCTACAAAATGCTTTTTCTGAGCAACAGGCCGAGAAGTCCAAGACAAAGTAACGTACTCCTTACGATATTTCCTGAAGGTCCAGAGTTCTCCTGAAGACACATTTATTTTAGAATTCTAAAAGGTTTTTTTTGCAACTTCGGCAAGTCTTCAACTTTCAAGATGGAGCAGTACTCTTTCCTCTTGAAAAACGGGTTAGCATAGTTAAAACATCCACTACTCCACCCGTGGTCTAGTACTGAAGCACTTTTTGCTCTATTCTTTTTTATAGCATTCATGTCACTTTTCTCGAAAAGCAAGTGTGGCAGGTGAAGAAGAGAGGTCCAGTTTTTAGATTTACAATATGCCTAGGACAATAGCACTAGACCCAAAACAGTGAAAGTCTTGCAACCTTGAAACGCGAGGGGTTAAACGAAGATAGGATTGCCTTTGAGAAGCAAAGATGGGACCCTTTTTCTGCTGTATCATGGCTGTTTCAAGGCAAAGGTTCTCTGAGATGGAGTTTATATCTTTTCAGCCTTTAATGTGAAGGATATACCTATAAAGCATACCTTTATTTGGTTGTGGCGAATGGCCTGGATGTTACTTTGAGCTGTTTGGTGTAGTCTGGAAAGGTATCCTGATGCTGACACATGCAAAGCGGAATAAACTAAGCAGAGGACTTTGAAGCTGGAAAATCATATTCCCTAATAATTATGGATTCGAATAAGACCCAATGGTTTACTTCTACGGTTGAGTGTAGGTTTATGAAACAATGGAATTTATAAAGGATTCCAGGAGTACTTGAGAAAAGCTGCAAAGACTACTCCTGGCAAATATTTTTGAGTTTACATTTGCTTTCAAGAAATGCCATGTCTGCCTGCTTAATTGTGCATAGTGTGTAATTGTAGAAATGCAAAAATTGTCTAGCATGAGTGCTATTGCTCTTGGTAACTTTTTTCTCCATGGGGACATGTTTTTTTCGGCAGTAGAGACCCCCCATTAAGCATCCACAGTTTTGTAAGTATTCACTTCCCACTCCCGCCCTGGAGGATTTACTCCTGCACTTGACAGAGTAAATCTTCGACCATTTCATGGTGGGACTGGGTCAAGAAAGCATTTGTTAATATCAAGCTAAAAATAGTTACATTTTGCAAATGTTCCTAAAGGTTCAGGGTATTTTCGCCTGGTAATGCCTTGCCACCGCCCCTTCTAGGAGGTTCACTCACACAAAAATGAATTGTACAATGAAAATCTTGATTTTTTTAATATCACACGTGGTTTTGCACTCAGAAAAAGGCATCAGGCACGTTTAAGTTAGACTTATACCGGCAAAAACCTTTGAGAACGTGGCCCAGAGTGTAGTTGATTTGAAACAATTAGGGTGCTTTTAACGCTGGAGTGATGAGATCAGAACACCTCACATCAAAAATGAAATGGCCTATTTATAATCGTAAGTGACATTGCATCACAAGACATAAATGCGCATTTCAGGCATAGAAAATGCATTTGTCACAGTCAGACTAATGTGATGTGGATTCTCCCCTTTCTGCGAGGATAGTTAGAATGAGTGGAAGTAATTCCTCATTCTGAATTGTCATTTTCCTGCGAAGCATTTTGTGTATTTTTAGTCTCAGTTCTCGAACGTCTAAGTCTCAGTGGCCTTTGCTTCGTTTGCACTGTTTCTCCAAAGCCCACCAGGGAGCAGTAACATTATAGACTCTTGTGCATCCCATTAGCAACAGATCTGAAAGCAGAGTGTCTCCAGCTCTAATGCAATGGTCCTCCCTCGTCTTCAGTGGCATTCGGCAGGAAAGAGCCTATGACCATGATCTCTATTAACCTGATGCCACTCATTCAAAGCAGGGACAAACTACTGCAAGCTCATCCACCAAAAGATAACCCCAGAAGACCTGCTACCTTCCTCTGTAGCACACTAGAAGATGCCTAAACAATTGGCATAGCCCAGCGGCCTTAACATTTAATCATTCAACTCATACACACATAGCTCAAAGAGTAGGATATAGTCACCTAACTGACAATATGACCAGAACACAATGTGCACAATGCAGCACCCCAGGCTAAATCAGATTTCGGTCTGCAATGGTGAGCCAATAACCATAGAAACAGTCATGTGGGCTGATGAATGGTAGAACGTGCACTGTACAAATGTTGAATACACAACATCACATAAGAGTTTTATGTTGGGACACTCTTTAGAGGCATATCTTGTCTGGCTCCTTTTTTCCCAGGCTAGCTTACACAATCATCTCTTCCCATCTACCAAGAGTCGAAGGCTCGCCAATTCACAGATGGTAGGTACGCACGGAAAGAGTTCGTGTTAGCTTCCTTACTTCCTGATGCTTTGCTTACAGCAACCTTATTGTATGAGCTTATTCTTCAGGTGGAAGAACAGGCCACACACTTCTGATTGGATAATATGTGCCTCGCCCCGATTTCAAAACAAACTAAAATTGTTATCTGAAGGTGAAAGATGGCCAAAATATATGCACAAATGTATGGTGCAAACTAGAACATACCTAATAAAATGTTTGAGCTTCTGATTCATAGTCAGGACTTGTGCATTTTTTGTGGGGGTAGCCATCTTGTTCAGATGACACTTTATAACCTTTCAGTAACAAGGGTATACCATGGTAACCTTCCTACCAAGAACCACGTGGTGCAGGTAGAGTGGCATATTAAATATATACCTCGTCCATTTAATAATTTCTTGGCATGCACAAAACACGTCTGTCGTAGGAAAACTTTATCTGCTAAGCATCATGTTACACCGCGAACTAGGGATATATTTTCACTATCCAGAAAAATGAAAACAAAAGAAAGATATAGTTGCAAAGGAGGTATACAAGACTTACTAGTGACTTTATTAGTACAGCAAATGCTTTTACAGACGTATGACAAACTTACAATCCTCTGGAAGAATCATTCACTCTATTCTTTAGGGAACGATAAAGAAGCCCTCTTTGACCTTTGCCCACAATCATGTCCTACTAGAATCTCATTAATAGAGAGTAAAGCCTCTGGCCTCTGCAACTCTGAACCCGTCTTTAGTTGAGAGCAAAGAGCCTAAGACCAATCAGGCTCATGAACTTTCTTAAACTCATCAGGATAGTGTCAAAGTTTACAACTAATATGAGCTAGCATATACATAACCGTAAGTGAGATTGTAGTCATTGAACACAAATGTGCATTTCATGCACATAAAATGCATTTTTCAGAATGAGTGGAAAAACTTCCTTATTCTGAATTCTCATTTTCCTTTCCATTTTCACAACACCGAACTTCCAACAAGATGACCTTTGTAGTGTTGTGTGAGTTTGTAATGACGGACCCCTTGTGGCTCCTGATGGACTCCGTAGAACGGTGACGTAAGCATTAGAGCGTATTGAAGTGAATGCAGGTTTAGAATGCTGAGTTCGACAATAGACGCAGAAGAATAAAGACATGTTATACTGAGCTCCATGTGTGGCATAGTCATTGGCAAGTACCCAGGCTTGGAAGGATGCTACAACTGGTGATGAGATAGGGGATAAGTAGCCCGAACATCAGCAGTGCTCTCCCAGATAGTTTGCCGTGATCCAGCAAACTGCTTGTGCTTGCGACCTGTGCCTCCGCCGAGGTGCGGAATCGACATTTGGCGTATGTGGAGTCAAAGCGAAGCCGCAGTTCTGTGTAAAACATTTGATGTTAATGAAAGCTTCACTGAGAAATTCACACATCGGTGGCCTAGAACCTGCTGGTAAGCCTGCAAAGAGAGGTACTGCGCTACTACACAATTCAAAGCCGTACATCATACAGAGTGATAATGCTATAGGCAGATGCAGCCAGGTTTTAACAGAGTAGCACGTTGCAAAATAATTCTGCGAGCGGAAGCGCTGCGAAGCAGAGATCAACCAGGTTTAAGCAGTATAAAGAGACGCTTACAAGCAACAAAATTGAAATACAAGAAGTGGTCATCTGCTTCCCAGAACTGAGCAAAGAGCATCATTGTGCATAGCGCTGAGGGAAGTCAACCGTGAGGAAGCACCCGTGGTTGTGCTTGCGGAGCTGTTCATATCTGAAGCGGCACATCACCAAAACTGCTGGGTGGTGACTCAGAACAACTCCAAAGGGCTTCTAAAAGCAAAGGGCTCCCATGGAGACCAGGAGGGAGGTCAAGATTCCCCGGACTGTCCAAGATAACTCAGAGACCAGCACAATACAGGACCTTAGAGGTGGTATAAATGAAGCAGGTCCTAGCGGACAGAAAATGGTGTTGGAGAGACCTCTAACCTTAGTACACCTAATCTCGTAAATGGTTACAATGCTGGCACCTTCTTTAAACCACCACCGCCATTCGATACAGCCAAAAAACTGAATATTGGTGACAGATGGACTGGCTGAATAGAGACATTTGATGATTTGTGACATCTTATGCAGATGACACACAACTGGTGCTCGCAATACATAATGACGGAGGAGCAATTGCAGCTAGCTTTCAAGACGGAATGTTGGCTATTAGTACTTGGATGGCCAACAACTGCCTAAAGTTGAACTCCGATAAAACGGAGGTATTGATTTTTGCTAATCTTTTCCCTGCATGGTCCCCTATTTGGTGGCCAGCCAATCTGGGACCTCCACCATCACCTGTCTCGAAAGTCAGGAATTTAGGTGTCTTATTCGATGACAAGTTATCTTTTTCATCCCATACCAATGCAGTTGTCTCCTCATCCTTTTATACCCTTAGGGTGATTAAAAAACTCCTACCATTCGTTCCACCCAGTGCCGGAAAAACCCTTATTAGCACCCTAGTAATCTCAAAAATTGACTACTGCAACGGCCTCCTCCTTAATGCTCAGAAGAAGGTCATAAATAGACTACAGATGGTGCAGAACTCAGCTGCTAGAATGCTAACAAACATCCCTAAGTATCAATCAATCTCAAAGGTGGTCCGAAAACTCCATTGGCTACCGATAAGAAGCTGAGTTAAATTTAAAGCACTCTGCATCGCATTCAAAGCCATCCACAACACGGGACCTGAGTTTCTTAAGAGGGCTTTATGTGTCTACAAGCCCAACAGACCCCTGCGTTCATCAGCAGCCAACCTTTTGAAGGTCCCTCGAACTAAAAAAGTCTCATGGGGGATAGAAGATTCACTGTGGCCACAGCCAAGTTGTGGAACACCCTTCCTCTTCACATTAAATCCAGCCCTACCCTGCTTGCCTTTAGAAAGCTAGTAAAGACTTGGCTTTTTAATCAATAATCATCTGCTCCTGGCTTGGTCTTCTACACAGTCCGCAGCGCCGAGACACCCAAGGGTATTTGTGCGCTCTACAAATTGCTTAAAATAAATAAATAAAATAAAAAATTTCATTGATGCAATTGAAGAAGCAAATAACAAGATGATTTTCAAGTACCTAAAAATCTTGCTGGTGAAGGTGTAAAAGAAGTCATAAAGAAAATGCAGCAAGCTGAAGACATTACATACAGTCAAATCAAAGCAGGCTTGAATCTCAAGTTCAATCCAATGCTAAATGTAGATTATGAAAGGTACATCTTCAGTCAAGAACGACAAAGCAGGTGAGACCATTGACGAATTTGTTGAGAAACTGGATACACTCATCAAACACTAAGTTCAATTAATTTAATGATGAGGAAGCTATATGTCTCAGAGTCATTGACGGATGCTTGTCAAATTCGTTCAGACGACGAATGCTGAGAGGAACTCTTAGTCTGGAGCGAGTTCTCATGGCTGCCGGAGCTGAAGAGTGTGCTGATCGACAAGCTGCTGACATGGAGGCCGGAGGTGCCCCCCATCTCAGCGCCTTGAGACCGGAACGGGTGAGTAGTCATGCTTTCCAAGAAATTTAATTGAATGAGAGCGAGTCAGTCATGAATGTAAAAAGAAAGTCAAAGCACAAGGCTGAGGGACGAAGAGTAAACTCTCCATAGAAAAATCAATTGTGCTTCAGGTGTGGATTTTCATTTCCACATGAAGGAAATTGTCCCGCCATTGGGCAAAGCTGCAAAGGCTGTAAAAAGGAGAACTCTTTTGTAATGGTCTGCAAGGTGAAGTAAAAAGTAAGTGCATCATGGAGCGAAGACAAAATGGCAGCCCAAACGTTCCAGAAGCGACGTTTGACGCATGTCCATAAGGACAAGCGACCAAATCAGCTGAGGCATATCAACACCAAACAAAGTCGATTGACGTCTAAAGCTTTGTCAAACAGTTCCTCCATATCAATGTCAATTGAAAGTGAAGAAAATGGTTGTGTCAGGTTGATGTTTACCTCAGTGAAACGTGCGCATGTTGGACTGGCCGCATGTGAGGAAAAATACCTGTCCAAGAGAAGTCGACATGGCAACGCCCCAAAGTCCTTCAAACATTGTCTAAAAATCACACTAATATTCAATGGTTTTTCAATACCTTTCATTATCAATAATGGTGCGTCAATAAACATTATTCCTGAGGAGAAATATAATGAACTGTCTCCA
This sequence comes from Calotriton arnoldi, assembly GCA_963921515.1. Taxonomy (NCBI): domain Eukaryota; kingdom Metazoa; phylum Chordata; class Amphibia; order Caudata; family Salamandridae; genus Calotriton; species Calotriton arnoldi. The sequence goes on along the minus strand of CAWUFW010000873.1, from coordinate 11,464 downwards.
TTGCCCTGCATTACTATATCGAAAACTAAAGTGTTAACATGGCTGCATCGATACCACTAAAGAGTAAATCTTGATTTGTAACAATGATGAAGCATAAGAAAACAAAAGTACAAGCACCCATTCATTTACTTCAAGGTACGGTGTCAAGTGCCTGGTTACTCAGCTTCAGCACAGCTGCTGATATGGGACTGGTATTTATGAATATTAACATGAATGCTCATAACGAAATAGTAAGTAAATTCCCTTTGTTGTTTCATGGGTTGGGAAAACTCAAGACTATGGAAGTCCATTTACACATTAATGAATACATCCGTCCTATTGCTCAAAGACACAGACAAATTGCCTTTCACTTACAGGAAGCTGCTGAAAAAGAACTGGATTCCTTACTCAAACACGATATTATTAAGCGTTCCACTGGTCCAACTCCATGGGTTTCTCCATTGTGGCAGTACCCAAAAAGGACAGTGAAGGCGCTGAACGCATCTGTGTGGATATGTGTCAAGCGAACAAGGCAATTGAAAGAGAACAACATCCAGGTCCACACATTGCCGACATGATAACACAATTGAATGGTGCAAAGTTATTCTCTCGCCTTGATCTGAATAAATGATATCAACCTGTTGGAACTTGTGAAGAATTTCAGGTACATTTCAACCTTTTTTTACACATGTTGGTCTGTTGTGTTACAAAAGACTAAGTTTTGGTGTGTTATCAGCTGCGGAGCTATTCCAACATGTCATTCGACGTATCATATAGCATGTCATGAATGCTTTCAATTATAGTGATGATATATTGGTTTTCGGAGCTACACAGAAGGAGTGCGACAAAGCTCTCACGCAAGTGTGTTAGTTGCTCCATGATGCCAGTTTAACTTTGAATGCCGAGAAATGTGAGTTCCATAAGACAAAGTTAAAATTATTTGGCATATCTTTTCTGATGGTTGGCATGTTATGTTATGTTAATTGAACTTGTAGAGCACACGTACACCAATCGGTTTCATGGCGCTGAAGTCCAGGAGGTACTGCCGCTTGAGAGGTTTAATCATATGTCTGGCGAAAAAGCCAGGTCTTTAAGTGTTTCCTAAACTGAGCGTAGGAGGTCAGTGATCTAATCTCCAGAGGGAGAGAATTTCAGAATTGGGGGACCAGGACCGCAAATCTTAGTCCTCCGTGTTTCTTACGTTTGAAAGACGGGATGACCAGAAAATTTAGATGGGAGGACCTGAGGTCCCGGGATGGGACATAGCGCTGAACCCGAGAGGATATAAATGCCAGTCTGTTGCCATAGAGAGCTTTGAAAGTGATGCACTCCAGCTTAAATGCGCAGCGTTGGGCTACTGTGAGCCAGTGTAATCTTTCAATTAGAGGCGTAACATGGTGCCATTTGGGTTGGTGGTAAATTAATCTGGCCGCCTGGATTTGCACCAGCTGCAGACGTTTTAGTTGATATTTCGGAATACCAGCATAGAGTGAATTGGCATAGTCGATGCGAGAGATGACTAAGGCCAGGACAACTTGGGTCAGGGCTCCTGTAGTAAGAAATCTACTAATCTTCCTGATTCTTCGCAACTGGAAGAAACAAGAGGAGACCACTGTCCCAATCTGGGCTTTCACCGACAGGTCACTACTGATGGTAATGCCAAGACTTTTGGTAGAGCATGCTGGGAGTGGGAGGTTTCCCAACTCGGGTGGCCAGAAGTTGGAATTCCAGGGATTAGCTGGCCCGCCGATTAGGATCAGCTCCGTTTAATCGGGGTTCAATTTAAGGTGGTTACTGTTCATCCACTCACTTAAAAATCGCATGGTGGATTGGAAATTGAAGACAGAAGATGCTGATTGATTGATGTCGAATATCAATTGGAGGTCGTCGGCATAGTTGAAGGTGCCAACCTTCCTTTCTCCAAGAGAACGAATCAGGGGCAGTAGGTACAGATTAAAAAGAAGCAGCGAAAGAGAAGAGCCCTGTGGCACCCCGCAAGCTAATTTCACTTTGGGGGAAGAGACATGAGCAAGGCGGACAGCTTGAGAGCGGATGCTGAGAAAAGATAGAAGCCACTTAAGAGCCAGGCCCTGGATCCCAGCATTGCTGACATGATAGGCCAGAAGAACATGGTCGACCGTGTCAAAGGTTGCCGAAAGATCAAGGAGTACCAGGGCCTGGGTGATGCCCCTATCAGCCCCCCTCCTCAGTTCGTCCACAACCGTAAGGATGATGGTCTCGGTGGAATGAGCTGGTCGGAAGCCAGCCTGGTGAGGGTCAAGATAGTGTGAAAGTTCGATAAAGGAGCTGAGGCAACTATCCACATGTGCTTCCAGAACTTTAGCTAAATAGGGGAGCAGAGAGATAGAGCAATAGTTTGTGAGGGCTAGGGGGTCTGACCCTGGTTTCTTTAAAATTGGGACAATTTCCACATCTTTAAATACATTTGGGACAATGCCCTGCTTGAGAGAGTTATTCAGAAGCGCAAGAGGAAGATCAGGGCAGGTGAGAAAAGCTTCCCGTAATATATGCGGGGGGCTACAATCAGTAGGGGAGCCGGATCCAACCTTTCTTAGAAGGCTGAAAAGACTTGACAACCGAGCCAGCTCAAGTGTGAGAGCTGTCAACTGCCAGTCCCCCATAAGATTTTTCCATGTTACGTTCATTGCTTAGCATGGCCAGCAAATGCTCTAGATACATACAAGACTTTGCCAATGTCAGTGGGCCATTAAGAGACTTGACAAAAAAGAATGTTTCTTTTCTTTGGTCACTTGATTGGAAGCAAAACTTCCAGAAAATGAAACAAGCTTTTGAGAATGCTGCTGAAATGTCATACTTTGATCCAAAGCTTCATACTAAGGCTGTTGTTGACGCTAGCCTTGTCAGGTTAGGCGCCATCCTTGCACAGCACAGCGGACACCCAAATGCTCGAAGACGTATTGTGGCATATGCAAGTCAAAGTTTGTCCGAAACTGAACGTGTTTATTCACAACCTGAGAAAGAAAGTTTAGCCATGGTGTGAGCTTGTGAACATTTCCATGTATTCTTGTAAGGGAAGCCCTTGATGCTGGTGACAGATCATAAAGCATTGTTGACCATCTTTGGCAATCCAATGGCAAAAATGCCTCCTCACATTGAACATTGGGGTATGTGATTGCAAGAATGTAACTACACAATTGTGCATCATCCAGGGAAAGATCAGAACCCAGGTGACTACTTCTCAAAAGTGCCTCTTCAATGCCATGGCACCTATTCTAAGACACCTGAAGCTTACATAAATTTCATAGTGAAATCAAGCACCCCAGCTGCAATTTCGTTGGAACAAATTGTCACTGCCACAAGTCAAAATATTGACATGCTGAAACTGAAAGACATTATTACCAATCAGTCTTGGTACCAGCACCTGCGACCTCCTACCAGTGACCGTGAATATCAGAAGTTTAAAAATGCCAAAGATGAACTGTCCGTTACTCAGGAAGGTATTATCCTAAGTGGTATAGGAAACGTTACACAGTGCAAAGGTGTTATCACAGTAGAGTGTAACTCACTTGAGAACACAGTAATTAATGTCACAGCTAGGCTGAGTCTGAATACACCTGGATGTCAGTCAGTACCCTCTGCCATGGAAACGTTACATTTGTTGCTGGTATGTAAGAGAATTCAATTTAAAGCATATACTCTCACATATAGAGCTGCCCTGTGCAGAGGGCCTACGTACCTGCACACACTGTTAACCTGATACACTCCCACCAGGGCTCTTCGGCCCCCAAATCAAAGACTTTTATCTCACTAGACAAATTAACCCCTTATAGTCTGGTACTGGTTAAATACTCTTGTTTATAACTGTTGCACATGAAAAGACAGTGGTATAAACCATACATGCAGTTTTGCTGAGTACAGTATGCTATTTATTACCTTTGTTGAGAGTGGGGAGGGCGGTATATATAACCTGCTGGCGGTTGCGTTAGAACCCATAGGAAAAGCGTTTTTTGTTTTGCCAATAACATTGACGTTGTTTGATGAATCTTCACGAATTTTTCAAAACTAGTTTACCACTCACTTCAGTTGCTGTATGGAAAGCTTTAGGGTAATTTGTGAAGCGGGGGTAGAGAAAAAGGGGTGGTCCCAAAGCGCATTTTCCCCATGCAATTTCCCATAGGGATTTTAGACATGACTACCACCCGAATCGCTGGACGGAATTACACAAAATTTGCATGCTTGTTTAGAAAGCATGCTTTTTGTGATTTGCTGTAAATCCATTCAGTAGTTTTTGAGGTATTAAAAAAAAAACAAATTTGCATAACTAGAGGCACAGACCCTTCGTGAATCCTTTGTAGCACTTCACATATCCACACACCAACAGCAATGCCATGATTGGCTGGTCGCAACATGAGTAGAAAGTTGCGGAAATCATTTTAGACATTGGAGAACAGTCCCCGGCAGCAAAAATAAATGTGAAATGTAGTGAAAGGGGTGGGGTAGGGGTACCCTGACCCCTGGGTGCAATATAGGGGTCTGTGAGGGACCCCTGATGGGCAAAAAAATGCCCTGAAATTTTATTTTTTCCATGTGCGAGGATTCACGAATCCGACGCAACACTTAGCACGGCCCCTGTGTAACTTCAGGGCGGATTTGCAAATTCTGCCAAAAATGTAAAAAAATACACTCACTCAGACAGTCATGCACCCACTCACAGACCCACTCACACACTCACTCATAGATCCATACAGTCACAAAGTCCTTTTCTGGTTTCCTGCCAGACGCGTTTCGGACCAACGCCCTCTTCAGTGGCAGACCATGTGACGTGACGGCGTGCGGCAACCACCAGTAAATCCCCGTAATAATTATGCTCAGGTGAACCACCTGAAGCAATGCTTCCTGGGACTGGTGCCTCTTTTTGTATTTTGTTCAGCGGCCTGCCTGGTCGCGGGATTGCACCACCGCGAAACACTTGCGGGTCCGCGGCTGGTTTATTGGGGCAGCTAACTGTGGAACAGCAGGTGCCTGTTATATGCAGGGGTGCCGGCGCGAACATCGGCAATCCTTTTAAAGACATTTTTGAACGTGAGTGCTGGCGGCGACCCACTTGGGTTTTACTGAACCACCAGTCCCAGGAAGCATTGCTTCAGGTGGTTCACCTGAGCATAATTATTACGGGGATTTACTGGTGGTTGCCGCATGCCGGCACGTCACATGGTCTGCCACTGAAGAGGGCGTTGGCCCGAAACGGGTCTGGCAGGTAACCAGAAAAGGACTTTGTTCATGGCGTGTGCCCTTGCTTTGGCGTAATTTCCACCTGGGAGTGCATCCCACCTAGAGGCAACTCTTTTTGTATTATATTTATATAATATATATATAAATATATATATATATGAACGCGTCAGGCATCCATGGCAAATTGAACTGCTTAAAGTTATCATTGTGCCGGCGGATTGTATAGCATAAAGGCTCTTCATGAGCATGTTGCCGTTCGAGTGCTCCTTATACGTTGGGTACTTTGGAGCTTGGATATATATATATATATATATATATATATCAGCAAACACAGTCCTGCAGATTCGCCGGCCGCATCCACTCTTTAGGGGGCTGGTGCGAGTGAACGGTTGCAGCACCCGATATAAATGCATAAACACACGAGGGAAGCAATAAATCCCAAGGAAGCCTCGCACTCCACAGTAAGGTTTAAGAGCATGAAAATGTATACACGGCAACGCGTTTCACCCGATCTCGGGCTTCTTCACGGCCAACAAAACATGCACAGTTGTGCCCGTCCACCTTTAAAGAAAATACTCAATGACAAACAACGAAGGGCTTGGTCAGTGTTGCAATGGACATAGAAGAGTTATCAGTAACAATTTGCAAACTTTTTTCTTACAATAGATTGTTATAAATTATTTTAACACATTTTGCCAACTTAACAATTATATGAAGATCCAATAATTGTATAGGAAAAACATTAAATGATAAATAATCACTTCAAACAATTCATCAATTTTGTAAAAGGTACAAACCCCACATTCAGAGGGTAAGTCATATCATATCGGATGTGGTTTGAAAATTGGTTCCAACCCACTACAGGGGCAAAAAAAATATATAATATATATATACCGGGCAAGTGCCCATATTATATCACAAAAAAAAAAAAAAAGCCCGGGCAAGTGCCCATGTAGCACCACAGCAAAGAAACACACCTTGTCTAGGCAAAATATCAATTCATAGCCTCATGCATCCAAAAAACAATCAATTATTGCAGGCAAATAATGCAAATCATATATATATATATATATATATATATTATCTACTGGCGGTCGCCAGTAGATAGTTATAGTTAAAACCTATTATCCATAGGAAATCCGCGACATTCTATTTGAAATAACGTTGGCGCCGGTTGACGAATCTTCGCGAAAGTTTCCAACTTGTTGGGGCGCTCCGGTCCGCTCCTATCCTGAAAGTCTCGGGGTGATACGTCAAGCGGGGGCCGAGAAAAGGGGGTCCCAAAACGCGTTTTCCCCATTCATTTTTCCATAGGAACCTTTAGTCGCAGCTACAGCCCGAACTGCTGAACGGAATTACACCAAATTTGGCAAAGAGGTAGCCCTTGGTTCAGTGTCGTGCCTTTTGCTTAAATGGTGTAAATTCGTTCAGTAGTTCCTGAGAAAATCAAAAGTAAAGTCACATATATATCTGGGCGGAGCCTAACCACACATGTCATCGTGAGATCTGATTGGCTGTCAGCACTTCATCCTGGAATTGCTGGCAGCCATCTTGGGACCAATATAAATGATAGTACCTCATTGAAATGCATTGTAGTGAATAGAAGATTTTGAGGGTCACCAAAAGGAGAACTATAAAGGGTGATAACAGGCTTTAGTTACATTAGAATTTATTTGTTGATGGTACCATACTAATTTTAGGAATTGTGGTGTATTCTAAGGTGATTTTACCATGTGAAAAACCTTCTGCTGGGATATCATGAATCATGTTTGAGAGAACACTATTTTCTCATGCTTGTCCCATGTAGGTTTGGAAGGTGCTCCAGAAGCTAAAATGAGAGCATATTTTCTGTAAATTCACATTATCTTTCTCACTCATGTGAGAATGAAGTCTGACATTCTCAGTAAAACATGTACATCCAACAAGGGCAGAGACTGTCAGTTGATTCCTTTGTGTTCTACTGCAGCTTCCCAGAGTGTTCTAAAGAACAACTAGAGTGCTAACAGCCTTACTTATGACAAAAGTATGGCACACCTGAAGCCATCTTGATTGGAATAAACTGGTAACACTTAAACAATTTAATTTAAAAAGGAACAAAATGATGGGGTTCATTTTGTCATAGAAATTATGGTTAGTGCTGTAGAAAGAAAAATTAGGACATGTTTCAAGTGTGATCTCAAATATCTTCCTGTTATATTTCAACAGGAGCAGCCTGCCAGTTGATGCCTTTGTGTTCTACTGCAGCTTCCCAGAGTGTACTAAAGAACAACTAGAGCGCTAACAGTCTTACTTATGACAAAAGTATGGCACACCTGAAGCCATCTTGATTGGAATAAACTGGTAACACTTAAAACATTTAATTTAAAAAGGAACAAAATGATGGGGTTCATTTTGTCATAGAAATTATGGTTAGTGCTGTAGAAAGAAAAATTAAGACATATTTCAAGTGTGATCTCAAATATCTTCCTGTTATATTTCAACAGGAGCAGCCTGCCAGTTGATGCCTTTGTGTTCTACTGCAGCTTCCCAGAGTGTTCTAAAGAACAACTAGAGCGCTAACAGCCTTACTTATGACAAAAGTATGGCACACCTGAAGCCATCTTGATTGGAATAAACCGGTAACACTTAAAACATTTAATTTAAAAAGGAACAAAATGAGGGGTTCTTTTTGAAAATAGAAATTATGGTTAGTGCTGCAGAAAGAAAAATTAGGGCATGTTTTAAGTGAGATCTCAAATCCTCTTCTATTTCATTAGAAAATTCTGACATGCAGACTGAAACAATCACTTTCAATACCAGCAGCAGACTACCAGTTAACTCCCTGGTGAGCAGTAGCTTTACTCCAGTGATCTAATGAGAAACTAGAGTGCTAACATTCTGAATTTATGGCAGATGTGAGACACATCTGAATGCCTTCTTGATGGAATCAAAGTAAAAAACTGAAAGCATTTCCTACTGAGGAGACTGCAGTAAATGAAGAAATTAGGAAACTTCATAACAAAGAAGTCTTCCAAGATGGCCACCAGTGAAAAAAGAGCCCAAATGTAGCACAAATATTACCCAGATGTAGCCCACATATAGCCCAATGACAAAAGTGTGCAAAACACTTTTTATTTTTAGTTTTTTTGCAGTTTTATGTAGTGCAGACTGGTCAGGTATTGGAGCATTGCATCTTAAAACATGACCCCCTACACTACAAAAACACCACTGCACTACCTTAAACCCTAAAACACTACCCCAGCACGACCCCCTACACTACACAAGCACCACTGCACTACCCTAAACCCTAAAACACTACTCCCAGCACGACCCCCTACACTACACAAACACCACTGCACTACCCTAAACCCTAAAACACTACCCCCAGCACGACACCCTACACTACCCAAACACCACTGCACTAACCTAAATCCTAAAACACTACCCCCAGCACGATCCCCTACACTACCCAAACACCACTGCACTACCCTAAAACAGGACCCACTACACTACACAAACACCACTGCACTACCCTAAACCCTAAAACACTACCCCCAGCACGACCCCCTACACTACACAAGCACCACTGCACTACCCTAAACCCTAAAACACTACCCCCAGCACGACCCCCTACACTGCCCGAACACCACTGCACTGCCCTAAACCCTGAAACACCAGCCCCTGCATGACCCCCTACACTGCCCGAACACCACTGCACTGCCCTAAACCCTGAAACACCACCCCTAGCACGACCCCCTACACTGCCCGAACACCACTGCACTGCCCTAAACCCTGAAACACCACCCCCTTCACGACCCCCTACACTGCCCGAACACCACTGCACTGCCCTAAACCCTGAAACACCACCCCCAGCATGACCCCCTACACTGCCCGAACACCACTGCACTGCCCTAAACCCTGAAACACTACCCCCAGCAAGACCCCTACACTGCCCGAACACCACTGCACTGCCCTAAACCCTGAAACATCACCCCCAGCAAGACCCCCTACACTGCCCGAACACCACTGACCTAAACCCTGAAACACCACCCCCAGCACGACCCCCTACACTGCCCGAACACCACTGCACTGCCCTAAACCCTGAAACACTACCCCCAGCATGACCCCCTACACTGCCCGAACACCACTGCTCTGCCCAAAACCCTGAAACACCAGCCCCAGCACGACCCCCTACACTGCCCGAACACCACTGCACTGCCCTAAACCTTGAAACACCAGCCCCTGCACGACCCCCTACACTGCCCGAACACCACTGCACTACCCTAAACCCTGAAACATCACCCCCAGCACGACCCCCTACACTGCCCGAGCACCAATGCACTGCCCTAAACCCTGAAACACCAGCCCCAGCACGACCCCCTACACTGCCCGAACACCACTGCACTGCCCTCAACCGTGAAACACCAGCCTCAGCACGACCCCTACACTGCCTGAACACCACTGCACCGCCCTGAACCCTGAAACACCAGCCCCAGCACAACACCCTACACTGCCCGAACACCACTGCACTGCCCTAAACCCTGAAACACCACCCCGTGCATGACCCCATACACTGGCCGAACACCACTGCACTGCCCTAAACCCTGAAACACCACCCCCAGCGCGACCCCCTACACTGCCCGAAACCACTGCACTGCCCTAAACCCTGAAACACCACCCCCTGCACAACCCCCTACACTGCTCGAACACTACTGCACTGCCCTAAACCCAGAAACACCATCCCCAGCACGACCCCTATACTGCACGAACACCACTGCACTGCCCTAAACCCTGAAACACTACCCCCAGCAAGACCCCCTACACTGCTCGAACACCACTGCACTGCCCTAAACCCTGAAACATCACCCCCAGCAAGACCCCTACACTGCCCGAACACCACTGCACTGCCCTAAACCCTGAAACACCAGCCCCAGCACGACCCCCTACACTGCCCGAACACCACTGCACTGCCCTAAACCCTGAAACACCACCCCCTGCACGACCCCCTCCACTGCCCGAACACCACTGTACTGCCCTAAACCCTGAAACCCCACCCCCAGCATGACCCCCTACACTGCCAGAACACCACTGCACTGCCCTAAACCCTGAAACACCACCTCCTGCACGACCCCCTACACTGCCCGAACACTACTGCACTGCCCTAAACCCTGAAAAACCACCCCCAGCACGACCCCCTACACTTCACGAACACCACTGCACCGCCCTAAACCCTGAAACTCTACCCCCAGCAAGACCCCCTACACTGCCCGAACACCACTGCACTGCCCTAAACCCTGAAACATCACCCCCAGCAAGACCCCCTACACTGCCCGAACACCACTGCCCTAAACCCTGAAACACCACCCCCAGCAAGACCCCCTACACTGCCCAAACACCACTGCACTGCCCTAAACCCTGAAACACCACCCCCAGCAAGACCCCCTACACTGCCCGAACACCACTGCACTGCCCTAAACCCTGAAACACCACTCCCAGCACGACCCCCTACACTGCCCGAACACCACTGCTCTGCCCAAAACCCTGAAACACCAGCCCCAGCACGACCCCCTACACTGCCCGAACACCACTGCACTGCCCTAAACCCTGAAACACCAGCCCCAGCACGACCCCCTACACTGCCCGAACACCACTGCACTGCCCTAAACCCTGAAACACCACCCCCAGCACGACCCCCTACACTGCCCGAACACCACTGCACTGCCCTAAACCCTGAAACACCAGCCCCAGCACAACCCCGTACACTGCCCGCACACCACTGCACTGCCCTAAACCCTGAAACACCAGCCCCAGCACAACCCCGTACACTGCCCGAACACCACTGCACTGCCCTAAACCCTGAAACACCAGCCCCAGCACGACCGCCTACACTGCCCGAAAACTACTGCACTGCCCTAAACCCTGAAACACCACCCCCAGCAAGACTACCTACACTGGCCGAACACCACTGCACTGCCCTAAACCCTGAAACACCACCCCCTGCATGACCCCTACACTGCCCAAACACTACTGCACTGCCCTAAACCCTGAAACACCACCCCTCAGCACAACACCCTACACTGCCCGAACACCACTGCACTGCCCTTAACCCTGAAACACCACCCCAGCACGACCCCCTACACTGCCCGAACACCACTGCACTAAACCCTGAAACACCACCCCCTGCACGACCCCCTACACTGCCGGAACACCACTGCACTGCCCTAAACCCTGAAACACCACCCCCAGCACGACCCCCTACACTGCCCTAACACCACTGTACTGGCCTAAACCC